>CM039674.1:183509731-184194662 GCA_022496015.1 Hordeum marinum | reverse complement strand
TAATAGTAACATATCAGTAGGTAAATATAACCTACAAGCTAGTAGAATCACAACGCAAAAATAATCAACTAAATGTGATAAACGGTTTGCAAGATATGGCCTCCGGAAGGTTGAATTCAAATATAATAAACTTCAAATTTGAACAGTTCAAAAGTGTGAAAAATTGGTTCTACATGATTCTACTGATCAATATGAATGCACAGGAAAAAGAATCGATGAATTGCAATATATGGATCTCAAGTTATAGCCAAACAAAAATTATGCAAAAATCTGAAAAACTACTAGAACTGTTGCTGCGGCTACTGTGGTGTTGCCACGGCGGAAGGAGAGATGTCTCTAGAATATAACTAATGTATGTACGGAAAAACGTATTGGATCTGTGAGATCCAGTATTTATAAGTGGAGGAGGAGGTGTGGCTTCACGTCATCACGTGGCTTACAGGTAGAAGTAGGAAGCGGTGGTGCTCGTGCTCGTACAGGACTTGTTCCTGTAACGAACAAGGAGAGGAGCTAGCGCACAGGTGGTTCCTTTGGATGTTGGTCCAAGAGCATGGGTGACCCAAGAAGAGAAAGGACAGAGAAAATAAGGAGTAGGCTCTGCCTAGTTAAGTGGGAGATAAGAAATTCTGTATGGGCTTGACCGCTGGTGCGCTGCACAATGGGTTATCACACGTGCACGAGCACAGGATAAGAGCAAGGCTCCTATAGTGCGACCAGATGAACAGTAAAACAGACAATAAGGTTTATAGTCTACAGGGAATAATTTTGTACAAATACTATATTAAATGAACACTAGAACTTACCAGAACTTATAGTATAATATTAGGACCGGTATAGAAAATATTGAACGCTTTTCATCTCAAATACGCAACATAATACACATAAGTTTTTCTGCGAATAAGAAAAACTTGGCCATTATAAATCTTTCATAAATATTTTTAAACTCCAAAGAAATATCCAAATAACTTTAAAATAATTTACAAAACAACATATATTGAAGGAGTCATATTTCCTTCTCTCATCATATTTCTCTTTGTTGGATTTATGTTACATGTTGAAAATCCAATAGGAAGAATATTTGATTACTTTCTAATTTAATTATTGAGGAAGTCGTGTCATCCTCTCTCATATTTTAACTAAAACTACTTTGAATATACTCAAACCCAAAATAATATCCAAACGACCAATAGGGAAAGTTCTTTTATTACCTCTCGATTTGAGATTCAAATAAACACCAAAAGTTTTAAATCCTTGCTAAAATTAGCTAAACGCAAGCATCACAAGAAATTTTAAAGCAATCCTATTAACATTCCAAATTTGAAATTTTGGGATGTTACATCTCCCAACAAGCGCTTTTCTTTAATGCCTTTTTCTAGGCATGGTGATTTCAATGATGCTCAGATAGGAATAGTAATTGAAACATGCAAGAGAGCATCATGAATCTCATGACAAGCACATTTAATTCTAATCTACTTCCTATGCATAGGGGTTTTCTGAGCAAACAATTTATGGGAAGAAGAATCATCTAGCATAGGAAGGCAAAACAAGTGCAACTTCAAAACTTTGAACACATAGAGAGGAAACTTGCTATTATTGCAATTCCTATGAGCATATGTTCCTTTTGAACACAATAGTTTTCAGTAGCATCATGAAGGAATTCCAGAATATAACTAGCACATAAAGCATTCTTTTCATGATCTACAAGCATTGAAATTTTACTACTCTCCACACAAGAAAATTTGTTCTGATGACTAATAGTGGGAGGATCATAAAAGAATTGAATACTACAAATTGGTTCCACGCTAAAAGAGTAATATTCAGTAAAAGGATATTCAAAATTATGACAAGTATCATAATATTAATCATCACTCTTTTTCATTGCATAAGTATGATCACAATAATCATCATATATAGGAGGCATGCCATAATCATAATAAATATTCTCATCAAAACTTGGGGGACTAAAAATATCATATTCATCAAACATAGCATCCCCAAGCTTAGGACAAACATTAATTGCAACAAATAAATCCTCAAACATGTCATCAAACATAGCATCCTCAAGCTTGTGTCTTTGTATATCATAAACATAATCACTCTCATCATTAATGGTATGAATATCACCAATAGTATAGAAATTCTTATCATCATCCTCCATGTTGGTGCCATAAATATTTTCAGGATTATAAGAACTATCATTATCTTCCTAATCATAATTATCACAACAAGAAATAGGCATAACAAAATCATCCTCAAGTGTATCATCTTCCACAACTATTTTTGATTAATTCTCATGAGGCCTACCAATAATGGGAGCAACATTATTTGGGAGAGATACCTCTTTACCTTTACTTTTCGATCTTTTCTTCTTCACCACATTATGTGTGGTTTTATTTAATTCCTCCAAGCTTCTTTTTGAAGAGGTTGGTTGAATAAAAAGCTCCTCCTCGTTACCTGATTCATCATAAGAAAAAATAGGAGGGTATTGGGAAACCTCTTCCCACTTCATTAGTATTCTCTTCACCTTCATTTTTGTTGTTGTCTTTAAGTAATGGGAAATATAAGGTTTCTCAATGCAATTTACCACACAATACATATAGATTTCATTTAGATCAAAATCAATCATTTCCATGAGAATCCAAGCTGGAACATCCTTAGTTTTATGTTTCATTTCTTCATACCCCAAAAATAGACTAAGTTCATTATGATGCTCAAGGGTAATGAGGTTATCACAATTTTTGGACACAATCCGATCATGAAATCATTCACATTGGAAATTAAAATGACCACTCTCATTGCAAAGTTCACAAGGATGGCGAGAAATATTAAGTCTTTCAGCACAAACATATAGCCTCTCTTGCAACAATTTAGTTTGTAAATACTTATGCCTCTTACAAAATCTATCTTCCCTTTTAGGCATGTCTTCAGAAACTCTATGCACTCCACAAAAATTGACATGCTTATAAGAAATATTTTTATCATCACTAGTGCAATCATCATTAGTTCCATGGATATTCAAAGAATTCATACCAACAACATTGCAATCATGCTCATCACTCAAAGATTTAGTGCCAAACATTTTAATAACTTCTTATTCTAACACTTGAGCACAATTTTCCTTTCCATAATTTTCACGAAAGACATTAAAAACATGAAGCATATGAGGCAACCTCAATTCCATTTTTTTGTAGTTTTCTATTATAAAACCAAACTAGTGAAAAACAAGAAACTAAAAGATTTGATTGCAAGATCTAAAGATATACCTTCAAGCACTCACCTCCCCGGCAACGGCAGAAGAAAAGAGCTTGATGTCTACTACGCAACCTTCTTCTTGTAGACTCATGTTGGGCCTCCAAGTACCCTCAAGTGGATGACCTAAGGTTTATCAATCCGTGGGAGGCATAGCATGAAGATGGTCTCTCTCAAACAATCCTGCAACCAAATAACAAAGATTCTCTTGTGTCCCCAACACACCCAATACAATGGTAAATTGTATAGGTGCACTAGGTCGGCGAAGAGATGGTGATACAAGTGTAATATGGATGGTAGATATAGGTTTTTCTAATCTGAAAATATAAAAACAGCAAGTCAACTAATGATAAAAGTGAGCACAAACAATATTGCAATGCTTAGAAACAAGGCCTAGGGTTCATACTTTCACTAGTGCAATTTCTCTCAACAATACTGACATAGTTGAATCATATGTAAATACCTCTTGTGTGACAAAGAGTTCAATCCAAAGTCACAAATAGTGGAGAAATAACAAAGAAATTATTGTAGGGTATGAAACCACCTCAAATGTATCTTTTTCTGATCAATCTTATGAGCTATCCCTATAAGTGTCACGAACAACCCTAGAGTTCATATTAAAAGAACATCAACCAAAACTCTAATGTCACCTAGATACTCCAATGTCACCACGAGTACCCATGGGCTTGATTATACAATATGCATCACACAATTTCAGATTCATCATGTTAGTTCCAACACAAAGAACTTCAAAGAGTGCCCCAAGTTTCTATCAGAGATTCAAGATGAAAACATGTGCCAACCCCTATGCATAGGTTACCAAGGTCAAGGAACCCGCAAGTTGAGCACCAAAACATACATCAAGTGAATAAATAGAACATCCCATTGTCACCACATATATCCCATTGTAAGACATACATCAAGTGTTCTAAAATCCTTAAAGACTCAATCTGATAAGAACACTTTAGAGGGAAAACTCAATTCATCACAAGAAGATAGAGAGGGGGAAACTCCATATGATTCATCTATATGAATAAAGCTCGCGGTACATCAAGATCATGCCATGTCAAGAACACAAGAGAGAGAGAGAGATCGAACACATAGCTACTGGTACATACCCTCAGCCCCGAGGGTGAACTACTCCCTCCTCGCCATGGAGACCGCCGAGATGATGAAGATGGCCTCTGGTGATGGTTTCCCCCTTCGACAGGATGCTGAAACAGGCTCTAGATTGGTTTTTCGTGGCTACAGAGGCTTGTGGCAGTGGAACTCCTGACCTAGGTTTCTTTCTGTGGGTTTTGGTATTTATAGGAATTTTTGGCGTCAGTCTCATGTTAAGGGGTTGCTCGAGGAGTCGACAAGCCACAGGGGCACGACCTAGGGGGCGCCCAGAAGTCTTGTGGTCTCCTCGTCCACTTCCTGGCCCAGCTCTTGTGCTTCGGGGTCTCGTTTGGTCCATAAAAATCACCGTAAATTTTCAGCCCATTCTGAGAACTTTTATTTCTGCACAAAAAACGACACCATGGTAGTTCTGCTGAAAACATCGCCAGTCCGGGTTAGTTTTATTACAATAATACCAAAATAATATAGAATTATTGTAAACATGGCATGAATACTTCATAAATTATAGATACATTGGAGACGTATCAATGATCATGACTTATGAGTCGGGGTCCCACACTAATCATTCAAAACAAGATCTGGAGGCGGACCACTTGGCCAAGCGAGGATCGCCCAATTGTGAGCTATGCCCTCTCTGTAGCATCACCATGGAGTCAGCTACACATTTATTTCTCTAGTGCCAATTTTCCTTTCGAATCTGGGGCTCCATACACGATTGGCTTGATCACAAATGCTTTGACCCTAGCAATTGGGTGGAATCAACAATGTATCTGTGTGGTGGGAACACTTCATGGATGAAAATCGGGTCAACCGATGTGTATGCAATCGCTCGCTATGCTAGTCGCATGTGAACTTTAAAAGACGCGCAACGTGAGGGTCTTCAACAACAAATTCACGACTTCCGGATACATTTTGTATAAAATCCGTGAGGAGGCTTCTACCTGGGTTAAGGTGGGTGACAAGTGTTTGTGTAGTTTAATGCCGTGAGAGCAGGCTTTTGTCTTTGGTGGTGTGGCCTTCGGGCATGTACGAAACTCAACTGTCTCTTAATTAATGATGTGTAAAAGGTTTTGCCCTTTTCAAACAAAGTTTTTATTTTCTTTGACAAATCATGAATATATTTGTCAAGTTTGCAAATTAATTGATTACAAAGAGGAATTACATAAGCACGTGTAAATGCGAGGGCATGTAAGAATGCCATGAGGAGGCAACATGTTTTTCTTCCCGTTTCTTCATCTGATGTGTCCAAAGCATTAGATCTTGTATGATGCATTTGAGGGTGATGGTTTTGTTGCCTGAATGTCCACTACTGCAGGATGTTTCAAAGACAACACATGTATCAGAGCCGCTTTGAAAACACTATTTGCGATATACATCATAGAGTATGAGATGTAACATCAGGAAAAAAGGTGTGTGTGATGTCGTAACATAACACAGTTCAAAAATATAATTTTGTGCCCCATGACATGCAAATAGTTTTTCCAAAAAATATGTGCATGATGTTGCCTATTATTGCACACGGGTTGAAAAAACGTAAATGTGTGTGATGTTTCGCACACAGTTTTTACGAATGATGTGTGTGTGTGTGATGTACTCTATCATTGCACACAGTCATTATAATGCAACCGTGTGTGATGCCATACAAGCATTTTTTTGTAAAAATGTGTGTGTGTGTGTGTGTGTGTCACACCCTGTGTTTTTATCACCTTGACATGTTTGGATCTATAAAAATTGGAGCCAACTAAAACTTTTTCAAAGTGTTTGTGCTTGTTTGCTCTGATGTTGCTTGATTGATGATTGTGTTATATGGCACTCCTAGATTCTATTCCACTTCTTATTCATCTTCCTTGTCCCAAAACTCTTTCCCAATGATCATGCCATGTGATTAGTTCCCAAAACTATTTTTTATCAAAAATTGTTTTAAGCAAAAATGATTTATTCAAAATAGGTTTTCAAAACCCCCTGAAATGAGGTTTGCACTGCAAGTCCTCAAATTGGGTGGATTCTTCTTTCCCAAAGACTTTATTTAAAACCAACTATATGTAAGACTCCCAAAACCACAAAATATTATTTTTAAAGATTATTCTTATATTTTATTTAAAGGCTTCTTCTTAAGGCCAGAAATGGTTTTTCATAGGGAAAAATTATTTAAATGCTTTGAAAACATTTGAGAAAATTTAGAGAAACTCAATGGACATATATTTTCCATATATATGAGTTTCAACACAAGGGCATAATCAAATCATGGGCAAAACCCCTCAAAACCATTTCTGTTCAAATCAAACTTTTGGAATACTTCTATAAGAAATATTCTCATTAAATTCCAGGAAAATTCCAGCAAATCAACACTATCATAAGTGATGATCTTGCAAAGTTTAATCTCAATACAAATTGATTTGGTTCATCAAACCATCTCAAAACCCTTTCTATTCAGATTCAAATTTAGACAACTTTACATAGTGAAGTGTCTCCCCTTGGCCTCAAACTTCGTGGGCATGCTCTAATGACCAAATAGTGATGATACACGAAGTGGTGCATCAAGGGTAAAACATAGCATCAATAGATCTACAGAAACCTGATTCTATAAATTTCTAGGGTTTAACAAATCTCCATTGTCAACTTTTTCCCCTTGAGCTCAAACTTGGTGAAACCTCTCATCTTTACCTAGCCTTTGACCCTGGTAAGTATCTCAGTAATGTGGTAACTTTTCCTTGCCCAAAACCTTATCAAACATCTTATGGTGATTTAGTAAAATCACTATTTCTACACCTTACTCTTCTACCCTTGCCCCCAAATCTTTACCACACCTTCTGGTATTGCCCAAGCACCTCGAGTAAAAACCCCAAGTCCTCAGATCACTGGGGTAAAACCCCCATTTTCACCCCTGGACAACATCTATTCTCTCCCTCTCCCCCTTTCTTTCTACCCTAAGGCTCCTCTAGAGCCCTCCCTAGATCCTCCTAGCCCTTGGGCATCTCGTATAGCTCCAACACAAGAACATGAGAGGGGGCTTAAAATATGCCAGCGCATGCCATATGGGCGCTCCTGCACAGTAGCCGCCCCTGCCCGGCGCAGCCCGATAGCCTTGGGCCTCCCCCGCGTGCCCCCCTGGTCGGCCTCGATGTCCGCGACATGGCAGGCGGTCGTCCCTCTCTCTCCCCTCCCTCTCCTCCCCTCCTTCATGTGCGCACAGCACCGCCCGAACCGGCCAGTGGCCGTGCTCGCACACGCGCACCTCCGGGTCCCCCTCCTGGCTGCCATTCCCCTCTTCTAGGCACGGACTGAGTCCACGAAGCCCCCAGACATGGCCCGGCTCGCCCTCGTGGCCCGTAGCGATGCCCTGGTCCTCACCGGCACACCACGTCCACGGTGGACCGGCGGCCCCCTATATATAGTCCCTCCCCGAGCCCCTGCCCCTCTCTCCTTTCTCCCTCCTTCCCTCCGCTTCCTCCCCGTGCTTAGACCGCTCTCCCCCGTGGTCGGGAGCCCTCTCCCGCACCAAACCCTCGCCACCGTCGAGCTCCCCTCCCCTCGCCAGTGTTCCGCTCTGCCCCGGCGCTCCCCATGACCACACACCGACGCGCGGGAGCCCCGCAAGGACGCTGGTGCCCTCTGTTCCGGCTGCCGCGGCCTGGAGCCACCTCCGGTGAGCCCCCTCCTCTCCTGTTGCAAGGAGAGGGATGATAGGTGGGGCCAACCTGTTATCCCCTTGTGTCCCTCCTCTCTTGCTGGCAGGTAGGGCCCGCAGGCAGGTTTAAAACAAACCTGCTGTGCGCGGCGCCTCGCCTAGGCCAGCTTCCCCCTATGGGCCGGTTCGGTTGGGTGGTTCTAGCCCGTGAGGGCATATGACCCTTTTTCCTTTTTCTTTTCTTCCGCAACTTCCAAAAATTCCACAAATTTGAATATTTATCCAATGCCCATAATTCTTCCTCCTAAATTCTTACAATAATCCATAGAATTTGTTAGTGCCATTTGTAAAAATGTTTGAAAATATTTTTAGTACTATTTTATTTCAAAACCAATATTTAGGCACCTTTTTGCCTTTGTTAATTAATTTCCAAAATATTTTTCACAACAAAACCCTAGGCGGATATTTTTAGTATGACATTTAGTATTTATCAGAGTAGGTTAACATGTTTGATAGTAGTTTGAGTGCTCTGTTTTTTGTGTGTTGCTTATTTTTATCACTTTATTCCGCGATGATAGATTGCACGGTTGACGAAGAGGTTTGACCTGAAGACTTCGAAGACCCTAGAAACTTTGTTGAGCCAAGCAAGCAACCCTTTGATCATGTTAAGAAACTTTTCCATGCATGTCGTATAGCACTTGTTGTTTTGATGATTGATCATGTTGTGGTGCTCCCTCTTCGATGGGGTGCCTCCAATGCTTTTACCGTTGACACTTGCATCGTGCAAGACCCTATCACCTTATGAGGGTTATGTGGGTGGGTGTAGATAGGATGCTAGTAGATGCTACGCTATGGGATGGGATTTATGCATAGTGATGGAAAGGAAGTGATTCTTTCAAAGACTTTTCAAAAACCCAGTCGGGTGCCACTAATGCCCGGGGGAGATGGTGATGAGATGGGTGAACACTTGAGAAAGAAGTGGTGTATCGGAGCAAGTGAGTATGCTGGTTTTCGAAAACGGATTGGAGTAAGTCGCGACCGTTATTCCAACCTTACATGTATGACCACGATACCCCTTATGGGATGGGGCTTTGTTGAGTACTATGGTCGGTGCTAGCAAGGAGCCCGCATTACTAGTGGCAAGAGTGAAGTGGTCACTCTTGAGATGGGGTCATCCCAAAAGTGGAAGGCCATGTGCTGTCTTTACAGGCACTAGGCACACTGTTGCGTGCCCTCATGGATGATACGAGTGATGTATATCATGAGGGATGGCACCAACGAGTGGACTCTTTATTTAATGTCACCATGGGAAAGGCATTGTTCGGGTGCTTACCTCGGGTATGCTATATACCGCGAGTCGTGGATGACACGGCAGTTCCCCGAGTCTTGTGGGTAAAGTGTGCAACCTCTGCAGAGTGTAAAACTATCTGAATAGTCGTGTCCACGGTCAAGGACAGTTGGATGACCGCTCTTGTGCTACGTCCAAGTGTTTTCTCAAACTGGTGTGTGTGTGTGTGGATACACGGAGATGGTACTTGAGCTAAGTCCGATGACTTAGCATGGAAATTGAACTAAGTCCGATGACTTAGCATGATAAATGAACATGAGATTCTCAACCCCTACTTATGATGATAACTATAACTTGTTCATACGGTTATCTGCCTATTGTTGATGCATGCTTACTAGTTACTTGATCATGACATTGCATTTAAAATTAGCTTTCTGCAAATTACCTACTTAGTGCTATAGCATGCATCATTATTGCCTTGTTCCACAACTTGGGTTGCTTGCGAAGACATTCAAAGTACTCATTGGCTTGCCACTGGTTATTTAATTGGCCAGACATGGAAGAACAGGAGTATGTTGAAGAGTTCGTTGGTGACGAACATGCGAACTAGGACGCTTCCCAGTCAGAATGCCCGTAGGTTAAGGCTGATGGCATGGGTTCACGCTTTGGACCAAGATTTCCGCTGCTTGTTCTATTTAAGTGTTTGGCCCTATCTATGTAAGACTTGACCTTCATGGTCTTTAATTGTGTAAGACGCTAAATGTGGATGTAAGACTTGTTATTCGGCTTCTATGTGTTCAGTGAGCATTGATCTCTGGGATCACTGTACACGTGCATTCGGTGATCTCGACTTATGAGTCGGGGTCCCCACAGTGTGTGTGTGATGTAGCTTATCACTTCACACGGTGTTAAAAACGCAAACTTGTGTGATGTCTTGCAACCGGTTTTGCACACACTGTGCGTGCGATGTAGCCTGTTGATACGCCTATTTTGCATCATGAATTTATATTGATATTTATTGCATTATGGCCTATTATTACACATTTTGGTACAAAACTTATGCCTTTTCTCTCTTATTTTACAAGGTTTACATGAAGAGAGAGAATGCCAGCAGTTGTAGTTTTGGACTAGAAAAGGAGCAAATCTGAGATACCTATCCTGCATAACTCCAAAAGTCTTGAAAATCTCCGGAGAATTATTTTGTAATATATAAAAAATATTGGGCGAAAGAAATACGTCACGGGGCCCACCAGGCAGCCACAAGCCTGTAGGGCGTGCCCTACCCCCTAGGCGCGCCCCTGGGGCTTGTGGCTCACCTGGCAGCCCTCCGATGCCCATCTTCTATTATATTGAGGGTTTCGTCCTGGAAAAATCATAACAGAGCTTTTGGTATGAAGCACCGCCGTCTCGAGGCGGAACTTGGCCAAAACCAATCTAGAGCTCCGGCAAGGCGATCATGCCGGGGAAACTTCTCTCCCGGAGGGGGAAATCGAAGTCATCGTCATCACCAACGACCCTCTCATCGAGAGAGGGTCAATCTCCACCAACATATTCTTAAGCACCATCTCCTCTCCAAACCCTAGCTCATCTCTTGTATCCGATCTTTGTCTCAAAACCTCAGATTGGCACCTGTGGGTTGCTAGTAGTGTTGATTACTCCTTGTAGTTGATGCTAGTTGGTTTACTTGGTGGAAGATCATATGTTCATATCCTTGATCATCATTAATACTCCTATGATTATGAACATGAATATGCTTTGTGAGTAGTTACGTTTGTTCCCGAGAACATGGGATAAGTCTTGTTATAAGTAATCATGTGAATTTGGTATTCGTTTGATATTTTGATGAGATGTATGTTGTCTCTCCTCTAGTGGTGTTATGTGAACGTCGACTACAATGATGATCAGTAGATGATGGGTTGGGACTTCACCATTGTTTGGGACTAGAGGAAGGCATTGGGAAGTAATAAGTAGATGATGGGTTGCTAGAGCGACAGAAGCTTAAACCCTAGTTTATGCGTTGCTTCGTAAGGGGCTGATTTGGATCCACATGTTTCATGCTATGGTTAGATTTATCTTAATTCTTCTTTCATAGTTGTGGATGCTTGCGGGAGGGGTTAATCATAAGTGCGAGGCTTGTCCAAGTAAGGGCAACACCCAAGCACCGGTCTACCAAGATATCAAATTATCAAAGTAACGAATGCGAATAATATATGCATGATGAAAACTAGTTTGACATAAATTCCCATGTGTCCTCGGGAGTGCTTTGCTTTATATAAGAGTTTGTCCAGGCTTGTCCTTTGATATAAAAAGGATTGGTCCACCTTGCTGCACCTTTTTTACAATTGTTACTTGCTACCCGTTACGAATTATCTTATCACAAAACTATCTGTTACCAATAATTTCAGTGCTTGTACAGAATACCTTACCGAGAACCGCTTTTCATTTCCTTTTGCTCCTCGTTGGGTTCGACACTCTTACTTATTGAAAGGACTACGATAGATCCCCTATACTTTTGGGTCATCAAGACTCTTTTCTGGCGCCGTTGCCAGGGAGTGAAGCACCTTTGGTGAGTGGAACTTTGTAAGGAAAAATTTATATAGTGTGCTAGAATTTACTGTCACTTGTTACTATGGAAAGTAATACTTTGAGGGGTTTGTTTGGGGTATCTTCACCTCGACCGGAAACACAAAGAGTTGTCCCTCAACCTACTAAGCCTACTGAAAATATTATTATGAAATTCCTTCGGGTATGATAGAGAAATTGCTAGCTAATCCTTATGCAGGAGATGGAACACTACATCCGGATTTGCATCTAATCTATGTGGATGAAGTTTGTTTATTATTTAAGCTTACAGGTTTGCCCGAGGATGTTGTCAAGAAGAAGGTCTTTCCTTTATCTTTGAAGGAAAATAATTGGCATGGTACAGGCTATGTGATGATACTGGATCATGGGACTACAATCGACTAAAAATGGAATTTCATCAGAAGTTCTATCCTATGCATCTACTTCATCGTGATCGGAATTATATTTACAATTTTTGGCCTCATGAAGGAGAAATAATTGCTCAAGATTGGGGGAGACTTAATTCAATGTTATATTCATGCCCAAATCATGAGCTCTGGAGAGAAATTATTATTCAGAATTTTTATGCTCGGCTTTCTCGTAATGAGCAATCCATGCTCGATACTTCTTATGCTGGTTCTTTTATGAAGAAAGATATTGAATTCAAATGGTATTTATTGGAAAGAATTAAACTCAACTCTGAAGATTGGGAACTCGATGAAGGTAAGGAGTCAGGTATGAACCTTAAGTTTGATTGTGTTAAATCCTTCGTAGACACCGATGCTTTTCGTGAGTTTAGCAATAAATATGGACTTGACTCTGAGATAGTATCTTCTTTCTATGAATCTTTTGCTACTCATGTTGATCTCCCTAAGGAGAAGTGGTTTAAATATCATCCTCCCATTGAAGTGAAAGTAGTTGAACCCATTAAAGTTTAAAAGGAAACTATTACTTACAATGCTGATCCTGTTATCCCTACTACTTACATTGAGAAACCACCTTTTCCTGTTAGGATAAAGGAACATGCTAAAGCTTCAACTATGGTATGTTAGAGTTGTATTAGAACACCTACACGCCCTGAACAAATTAAAGTTGAACCTAGTATTGCTATGGTTAAAGATCTCTTGGTTGATAATATTGATGGGCATGTTATTCATTTCTGCAATGAAGCGGCTAGAACTTCTAGACCTAATACTGAGCATAAACATAGACCAGTTGTTGGCATGCATGTTGTTTCTGTTAAAATAGGAGATCATTGTTATCATGGCTTGTGTGACATGGGTGCTAGCACAAGTGCAATCCCCTATTCCTTATACAAAGAAATCATGCATGATATTGCACCAGTTGAACTAGAGGAATTTGATGTTACTATTAAGCTTGCTAATAGAGACACTATTGCATGGATGGGGATTGTTAGAAATGTTGAAATCTTGTGTGGGAAAACAAAATATCCTACTGATTTTATTTTTCTTGGTTCCCCACAAGATAATTTTTGTCCCATTATATTTGGCAGGCCCTTCTTGAATACTGTTAATGCTAGGATTGATTGTGGGAAAGAAATAGTTACTGTGAGTTTTGGGGATGTGTCTCATGAGTTTAATTTCTCTAAATTTCGTAGACAACCCCATGACAAAGAATTTCCTAGTAAACATGAAATTCTTGGTCTCGCTTCTATTGCTGTGCCTCCTACTGATCCTTTAGTACAATATTTGCTAGACCATGAAAATGATATGCATATGAATGAGAGGAACGAAATAGATGAAATTTGGGGATCCTCCTCCACCCAAATTTTCTTGGATCCCCATTTTTGTTTTCTAGATGGTTACTCTCGTTTCTCTCAAATACCTGTATCAAGCCAGGATCAAGAAAAAACCACTTTTACTTGCCCTTTCGGTACCTTTGCTTATAGACGTATGCCTTTTGGTTTGTGCAATGCACCTGCTACCTTTCAAAGATGTATGATGGCTATATTTTCTGACTTTTGTGAAAAGATCCTTGAGGTTTTCATGGATTATTTTTCCGTTTACGGAACTTCATTTGATGATTGATTGAGCAACCTTGATCGAGTTTTGCAGAGACGTGAAGAAACTAATCTTGTCTTGAACTGGGAAAAATGCCACTTTATGGTTAATCAAGATATTGTCTTAGGGCACAAGATCTCCAAAAGAGGTATTGAAGTTGATAAAGCTAAAGTTGATGCCATTGAAAAAATGTCGTGCCCTGCGGATATCAAAGGTATAAGAAGTTTTCTTGGTCATGCTGGTTTCTATAGGAGGTTTATCAAATATTTCTCTAAGATTTCTAGGCCTCTCAAAAATCTTTTGCAAAAATATGTCCCGTTTGTTTTTGATGATGATTGTGTGGAAGCATTTGAAATTCTTAGGAATGCTCTGATTACCGCACCTGTTGTTCAACCACCTGACTGGAACCTACGCTTTGAAATTATGTGTGATGCTAGTGATTATGCTGTTCGTGTTATTCTAGGACAAAGAGTCGATAGTAAATTAAATGCTATCAATTATGCTAGTAAAAATCTAGACGGTGCTCAAAGAAACTATGCTACTATTGAAAAAGAATTTTTAGTAGTCGTGTTTGCTTGTGATAAGTTTAGACCTTATATTGTTGATTCCAAAGTAACTGTTCACACCGATCATGCTGTTATTAAGTACCTTATGGAGAAGAAAGATGCTAAACCTAGACTTATTAGGTGGGTCCTTCTGCTATAAGAATTTGATTTGCATATCATTGATAGAAAGGGTGCTGAGAACCCTCTGGCAGATAACTTGTCTAGATTAGAAAATGTTCTTGATGACCCACTACCTATTGATGATAGCTTTCCTGATGAACAATTAGCTATCATAAATGCTTCACATAATGCTCCTTGGTATGCTGATTATGAAAATTACATTGTTGCTAAATTTATACCTCCTAGTTTACATACTAACAAAAGAAAAAGTTCTTCTATGATTTAAGACATTACTTTTGGGATGATCTACACCTTTATAAAGGAGTAGATGATATTATTAGACGTTGTGTACCGGAGCATGAACAGTAATAGGTCTTACGCAAGTGTCACTCCGAAGCCTATGGAGGACACCACGCTGGAGATAGAACTACACATAAGGTATTACAATCTGGGTTTTATTGGCCTACTCTCTTCAAGGATGCTCGTAAGTTTGTCTTGTCTTGTTATGAATGCCAAAGAATTGGTAATATTAGTAGACGTCAGGAAATGCCTATGAATTATTCTCTTGTAATTGAACCATTTGATGTTTGGGGTTTTGATTATATGGGGCCTTTTCCACAATCTAACGGGTATACTCATATTCTAGTTGTGGTTGATTATGTTACTAAGTGGGTAGAAGCTATTCCAACTAGTAGCGTTGGTCATAACACTTCTAATAAAATGCTTAAAGAAGTTATTTTCCCTAGATTTGGAGTCCCTAGATATTTGATGACTGATGGTGGTTCACACTTTATTCATGGTGCTTTCCATAAATTGCTCGCTAAATATGATGTTAATCATAGAATTGCATCTCCTTATCATCCTCAGTCTAGTGGTCAAGTAGAATTGAGTAATAGAGGAATTAAATTGATTTTGCAGAAGACTGCTAATAGATCTAGGAAGAATTGGTCTAAGAAACTTGACGATGCATTATGGGCTTATAGAACTGCTTACGAAAATCCTATGGATATGTCTCCGTATAAGATGGTTTATGGTAAAGCATGTCACTTACCTCTAGAACTAGAACATAAAGCTTATTAGGCAATCAAAGAGCTCAATTATGATTTCAAACTTGCTGGCGAGAAGAGGTTATTTGACATTAGCTCACTTGACGAATGGAGAACCCAAGCCTATGAGAATGCGAAGTTGTTTAAGGAAAAGGTTAAGAGATGGAATGATAGAAGGATACAAAAGCGTGAATTTAATGTAGGTGATCATGTCTTGCTATACAATTCTCGTTTAAGTTTTTTTGCAGGAAAACTTCTCTCTAAATGGGAAGGTCCTTACGTTATCGAGGAGGTATACCGTTCCGATGCCATCAAGATTAACAACGCCGAAGGCACAAACCTAAAGGTGGTGAATGGTCAAAGAATCAAACATTATATCTCAAGTACTCCCATAAATGTTGAAACCAATGTCATCAACACCATAACTCCGGAGGAGTACATTAGGGAGACTTACCAGAATGTTCCAGACTCCGAAAGGGAATATGTATGTGGTACGGTAAGTAAAAAGACTCCAATTTTTTTCAATGGAAATTTTTATCTATTTTGGAATATTTAAAATTAGGAAAATTTAAAGTAGTCCGAATAGTGCACGAGGAGGCGACAAGCCTACAGGGCGTGCCCTACCCCCTGGGCGCGCCCCTAGGGCTTGTGGCCACCTCATGCACCTTCCGGACTCCGTTTTCTTGTGTCATACTCCTTAGTGTCGGTAAAAATTCATTATATAATCTCCTGAAGGTTTTGACTCTCGTATGACGACAATACCTCTTGTTTTCTCTTTGAGCTATTTTTGCAGCAGATTTAGAGCAAGACGTCTTCGCAAGAGTCGGTCGGGGAGAACTACTTTGGGCAGGCTACAAAAGAAGAGATGGAGGCCGACTAGAAAAGGATAGATTCCATGGAGGAAAACCAAGAAGTTACCTCTCATCCACAACTGGGAGCCATGCTGGGAGAACTTCAGAACTCGGCAATTCCGAATTCGGTTATCCCTTCCAATGCTAAATTTCTCACTTTTGAAAATATGAAATAGAGTGTTGCTTCTTCTCTTGTAGCGATGGAACATCCATGGGTTAAGGGTGCTCTAACCATCGCTGGGAAACTTCACAAGGAAATAATGGATCCGAGACAGCAAAATAACACGATTGAGGAGGAGAATCACATTGTGAAGGACCTCATCGCCACCTCTGAAGCAAGACAACTAAAGACACGGGTATGGGCACTCCCCTTGGCTTGTACCAAGCTTGGTGGAGGTGCCCCTATATCGTATCACCATCACATCTTTTATTTTTATTTTTATTTTTATCATCTTTCCTTAGTTCAATCCTTTTGGTTATATCTTGATCTAGTAGAATAAAGTTTTCGTGTGATCTAGTTTTGAGTCTTTGCTTTATGATTCCTCCTATGTAAGCAAGCCCATGAGTTATATAATAAAAATTGCTTTTGAGTTGAGGGCTTTTGCTTGTTTGGCATGATCTTGATCTTGAGAAAGGTGAAGTAGAAAGAAGTATAGAATAAAAGCAAAGAGTACATATGACAATCTTATGGGGAGTGATGACTTCACAAACAAGAAGTAGGTCGATTGAAACCTGTTGGGGGTTGACAAACATAGCTGTTGGTCACTGGGGCAATTAAAAGGAAGTAATAAAAAAGATAAGTTCACATATAAATATATTATCTTGGACATCTTCTATGATTGTGAGCACTCATTAAAATATTATATGTTAAGAAGTTGATGTCGGACAAGGAAGACAACATAATGGTTTATGTTTGCTTATTTCTGAATAGAAGTTATATTGTTATGGATCCCTCAACATGTGTCACTTGCTTCCACCTAATATCAGCCAAAACTTCCGCACCAAGTAGAGATACTACTTGTGCATCCAAACACCCTTAACCCAGTTTTGCCATGATAGTCCACCATACCTACCTAAGGATAGAATAAGATCCTTGAAGTAAGTTGCCATTGGTGCAAGCAATAAAAATTGATTTCTAAATATGCGTGATCTATTAATGTGAGGAAAATAAACTTTATACGAACTTGTGATAGGGAAGAAATAAAAGCGATGGACTGCATAATAAAGTTCTCTATCACAAGGGGAAATATAAAGTGACGTTCTTTTGCATTAAGAGATTGTGCATCCAACTATAAAAGCACATGACAACCTCTGCTTCCCTTTGTGAAGGGACTATCTATTACTTTATTTTCTAGTATTTACCTTTATGCAAGAGTCGTGGTGATTTTCATCACTTTCTCTATTTTCGCCTTTATTTTCTAGCAAGTGTCACGTGTTGGGGAATGATCTAGGCACATATATCCACTCGGAAGTGGACGAGCATGAGTTATTACTGTTGACATTACCCTTGAGGTAAATAGTTGGGAGGCAACACTACAAGCCCCTATCTTTCCCTGTGTACGATTGAAACTTTGAACTCATAGGTACCTCATGAGTGTTAGCAATTGTGGAAGACTAAAAGATGATTGAGTATGTGGGTTTTCTTTACAAGCTCTTATATTGACTCCTTCCTACGCTATGATAAATTGGAATTGCTTCAATGACTCAGATCATAGTTTGTCGGTTCTCAATAGAGTTCTTGATTCATACATTGCCATTGTGAATGAATTGTTACTGTAGCATAAGAAATTATATGTCAATATATGTTGCTGTTATAAAGATGATCGTGATGCCTTCATGTCTGTATTTTATTTTATCGACACCTCTATCTCTAAACATGTGGGCATATTTATCGATTTCGGCTTTCGCTTGAGGACAAGCGTGGTCTAAGCTTGGGGGAGTTGATACGTCCATTTTGCATCATGATTTTATATTGATATTTATTGCATTATGGGATGTTATTACACATTTTGGTACAACACTTATGCCTTTTCTATCTTATTTTACAAGGTTTACATGAAGAGGGAGAATGCCGGTAGCTGGAGTTCTAGACTAGAAAAGGAGCAAATCTGAGATACCTATTCTGCACAACTTCAAAAGTCCTGAAAATCTACGGAGAATTATTTTGGAATATATAAAAAATATTGGGTGAAAGAAATACATCAGGGGGCCCACCAGGCAGCCACAAGCCTACAGGGCGCGCCCTATCCCCCTAGGCGCACCCTTGGGGCTTCTAGCCCACCTGGCAGCCCTCCGATGCCCATCTTCTTCTGTATTGAGGGTTTCGTCCTGGAAAAAATCATAACCGAGCTTTTGGGATGAAGCGCCACCGTCTCGAGGCGGAACTTGGGCAGAACCAATCTAGAGCTCCGGCAGCGCGATCCTGCCGGAGAAGCTTCCCTCTCGGAGGGGGAAATCGAAGCCATCGTCATCAAAAACGATCCTCTCATCGAGAGAGGGTCAATCTCCACCAACATATTCATCATCACCATCTCCTCTCCAAATCCTAGTTCATCTCTTGTATCCGATCTTTGTCTCAAAACCTCAGATTTGTACCTGTGGGTTGCTAGTAGTGTTGATTACTCCTTGTAGTTGATGCTAGTTGGTTTACTTGGTGGAAGATCATATGTTCATATCCTTGATCATCATTAATACTCCTCTGATTATGAACATGACTATGCTTTGTGAGTAGTTACGTTTGTTTCCGAGGACATGGTATAAGTCATCATATGAATTTGGTATTCATTCGATATTTTTATGAGATGTATGTTGTCTCTCCTCTAGTGGTGTTATGTCAACGTCGACTACATAACACTTCACCATTGTTTGGACCTAGAGGAAGGCATTGGGAAGTAATAAGTATATGATGGGTTGTTAGAGTGACAGAAGCTTAAACCCTAGTTTATGCGTTGCTTCGTGAGGGGCTGATTTGGATCCACATGTTTCATGCTATGGTTAGATTTATCTTAATTCTTCTTTCATAGTTGTGGATGCTTGCGGTAGGGGTTAATCATAAGTGGGAGGCTTGTCCAAGTAAGGGCAGCACCCAAGCACCGGTCCACCCACATATCAAATTATCAAAGTAACGAATGCGGATCATATATGCATGATGAAAACTAGCTTGACATAAATTCCCATGTGTCCTCGGGAGCGCTTTTATTTGTCCAGGCTTGTCCTTTGCTATAAAAAGGATTGGACCACCTTGCTGCACCTTTGTTACAATTGCTACTTGCTACCCGTTACGAATTATCTTATCACAAAACTATCTGTTACCGATAATTTCAGTGCTTGCAGAGAATACCTTGCTGAGAACCGCTTGTCATTTCCTTCTGCTCCTTGTTGGGTTCGACACTCTTACTTATCGAAAGGACTATGATAGATCCCCTATACTTGTGGGTCATCACCTGTCATCTGTTAACCCACAAGTATAGGGGATCACAACAGTCTTCATGGGTAGTATATCACCCTAATTTATTGATTCAACACAAGGGGAGCCAAAGAATATTTATCGGCTTTGACAATTGAGTTGTCAATTCAACCACACCTAGGATATCTCTCTGCAGCAAAGGTTTAGTAGAACAACAAATAATAGTAGTAGCAGTAACAGTGATAGTAGCAATTTTGTAACAGTAGTGACAGTGACGGCAACAATTGTAACTTAGCAAGGTTCAGTATATGTAAAGCGCAGGCCATGGTGCAGCGATGAAAAGATATAGACACATCAATCATGTAACAGTTACACACTAGAGCGAATAGAACTAGCTCCAATTCATCAATAATGTAGGTATGTATTCCATCTATAGTCATGCGTGCTTGTGAGAAGAAGTTGCATAACATCTTTTGTCCTACCCTCCCATGGCAGCGGGGTCCTATTGGAAACTAAGGGATATTAAGGCGTCCTTTTAATAGAGAATCGAAAGAAAGCATTAACACATGGTGAATACATGAACTCCTCAAACTACGACAATCACCGGAAAGAATCCCAATTATTGTGACCTTGGGGTATGCGGGTCAAGACACGTAATAGGTGCATACAATTTGCAAGATATGATCCAAATCACTCATATATTCATGAAAATATAATAGGTTCAGATATGAAATCATGGCACTTGGGCCCTAGTGACAAGCATTAAGCATAGCAAAGTCATAGCAACATCAATCTCAGAACCTAGTGGATACCGGGGTTCAAGCCCTATCAAATTAAGTCGATTACATGATCAATTCCATCCACACCCATCACCGATCAGCAAGCCTACAGAGGAGTTACTCACTCCCGGTGGTGAGCATCATTGAATAGTTGATGGAGAAGGGTTGGTGATGACGACGATGACGAATCCCCCTCTCCGGAGCCCCAAACGGACTCCAGACCAGCCTCCCGAGGAAGAATTGGAGGTGGTTGTGTCTTCGTCTCATACATCGCAATGAAAACGTCTCTTTGATTTTTTCTCCAAAAGATGTGAATTTATAGGACTGGAAATAGGGTTGGGGGAGCCTCGTGGGCCCGACCACACAATAGGGCGCACCTTAGGGGGGTGGGCACGCCCTGTTACCTCGTGGGCCACATGCAACCCCTCTCTAGTGGTTCTTTGCTTCATGAATCATTATATATCCTAGAAAAAAATCAGAAATTTTTTCGTCCAATTCCGAGAACTTCTATTTCGGCACAAAAATAACACCAAGGTAGTTCTAGTGAAAACAACGTCAGTCCGGATTAGTTTGATTCAAATCATGCAAATTAGAGTTCAAAACAAGAGCAAAGGTGTTTGGAAAAGTAGATACGTTTGAAACGTATCAACTCCCCCAAGCTTAACTCATTGCTTGTCCTCAAGCAATTCAATTGATAAATTGAAAGTGATAAAGATAACTTTTACAAACTCATTTGTTCTCGTTGTAGTATATATACTTAGCTAGTGTTTAGGTTTTCAACATAAATGATAAATAACCATATCCATGATAACAATTCAACATCATATTCAGTCATGGCAATACATAACCAACTAGTAAGCAGTAATAAGATATCTCCCATGCCAACCATTTGTCAAAACAATCGTGATATAATATGATGACATGGTATTTCGCTAGCCCTTTCTGAGACTACAAAACATAAACGCAGAGCACCTCTGAGGTGCAAGCAGTGACTAAACATTATACTTCAGGGTAGAACAGATCCAGTCATGCTCACATCCAACATTAACTAGACTCAATGCCCTCCGATCTGGTTCTTTTAGTAAGAAGATGATGACTCAGAAGCAACATAAAATTAAATAGAAAGGCCCTTCATGGAGGGAAGCATTTATTTGGATAGGTGCGAGAGCTCAAGTTTTAAAACAGAATTGAAATTGTAATTTTGGGTGGTGCACTTTTCCTGTCAACGTTACGACAGAGGTTTTCAGTATCTTCCATGATAAACTCACCATTGGCGGTTTCCAAACAGAATTGTAAAGTTTACTCCTATCCACCGTCCATACACAAACCATGACTAACCGAATCCATAGGTGCCTGCCAACATATCAATTGTCCCAAGGAGATTTGTTTAATTAATTTTGATTTTGCAATACCGGGCATCCTTTTTTTACCAGCCTCTCTCGTGCAATGACGGTGAATAAACGACCGTCTTGAGAATAACTCACTTAGCACGGAAGATACCGACCGCCCCGTCGCTGCATGGGCGGTATGAGTGCACAAAACAAATGTTTGTTTGAATATTAGAGGTGACACATGCAAATTTACTTGGAAAGGCAAAATAATAGCGCATATTTGTAGGTATGACGCACTCATGTGGAACAACTTTGTATTTAAGGATATTAGGTGCGCAAGCAGCATTCCCTCTTAGTATAGGTGAAGGCTAGCAATAGATTGGGAAGCGACCAGCTAGAGAGTGAAAGCGGTCATAAGCACGCATTGTGAATGATTAAATTGTACATTGGCATGAGTAGAATATAAACTCTATGAATTTAAACATCATGAAGGTTGCATTGATTTTGAATCAACTACATGTTTGTACATGGGCCAAGTCAAGCCACTCAAATTACTCAGAGGGAAATACCATACTATCATACCACATCATAACCATTTTAATGCATGTTGACACATAATATAAATCATTATCCACTCCTAACTATTTAAGCATGGCATGAGCAACTATAATCTTTAATTATCATCACAAACATGTTCACTCATGATATACTGAATCAAGATTGAACGAGCTAAACATATTTACAAAAAGGAAAACAAAAAGAGTTCATACCAACTATCTTTGCCACGATCACTTCATCAAATATCGTCATTATTGCCTTTCACTTGCACGACTGAACAATGTGATAATAATAATAATGCAAGTGTGTCGTGGACTAAACTGGAATCTGCGAACATTTGTGCAAAGGAGAAGACAAGGTAATATGGGCTTCTGATTAGATCAACATTAATGCATATGAGAGTCACTCAACATTTTCATCGTGGCCTTCTTCTTTCAACGATTCAAAGAAAAGAAAAGAAGTTCAGAAAAACACACTGCAATATTTTGAAGTTTTTTTCTCGAAGAAAACAAACAGGCAAAGAAAAAACAAAAAATAAAAAACTATTTACACGGAAAAGCTCCCAACAAGTAAGGGAAATCTTTTTCGGTTTTCTTTTAATACTACAACTAATTGAACGGGAAAGAAAAACCGAAAAGAAGTGAGAATTATTTTTGGATTTTCCAAAAAAATTGAAACACACAAGAAGAAAGAGGAAAAATAAAACTAACATGGATTTACAATGAAAAAAGATGAACACATACAGTTTATATGAAGTGTGGGAACATGAATGTAATGTCGACAAGGAATACTTACTCCCCCAAGCTTAGGCTTTTAGCTTAGTTTGGTGATCACCAATGATAATAGCCGCCAGGTCCGAAAAAGTATTACTGCTGAGGTACCTGAGCGTCTCATGCCTGGGCCTCGGCTTCCGTCGACAATCAACTCGTTTCAGTAAGCAATTATATCTTCCGACATGACGGTATATCCGTGCCTGTCATGAAAATTAAACAAAGAAGGTGTAAGCAGTACAATAACATCGAGAGTAGTCTCAATGTATACTTAGTTGTAACGAAATAAATAGAAACATTTCGAAGCTCTTGATAATTGCCTTCTCTTAGTGTTAAAAATTTGCCTTGATGATTACATAGGCCAAGAGAATAATAGAACATGAGTCGTAGAATATCCTAGTACACCGACAGACAGGTGGGCCAGCACGCCTAGACTGCCGGCCGATCCACCCTGTCGTTCAGGCCGGCACGTTGGGGCAGGAAGGTCGTTGAGCCCAACCTTGATTGATTTCCTAGGGAAAACAATACGCACGTAGCTACAACTGGCGCACTCTGCCTCGCCTAGAGAGAGAAAAGCAAGGGGGGAAAGGTTGTAAGTTGTAACCCTCCATAGCGAACTGGGAGAGCCAGAGGAAGAAGAGAGAGGAAACTCAAGAGCGACCAGTAGCTGTACGTCTGACCGGCAGGCGGCAGGCTCGTCGTCCGTCACCTGTGGTGTGGCAGCGCCGGCTACGGTGGCCGCAGGACTGGACCAGCTGCAGTGAGCAACTGGGCCTTCATCTGGGAGTAAAGAGGGTGGCAGAATCGCGCCGTTTTTTAGGAAGAAGCATTCCAGCAGGATGGAAGAAGAGCCGAATCGGAGGAGGCTGTATCAAGTTTGGAGAGGAAGCAATGTACGTACATGTTGCTGTTCATCTTCTTGTCTCTCTTGTCTATAGCGGTGACATATATCGTAGTAATTTATCTACACATTCTGTTAGCTGTTGGCCATTAGACTCCCTACTTTTGCATAATAATGCATTCCATTCCAAGTTCCAATTGACGGACGCTAACTTCACCCCCACTAAAACGGTTTCAGAAATTTGTCTGCGGCGGGCGCCTAATCTTTGGTCCGGACGCGGGTTCCCTCTTCCTGTCCACACTTCTAATCGCAGGCCCCTTGGTGGGCCTATGCTGCCAGTGCATCACAAAGATGAACTCCAGCTCTTGGGATCAGAAGAATGTCCTTGGCCTGCCGGTCCTCATCGCCACAGTCGTTCTCGGCCTAGCGGTACGTGAGCTTCACAAAACAAAATTCAGCAAGCCGGAAGCGACATCACAGTCACAGCTGCTGATTCTTGCCCCGTTGTAAAATGGTTTCAGGATTTGGCATTCCTGCTCCTGACGTCGAGCAGGGACCCGGGGATCGTGCCGAGGAACGCGCGTCCTCCCGAGTGCGGTGACGAGCAGCAGGTGGTGGACATGACCACGCCGTCGACCGAGTGGGTGAACGCGGCGAGCCCCCACCTCCGTGTGCCACGGTCCAAGGACGTGGTCGTCAACGGGTGCGTGGTCAAGGTGAAGTACTGCGACACGTGCCTGCTGTACCGCCCGCCCCGCACGTCCCACTGCTCCATCTGCAACAACTGCGTCCAGAAGTTCGACCACCACTGCCCCTGGGTCGGCCAGTGCATCGGCCTGGTCAGTCATCTCATATCATATAACTGAACCCTTCTTACTCTCTCTTCTTCCTCTCGCTGAGGCAAAAAACGGAAAATTTGCCACCAACGACTGGAAGTCGAACTGATAGATTCCGGCGTCCTTTTGTCGCAGCGGAACTACCGCTTCTTCTTCCTCTTCATCTCCACGTCTACGCTCCTCTGCTTTTACGTCTTCGCCCTGTCGTGGCTCAACATCGCCGCCGAGAGGGAGGAGTACGGCGGCTCACTGCTGAAATCCATGGGCGGCGAGGTGCTGTCCGTCGTGCTGATCGTCTACACCTTCGTGTCGGTGTGGTTCGTCGGCGGGCTCACCGTGTTCCACCTCTACCTCATGAGCACCAACCAGACCACGTATGAGAACTTCAGGTACAGGTACGACAAAAATGAGAACCCCTACAACAGGGGCGCGCTCGCCAACATCGCCGAGGTCATCTTTACGAGGATGCCGCCCTCGCTCAACCGTTTCCGGTCGTGGGTGTCGGAGGACGACGACGCATACGGCGGCGGCGGCGGCGTGCTATCTCCGATGAGCGGCAGGCTCGATCTGGAAATGGGGCGCAAGGGCGTGCACTACAGCCCCGGCGGCGTCCCGGCTATCCTTCAGGGGATGGATTACAGCGAGATGGAGAAGATGGACGGTGTGGGTGTGCACGTCAAGGACCGGCAAGCGGCGCACGAGGCGCCGGACATGTTCGTGATCTCACCGGCCCGGCAGCACGACGTGGGCTGCGGAGGAGGACAAGGAGAACGTAGCCTCGCGACTGTACACGACCAAGATGATGAGAGGACACTTGTGAGCTCGAATGCAAATTCTGACCGGTGATCATGCATAAGCTCTTTTTCTTTTCCCTTTTTGGCGAAGAGGCCTCCGTCGTGCAATTTTCCTTTCTTATTTGCCTCGACTTGAACTGTAAATTTTATACGTGCAAGCAGCAGAGTTGCACACGAAAGGGTCCGTAATTTTCCTTAAGTTTACGGAAAAGATAACGCCAAACGGTGGGTGTTTTGCATCTTGTCCACACGCCTCGATCGATGTTCGTTTGTGGTTACATGAATCTTGATAAGTTTTGTCAGATTTTTTATGCCACGTAGGACTGGGCTCGTGTGTGGACATTTCATCCGGTCGCCCACGTGTCCATTTCACGCACGTAGAGGGGCTGGTGGGTGGGCGTTTGTCAGTTCACCCACCGCCTGTTTCACACACGCAGAGAGGCTGGTGTGCGAACGTTTATCAATTCGCCCACACACCTATTTCACGCCCACACGCCTGGCCTGGCGGATCGCACAGATCTCGTAGGAAATCTGCATGCAGCCCCTGACGCTGCCGATCCCGAGGCAGTATTCCCGCTCAGATCAGCTCCGGGATCTCAAAGCTCTGGATTTCCTGTGGCTGTTGCTCCTGTTTTCGGATCTTGCTGTAACAGTCCGGAACCGACGCTCCAGAAGATTCCCCTTGTGTTTCCATTCTCGTCTGTGTTTCATTTGATTGTTGCATTCATCGTCGCATCATTCGCATCATCTGCATAGCATCGTCACTCGTTTTCAAAAGCTTGTATCCGTTCGTAGTTGTCGGTTTTCTTCGTTCTTGCCGTTGCCCGTTGAGACCAACCACACATGCACGCGCCCGCGACATCGTTAAATAAAACCGTTTTTAAGGCGCACGAAAAATATTCTTGGATTGGATTGAAACTTGGCGTGCGGTCTTGTTATATTGTAGGCAGACCGCCCGTCGAACTTCGTCGCGTTCTGAGTTCGTTTGATACCCCGTCGGTCAGCCGTAGCAGTGCGGTCACCGGTTTTCATCAGACGTTTGTCGGTGTTTTAAAAACCTTCGTGTCACGGGCCGCACTTTCCTCTCTTCCCCACCTAGCCCTTCTGCACAGCCATCCGTAGCCCCCTCCGCTTCCGGGCCGTCCGATCGAGATCGAACGGTCCGAAAACGAACAGAGACCGTCATCCCTAGCCCCTAAACCTATAAATAGACCCCCTCCCCTTCCTAATTGGGCAGCTAACCCTAATCCCCCTCGTTCCCCGTGCCAAATCAGCAGTCTTCCTCCTCCAGCCGCCAGGCCCGCCCAGGCCCAGATCTAGGCCCGCCCGGGCCCAAACCAGCCCAAGCTCCCGCAGCTCCTCCCATGGCGCATCCCTCCTGAGCTCTCCCACAGCCGCGCTCCTCGTCGTGGCCTCGCCGGACCTGGCCGCCCGTCATCGGAACCTCTCTCTCCTTCTCCCTCCTTCCTCTTCCCCTCTCTCACCTAGCCGGCCTCTCTCTCTGCAGGAGCTCTGCCATGGCCGCCGGTCCCCAAGCTCGCCGTCGGAGCTCCCTTGCCCTAAGCCGCCGCCGGGGATGGCCGGATCCGGGCCGGCGCCGCTCGTCAAACTCCGCCGGCCTCCCCCAGCGCCGCCCCGCGCCGATGCCCAGCCGCCGCCGCCATTGCACCTCCCGCTCGGGATCGAGCGAGGAGGACAAAGCCGCAACCCTGCCCCGTTGACCGCGCTCGCCCCGCGTGGGCCAGCGCCTGGGCCCAGCCTCCCTCCGGCCCAGATGCACCTAGTTGGCCCAGTTTTGGCCTGCCGAATGGGCCAGGCCCATGGTGAGCCCAGTAGACCCGCCGCGTTTTTTTTTGCATAGGCCCAATTGCGTATTTAAATGCCATATTTAATTAGCCGTGCGGCAAAATAAAATGTTTTGTAAACATAAAATGTTTAGAAAAATGTGTAGATTAATTATATGTCATTATCATCCATGTTAAAATGTTTAACATGCCATTTTCCTACTAATACGCATAATTGTCACGATTTTGCATTTTGCATAATTTCTTGACGTGCATCGGAACTAAGTAAAACCATATATTAAAATGTTCATATTATCGGTGTCGCATTTTTCATGCATGATAAAAATGTTGGCACGATGTGTGCATTTAATTTGCACAAATAACCTTGCTAATAAATTCTGACATAAACTTGCATAATTAATTATGATTATTTTTCCATATGAACCTATGTTTATTATATATGTTCTCGCGGTAAAAAAATCCATATGATTTATCTATGCATTTAGTTTTGCCATTTGAACATTTTTGTGTGTATGTAATTTTTGTTGTGATATCCTTTTGTTATTTTCGTGTGATTTAATAGACGCATCATATCAAATAATTTTGAACAAGAGAAATGCCCTTTGATATGTGTCCTAGCCCCTGGACATTTTGCTTGTCATAGAAATGCATGTATAGGTGTTATTTTCTTGTTGACAACATGCTATAAAAATACTGCTGTTTTGAGATGCTAAAATATTTCTAAGTCTAGAATCTGTAATATTTTGTCGCTGTCTTGCCATGTGTTTTGCTAGTGATTTAGAACCCTTTTGTGGTTGGTGTAATGGAGTTATTTGTAGTTGATATTGCCCTTAGTATGTTGTTAAGTTTCATGCCAAAATATGCCCTGTAGCATATAGTTTCACTGCTGTCAATATGCCTTCATGATAAAAACTGCACTATCAAAAACTGCTATTTTCACTAAGTCTGAAACTGTTTTCAAGTAGCTACTTTGTGAGCTTCCTGCCATGTGATCCATGCATATTTTGATTATGACATGTGAAGATGAAATAAAGTATGTATCATATACTACTGCCCCATGCATATTTTGTGCATTTTAGAATAGTGTAACTTGTTGTTTTCATGCGTGCAAATTGCTAAGTTGCTGTTTTGGGAAGATTTGAACTAAAACTTGTTTTGGTGTTTGTGGTTGAACCGTAGCTCCATTTTGGACATGTTGCATATGAAACTTGCTTAGAATCTCATGTAGTTTCATAATAACTTGCTGCATCCATGACCTGAAATGTTTGTGATTGTATTTTCCATGCATTTGCATTCATGAGATGTGCATCTTGTGTTGTGCATATCTTTTAGACCGTAGCTCCGTTTGAGATGTTCCATATATGTAAATCGAAAAGAATGACGTGTAAAATTGCATGATATACTTTATCCTGTTGTTAACGAATATAAAATATGGTTAGTTCAGATCTGGACCAATTTTGAAATTAACATATGGGGTCATTTCGGAAATGCTATTAGTTGTTTCTGGCCTCATTTAAGTTGCCTAGATAGATAGTTTACTTATGCTTCGTCTCTTGCCATATTTAACAACATTTAATATTGATGAGTACCTAACCGAGATGAATTAAATAAGTCGAACGTGAAGTGTCGTCAATATGCAACTCGTTGCATATTGAACTTCACTTAATGTGTAGTATTTGATTGTTGTGAATTGCCATGCCTCGCATATTTAAACCGGACATGCATTATATTTGTTTGTGCATCGTGTCATGCATATGTTGTGGTGTATCTTGTGTTGATTGTTGGTTTTGGGTTGCTTCTTGTCGATAGAGTTCCGAAAGCATTCGGTGTGTGAGGATTCGTTTGAGTACGTTGGCTCGTCTTCTTCATGGACTCGATCTTCTTCCGAGCGGGATCTCAGGCAAAATGACACATTTCCCTGGATACCACTACTATCATTGCTATTCTAGTTGTCTTGCTTTTATCGTTATGTCACGCTACCTACCACTTGTTTGTCAAGCCTCCCAACATTGCCATGAAAAACCTCTAACCCCTCCACATCCCAGCAAACCTTTGTTTGGCTATGTTACCGCTTGCTCAGCCCTTCTTATAACATTTCTAGCTGTAGGTGCAATTGCTTTCATGTGTCCACATGGTCATTTATTCTTTTGCTATATCACAATATTGCTGCTATTTAATTTAACGCACATATATACTTGGTAAAGGTGGAAGGCTTGACCTTTTGCTCGGTGTTTTATTCCGCTCTTGCCGCCTAGTTACTTGTGAACCGGTGTTATGTTCCATAATCGAGCGCTCCTAACATGCTCGGGGTTGTTATGGGGACCCCCTTGATTTTCGGGTTAGAATAAAGCTTGTCTGGCAAGGCCCAACATTGGTACTACATTTGCCTAATAATTAATAAACTTGCATAGGGGCTTTCCGGACCCCGTGGATAATTAATCAACCCCCGGGCCAGTGCTTCTCATGAGTGTTGGTCCAAACTAGAGTCGTGTGCGGGGCCAACCCGGGACAACTCGGGAGATTTCTATCAGGCCACTATATGTTGTGCTCATCTTATCGTGTCCTGAGGACGAGATACGCGGCTCCTATCGGGTTCGTCGACACGCCGGGCGGCCTTGCTGGATTTGTTTTACCTTTCTCGAACGTCTTGAGTGAGGAATTCTAATCTTCTTCGGGCTATCTCGAGGTGTCGGATTTCCTTTGGAATTGCCTAGGATGACCACGAGATCCGTGGTTGAGGTTATTCCCGCTGCGTGTGGTTAATTTATGATGGATGAGTTGGAGCACCCCTGCAGGGTTAAATCTTTTCGAGAAGCCGTGCCCGCGGTTATGTGGCAGACTTGGATAATTTGTTTAACACCCAGTCATAGCAAACTTGAAGTAAACTCTAATAAAACACACCAACTGTGTGCGTAACCATGACTGTCTCTTCTTGTGAGTCCTTATCCGAAAGAGAACACGGTGGGGTTATGTTTGACGTAAGTAGGTGTTCAAGATCAGTTAGTGATCATTACTAGTTCACGTCTGTTATGCGTAGACCATCGTACTTTACTTTCTGTACTCGTAAGTTAGCCACTCAAATAAACGCTTAGTCGCTTGCTACAGCCTCACCACTTAACCATACCTCACCTATTAAGCTTTAATAGTCTTGATACCCTTGGTAATGAGATTGCTGAGTCCTTGTGGCTCACGGATTACTTCAACAATAGTTGCAGGTACAGGTAATGCGATGATTTGACATGAGTGCGTTGCTTGATTTGATTTGGAGTTCTTCTTCTTCTTCATCAGTCTAGGATGGGTTCCAGGCGGCAGCCTAGGATAGCAAGGGTGGATGTCATTTTATCGTTTGATTTCGTCCATAGTCGGACCCTGCTCTTCTGTATGATGATTGAGTATGTTGTTGTATTGATGTGACTCTGATGTAGCTTGTGGCGAGTGTAAGTCAATTCCATATACTCATCTCTTCTGTACATGTACTTGTAATGATATCCATTCATGCAACACGACGATATGCGCTTCTATCCCTGTCGAGGCCCTCGTGCCAAAATAAGGATAGGACCGCATCTTGGGTCTGACAAGTTGGTATCAGAGCCTGTACCGACCTAGGAGCCCCCTTGATTGATCGAACTTGGCTGAGTTGAGTCTAGAATAAAACTATTTTGAGTCTAGTTATATCAGAGAGTAGGTTTCTTTTTACTCCTCTTCTATGCTCTGGTGAGGTATTCGACTTAGGGATTTTGTTTCTACTCCCCTTCTCGCTCAAAGTTTTTTAGGATCATGCGGGTATTTTGGAAACTATATGATGCCGATGTGACAGGGTTCTGTCTTGGTGCCTCCTGTCTGACTTGATTTCTTCCGGGGAGTCGAGCTCTAGGGAATGTTTGCACATCGTTATCATTCAGTTTTCTTAGTATCTCAGGACGGAGGATGTTCGTAATTTCTTCAATACTTGTCGTGGTGAGATAAGGTCGGAGTCACCTAGTACTGGGGAGGCGTCCGGGGTACCACCATGGTTTAGTATCATCGTGAGTTCGAGGATTCGAGTTAGATGAATTTGCGAAGGCCTCTGGTTATGTGTTGAAGGATGAATACAGTTGGGGTGTAGGATTAATAGTTGTGTGAGATATTTCCTCCTTGTATCCCCCACACCGGATTGCATAACCAGAAAGTTTTCGGAAGTTCTTAGGTGGGAATTCAAGTAGTTACCTAGGATTATCTTTCCAACAAGTGCATAGTGGGTATGTACTTGTTCTGGCTTGTTTCATAATCCCTATCCTTCGTTTTGTTTTGAATAGGGTAATTCGAGTTGCTTCAATGTCAAGTGGTGATCTCATATCTTGCTAAGTAGTGTTCTCATATTTCTGCGGGAATGCTAATTCTTTTGCCCAATCTAGTTATCATATCTATTCTTTTCCTACCGGTGTGCTTCTCTTCAAGATAGTTCTATCATATCCAATTATTGCAAGATCAATCCTCATGTTTCTTTCTAGAGTTCCTCTCATCTGTCCCAAGTTTTCTTTGTTTTCCCGCCCTCCCGCCCTTTTTCTTCAATGATTAAATTCTCACCCAAGTGTATTTTCTATTCATGTAATGCTTCCGCTATCGTCTCTTTTGTCTTGTTTCCAGTGATCTTGTGGAGATTGTCAAGAGTTTCATTTCAAGATCTATCCTCATATTTCTTGTTCTCGTTGTTATTCTTCTCCGGTGATTCTTTATGAAGATACTTAGTGCTCAAGTTATCATTTTTTAGTATTCATCTTTGTTTTCTTTTCCGGTGGATTCAATTCAAGTTCTTGGTGTTTATCATATCATTTTCATTCTCTATTTGTTCTCCCATGTTGGAATTCTTATCAAGCTTCTCTTGTTTATTCATCCCTCTCTTTTCTATCTGGAGTGTTGAAGATATCTCAGAAGACATTCATTTCCATTCTTGTCCTCTTAAATTATTTCAAGGGTCTCATATCATCAAGTTCTTAATTTGTACCGGTGCAATCTCTCTTTTAATCAATTGTTTCAACGGTGGTTTCTTTGAGTGGGCCCATAACCCACAGGTGTTTTCCCCAGAATCCTACCTGACTCTTCTAATTGTTCCGGAGATGTCCTCAAGTTCTTTTCAATATGATGTAAGAATGAATCTCATCAGTCATATTCCTCTTCCATGATCTCTTCTAAATCATTTTCATTGTTTGCTCAACCTTTTCTTTATTCATTGTTCCGGAGTGTCTCAGTAATTCATGGTGTTGTTCTCGTCATCATTCCTAGCTTTGAAGACCGAAGGAGAGTTTCTCTTAAATCTTTGCTCATTATCCTAGCGATTCATGGTTTCAGCTTGTTGTTATCATCTCAAATTCTTTGGATCATGAGTTATTTCTCCCATATCTATCCTGTGCATTCAGAGTTGTTGTTTTTCTTGATCCTCCCGAAGGCCATCATTTCAGAAGATTTCTTCGTTCTCAGCTTTTAGCTTTCGGTCTCAAATTCTTCTCGATTGTGATTCCTTCGTATCTCAATTATGTGATTAGTTTCTATTAGGCAAGTGTTGATCTCTTCATCCTCATGTGTCCTCTTTAGTTTCTAATCCTTTCCGGTGCCTTGTGAAGTTTTCCATTAGGTGGATCATGCTCTCTTTGTTCTCATGTTATATCATTCATTTGCTTTATCCCCTTTCGTTTTAAATTCCTACCGGTGTTCTCATTCAAGACTTCTCCAAGTGTGTGATCTATCTATCTCTTCAATCTTTTCAAGAAGAATAAGTGGTGTGTGAAATCCGTTGTTTGTCATCAATTTAAATTGTTGAAGGATAGGCATAACATAATTCTTATTCTTGTTTCATCCAAGTGATTTCAATCTTTCTTCCGGAGTTGTTCATGATATCAAATTCCTTATCCCAAGTGGTAATCTTTCTTTTCCGGGGTTCCTAGTCTTGCTCAAGTATCTTGTTGCTAAGCCTCATCTAGTTCATAGCAAGGCCTAAATCTTATTCCTTTGCATCCTTCAATTATTTCTATCATCATTTTTTTCAGAGTTCTTCCGGAGGTTCTTCATGGTGGTTCATCAAGATTTCTTTCATTTTTCAAGTGTTCTTCAAGATTCTTGTTGGAGGTGCTCAAGTGTTCTTACCTTGGATTTCTAAGTTCAATTCCTTCTCCATTGTCTTTTGAGATGGTGTTATTAAATTCTTGATTATGTGGAGTCTCAAAGGAATTGTCAAGAATAAGATAAGTAAACCCATCTTGTCTTCTTAGGGTTATCTTGGGTTGGATTTCACCTAAAGCATTTCCTAAGGATTGTTGCTATCATGGTGTTATAAATGATTCAAGTTTTCTCCTCCTCCTCTTGGTGAAAGAAGTGTTGCATATCTGGTTGCTCTCAATCAACCAAGTGTTTCTGTTGTGGCAGGTTATCACCTCATTATTTTGAGATGTTTTCCATAAGCCCATAACAAGCTATTCTTTTCATTGTTTATTCTCCATCAACTCCGTTCATCCATGCTTTTCAAATTCATTTGTAGTGGAAGTTGTCATGTTCTTATCCATTTTTCCTTCCGTCTATCTAGTTTCTACTCTTTTGTTCAAGAGGCATTGTGGTGTTGCTCTTTTCAACTCTCATCTAGTTTGATTAATATCGTGTTCCTTCTTGCTTATTCATTTAACCAGAGTGCTGTCAAATCTTTTCATGTTCCTTCCATCTTATGAACTGTGATTCTATTCAAACTGAAGTTGTGTGTCTCTCTTTCAATTTCTTTCCATCATATCAATTTTCCTCCCTATCCTACCGAAGTCTTGCCGAAATTTCTTGTGAATTCTTGCTTGTTTCCATGTTAGTCTTCATCTCTTCCAACCTTCATGTTTTATTGGTTTCTCTTGTTTGTCAAAGAAGCAACTAAGTTTTACCTTTTGCTCTTTCTCTTCCCCTTTTCTTTCTAGATCTCGGGACGAGATCCTTGTTGGGGAACATCGTATGGGAAACAAAAAATTCCCTACGCACACGCAAACCTATCCATGGTGATGAGCATCTACGAGAGGGAGAGTGGATCTACGCACCCTTGTAGATCGCTAAGCGGGAAGCGTTAAGAAACACGGTTGGTGTAGTCGAACTTCTTCGCGATCCAAATCGCCGAGCGTCCCGCGATCCAATCACGAACCGTCCCGCGAACACATCATGATCCGTCCCGCAAACTCATCATGATCCGTCTCACGATCTTGATCACGATCTGTCCCGCGAACTCATCACGATCCGTTCCGTGATCACATCACGAACCGTCTCACGATCTCGATCACGGTCCTTCCGATCTAGCGCTGAACGGACGGCACCTCCGCGTTCAGCACACGTGCAGCTTGATGACGATCTCCACCGTATTGATCCGGCGAGAGGAGGTGGAGAGGAGAGAGAGTTCACCGGCAGCGTGACGGTGCTCCGGTGATGGTGGTGGAGCAATTCCGGCAGGGCTTCGCCTAAGCGCTGCAGAAAACCGATCTAGAGGAGAAACTATGCACCGGTGGAACGGGTAGCACGTGGCCGGAAAATCTGTCCAAAAACCACCCAATCCACTAGTATATATAGGAGGAGAGGAGAGGAGAGGCAGCCAAGGCCTTTGGGTCGGCTGAAATAGGAGGTGGGAAGCAATCCTACTTCACCTCCAATCCTAGTTGGAGTAGGATTGCCTCCTATTGGCTGATTTTCCACTTTTTGCTTTAGGACTTTCTCTCCTGCGCCATGGGCCTTTGTGGCTGTTTTCCCATCCCACTAAGGGCTGGTTATTATTCTCCCACAGCCCATGGACCTCTTGGGGTCGAAATACCCCTCCCGGAGGCCTCCCGGTACACTACCGATGAGCCCGAAACTTTTCCGGAAACCAAACTGGGACGTCCTATATATGAATCTTTACCTCCGGACCATTCCGGAGCTCCTCGTGACGTCCGGTATCTCATCCGGGACTCCGAACAAACTTTGGTCACCACCATACATAACTCTACACTACCGAAACGTCACCAAACCTTAAGTGTGCAGACCCTGCGGGTTCGAGAACTATGTGGACATGACCGAGACACCTCTATGACCAATAACCAATGGAGGGACCTGGACGTCCACATTGGTTCCTACATATTCTACGAAGATCTTTATCGGTCGAACCTGTATGTCAAGGATTCAGTTAATCCCGTATAACGTTCCCTTTGTTCTTCGGTATGTTACTTGCCCGAGATTCGATCGTCGGTATCTCCGTACCTAGTTCAACCTCGTTACCGGCAAGTCTCTTTACTCGTTCCGTAATACAAGATCCCGCAACTAACAATTAGTCACATTGCTTTCAAGGTTTATTGTGATGTTGCATTACCGAGTGGGCCCCGAGATACCTCTCCGTCACACGGAGTAACAAATCCCAGTCTCGATCCATGCCAACTCAACAGACACCAACGGAGACACCTGTAGAGCACCTTTATAGTCACCCAGTTACGTTGCGACATTTCATACACACAAGGCACTCCTCCGATATCTGTGAGTTGCATGATCTCATGGTCATAGGAACACATACTTGACATACGGAAAACAGTAGCAATAAACTGACACGATCATATGCTACGTTTGCAGTTTGGGTCTTGTCCATCACATCATTCTCCTAATGATGTGACCCCGTTATGAAATGACATCTCATGTCCATGGCTAGGAAACCTTAACCATCTTTTGATCAGCGAGCTAGTCTATTAGAGGCATACTAGGGACATGGTTTTGTCTATGTATCCACACATGCATCTAAGTCTCCGATCAATACAATTATAGCATGGATAATAAACGATTATCATGAACAAGGAAATATGATAATAACTAATTTATTATTGCCTCTAGGGCATATTTCCAACAGTCTCCCACTTGCACTAGAGTCAATAATCTAGTTCACATCACCATGTGATTCGCATTGTTATGAATCTAACACCCAATGAGTTCTGGGGCTCGATCATGCTTTGCATGTGAGAGAGGTCTTATAGTCAACGGGTCTGCGATATTCAGATCTGTGTGTACTTTCCAAATCTCTATGTCAAACCGTAAACACTGCTACCACACTCCACTTGGTACTATTTCCAAATGGCTGCTCCACTATACGTATCCAGATTGCTACTACGAGTCATCCGGATTAGTGTTAAAGCTTGTATCGACGTAACTCCTTACAACGAACTCTTTATCACCTCCATAATCGAGAAACATCTCCTCAATCTCTTAGTTACTGAGGATAATCTTGACCGCTGTCCAGTGATCCACTCCTGGTTCACTCTTGTACCCCCTGACGGACTCATGGCAAGGCACACACAGGTGCGGTACACAGCATGGCATAATATAGAGCCTATGGCTAAGGCATTGGGGACGACGTTCGTCCTTTCTCTTTCTTCTGCCGTTGTCGAGCTTTGAGTCTCACTCAAATTTCACACCTTACAAATCAGGCAAGAACTCTTTCTCTGACTGATCCATTTTGAACTCTTTCAAAATCTTGTCAAGGTATGCACTCATTGAAAGTCTCATCGAGCATCTTGATCTATCTCCATAGATTTTGATGCTCAACAATTAGGTAGCTTCATCCAGGTCTTCCTTTGAAAATCACTTTCCAAATGACCCTTTTATGCTTTCCAGAAACTCTACATTATTTCTGATCAACAATATGTCATCCACATATACTTATCAGAAATTCTATAGTGCTCCCACTCACTTTATTGCAAATACAAGTTTCTCGTAAACTTTGTATAAACATCAAAACTTTGATCACCTCATCAAAGCGTATATTCCAACTCCGAGATGCTTGCTTCAGTCCATGGAAGGATCACCGAAGCTTACACACCTTTTAGCATCCTTAGGCCTGACAAAACCTTCTGGTTGTATCACATACAACCTTTCCTCAAGTAAACCGTTAAGGAAACAATGTTTTGACATCCATCTGCCAGATTTCATAATTGAAAACACAGCAACTGCTAACATAATTCCAACAGACTTTAGCACCACTACGAGTGAGAAAGTCTCATCGTAGTCAACTCCTTGAACTTGTCACAAACATCTTTGCAACAAGTCGAGCTTTACAAATAGTAACATTCACCATCAGTGTCTGTCTTCATTTTAAAGATCCATTTGTACTCAACGACCTGCCGTCCAACGAGCAAGTCTACCAAAGTCTACACTTGGTTTTCATACATGGATCCTATCTTGGATATTCATGGCCTCCAACAATTTGTCGGAATCCGGGCCCATCATCGCTTCTCCATAGCTCATAGGTTCATCGTTTGTCCAACAACATGATCTCCAAGACAGAGTTGTCGTACCACTTAGGAGCAGTACACATCCTTGTCGACCTACGAAGTTCGATAGTAACTTGATCCTGAAGCTTCATGATCATCATCGTTAACTTCCTCTTCAACTAACGTAGGCTTCACAGAAACAACATCCTGCGCTGCGCTACTCTTTGGTTGAACAAAGTTTTAACAACCTCATGAAGTTCTATCTTCCTCCCACTTAATTCTTTCGAGAGAAACGTTTCCTCGAGAAAGGATCCGTTTTAGTAACAAACACTTTGCACTTGGATCTGAGATAGAAGGTTCACCCAACTGATCTTAGGGTATTTTATGAAGATGCATTTGTCCGCCTTGGGTTCGACCTCATTAGGTGAAAACATTTTCCACACAAGTGTCGCAGCCCCAAGTATTAAGAAATGACAGCTTAGGTTTCTATCAAACCATAATTCACATGGTGTCATCTCAACGGATTTAGATGGTGCCCTATTTAAAGTGAATGTAGTTGTATCTAATGCATAACCCCAAAATTATAGTAGTAAAACGACAAGAGACATCATAGCACGCACCATGTCCAATAGAGCATAACTATGATATTCGGACACACCATCACACTATGGTGTTCCAGGTGGCGTTTAGTTGTGAAACAACTTTCACATTGTCTTAAGTTGTATGCCAAACTCGTGACTCATATATTCACCTCCACGATCATATCGCAGTCATTTTTATCTTCTTGTCACGATGATCTTTAAACTTCACTGTGAATTTGCTTGAACCTTTCAAACGATTCAGACTTGTGTTTCATTAAGTAATATACACTATATCTACTCAAATCATCAGTGAAGGTAAGAAAATAATGATATCCACTACACACTACAAGACTCACTAGATTGCATACATCAACATGTATCATTTCCAATGAATCACTTGCCCGCTCCATCCAACAGGGTCCTTTAGTCATCTTGCCCAAGAGGCATGGTTCGCATGTCTCAACCGATTCGAAATCAAATGAGTCCAAATATCCATCACCATGGAGTTTCTTCATGCGCTTTATACCAATATGACATTTTGCGGCAGTGCCACAAGTATGTGGTACTATCATTATTTAACTTTGTATCTTTTGACATCAATGTTATGAACATGTGTATTACTACGATCAAGATTTCAACAAACCATTCTCACTGGGTGCATGACCATTGAAGGTATTATTCATGTAAACATAATAACTATTATTCTCCGACTTAAATGAATAACCGTATTGCAACAAACATGATCTAATCATGTTCATGCTCAACGCAAAACACCAAATAACATTTATTTAGGTTCGTCACTAATCCTGAAGGTAGAGAGAGCGTGTGATGTTGATCACATCAACCTTGGAAACATTTCCAACACACATCATCACCTCACCCTTATCTAGTTCTCCGTTTATTCCGTAGCTTTTATTTCGAGTTACTAACATTTAGCAACCGAACCGGTATCCAATACCCAGGTGCTACTAGGAGTACTAGCAAGGTACACATCAATAACTCGTATATCAAATATACTTCTGTCGATGTTGCCAGCCTTCTTATCTACCAAGTATCTAGGGTTGTTCCGCTTCAGCGGCCTCTCACCTCATAATAGAAGCACTTAGTCTCGGGTTTGAGTTCAACTTTGGGTTGCTTCACTGGATCAGCAACTGACTTGCTATCCATGAAGTTTCCCTCCTTGCTCTTGCCCTTTTCGAAACTAGTGGTTTGATTAACCATCAACACTTGACGCTCCTTCTTGATTTCTACCTTCGCGGTGTCAAACATCGCGAACAGCTCAGGGATCAATACTTCTATCCCTGGTGTATTATAGTTCATCACTAAGTTCTAGTAGCTTTAGTGACAATGACTTGGAGAACTATATCAATCACTATCTTATCTGGAAGATCAACTCCCACTTGATTCAAGCGATTGTAGTACCCAGACAATCTGAGTACATGCTCAACGATTGAGCTATTCTCCTTCATCTTACAGGCAAAGAATCTTGTTGGAGATCTCATATCTCGCAACACAGGCACGAGCCTGAGATCACAATCTCTGCTCCTAGAACATCTCATAAGTTCCGTGACGTTCAAAACGTTTCGGAGCCTCAATTCTAAGCCGTAATGCATGACGCACTAAACTATCAAGTAGTCATCGAAACGTGCTTGTCAGATGTTCACAACATCTATAGACGACGCTAGAGGGGGTGGCGCACCGAGCGGTGCATTAATGATATAAGCCTTTTATGCAGCAATGAGGACAATCCTCAGATCACGGACCCATTCGACAATTTTGCTACCAACATCTTACAATTCTATTTCTCTAGGAACATATAAAAATTTAAGGGAGCTACAGCGCGAGCTTGTATTCTACAACATAATTTGCAAAGACACTATTGACTATGTTCATGATAATGAGTTCAATTAATCATATTACTTAAGAACTCCCACTCAAATTGACATCCCTTGGGTCATTCGAGTGATACATGATCCAAATTCACCAACTCAAGTCCGATCATCACGTGAGTTAAGGTGGCTTCAATGGTGAACATCATTATGTTGATCATATCCACTATATGACTCATGCTCGACCTTTCGGTCTCTTGTGTTCCGATGCCATGTCTGTACACGCTAGGCTCGTCAAGTTTAACCCGAGTGTTCTGCGCGTGCAAATCTGACTTGCACCCATTGTATGTGAACGTAGAGTCTATCACACCCGATCATCACGTGGTGTCTCAACACGACGAACTTTTGCAACGGTGCACACTCGGGGAGAACACAGTTCATCTTGAAATTCAAGTGAGGGATCACCTTATAATGCTACCGCCGTACTAAGCAAAACAAGGTGCATAAAAGGATTAACATCTCATGCAATTCATAAGTGACATGATATGGCCATGAACTTGTGTTTAAGATCTCCATTTTCGAAACACCGGCATGATCTCCATCGTCACCGGAACAACACCATGATCTCCATCATCTTGATCTCCATCAATGTGTTGCCATTGGGGTTGTGGCGCCAGCCCTGCTTCTACTTCTATTGCTACCGCTTAGCGATAAAGTAAAGCATTACATAGCGCTTAATGATTGACACGCGGGTCATACAATAATTAAAGACAACGCTATGGCTCCTGCCGGTTGGCGTACTCAACGACATGCAAGTCGTGAAATTCTATACATCACATGATCATCTCATACATCATATATATCTCATCATGTAATTGGCCATATCACATCACAACATACCCTGCAAAAACAAGTTAGACGTCCTCTAATTGTTGTTGCATGTTTTACGTGGCTACTACGGGTATCTAGCAAGAACGATTCTCACCTACACATAAACCACAACGGTGATACACTAGTTGCTTTTCAACCTTCTCAAGGACCGCCTTTGTCAAGTCCGATCCAACTAAAGTTCGAGAAACTGTCACCCGCAAGCCATCTAAGCAACAAGTTGCGTCGAGGGAACCGGTCTCTCGTAAGCGTACGAGTAATGTTGGTCCGGGCCGCTTTATCTCACAATCCCGCTGAACCAAAATCCGACCAAGGGAGGAAGCAATCTAAGCATCAACGCCCACAAACCTTTTGTGTTCTACTCGAAATCTCATCGAACCATCAACCTAGCTCATGATGCCACTGTTGGGGAACGTCGCATGGGAAACAAAATTTTTTCTACGCACACGCAAACCTATCCATGGTGATGAGCATCTACGAGAGGGAGAGTGGATCTATGTACCCTTGTAGATCGCTAAGTGGGAAGCATTAAGAAACGCGGTTGCTGTAGTCGAACTTCTTCGCGATCCAAATCGCCGAGCGTCCCGCGTTCCAATCACGAACCGTCCCGCGAACCCATCATGATCTGTCCCGCGATCTCATCACGATCCGTCTCACGATCTTGATCACGATCTGTCCCGCGAACACATCACGATCCGTCCCGCGATCTCATCACGAACCGTCTCACGATCTCGATCACGGTTCTTCCGGTCTAGCGCCGAACGGACGACACCTCCGCGTTCAGCACACGTGCAGCTTGATGACGATCTCCACCGTCTAGATCCAGCGAGAGGAGGTGGAGAGTAGAGAGAGTTCACCGGCAGCGTGACGGTGCTCCGGTGATGGTGGTGGAGCAATTCCGGCAGGGCTTCGCCTAAGCGCTGCAGAAAACCGATCTAGAGGAGAAACTATGCACCGGTGTAACGGGTAGCACATGGCCGGAAATTCTGTCCAAAAACCACCCAATCCACTAGTATATATAGGAGGAGAGGAGAGGAGAGGCAGCCAAGGCCTTTGGGTCGGCCGAAATAGGAGGTGGGAGCAATCCTACTTCACCTCCAATCCTAGTTGGAGTAGGATTGCCTCCTATTGGCTGATTTTCCACTTTTTGCTTTAGGACTTTCTCTCCTGCGCCATGGGCCTTTGTGGCTGTTTTCCCAGCCCACTAAGGGCTGGTTATTATTCTCCCACAGCCCATGGACCTCTTGGGTTCGAAATACCCCTCCCGGAGGTCCCCCGGTACACTACCGGCACTCCCGATACACTATCTCATCCGGGACTCCGAACAAACTTCGGTCACCACCATACATAACTCTACACTACTGAAACGTCACCGAACCTTAAGTGTGCAGACCCTGCGGGTTCGAGAACTATGTAGACATGACCGAGACACCTCTATGGTCAATAACCAATGGCTGGACCTGGACGTCCACATTGGTTCCTACATATTCTACGAAGATCTTTATCGGTCGAACCTCTATGTCAAGGATTCAGTTAATCCCGTATAACGTTCCCTTTGTTCTTCGGTATGTTACTTGCCCGAGATTCGATCATCGGTATCTCCATACCTAGTTCAACCTCGTTACCGGCAAGTCTCTTTACTCGTTCCGTAATACAAGATCCCGCAACTAACAATTAGTCACATTGCTTGCAAGGCTTATTGTGATGTTGCATTACCGAGTGGGCCCCGAGATACCTCTCCGTCACACGGAGTAACAAATCCCAGTCTCGATCCATGCCAACTCAACAGACACCATCGGAGATACCTGTAGAGCACCTTTATTGTCACCCAGTTACGTTGCGACGTTTGATACACACAAGGCACTCCTCCGATATCTGTGAGTTGCATGATCTCATGGTCATAGGAACACATACTTGACATACGGAAAACAGTAGCAATAAACTGACACGATCATATGCTACGTTTGCAGTTTGGGTCTTGTCCATCACATCATTCTCCTAATGATGTGACCCTGTTATCAAATGACATCTCATGTCCATGGCTAGGAAACCTTAACCATCTTTTGATCAGCGAGCTAGTCTATTAGAGGCATACTAGGGACATGGTTTTGTCTATGTATCCACACATGCATCTAAGTCTCCGATCAATACAATTATAGCATAGATAATAAACGATTATCATGAACAAGGAAATATGATAATAACTAATTTATTATTGCCTCTAGGGCATATTTCCAACAATCCTCGTGTAGTGGAGGAGAGTAGTAACAGCCCGGGACCGACGCTCCAGAAGATTCCAGAAGATTCCCCTTGTGTTTCCATTCTCATATGTGTTTTGTTTGGTTGTTGCATTCATCGTCGCATCATTCGCATCATCTACATAGCATCGTCACTCGTTTTCAAAAGCTTGCATCCGTTCGTAGTTGTCGGTTCTCTTTGTTCGTGCCGTTGCCCGTTGAGACCAACCACACATGCACGCGCCCACGACATCGTTAAATAAAACCGTTTTTTAGGCGCGCGAAAAATATTCTTGGATTGGGTCGAAACTTGGCATGCTGTCTTTTTATATTGTAGGCAGACCGCCCGTCGAATTTCGTCGCGTTCTGAATTTGTTTGATACCCCGTCGGTCAGCTGTAGCAGTGCGGTCACCGGTTTTCATCGGACGTTTGTCGGTGTTTTAAAAACCTTCGTGTCACGGGCCGCACTTACCTCTCTTCCCCCTAGCCCTTCTGCACAGCCATCCGTAGCCCCCTCCGCTTCTGGGCCGTTCGATCGAGATCGAACGGTCCGAAAACGGACCGACCGTCATCCCTAGCCTCTAAACCTATAAGTAGACCCCCTCCCCTTCCTAATTGGGCAGCTAACCCTAATCCTCCTCGTTCCCCGTGCCAAACCAGCAGTCTTCCTCCTCTAGCCGTCAGGCCCGCCCAGGCCCAGATCCAGGCCCGTCCGGGCCCGAACCAGCTAGAGCTCCCGCAGCTCCTCCCATGGCGCAGCCCTCCCGAGCTCTCCCACAACCGCGCTCCTCGTCGTGGCCCCGCCGGACCTGGCCGCCCCTCGCCAGAACCTCTCTCTCTTTCTCCCTCCTTCCTCTCCCTCCCCCACTCTCACCCAGCCAGCCTCTCTCTCTGTAGGAGCTCTGCCATGGCCACCGGTCGCCAAGCTCGCCGCCGGAGCTCCCTCGCCCCAAGCCGCCGCCGGGGATGGCCGGATCCGGGCCGGCGCCGCCCATCCCGGCGTCCCCCAGCGCCGCCCCGCGCCGATGCCCTGCTGCCGCCGCTATGGCCCCTCCCGCTGGGGATCGAGCGAGGAGGACGAAGCCGCATCCCTGCCCCGTTGACCGCGCTCGCCTCGCGTGGGCCAGCGCTTGGGCCCAGCCTCCCTCCAGCCTAGATGCACCCAGCCGGCCCAGTTCCGGCCTGCCGAATGGGCCAGGTCCATGGTGAGCCCAGCAGACCCCCCGCGTTTTTTTGCATAGGCCCATTTGCATATTTAAATGCCATATTTAATTAACCGTGCGACGAAATATAATGTTTTGTAAACATAAAATGTTTAGAAAAATGTGTAGATTAATTATATGTCATTATCATCCATGCTAAAATGTTTAACATGCCATTTTCCTGCTAATACGCATAATTGTCACGATTTTGCATTTTGCATAATTTCTTGACGTGCATCGAAACTAAGTAAAATCATATATTAAAATGTTCATATTATCGGCATCACATTTTTCATGCATGATAAAAATGTTAGCATGATGTGCGCATTTAATTTGCATAAATAACCTTGCTAATAAATTATGACATAAACTTGCATAATTAATTGCGATTATTTTTCCACATGAACCTATGTTTATTATATGTTCTCGGGGTAGAAAAATCCATATGATTTATCTGTGCATTTAGTTTTGTCATTTAAGAATTTTTGTGTGCATGTCATTTTTACTGTGATGTCCTTTTATTATTTTCATGTGATTTAATAGATGCATCATATCAAGTAATTTTGAACATGAGAAATGCCCTTTGATATGTGTCCTAGCCCCTAGACATTTTGCTTGTAATAGAAATGTATGTATAGGTGTTATTTTCTTGTTGACAACATGCTATAAAAATACTGCTGTGTTGAGATGCTCAAATATTTATAAGTCTGGAATCTGTAATATTTTGTCGCTGTCTTGCCACGTGTTTTGCTAGTGATCTAGAACCCTTTTGTGGTTGGTCTAATGGAGTTATTTGTAGTTGATATTGCCCTTTAGTATGCTGTTAAGTTTCATGCCAAAATATGCCCTGTAGCATATAGTTTTACTACTGTCAATATGCCTTCGTGATAAAAACTGCACTATCAAAAACTGCTATTTTCACTAAGTCTGAAACTATTTTCAAGTAGCTACCTTGTGAGATTCCTACCATGTGATCCATGCATGTTTTGATTATGATATGTGAAGATGAAATGAAATATGTGTCATATACTACTGCCCCATGCTTAGTTTGTGCATTTTAGAATAGTGTAACTTGTTGTTTTCATGCGTGCAAATTGCTAAGTTGCTGTTTTGGGCAGATTTCAACTAAAACTTGTTTTGGTGTTTGTGGTTAAACCGTAGCTCCATTTTGGACATGTTCCATATGAAACTTGCTTAGAATCTCATGTACTTTCATAATAACTTGCTGCATCCATGATCTGAAATGTTTGTGATTGTATTTTCCATGCATTTGCATTCATGAGATATGCATCTTGTGTTACGCATATCTTTTAGACCGTAGCTCCGTTTGAGATGTTCCATATATGTAAATCGACTAGAATGACATGTAAAATTGCATGGTATACTTTATTCTGTTGTTTAACGAATATAAAATATGGTTAGTTCAGATCTGGACCAATTTCGGAATTAACATATGGGGTCATTTCGAAAATGCTATGAGTAGTTTCCGGTCTCATTTAAGTTGCCTAGATAGATAGTTTACTTGTGCTTCACCTCTTGCCATGTTTAACAACATTTAATATTGATGAGTACCTAAACAAGATGAACTAAATAAGTCGAACGTGGAGTGTCGTCAATATGCAACGCGCTGCATATTGAGCTTCACTTAATGTGTATTATTTGATTGTTGTGAATTGTCATGCCTCGCATATTTAAACCGGACATGCAACATATTTATTTGTGCATCGTGTCATGCATATGTTGTGGTGTATCTTGTGTTGATTGTTTGTTTTAGATTGCTTCTTCTCGATAGAGTTCCGAAAGCGTTCATGTTGGGGAACGTCGCATAGGAAACAAAAATTTTCCTACGTACACGCAAACCTATCCATGGTGATGAGCATCTACGAGAGGGAGAGTGGATCTACGTACCCTTGTAGATCGCTAAGCGGGAAGCATTAAGAAACGCGGTTGGTGTAGTCGAACTTCTTCGCGATCCAAATCGCCGAGCGTCCCGCGATCCAATCACGAACCGTCCCGCGAACACATCATGATCCGTCCCGCAAACTCATCATGATCCGTCTCACGATCTTGATCACGATCTGTCCCGCGAACTCATCACGATCCGTTCCGTGATCACATCACGAACCGTCTCACGATCTCGATCACGGTCCTTCCGATCTAGCGCTGAACAGACGGCACCTCCGCGTTCAGCACACGTGCAGCTTGATGACGATCTCCACCGTCTCGATTCGGCGAGAGGAGGTGGAGAGGAGAGAGAGTTCACCGGCAGCGTGACGGCGCTCCGGTGATGGTGGTGGAGCAATTCCGGCAGGGCTTCGCCTAAGCGCTGTAGAAAACTGATCTAGAGGACAAACTATGCACTGGTGTAAGGGGTAGCACGTGGCCGGAAATTCTGTCCAAAAAACCACCCAATCCACTAGTATATATAGGAGGAGAGGAGAGGAGAGGCATCCAAGGCCTTTGGGTCGGCCGAAATAGGAGGTGGGAGCAATCCTACTTCACCTCCAATCCTAGTTGGAGTAGGATTGCCTCCTATTGGCTGATTTTCCACCTTTTGCTTTAGGACTTTCTCTCCTGCGCCATGGGCCTTTGTGGCTGTTTTCCCAGCCCAATAAGGGCTGGTTATTATTCTCCCACAGCCCATGGACCTCTTGGGGTCCAAATACCCCTCCCGGAGGTCCCCTGGTACACTACCGGCACTCCCGGTACACTACCGATACTCCCGGTACACTACCGATGAGCCCAAAACTTTTCCGGAAGCCAAACTGGGACATCCTATATATGAATATTTACCTCCGGACCATTCCGGAGCTCCTCGTGACATCCGGGATCTCATCCGGGACTCCGAACAAACTTCGGTCACCACCATACATAACTCTACACTACTGAAACGTCACCGAACCTTAAGTGTGCAGACCCTACGGGTTCGAGAACTATGTAGACATGACCGAGACACCTCTACGGTCAATAACCAATGGCGGGACCTGGATGTCCACATTAGTTCCTACATATTCTACGAAGATCTTTATCGGTCGAACCTCTATGTCAAGGATTCAGTTAATCCCGTATAACGTTCCCTTTGTTCTTCGGTATGTTACTTGCCCGAGATTCGATCGTCGGTATCTCCATACCTAGTTCAACCTCGTTACCGGCAAGTCTCTTTACTCATTCCGTAATACAAGATCCCGCAACTAACAATTAGTCACATTGCTTGCAAGGCTTAATGTGATGTTGCATTACCGAGTGGGCCCCGAGATACCTCTCCGTCACACGGAGTAACAAATCCCAGTCTCGATCCATGCCAACTCAACAGACACCATCGGAGATACCTGTAGAGCACCTTTATTGTCACCCAGTTACGTTGCGACGTTTGATACACACAAGGCACTCCTCCGATATCTGTGAGTTGCATGATCTCATGGTCATAGGAACACATACTTGACATACGGAAAACAGTAGCAATAAACTGACACGATCATATGCTACGTTTGCAGTTTGGGTCTTGTCCATCACATCATTCTCCTAATGATGTGACCCTGTTATCAAATGACATCTCATGTCCATGGCTAGGAAACCTTAACCATCTTTTGATCAGCGAGCTAGTCTATTAGAGGCATACTAGGGACATGGTTTTGTCTATGTATCCACACATGCATCTAAGTCTCCGATCAATACAATTATAGCATAGATAATAAACGATTATCATGAACAAGGAAATATGATAATAACTAATTTATTATTGCCTCTAGGGCATATTTCCAACAATCCTCGTGTAGTGGAGGAGAGTAGTAACAGCCCGGGACCGACGCTCCAGAAGATTCCAGAAGATTCCCCTTGTGTTTCCATTCTCATATGTGTTTTGTTTGGTTGTTGCATTCATCGTCGCATCATTCGCATCATCTACATAGCATCGTCACTCGTTTTCAAAAGCTTGCATCCGTTCGTAGTTGTCGGTTCTCTTTGTTCGTGCCGTTGCCCGTTGAGACCAACCACACATGCACGCGCCCGCGACATCGTTAAATAAAACCGTTTTTTAGGCGCGCGAAAAATATTCTTGGATTGGGTCGAAACTTGGCATGCTGTCTTTTTATATTGTAGGCAGACCGCCCGTCGAATTTCGTCGCGTTCTGAATTTGTTTGATACCCCGTCGGTCAGCTGTAGCAGTGCGGTCACCGGTTTTCATCGGACGTTTGTCGGTGTTTTAAAAACCTTCGTGTCACGGGCCGCACTTACCTCTCTTCCCCCTAGCCCTTCTGCACAGCCATCCGTAGCCCCCTCCGCTTCTGGGCCGTTCGATCGAGATCGAACGGTCCGAAAACGGACCGACCGTCATCCCTAGCCTCTAAACCTATAAGTAGACCCCCTCCCCTTCCTAATTGGGCAGCTAACCCTAATCCTCCTCGTTCCCCGTGCCAAACCAGCAGTCTTCCTCCTCTAGCCGTCAGGCCCGCCCAGGCCCAGATCCAGGCCCGTCCGGGCCCGAACCAGCTAGAGCTCCCGCAGCTCCTCCCATGGCGCAGCCCTCCCGAGCTCTCCCACAACCGCGCTCCTCGTCGTGGCCCCGCCGGACCTGGCCGCCCCTCGCCAGAACCTCTCTCTCTTTCTCCCTCCTTCCTCTCCCTCCCCCACTCTCACCCAGCCAGCCTCTCTCTCTGTAGGAGCTCTGCCATGGCCACCGGTCGCCAAGCTCGCCGCCGGAGCTCCCTCGCCCCAAGCCGCCGCCGGGGATGGCCGGATCCGGGCCGGCGCCGCCCATCCCGGCGTCCCCCAGCGCCGCCCCGCGCCGATGCCCTGCTGCCGCCGCTATGGCCCCTCCCGCTGGGGATCGAGCGAGGAGGACGAAGCCGCATCCCTGCCCCGTTGACCGCGCTCGCCTCGCGTGGGCCAGCGCTTGGGCCCAGCCTCCCTCCAGCCTAGATGCACCCAGCCGGCCCAGTTCCGGCCTGCCGAATGGGCCAGGTCCATGGTGAGCCCAGCAGACCCCCCGCGTTTTTTTGCATAGGCCCATTTGCATATTTAAATGCCATATTTAATTAACCGTGCGACGAAATATAATGTTTTGTAAACATAAAATGTTTAGAAAAATGTGTAGATTAATTATATGTCATTATCATCCATGCTAAAATGTTTAACATGCCATTTTCCTGCTAATACGCATAATTGTCACGATTTTGCATTTTGCATAATTTCTTGACGTGCATCGAAACTAAGTAAAATCATATATTAAAATGTTCATATTATCGGCATCACATTTTTCATGCATGATAAAAATGTTAGCATGATGTGCGCATTTAATTTGCATAAATAACCTTGCTAATAAATTATGACATAAACTTGCATAATTAATTGCGATTATTTTTCCACATGAACCTATGTTTATTATATGTTCTCGGGGTAGAAAAATCCATATGATTTATCTGTGCATTTAGTTTTGTCATTTAAGAATTTTTGTGTGCATGTCATTTTTGCTGTGATGTCCTTTTATTATTTTCATGTGATTTAATAGATGCATCATATCAAGTAATTTTGAACATGAGAAATGCCCTTTGATATGTGTCCTAGCCCCTAGACATTTTGCTTGTAATAGAAATGTATGTATAGGTGTTATTTTCTTGTTGACAACATGCTATAAAAATACTGCTGTGTTGAGATGCTCAAATATTTATAAGTCTGGAATCTGTAATATTTTGTCGCTGTCGTGCCACGTGTTTTGCTAGTGATCTAGAACCCTTTTGTGGTTGGTCTAATGGAGTTATTTGTAGTTGATATTGCCCTTTAGTATGCTGTTAAGTTTCATGCCAAAATATGCCCTGTAGCATATAGTTTTACTACTGTCAATATGCCTTCGTGATAAAAACTGCACTATCAAAAACTGCTATTTTCACTAAGTCTGAAACTATTTTCAAGTAGCTACCTTGTGAGATTCCTACCATGTGATCCATGCATGTTTTGATTATGATATGTGAAGATGAAATGAAATATGTGTCATATACTACTGCCCCATGCTTAGTTTGTGCATTTTAGAATAGTGTAACTTGTTGTTTTCATGCGTGCAAATTGCTAAGTTGCTGTTTTGGGCAGATTTCAACTAAAACTTGTTTTGGTGTTTGTGGTTAAACCGTAGCTCCATTTTGGACATGTTCCATATGAAACTTGCTTAGAATCTCATGTACTTTCATAATAACTTGCTGCATCCATGATCTGAAATGTTTGTGATTGTATTTTCCATGCATTTGCATTCATGAGATATGCATCTTGTGTTACGCATATCTTTTAGACCGTAGCTCCGTTTGAGATGTTCCATATATGTAAATCGACTAGAATGACATGTAAAATTGCATGGTATACTTTATTCTGTTGTTTAACGAATATAAAATATGGTTAGTTCAGATCTGGACCAATTTCGGAATTAACATATGGGGTCATTTCGAAAATGCTATGAGTAGTTTCCGGTCTCATTTAAGTTGCCTAGATAGATAGTTTACTTGTGCTTCACCTCTTGCCATGTTTAAAAACATTTAATATTGATGAGTACCTAAACAAGATGAACTAAATAAGTCGAACGTGGAGTGTCGTCAATATGCAACGCGCTGCATATTGAGCTTCACTTAATGTGTATTATTTGATTGTTGTGAATTGTCATGCCTCGCATATTTAAACCGGACATGCATCATATTTATTTGTGCATCGTGTCATGCATATGTTGTGGTGTATCTTGTGTTGATTGTTTGTTTTAGATTGCTTCTTCTCGATAGAGTTCCGAAAGCGTTCATGTTGGGGAACGTCGCATAGGAAACAAAAATTTTCCTACGTACACGCAAACCTATCCATGGTGATGAGCATCTACGAGAGGGAGAGTGGATCTACGTACCCTTGTAGATCGCTAAGCGGGAAGCATTAAGAAACGCGGTTGGTGTAGTCGAACTTCTTCGCGATCCAAATCGCCGAGCGTCCCGCGATCCAATCACGAACCGTCCCGCGAACACATCATGATCCGTCCCGCAAACTCATCATGATCCGTCTCACGATCTTGATCACGATCTGTCCCGCGAACTCATCACGATCCGTTCCGTGATCACATCACGAACCGTCTCACGATCTCGATCACGGTCCTTCCGATCTAGCGCTGAACAGACGGCACCTCCGCGTTCAGCACACGTGCAGCTTGATGACGATCTCCACCGTCTCGATCCGGCGAGAGGAGGTGGAGAGGAGAGAGAGTTCACCGGCAGCGTGACGGCGCTCCGGTGATGGTGGTGGAGCAATTCCGGCAGGGCTTCGCCTAAGCGCTGTAGAAAACTGATCTAGAGGACAAACTATGCACTGGTGTAAGGGGTAGCACGTGGCCGGAAATTCTGTCCAAAAAACCACCCAATCCACTAGTATATATAGGAGGAGAGGAGAGGAGAGGCATCCAAGGCCTTTGGGTCGGCCGAAATAGGAGGTGGGAGCAATCCTACTTCACCTCCAATCCTAGTTGGAGTAGGATTGCCTCCTATTGGCTGATTTTCCACCTTTTGCTTTAGGACTTTCTCTCCTGCGCCATGGGCCTTTGTGGCTGTTTTCCCAGCCCAATAAGGGCTGGTTATTATTCTCCCACAGCCCATGGACCTCTTGGGGTCCAAATACCCCTCCCGGAGGTCCCCTGGTACACTACCGGCACTCCCGGTACACTACCGATACTCCCGGTACACTACCGATGAGCCCAAAACTTTTCCGGAAACCAAACTGGGACATCCTATATATGAATATTTACCTCCGGACCATTCCGGAGCTCCTCGTGACATCCGGGATCTCATCCGGGACTCCGAACAAACTTCGGTCACCACCATACATAACTCTACACTACTGAAACGTCACCGAACCTTAAGTGTGCAGACCCTACGGGTTCGAGAACTATGTAGACATGACCGAGACACCTCTACGGTCAATAACCAATGGCGGGACCTGGATGTCCACATTGGTTCCTACATATTCTACGAAGATCTTTATCGGTCGAACCTCTATGTCAAGGATTCAGTTAATCCCGTATAACGTTCCCTTTGTTCTTCGGTATGTTACTTGCCCGAGATTCGATCGTCGGTATCTCCATACCTAGTTCAACCTCGTTACCGGCAAGTCTCTTTACTCGTTCCGTAATACAAGATCCCGCAACTAACAATTAGTCACATTGCTTGCAAGGCTTAATGTGATGTTGCATTACCGAGTGGGCCCCGAGATACCTCTCCGTCACACGGAGTAACAAATCCCAATCTCGATCCATGCCAACTCAACAGACACCATCGGAGATACCTGTAGAGCACCTTTATAGTCACCCAGTTACGTTGCGATGTTTGATACACACAAGGCACTGCTCCGATATCTGTTAGTTGCATGATCGCATGGTCATAGGAACACATACTTGACATGCGGAAAACAGTAGCAATAAACTGACACGATCATATGCTACGTTTGCAGTTTGGGTCTTGTCCACCACATCATTCTCCTAATTATGTGATCCCGTTATCAAATGACATCTCATGTCCATGGCTAGGAAACCTTAACCATCTTTTGATCAACGAGCTAGTCTACTAGAGGCATACTAGGGACATGGTTTTGTCTATGTATCCACACATGCATTTAAGTCGCCAACCAATACAGTTATAGCATGGATAATAAACGATTATCATGAACAAGGAAATATGATAATAACTAATTTATTATTGCCTCTAGGGCATATTTCCAACAGTCTCCCACTTGCACTAGAGTCAATAATCTAGTTCACATCACCATGTGATTCGCATTGTTATGAATCTAACACCCAATGAGTTCTGGGGCTCGATAATGCTTTGCATGTGAGAGAGGTCTTATAGTCAACGGGTCTGCGATATTCAGATCCGTGTGTACTTTGCAAATTTCTATGTCAAACCGAAAACACTGCTACCACACTCCACTTGGTACTATTCCAAATGGCTTCTCCACTATACGTTTCCAGATTGCTACTACGAGTCATCCGGATTGGTGTTAAAGCTTGCATCGACGTAAATCTTTACGATGAACTCTTTATCACCTCCACAATCGAGAAACATCTCCTCAATCTCTTAGTTACTGAGGATAATCTTGACCGCTATCCAGTGATCCACTCCTGGTTCACTCTTGTACCCCCTGACGGACTCATGGCAAGGCACACACAGGTGCGGTACAGAGCATGACATAATATAGAGCCTATGGCTAAGGCATAGGGGACGACGTTCGTCCTTTCTCTTTCTTCTGCCGTTGTCGAGCTTTGAGTCTCACTCAACTTTCACACCTTACAAATCAGGCGAGAACTCTTTCTCTGACTGATCCATTTTGAACTCTTTCAAAATCTTGTCAAGGTATGCACTCATTGAAAGTCTCATCGAGCATCTTGATCTATCTCCATAGATTTTGATGCTCAACAATTAGGTAGCTTCATCCAGGTCTTCCTTTGAAAATCACTTTCCAAATGACCGTTTTATGCTTTCCAGAAACTCTACATTATTTCTGATCAACAATATGTCATCCACATATACTTATCAGAAATTCTATAGTGCTCCCACTCACTTTATTGCAAATACAAGTTTCTCGTAAACCTTGTATAAACATTAAAACTTTGATCACCTCATCAAAGCGTATATTCCAACTCCGAGATGCTTGCTTCAGTCCATAGAAGGATCACTAAAGCTTGCACACCTTTTAGCATCCTTAGGACTAACAAAACCATCCGGTTGTATCACATACAACCTTTCCTCAAGTAAACAGTTAAGGGAACGATGTTTTGACATCCATCAGCCAGATTTCATAATTGAAAACACAACAACTGCTAACATAATTCCAACAAACTTTATCACCACTACGAGTGAGAAAGTCTCATCGTAGTCAACTCCTTGAACTTGTCACAAACATCTCTGCAACAAGTCGAGCTTTACAAATACTGACATTCACCATCAGTGTCTGTCTTCATTTTAAAGATCCATTTGTACTCAACGACCTGCCGTCCAACGAGCAAGTCTACCAAAGTCTACACTTGGTTTTCATACATGGATCCTATCTCGGATTTCATGGCCTCCAACCATTTGTTGGAATCCGGGCCCATCATCGCTTCTCCATAGCTCGTAGGTTCATCGTTGTCCAACAACATGACCTCCAAGATAGGGTTGTCGTACCGCTTAGGAGCAGTACACATCCTTGTCGTCCTACGAAGTTCAATAGTAGCTTGATCCTGAAGCTTCATGATCATCATCATTAACTTCCTCTTCAACTAACGTAGGCTTCACAGAAACAACATCCTGCGCTGCGCTACTCTCTGGTTGAACAAAGTTTAAACAACCTCATCAAGTTCTATCTTCCTCCCACTTAATTCTTTCGAGAGAAACTTTTCCTCGAGAAAGGATCCGTTTTAGTAACAAACACTTTGCACTTGGATCTGAGATAGAAGGTTCACCCAACTGATCTTAGGGTATTCTATGAAGATGCATTTGTCCGCCGTGGGTTCGACCTCATTAGGTGAAAACATTTTCCACACAAGTGTCCCAGCCCCAAATATTAAGAAATGACAGCTTAAGTTTCTATCAAACCATAATTCACACGGTGTCATCTCAACGGATTTAGATGATGCCCTATTTAAAGTGAATGTAGTTGTCTCTAATGCATAACCCCAAAAATTATAGTAGTAAAACGATAAGAGACATCACAGTATGCACTATATCAATAGAGCATGACTATGATGTTCGGACACACCATCACACTATGGTGTTCCAGGTGGCGTTAGTTGTGAAACAAATTTCACATTGTCTTAAGTTGTATGCCAAACTCGTAACTCAGATATTCACCTCCACGATCATGTCGCAGTTATTTTTATCTTCTTGTCACGGTGATCTTAAACTTCACTCTGAATTTGCTTGAACCTTTCAAACGATTTAGACTTGTGTTTCATTAAGTAAATATACACTATATTTACTCAAATCATCAGTGAAGGTAAGAAAATAACGATATCCACTGCACGCTACAAGACTCACTGGATTGCATACATCAACATGTATCATTTCCAATGAATCATTTGCCCGCTCCATCCAACGGGGTCCTTTAGTCATCTTGCCCAAGAGGCATGGTTCGCATGTCTCAACCGATTCGAAATCGAATGAGTCTAAAGATCCATCAGCATGGAGTTTCTTCATGCGCTTTATACCAATATGACATTTAGCGGCAGTGCCACAAGTATGTGGTACTATCATTATTTAACTTTGTATCTTTTGACATCAATGTTATGAACATGTGTATTACTACGATCAAGATTTCAACAAACCATTCTCACTGGGTGCATGACCATTGAAGGTATTATTCATGTAAACAGAATAACTATTATTCTCTGACTTAAATGAATAACCGTATTGTGACAAACATGATCTAATAATGTTCATGCTCAACGCAAAACACCAAATAACATTTATTTAGGTTCGTCACTAATCCTGAAGGTAGAGAGAGCGTGCGATGTTGATCACATCAACCTTGGAAACATTTCCAACACACATCGTCACCTCACCCTTAGCTAGTTCTCCGTTTATTCCGTAGCTTTTATTTCGAGTTACTAACATTTAGCAACCGAACCGGTATCCAATACCTAGGTGCTACTAGGAGTACTAGCAAGGTACACATCAATAACTCGTATATCAAATATACTTTTGTCGATGTTGCCAGCCTTCTTATCTACCAAGTATCTAGGGTTGTTCCGCTTCAGCGACCTCTCACCTCATAATAGAAGCACTTAGTCTCGGGTTTGAGTTCAACTTTGGGTTGCTTTACTCGAGCAGCAACTGACTTGCTATCCATGAAGTTTGCCTCCTTGCTCTTGCCCTTTTCGAAACTAGTGGTTTGATTAACCATCAACACTTGATGCTCCTTCTTGATTTCTACCTTCGCGGTGTCAAACATCGCGAACAGCTCAGGGATCAATACTTCTATCCCTGGTGTATTATAGTTCATCACTAAGTTCTAGTCGCTTTAGTGACAGTGACTTGGAGAACTATATCAATCACTATCTTATCTGGAGGATCAACTCCCACTTGATTCAAGCGATTGTAGTACCCAGACAATCTGAGTACATGCTCAACGATTGAGCTATTCTCCTTCATCTTACAGGCAAAGAATCTTGTTGGAGATCTCATATCTCGCAACACAGGCACGAGCCTGAGATCACAATCTCTGCTCCTAGAACATCTCATATGTTGCATGACGTTCAAAACGTTTCGGAGCCTCAATTGTAAGCCGTAATGCATGACGCACTAAACTATCAAGTAGTCATCGAAACGTGCCTGTCAGATGTTCACAACATCTATAGACGACGCTAGAGGGGGTGGCGCACCGAGCGGTGCATTACGTACATAAGCCTTCTGTGCAGCAATGAGGACAATCCTCAGATCACGGACCGAGTCCGCAATATTACTACCATCATCTTTCAATTCTATTTCTCTAGGAACATATAAAAAATACAAGGGAGCTACAGCGTGAGCTAGTAATCTACAACATAATTTGCAAAGACACTTTGACTATGTTCATGATAATGAGTTCAATTAATCATATTACTTAAGAACTCCCACTCAAGTTGACATCCCTCCGATCATTCGAGTGATACATGATCCAAATTCACCAACTCAAGTCCGATCATCACGTGAGTTGAGGTGGCTACAATGGTGAACATCATCATGTTGATCATATCTACTATATGACTCATGTTCGACCTTTCGGTCTCTTGTGTTCCGAGGCCATGTCTGTACATGCTAGGCTCGTCAAGTTTAACCCGAGTTTTCTGCACGTGCAAATCTGGCTTGCACCCGTTGTATGTGAATGTAGAGTCTATCACACCCGATCATCACGTGGTGTCTCAACACGACGAACTTTCGCAACGGTGCACACTCGAGGAGAACACAATTTATCTTGAAATTAAGTGGGGGATCACCTTATAATGCTAACGTCGTCCTAAGCAAAACAAGGTGCATAAAAAGGATTAACATCACATGCAAATCATAAGTGACATGATATGGCCATGAACTTGTGCTTTTGATCTCCATCTAGAAAGCACCAGCATGATCTCCATCGTCACCGGCATGACACCATGATCTCCATCATCTTGATCTCCATCAATGTGTCGCCATCGGGGTTGTCACACCCTGCATGCTTCTACTACTATTGCTACCGTAGCGATAAAGTAAAGCATTACATAGCGCTTAATGATTAACACGCAGGTCATACAATAATTAAAGACAATCGTGTGGCTCCCGCCGGTTGCCGTACTCATCGACATGCAAGTCGTGATAATCTATACATCACATGATCATCTCATACATCACATATATCACATCATGTAATTGGCCATATCATATCACAACATACCCTGCAAAAACAAGTTAGACGTCCTCTAATTGTTGTTGCAAATTTTACGTGGCTGCTACGGGTATCTAGCAAGAACGATTCTCACCTACGCATAAACCACAACGGTGATACATATATTTCTTTTCAACCTTCTCAAGGACTGCTTTTGTTGGATCCGATCCAACTAAAGTAAGAGAAACTGTCACCCGCAAGCCATCTAAGCAACAAGTTGCATCGAGGGAACCGGTCTCTCGTAAGCGTACGAGTAATGTTGGTCCGGGCCGCTTCATCTTACAATCCCGCTGAACCAAAATCCGACCAAGGGAGGAAGCAATCTAAGCATCAATGCCCACAAACATTTTGTGTTCTACTCAAGATCTCATCGAACCATCAACCTAGCTCATGATGCCACTGTTGGGGAACGTCGCATGGGAAACAAAAATTTTCCTACGTACACGCAAACCTATCCATGGTGATGAGCTTCTACGAGAGGGAGAGTGGATCTACGTACCCTTTTAGATTGCTAAGCGGGAAGCATTAAGAAACGCGGTTGGTGTAGTCGAACATCTTCGCGATCCAAATCGCCGAGCATCCCGCGATCTCATCACGATCCGTCCCGCGATCCCATCATGATCCGTCCTGCGAACTCATCACGATCCGTCTCACGATCTTGATCACGATATGTCCCGCGAACTCATCACGATCCGTCCCGCTATCTCATCACGAACCGTCTCACGATCTCGATCACGGTTCTTCCGATCTAGCGCCGAACGGACGGCACCTCCGCGTTCAGCACACGTGCAGCTTGATGACGATCTCCACCGTCTCGATCCAGCGAGAGGAGGTGGAGAGGAGATAGAGTTCACCGGCAGCGTGACGGCGCTCTGGTGATGGTGGTGGAGCAATTCCGGCAGGGCTTCGCCTAAGCGCTGCAGAAAACCGATCTAGAGGAGAAACTATGCACCGGTGTAACGGGTAGCACGTGGCCGGAAATTCTGTCCAAAAACCACCCAATCCACTAGTATATATAGGAGGAGAGGAGAGGAGAGGCAGCCAAGGCCTTTGGGTCGGCCGAAATAGGAGGTGGGAGCAATCCTACTTCACCTCCAATCCTAGTTGGAGTAGGATTGCCTCCTATTGGCTGATTTTCCACTTTTTGCTTTAGGACTTTCTCTCCTGTGCCATGGGCCTTTGTGGCTGTTTTCCCAGCCCACTAAGGGCTGGTTATTATTCTCCCACAGCCCATGGACTTCTTGGGGTCGAAATACCCCTCCCGGAGGTCCCCCGGTACACTACCGGCACTCCCGATACACTACCGATACTCCTGGTACACTACCGATGAGCCCGAAACTTTTCCGGAAACCAAACCGGGACTTCCTATATATGAATCTTTACCTCTGGACCATTCCGGAGCTCCTTGTGACGTCTAGGATCTCATCCGGGACTCCGAACAAACTTAGGTGACCACCATACATAACTCTACACTACCGAAACGTCACCGAACCTTAAGTGTGCAGACCCTGCGGGTTCGAGAACTATGTAGACATGACCGAGACACCTCTACGGTCAATAACCAATGGCTGGACCTGGACGTCCACATTGGTTCCTACATATTCTACGAAGATCTTTATCGGTCGAACCTCTATGTCAAGGATTCAGTTAATCCCGTATAACGTTCCCTTTGTTCTTCGGTATGTTACTTGCCCGAGATTCGATCGTCGGTATCTCCATACCTAGTTCAACCTCGTTACCGGCAAGTCTCTTTACTCGTTCCGTAATACAAGATCCCACAACTAACAAGTAGTCACATTGCTTGCAAGGCTTATTGTGATGTTGCATTACCGAGTGGGCCCCGAGATACCTCTCCGTCACACGGAGTAACAAATCCCAGTCTTGATCCATGCCAACTCAACAGACACCATCGGAGATACCTGTAGAGCACCTTTATAGTCACCCAGTTACGTTGCGACGTTTGATACACACAAGGCACTCCTCTGATATCTGTGAGTTGCATGATCTCATGGTCATAGGAACACATACTTGACATGCGGAAAACAGTAGCAATAAACTGACACGATCATATGCTACGTTTGCAGTTTGGGTCTTGTCCACCACATCATTCTCCTAATGATGTGATCCCGTTATCAAATGACATCTCATGTCCATGGCTAGGAAACCATAACCATCTTTTGATCAACGAGCTAGTCTACTAGAGGCATACTAGGGACATGGTTTTGTCTATGTATCCACACATGCATTTAAGTCTCCGATCAATACAATTATAGCATGGATAATAAACGATTATCATGAACAAGGAAATATGATAATAACTAATTTATTATTGCCTCTAGGGCATATTTCCAACAGTTCAGAGTGTGAGGATTCGTTTGACTACGTTGGCTCGTCTTCTTCATGGACTCGATCTTCTTTCGAGCGGGATCTCATGCAAGATGACAAATTTCCCTGAATACCCACTACTATCATTGATATGCTAGTTGTCTTGCTTTTATCGTTATGTCACGCTACCTACCACTTGTTTGTCAACCCTCCCAACATTGCCATGAAAAACCTCTAACCCCTCCACATCCCAGCAAACCTTTGTTTGGCTATGTTACCGCTTGCTCGACCCTTCTTATAGCGTTTCTAGCTGCAGGTGCAATTGCTTCCATGTGTCCACATGGTCATTTATTCTTTTGCTATATCACAATATTGCTGCTATTCAATTTAATGCACATATATACTTGGTAAAGGTGGAAGGCTTGGCCTTTTTCTCGGTGTTTTGTTCCTCTTGCCGCCTAGTTACTTGTGAACCGGTGTTATGTTCCATAATCGAGCGCTCCTAACATGCTCGGGGTTGTTATGGGGACCCCTTGATTTTCGGGTTAGAATAAAGCTTGTCTGGCAAGGCCCAACATTGGTACTACATTTGCCTAATAATTAATAAACTTGCATAGGGGCCTTCCGGACCCCATGGATAATTAATCAACCCCCGGGCCAGTGCTCCTCATGAGTGTTGGTCCAAACTAGAGTCATGTGCGGGGCCAACCCGGGGCAACTCGGGAGATTTCGATCAGGCCACTGTACGCTTTGCTCATTTGGTCGTGTCCTGAGAACGAGATACACGGCTCCTATCGGGTTCATCGACACGCCGTGCGGCCTTGCTGGATTTGTTTTACCTTTCTCGAACGTATTGAGTGAGGAATTCTGATCTTCTTCGGGCTATCTCGAGGTGTTGGATTTCCATTGGAATTTTCTAGGATGACCACGAGATCCGTGGTTGAGGTTATTCCCGTTGCGTGTGGTTAATTTATGATGGATGAGTTGGAGCACCCCTGCAAGGTTAAATCTTTTTGAGAATCCGTGACCGTGGTTATGTGGCAGTCTTGGATAATTTGTTTAACACCCGGTCATAGCAAACTTGAAGTAAACTCTAATAAAACACACCAAAGGTGTGCGTAACCGCGACTATCTCTTCTCGTGAGTCCTTATCCGAAAGAGAACACGGTGGGGTTATGTTTGACGTAAGTAGGTGTTCAGGATTAGTTAGTGATCATTACTAGTTCACGTCCGTTATGCGTAGACCACCATACTTTACTTTCTATACTCGTAAGTTAGCCACTCAAATAAATGCTTAGTCGCTTGCTATAGCCTCACCACTTAACCATACCTCACCTATTACACTTTAATAGTCTTGATACCCTTGGAAATGAGATTGCTGAGTCCCTGTGGCTCACAGATTACTTCAACAACAGTTGCAGGTATATGTAATGCGATGATTTGACGTGAGCGTGTTGCTTGATTTAATTTGGAGTTCTTCTTCTTCTTCTTCATCAGTCTAGGATGGGTTCCATTCGGCAGCCTGGGATAGCAAGGGTTGATGTCATTTTATCGTTTGATTTTGTCCGTAGTCAGACCCTGCTCTTCTGTATGATGATTGAGTATGTTGTTGTATTGATGTGACTCTGATGTATCTTGTGGCGAGTGTAAGCCAATTCCATATACTCATCTCTTCTATACATGTACTTGTAATGATATCCATTCTTGCAACACAACAAGATGCGCTTCTATCCCTATTGAGGCCCTCGTGCCAAAATAAGGATAGGACCGCATCTTGGGTCTGACACTTGCATAACATGAACCGAATTTTCTCCTGTTTATTCAGTATTAGTTCTTGTTTCTTGCACATTTTCAGAGACATGATCAAAGGTATCATTAGATATAGACATGTGATCATTGCGGTCATCAACTACTCCCTGAACAAAATGTGATGATGGAAGGAGGTGTGGTGGAAGGAGAATTAGCTCCTTGCGAAGTTGAGCACTGGCATTACAGTGAAGGCTAGCAAAAGGGAAAACATGCTCATCAGAGACATCATCACGGGAAATATAGACGCGTCTGGAGCAAATATGTAGGCACTTGTAACCCTTGTGAAGATTAGTGTATCCTAAAAAGACACATTGTTTTGAGCGAAATTCAACCTTATGCTTGCTGAAAGGACGAAGGTTAGGCCAAACGGCACAACCAAAAATGCGAAGAAAATGGTAGTTGGGTTTGGTGCCAAAGAGCCATTCTAGTGGAGACTGATTTTTGATAACACGACTAGGAGTGCGATTGATAAGATATACAACAGTAAGAAATGCCTCATCCCAGAATTTTAAGGACATTGATGCATGAGCAAGAAGCGATAGTCCTACTTATACAATGTGCCTATGCTTGCGTTCCACGGAACAATTCTTTGTATGAGCATGAGGGCACGAAACATGATGAGTGATCCCAATGCACTCAAAAAGAGAATTGAGATTTTGGTATTCACCCCCAATCTATTTGCATAGCAATAATTTTACGATCATAGAGACGTTTAGTATGTTGTTGGAAAACACGAAATTTCTCAAACACATCGGACTTATGTCTAAGAAAATAAATCCAACTAAACTTGCCGAAATCATCAATAAAACTGACATAAAATTTCTGTCTTCCTACAGAGATAGGCCCAGGGCCCCAAACATCCGAAAAAACGAGCTCTAAAGGAGCGTTTGACTCACTAGTTGATCGAGGGTATGGTAGTTGATGGCTTTTAGCCATTTGACAAGCATCACAAACTAAGAGATGATCTTTTTTATTTGGCACTTCAAGACTAAAATTGCGAAGAATTTGTTGGACTACCGAAAAAGCAGGATGCCCCAAGCGCTTGTGCGGTCGAGACATAGAGGGTTTTATTGCACCAAGCACTTCTCGCTTAGGGTCCATGTGATGATCCGTGTTAGGAACTAAACGCCTCCTACTCCTACGTTGAAGGAGAGCCCTCCGTGTTGCCTGATCCTTGAAAGAAAAGAATTGAGGATGCATTCAAGGTAAGCATGGTTATCTTCCATAAGTTGGTATGCGGAAAGAGGATTTATGGATGCACATGGAATATGAAGAATTTTGTTCAACTTAAGTGAGCCTTGGGGAGTAGCTAAAACCGAATGACCAATATGTGTAATATCCATACCTTGACCACTTGTAGTGTAGATTTGCTCGGTGTCGGTGTAGCGATCACGAACTGCAAGCCTTTCAAGGTCACCTGTCAAGTGATCCATGGCTTCGGTGTCAAGATACAATTTGGTATTGACGTCGTAGGAGTTTGTACCAGCAATTGCAGAACAATCGCCACCACCTGCACCTCCTCTTTGATGCTGAAAGTTATTGTTGTAGTTGCGGTCATACCTCTTCTTGCAGCGCCAAGTTCCATGGCCCTCGAGCATACAGAGTTGGACCTTAATCACGTCTCCTCCACCTTGACGAGTGTCAGAGTTGTTGGTGGTGTTGTTGGAGCAAGGAACCCCGCCCCCAGAGTTGTTTTTGCTGCCGCGGGCTTTGTTACCCTCTCCAGAGTTGCTACCAGCGGTTGAAACCACCACGGTTGCCCCCCTTGGAGGCCAGATTAGCATTGGAGTTGATGTAGGCGCTCCAGGCTTCGATGCGGGCCTCGGCCAGGAGCAGGAGGGGGTAGAGCTCATTCAGGCTGACTCCTTGATCCACGCGTGTGGATATGGAAGAGACGAAGGGATTGTAATATGCATCCAAATCTTCCAAAATATACAAGACTATTTCATCTTCATCAAGCGGTTTACTAGTAGCCATCAATTCATCAGGAATTGTTTTCATCTTGCAAAAATATGCAGCTATAGAGAGATTCCCCTTGCGGGTGCGACCAATCTTGGAACAAAGTTGACTTATCTTTGCTCGAGATTACGAGGAGAAACTCTGTAGAATAGCCGCCCAAACGCCCGTTGTAGTGTCGAGGTTGTTGACCGAAAGAAGTACTTCTCGATTCATGGTGGCGAGGAGGAAGCTGAGGACCTGCTGGTCCTGGGTCACCCAGATGGCGTGCTCTGGATTGAAAGCCTCCTCCATCACTTTCTTGCCGGAGACCTCCTTCTCCGTCGACAGGAACGGAGATGGTTCCTTGATTGTGAGGTAGCCGGTCATCCCGGTGCCCCTAATGTGTGGCATGAGCTGGGTCTTCCATACCAGGAAGTTCTCCCTAGTCAGCTTCTCAGTCACGGTGTGGCCTAGCGATGCAAGAGAGGGGACGACCATAGCGATTGAGGAGGACGACGGCATAACTCTAGAAGATGCGATGGGAAGATAGAGATCTGTATAGCATGTAAAAGATAAGGCTGAAGCGTATACCTCTTGGCAGGGATGCGTACATGTTAATATAGAGGATAATTACAGGTCATTTAGGTGTAGAATTGATCTCCAAGAAACTAACAGAAGGAGGATCGATCCTAACAACCTAACACGGTTTAAAACAGAAGATAACTACACACACACGCACCCTATACAATCCACTATTTATACAACACTATGATTACAATGTTTAACATTGCTATCTAGAATCATTGCCCACGTTATCGTGTGCAATGATGATGTTATGCATTGGACAAACCCACAATGCTGGATTGACATACAAGTGGTCAGCTTTAACGTATATGACCTTGGACTCCTCTCACATCACTTGAAGTGCAAGCCTCTTCTCCTTGATTCAAACCTTGTTTGCTTGCGTCTTCATGAACTCTTTAAATATTTATTCCTTTCTTTTCTCTGTAGCTCATTGCATTTGACACTTGTTTTCTCTTTCTTTTCCATGATGCCCTACTACTTCTCTAACATTTTGGCAACCACACCATTGTGCTTTTCCTTTTATTTCTCCCACTTCTTCCCCGTTGCTCATGGCACATGATGTTGGTGTTTAGTATCGCCAGTTTCATCAACGGATAGCCCATTTGCTCAGAGGGTCATGCGAATTGGGGATTGAGATGGTGAGATGCTGAATAGGGGGTTTACGTGGGTTTTGGCCCTCCGGGATTTTAGCATATTTCTCCATATGAGGTTTTGGCAATTGTTGACAATCCCTATGGACTAATGGTTGCCTTGAGTTATATTCGAAGGATTTGTCCATAGCACTTCTTGAAGTACATGTGTTGGTTTCAAGGAGTTTATATGGGGACCAAGGTGGTATGTAATGTTTTATCCAAATATTGGTCATGTGAGTATTGAGATCATTACAAGCATGTCTTGAAGAAGAAGATTGTGTGAACATTCATGTTTACCTTCAAGACATCATATTTGTGAAGAGAGAAGATAAGACACAAGGCTGATCAAGATTAAATCAAATAATGATTCAAGTTTATCAACACACAAAGCGTAGAAGATGTACCAAGTCGGATCAAGTGATCCCATGGTATGTCAAGTATTGTCCATTACGCTTTGTGTACTAACCCATGTTACTTGTGAGTGTTATTTTTGGGGTTAGATAGATTTCCATGGTCTTGCATGAATAGGAAGATCCCATACAAGCCATGGAGGATGACATCAAGTGGTGATCGTCATCAAGGTTGCCGTGTGCAAGTTCAAGTGAAGCATCAGAGAGAGATCATGCTTGAAGCTAGTCGTCCATTGTGGTGACAATTGACTTGTGAAGATGTGCCAAAGAGTGGCTCATCCATAATGGAGTATGGGGGAGAAATCTACTAGTCTTCATCGAGCCAGCGCAATCAAGAAAGGTGGTCCATCTTGAGAAGGACAGGATCGTCATTATCTAGCTCAGGTGGACTATGCGCAAGGCAAAGGTTTGACCTTGATAGGGTTTTCTATTTTACCGGTCACATGGTGGTAGTTGGGAGATCAGGTTATAGGATCGGTAGCCGTTCGTTGGGAGCTCAAACCATTTGCAGCATTGCATCATGTTTATTGGTTCTTGGTTGGTGTTTTTCTTTATGAGTTTTAGATCTTATGGTCATCTTCATGATAATCTTGAGTTCATCGAAAATGGAGTCCATATGCATCTTCTATGATGTTTTCGATGTTGGAGTTTTTGCCAGTTCTTCATTCATAGAGGTTTCACATCTCTATATCATTGGCATTTTTCTACTACCTCTTTTTGCTATAACCATTCATTGTTTGGATATTACTTGTCGTCTACTATCCAACAAGCTTGAGTTTGCTCCATTCGGAGCTCATATGCGAAAGTTATGGTTGTTTTTGTCTTACCTATTTTACACTCAGAGGTTGTACCGGTTCTAACAGAGGTTGTACCGGTCGACCAGTAGAACCAGTGTTTGGAGAGGTTGTACCACTCCAGAATTGTTCCGGAGGTTGTACCAGCCATGTACCTCTCTACCACAGGACTAGGTTTTGTTTTGGAATGGTTCTTGGGCGGTTGTGGGCCAGTTGTTATGGTTTAATCGGTACTACTGGTTGTACCGGTACACATAGCGGTTGTACCGCTCCATTGTTATTCTGTACATAACGGGCAGATTCGCGGGGACCTATTTAAGGGGGTCTTCTTCCGCAATGGTCCATATCCTTTGAGCTCGTGTTCTTCCCTCATTGTTGACCTTCTTAGATCTTGCTAACTCTTAATCCCTCCAATGATTCTTGCTCTTTGAGGGAAAATAGAGAGGAGATCTACATCCACATTTCCACCAATCACTGTCTCCTCTATGTGAGGGAAACCCCTTGGATCTAGATCTTGGAGTTCTTTGTGAGATCCTTGTTCTTCCTCTCATATTCCTCCATAGCTTTTGTTGTTGTGGTGGGATTGGGGAGTGAGGGACTTGACCACTTCATGTGTTCTTGCCATTGCATTTGTTGCATCGGTCTAAGTTCTCCATGGTGATACGTGGAAGTGAAAAGTTGAGAAGCTTATTACTCTTAGGTGCTTGGTACTTTAGATATTGTTCCTCTTGGGTGCTTTAGCGCCCTAGACGGTTGGTGGTTCCTTGGAGCTCAATCATTATGGTGCAAAGCTCCAGGAAAGCGTCGGGGTCTCCAATTAGGTTGTCAAGGTTTCCCCGAGCATTTGAGTCACCTCGGAGCCACAATCCATTGTGGTGAAGCTTTGAGATGTTGTTGGGAGCCTCCAATTAAGTTGTGGAGATTTACCCAACCTTGTTTGTACGCGTTCGGTTACCGCACTCAAGGGTCCCTTAGTGGAATCACGACATCTTGCATTGTGAGAGGGCATGAGGAGATTACGGTGGCCCTAGTGGCTTATTGGGGAGCATTATGCCTCCACACCGCTCCAAATGGAGATTAGCATCCGCAAGCGTGTGAACTTCGAGATACATCGTCGTCTCCACATGCCTCGGTTATCTCTTACCCAAGCACTTTACTTATGCACTTTACTTTGTGATAGCCATATTGTTTCATGTTATATATCTTGCTATCACTTAGTTGTTTATCTTGCTTAGCATAAGTTGTTGGTGCACATAGGTGAGCCTAGTTGTTTTAGGTTTTGTGCTTGACTAATTAAACGATAGTTCTATTCCTCATTTCTTCAAGCTTAAATCGTAATTATTTTAAAGTGCCTATGCACCCCCCCTCTAGGCGACATTGACGTCCTTTCAATTGGTATCAGAGCTAGGTCTCTCATTATTAGGTTTAACCACCTAGAGAGTAGGGATGTCGACCAGGGGATTAGGATTCTCTGACAATCTTAGTTTTGATGGCACAAATTTTGGTCTTTGGGTAATTCACATGCTTAATCTCTTTAAGGTCATGGACTCAAATTTAGAGCGAATTGTAGATATGGGGTTTTCTCCTCCAAAGGATTCTCAACACATATCTTTAGAGTATTAGAAAAACTCTTATCACAATGCTCAAGCTTCTAATGTGCTTTTCGATGCTTTGAGCAATGTAGTTATTTTTCAACTCATGCCGTTTTGGGATGCTCATGAGTTGTGGATAAAGCTTCAAGATAAATATGGTGTGTCCAAGATTTGTAGGGATGATTGTTGTCCCTCCACCTTTGGTCATGTTGTGTTCTCAACTTCATCTACTTCACCTATATGCAGAATGCCACAAGGTAATGATATGGTGAGTAGTGGTGATCATTGTAATGATGATAGTGGGCTTATTGTTGACGATGCTTCAATCGCAATGCTTCATCTTTGGACTTTAACACTTCAAGCACTCTAAATGTTTCACATGCTTGTGTTAATAGTCCTTGCATATCATGTAGAAATTCCTTGACTAAATCTCATGATGATATGCTAGCTACGTCTTGTTGTCATGATCAAAATGCATCTTTTTCCTCGAGTTGTTGTGCTAACAATGTATAGGAAACCCAACACTCCATGGAACAAGATGTGGTCTTGAATGGTGCCTCAAGGGATCCTACATCATCATCTATAATATCTCACTTTTTCCTTATGGCTAAGGCTTCAAATGTATCTCCTACTTTGAATCCCAATATATCTCATGATGATGATCTTGATGATAGTGAGGATGAGGATAATGATGAAGAGTGTGATAACATTGCTTCCTTAAAAATTAAGGGAGAAATGGTTTTTAAAGCTCTTCATAATAATAAACTTGCTCGTTCCAACTTCATGGAAATCATGTCTATTGCCATTGAGGGCAAGAAATATATTAAGGAGTTGGAAGCTCATCTCGAGGAGCATGAGGCCACCATTGAGAAAATGGAAGGTCATGAGCGTGATTACGCTAATGAGATCACAGAGCTATCTCAAGGTCTTGAAAATGAACAAACCACCAAGGAATCTCTTGAGAAGACCTTTGCTCTAGAATTATCTACATTAAAGGAATCCCATGAAAGAGCTCTCGAGGTGGCTAATGATTTTATAACTAAAAATGATAACCTTGAAGTTGCACATGCTAAAATCCTTGAGGACTTTGAGCACCTCTAAAATGGCTCTAAGGTCCTCGCTCATCGAACTCACCAAGTCTTATGCTCAACTTGAAGCTTCATATGCAAAAGAGCTTGCCAAGTTGCTTTCTCCTCTTGTTGTTCATGATGATGCTTGTGCTACCAACTCTATTTCCCGTGAAGCACCCATATTGGAGGACAATGTTGAGATAACGGCTCAACTTGAGTTTGTATCTAGCAATTATGGGAAATTGGAAGAAAGTCATGAAAAGTTTTGAGCACTCATGGTGATCTTCTAGTATCCCATAATGTGTTAAAGATAGCTCATGTGGCTAGTACAACCAAGGTAACATGTAGTGAGACTCATGTAGACATTAGCACTATGAAGTAGTAAACACGCCCAACCCGTCTTAGCTATTTTCCCTACCTTTTTCTAGACAACTGGGTCATTCTATGCTATAGTAACACCTGGCTTGCAATGTTTAACTGTGTCAATTTCAGTGTCACCAGTAATAATTTCAATGATTGTATTAGGTTGTCTGTAGTTAACACGTGACTTACTTATTTGAGTAAGCACTGATGTTCAAGTATGAATTGTCTAGTTTAATTTCATCGATACCAAATACAGACTTACAATGCATATGTTAGGTTGTTGTTAGGCCAGTTATGGTAAACATATATATCCATTTTTTCACTCTGTCCCTTTGGTACCGTGCTACTCTTCACAATGAAGATATCATTGGAGATACTGTCGTTTAATTAACATTTGCTATTTTTTGTGAATGTTAACCTTGTTGTATTTAACATGCCTTACTACCGACTTACGCAAGACCCACACTGTGTGATGCTATTGTTTACCATCAAGGTTAGTCACATCCTAGTGTCTTATAGTATTTCACTCATTTGTGCAATTGCAGTTTAGATTATAATATTTACTTGTTGCTTTTAGGTACATATGTCAGCGGTACTGATCCATGCTTCAACCCCCTTTGCATATGGAGCGGAAGAGATGGGTGATAATTCTTTAACATTCTTTGCCTCCACTTCGGTCATGTAGTTTGTAGGGTAATCTTGAGTAAATTGCTTCGGAAACCGCTAGAGAGAGACAAATTTCAGATATTCATGTCTAATAGAGTTACTTGTTGTGGGCAGGAAAATAAGGCAACATATTACTTACCATCCTAAAGTTCACTCATGTGTTGGATAAAGTGTAAATAAAGAGTTTCATTTCAATCACCCGTCTCTTCCGCCTAAAGTTTACTCAAGATTACCCTGCAAACTACATGACCGAAGTAGGTAAAGAATGTTAAAGTATATAATTCATGCTACCATGATAATGGTCAAGGGAGTCCTGGATTAAGGGGTCCTTGGACTCCCGGTCTACCTTTGCGGGCCGGATAGTGGGCCGCCCAGTGAAGGTCTGGACACCATGAGCAAGATGGAATCTCCCAGGTTGTGACATGCAGTCCAAGTACAAGTTGATTGGTTTGGCATATTCCTTTCCTGATGTAACCGACATTGTGTAGCCCTAAATACCCCTGGTGCCGATATAAACCAAAGGGTTTTAGTTCGTAGGCTAAGTTAAGTTAATTACTCTTAGGGTTTAGACCATATCATACAATCTCGAGGAACTCTGTACTCGATACCCCATACTCGATACAATCCAAGCAGGACGTAGGGTTTTACCTCCATCAGTAGGGCCCGAACCTGGGTAAATATTGTCTCCCTCGTTTCTTGTAACCCGTCAACCCAAGATCCATATTTTGGAACCCCCTACCTGAGATCCGCCGGTTTTGACACTGACATTGGTGCTTTCATTGAGAGTTCCACCATGAGATCGCCAAATGGATTGATGGCTCGCTTCATATTCAACAACGGAATATGTAATGGGGACGTATTTGTCCCCGGACAAATGTTTGCGTTCGGCAGAATTGTGTTGCACGCAGACCCGACCGGCCACTTAGGACGGATCGGAAGCCTTTCCCCCAATCAGGAGTTCAGGTTCGGCAACCTAGAGTTTGTCGCCGACTACCGTGGAGATTTCGTTTTAACCAAGCTGGTTTCCCTCCTGGAGAACACATGAGCACCAACACCGCAGCCTCAGTGGCGGAAGATCGCGAACCAGAGGCGCCTCCCATCTCGGATCTGGTTGTCAATCCCGATCTGATCAGCGCACCTGGCTCACAACTCGTCGAGTTGCGCCCGGGCTTGTCCACGGAAACCACGGGAGGACCAGCACTTCAGGTTGACTCCATGTATGCCAGAGATTCCCCCCCCCCATAGATATCTCATCCTTGAATTAACTTCTGGGACAAATTCTGGCGATGGGGGTAAATAGTGATTAACCCTACCTTTACGACTAGATTGTCCTTAAGCCCAATGGGAGGGAAATCTATGTCCCGCCTATTACACATTTGGTAGCCACCGTCGAATGTCCGACTCAAGACTCGTCTTCCCACCTACTGGAACTGAGAACGGTCTATGTTCGGGTCTCAGACAACCCTAATGGCTCACATAGTATGGAAGCCGGGCTTGGACCCTTTGACAATACGGAAACAATGCCTGATTCGGCACTCAACTGTTGGACGGGATGGGAGAGTCCGAAGCATGATTCGCGCATTGAACCTGAAGCTCCAAATGTTGCACGCGAGAGTCATCTTACGTGTCCCTCGACCTTTGAGTTATTAGAATAAGGATTTTTTTCCCCACCCACCACCCATATCGCTTACTCTCCGACAAATTCGGGGAAGCCCGACATATGGGATTTTCTGTACATCACACAACAACCAGGGGAAATAGTCCACCATTATTGGGCTCGATTGCTCCTCGTCAAGAATAAGTGAACAGACTGCAATGATCAAGAAATCATAGCGGCCTTCTGCATAACTGTCGGGACAATGTGATACTAAATGCTCTCACTCGTCTCCACATCCGCAACTTCCCCGAACTATCAAACCTAGTGCGCAAGTACTACGTCAAGGAAAGCACCTTGGAGGCTCAGCAACTGGAGTCAATCCAAAGCAGAGGACCCACAGGAGCTCGGAGGAAACACACGTGCCCAAGATAGTCCTCCGATCATGAACATGTCGATAAGAAGAACAGACACCTCGGGGGACACGAACCGTTCTTGACGAACTACTGGACAAGCCGTGGCCCAAACACTCTACATAGCTAAACACAAAACCGAATCACAGCCTTCAAGCTTGTTGGGTCATTCAGCATGCTGCAAAGAATGGGGAGGCTATCCTTGGCATCTCCCTCCCAACAAGGCGATCAGACACACCGCCAGGCGACAATACGACCGTTCTAATCATCTACGAAACCTTCTCCTCAAAGAATCAAAGGAATATAGCTCTTCGGGAACTTGACCAAATACATCATGTGGTAGCCATGAACTAGTGGGCAGACACATCCATAACCTTCGATGAGGAGGACCAGGTGTCGGTGTCAAAACCGGCGGATCTCGGGTAGGGTGTCCCGATCTGTGAGACTAGAATCAATGGTAACAGGAGACGAAGGAGACGATGTTTACCCAGGTTTGGGCCCTCCTATGGAGGTAATACCCTATGTCCTGCTTGATTGTATTGACGATATGTGGATTATAGAGTTGATGTACCTTGAGATCAAATAGCTAAACCCTAGATGAGTTGTCCTCTGTCTACAACCTAAAACCCTCCGGCTTATATAGACACCTAGGGTACCTAGGGTTTACACATGGTCGGTTACATGTTAAAGGAAAAACATGCCTATCTACCATCGACAAATTGGAGGACATGCCACAACTCCTTGAAGCTTCCACCCTGGCGATGGGGCCTTCGCTCATCCAATGCTCATCCAGCGGCCCACACAGTCTGGCCCTTGAGAAGCAGGTCGGCTATCCAAGGACCCCTTAAACTAGGACTCCCTTAGTATCCCCTAGACTGGCCTCCAATGCCGAGGTATATCCGGACAATCTTTGTGCGTCGAGGTCTTCGGCTTGCGAGGCGAGTTCTTCCCTCCGAGTTTAGTTCGGCCTCTGATGACATGTAGTTTTCCGATTAGAGGCACGTTCGAACACTGTGAATAGACCGGCCCTGAAGGCCAAATGTCAAGGAGTAAAACTGTCACAGCCCTGGAAGTTGATTGCATTAGTTGCATCATGTCATCATGATAGAATTTAAATGAAACTTGAAATGGGGATTGCCAAACCCTAGCACCTCATTAATTAATCCAAATTCCAACAATTGAATTTTCAATGATTTCAAAATACTCTTCAAAAATGTTCACTGTTTCTGATAAATGTTGGCAATAACATATTAGGGGACATCTTAATTTTCAGTACAAATTTAGCATTTTAAAATACCCATTAATGCTACTGAAATAAATTAATAAAGCATTATAAATGTGATAGTTGTCTAAAAATGTCCAAATCTTTTTGTGGAAATTTGAAATAATCAGACTATATTTTATAAAATATTGGGCATTTTGTACTAGGTATTTTGGCCTCAAAAATAAAAGAAGAATGTCAGAATAAAGAAAACAGGAAATAAAAATAGAGAAAAGAAAGCATACCTGGCGCTTACCTGGCCCAGAGCCGGCCCAGCCCAACTCCCTCTCCCCTGTCGTCTTCCTCCTCAGGAGAGTAGGCAGAGCGCGTGCTTGCCGCGCGCGCACACGCGCCCGTGCCACCTCCTGCTTCCCCTCCACGTCGATGCGCGAGATAAGCTCGCGGGAGACGTCCGGATCGGGACGACCCCCTCCCCTCTCTCTCCCTCGCTCTCTTCCCTCTCTCCTGCTTCCTCTCCCGCGTCGGACCCGAAGGCCGCCATCGCCATTGCTCGCCCCACCGCGGCCACCGGCCTCCCCTCGCCTCCCTAGCTAGTCCAGAAGCTCCGGCCGCCGCCCAGTCGATGTAGCCACCGACTCCGGCGACCCCGTGTCCTCCCGTTGCCTTAGATGGATGCGGCTCTTCCCTAGCTACCCGTAGGTGGTCTCCACCGCTCAAATGGTCGTCGGAGGGCCATTTCCGGCGACCTCCACCGTCTCGGCTCGCCGTCGGCGGCCTTCCTCCGGCGAATGCCAGCGTGGCCAGGTTAATTAGCCACTAATCCCCCCGTAGCCACTGACGAGAGGGCCCCATAGGGGGTCAAAGCCCCATTAGCCTCTGGTTTGACCGAAGATTAGCCCCGGGTCAATGACAGGTGGGCCCAGCTCTGTTTAACTCTGGATTAGGTTAAAAACAAATAAATTACTTAATTAATTTAATTAGACACTGACTGGTGGGCCCTGCTGCATTAATTAGTATTAGGAAATAAATTAAAACCTATTAGTGTCTATGTCACTGACTAGTGGTTCCCACTGGTCAGGTTTGACCTGGACCTAGTCCAGTTGGCCTGCTGACGTAGGCATGACCTCAGCATGACATAATAATAATTTTCTGTAATAAAATAATTCCAGAAAATGCTTAAAACTTCTAAAAATCATAGAAAATAATCTACACCTCAGATGAAAATAATTTATATATGAAAAATGATCAGAAAAATCCAATGAACCTGTTTATGCCATGATCATGCATGTTTGAACAAGTTAAAATCACCAAGTAGGAAATTTTATGATTAGGCCAATATATGAAATATCATTTGGAGTTGGAAATTCAAACTTGTTTGAATTCCACTTCAACCAATTTGACTAACCACTCCTCTAGGTTAGTTAAGTACCTCAATATGCCATGTCATACATCATGATTGTTGCATTGCATTGAATATATTCTTTGTTTCTGTTTGCCGGTGGTTATTCCCTCTCGGTAGACGATGGTTCCGACAATGTGAACGTTGACACTAATGAAGAGAAGTATATCTTCAGGATTATCAGGCAAGCAAAAACCCCTTGAGCATACTCATATCAACCCACTCTCTCGCTCCTGCTCTCTTTTACTGCATTAGGACAACATCGATTCAACTGTTACATGTCAACGGTAGTTGAACCCATTCCTTTGCATGACCTGTCTTTGCCACAATAAATAGTTGAAACCACTTAGCATGAGTAGCAACTGTTTGAGCCTTGTTGTGCTTACTCATACATGCATGCTTAATTACTGCACCTGCTATGCTTAGAGTCGTGTCGTATCGGGTTTGATACATCTGGGTGATGGATCAGAATGGCAGTGTTCATGTCCTACGGTGTGAGAGCTAAGTGTGTGAACACGATTTGGTAAAGGTAACGATGAGAGGTCATGTAGGAGTACATGGCGGGTTATCTCATCGGGACCGTCCTTAAGAACTGAGTTCTGTGTATGTTATCCAAGACAAGATACTACCACACATTGGGTTCCGGTAACTCGACCCCACTCGACTTATTAATCGCCTAGACCTCTGTCCAGGAGTTGCAACTAGTTTCTGGAGTTTGTAGGGAAAGTGTTGGCGGCCGTGTATAGTGCTGCCCGACGGGGTGGACTATGATGCGGTACAGACACAGTGGCACGGTGTACCAAGTGGCACCCGAACGGTGGGCTTGGGAACCCTGTGCACATCATTTGAGGCCGTAGCGGAAACTTCGGCCGGACTTCCGTGCGGGTTCAACCTCGGATAGGCGATAAACCTGGACTAGGGTCTTGTGTGGTTGACGGTCGTGGCCGACGCCCATGCCAGTGCTTCCGCTTGAAGGTTGCCGAGATGCATGATGTGCATATGGTGCTAAGTGGCGAGAGCATGTGTGAAGAAGTATACCCCTGCAGGGTGAAATAATCTGTTCGAATAGCCGCGTCCTCGGATATGGACTACTTAGAGAACTTATGTGGTTCATAGATAACTGAAAGTGGATACTCTAAAATACGCAAGATAAGCGTGAGTGTTATGGATGGCCTTCTCGTAGGTAGATGGAAGTGGAACCATAGTGGTGTATTGATTGGTGAATATGTGGACTCGTGTGCGCTATCCAACCTCAAAGAAAGCACTTTTAGTCGTAGTATAGGTTAGCCAAGAGTCAAAGCTGGCTTGCTACAATGAACTCCACAACCCCCTTCATTGATACTTGTGCATATGTAGTTAGTTCTGATGTAAGTCTTGCTGAGTACTCTTGTACTCACGTTTGCTTAATTTATGTTTTGCATAGGAGACGTTGGTCTCATTAGTGATTGTTTCAACGTGAAGTTTGATGTTGACCGGGTTAGCTTGGGAAACCCAGACAGAGGTCTGGTTCCTTTGGTAGGGTCGTTGTAGCTTTTCAGGCTCCTCTAGCCACTTTTGTAGATGTCTGTACCCACACATATTTAACTTCCGCTTGCTTGTTTGAATGCTATGTATGTTGGGTCTTGTGATCCCTGCTTGTAACATCCTATTGTAATGGCTCTTCCGAGCCTTCTAAATAAATGATGTAATGTTGTATGGTTATGTTGTGATGCCATAGTTATATCTATGCATATCGGGCATGTCGTGCGTACGTGTGACGTGCAATGATATGTATGGGATCCGACACCTAGTTGTGTGCCTTTAGTAGTACTCTTTACGGGGAACTGCCTCTTTGTGCTTCCACCGAGCTTGGTAGCTTGCTACTGCTCCGGACACATTGATTGACCGGCATGTATCCTTCTTTGCTGCTGTGTCTGTCCCTTCAGGGAAATGTCTCGCAGTGTAATGGAGTCGCTGTAGCCTGCTACGACTCGTCTACGTGCAGTCATGACATTTATGTCCCACGGCGTAATGGAGTCCTTGTAGCTTGCTATGACTTGTCTACACACGCTAGAGATCGACACCTGCATTGATGGGTTACGTATGCCTGTCCCTGTACGGATGTGCCACTTGGGTTCTACAACTAGTCATGTCGGCCCGGGTTCTTTGACATTTGAATGCTAGCGACACTTTCACATACGTGAGTCAAAAGACGCAAACGGTCCCGGCCCAGGTAAGGTGGCAGCCGTGGAGATAACCGTGCGTGAGACCACAAAGTGATGTGATGTGTTACTTGCTGGACTCTTATGGCTTAGAATCGGGGTCCCGACAGCTTTGGTATCAGAGCTTGACTACCTGTAGGATTACCAAGCCAAACTGGTCGATGTTGAGTCTAGAACTGCTCTAGTTATATAAGGGAATTGATTGTGGAAGGGAACGTAAGGCTCTTTTTACTCCTTTCCTTATGTTATTCTAATTCTGAGTCACCCTCTTCTTTATTCTACAGGGATTAATAACTAGGCCTTCTTATCTATATATTAGGAGGACGAGTTACTATGTTGGAGACCTGTAGGAAAGATGTTGTCTTTCTGGATCGATGCCTCTATAAGAATTCTTGTCATGTTGTCAGTTGTCTTGCAGGTTGCCTCATATTTCATGCCCGTACAGCCGTTATGCTGTCCGAGTTATCCAAGAATTCTAAATCATCTGATGCAATTGCAAAAACTCTTTCATCTCGAGTCAATGTCTTTCAGGCTAGACAAAGCACACTAATTGTTGAGTTGAGGTACTTTATTACCTCGACGTGTTTGATGAAGGTGTTTAGGAAACCTTATTGTTTTGGTGAACCACCCAATAGTCTAGTGGTGTCTTTTGTTTCCAGTGTGATAATTCTGGCCATCATTATCAAAAGCATGTTGTGATGCTACTTAGTCAATAGGTATTCTGTATCCGGGTTCTTGAACCCAAGGACCATTCTGCTCATTCCCGTTGATAGTATTTGCTCGTTCCTTTAGGATATTAGTAACCTTGTTATAGTCCTCAAGAATTGTGGTATATCATTCTTCCACTACCATGAATCAGTTACGGCAGAAGTTCTTTGTGAACGGAAGATCACGACATGAGTGCTCTTGATGAGTTCTCCATTCCCTAGTTGTGACTCTGCCAATCCTTCATTTCTGCATGGATTGTCTAGAAGAAACATGTTGAACTATGTTTGACATATTCAATCTATGCATCTACAACTCAAGAAAAATCATGTGCTCTTGAGTTACCCCTCTTCAATTGCATTCTGACCTTTATCTATCAATGGATAGTCAAGAGTATATCATGCATTGAGTTACCAATGTCATCTATTCTTGTGGTCTATCAAGCCATTCTGTTCTAGAATGACTAGGAGAAGCAAACTCCCGTACCTCATCCATTTCTTGGATTGGGTCAAAGTAGTTGTGTTCCGCAGATCAAAATGCTAATTCAACTTTTGCTCTGTTCTACGTTGAGGTATTACCCTCTTCATGTCAGGAATATCATGAGAACTGCACTCGCTCTTATGAAATCTTGATGTAGTGATACTTCTCACCATCAACATTCATCTCTTGGTCTCTGTGTTGTTGTGACCAGGATACCGACAAGGGAATCGTGATGCGTGTAATCAATACTCCTAGCAACTTTGTTGCTTGGTAGTTAATGGACAATAATCTTACTCTTGGGGTGATGATCATTGGATTGTCATACTAAGAATGATCGTCCCACCTAGTTCATTTTTCCATGGTGCAGTTTTTGATCAATGAGCTATAGGATTGTATCAATCTTTTACTCTGTTGATCATATTGTCTTGTCTTGAAAAGCGAGATTGTTCTCGAGCTTGATAACATATCGGTGGATCGTGATTTTCCGAATATCTTCTCGGAAGTATTACCAAGATGTTCCTGGACCGTTATGTTGAGTTCGTGATCAAGATGGTTTTTCCTATAAACCATCCCTTCTCCTAGAACCCGTGTTGGATATCCCAAAACTAGTTGGTTAAGCTAAACAACAACTTGGAGAGTTGGAAGATAGAATCTTGATCTAACTTAGCTCATGACAAAGGTATATCTTGTGTCTTTGTGCTCGTATGTGTAGAAGAAAGGTGATATCTTCATCGATTGATCCTTGTGACCAATTGATGCACCTATCATCTTGTTCAGCCATTGATTTGAGTGTGGGCTATCGTCATATCAAAATCAGAACCAAAGATTTCCCTAATGTTGTTTTACTCGTGGATGTATCCTCGAGCATACACCGTTATATGTTTCGGTCTGACCAATGCTATCACCCTGTTCTCATAGTTGTGAAGTTCCATCTATATGGGTATTTGATGAATTGTTGTTCAGCCCATTGACAACATTTTCACCTCTTCCATGACTTATGATGAACATGAGGGTAGTGTTGGAAATTTTTATAGGCAATATCTTTGTGTTCCGTATATGAAGTATATGTTTGGTGTAAGAAGTGACTTACTCTTGATTCATGTGCATATGGTGCAAGTTGCCGCCATGAACTTGAGAAAGGTCATTTTGTTTTCATTGGAATCATCCCAAGTCAGTCATGCACGTGCGAAGTATTCTATGGTTGGTAGACTGATCATCTCCACTCCACATGCAACCCCTAGCACACTAAGCCACTGATTGAGTTGTTCAAGAAAAAGAAGTTCTTTCTTAAGAGCTAATGCGGACTTATGTAAGAACTTCGCTAATTCCTAATGATGGTTCCTAACCAGAACTCGGAGGTGTTTTGTTGTAAGGTTATGTATCTTGCAATCCAGCTCATGTTTTGGAGTTGGCTTCCGTAGTTCATCTCCTGAGAATCTCGCAACATCATCTCTTCGATTTGTGTTGCAACCTTACACTTTCAGACATGCTGAGTCTGGAATATCCTGACACCAACCATATCTGAATCTCGGGCAGATATGATGGTTGGAACATTTTCCAAGAAGTATAATAATGGTCTCTCTGTAACCGACAAAGGAAAGTTGTGGCTAACATACCTATCCGGAAGGCCTATTATTATAAATATCTTGAATCAGCAACCGTAGCCACTTCCCCATGAGGTTCTCATATGACTTTTTGAAAGTTGTTTCTCATGGACCCTTTGAGATCCCGAAGTCCGACCTTTACTTGATGTCCTAGATAGTAAACCTAACCTACAATTGGGGTTATGCTAGTACATCAAGGAGAACATTAGAAGCAGAGTGCTAAATGTCTCTCGGTCGATTATCCAGATTTCGCTCCCTTGGCATAGCTAAGGTGAAATCTGAGAAAGTGTTGTCTTCCTTTGCATCTGCATCCTCCGTCATTATTCATCATTGTAGTAAGATGTGTTGCCAGGATCCTTGGCACGGATGTTGGTAAAATTCTGATGAATATGGAGATGCTCAAGTTCTTGAGAGCACGCTAAGACACTGGGTTATACTCTCGGTATTACTTGGAATGTGCCTTCCATCACCGAGTTGTTTTATAGCTCTAGCTTCCATTCCATTCTGAGTGTGCCATTCCTTGAATTCCTTCAAATGATCGTTGTGAATTGCCTTAGGATGGTATGAAGAGTTTCAATGATCTCTGGATCAAAAGTAATTCTTTTTGCCACCTAAGGGATAATCCTACGAGTCACCTTTTCTTAGGTGTCCGTAATGGTATTATCGCAGTTAACTCCTCGCTACTTTCAAAACCTCCTCACCATCTGTTTTAGCGTGGAATTGTTGCCTACCAATTGAACCTCCGTCATCTGCTTCATTCATTGTTCTTGATGTGTGTTATGTGTCTCAGCTCGAGAGATGTTATCACACCTCATTCCACGAGTTGATCATGAGTGCTCGATCTTCGAGAAGATCGAATCATGTAGAGCTCTCTATTTCCGTTGTCTTTCTATGGGATGAATACTCCGAAGAAAAAGATGTCAAGATCAGCAAGATGCCATAAATCAACATCTTCAAGGAGAGCGACTGGGTCGTGAAGATTGTGGTAGTGGTGCCCTTTTGTCCTCTTACCCTACGCTTGAATCTCGGGGCGAGATTCTTGTTTAGTGGGGTTGAGTTGTCACAGCCCTAGAAGTTGATTGCATTAGTTGCATCATGTGCATCATGTCATCATGCTAGAATTTAAATGAAACTTGAAATGGGGATTGCCAAACCCTAGCACCTCATTAATTAATCCAAATTCCAACAATTGAATTTTCAATGATTTCAAAATACTCTTCAAAAATGTTCACTGTTTCTGATAAATGTTGGCAATAACATATTAGGGGACACCTTAATTTTCAGCACAAATTTAGCATTTTAAAATACCCATTAATGCTATTGAAATCAATTAATAAAGCATTATAAATGTGATAGTTGTCTAAAAATGTCCAAATCTTTTTGTGGAAATTTGAAATAATCAGACTATATTTTATAAAATATTGGGCATTTTGTACTAGGTATTTTGGCCTCAAAAATAAAAGAAGAATGTCAGAATAAAGAAAACAGGAAATAAAAATAGAGAAAAGAAAGCATACTTGGCGCTTACCTGGCCCAGAGCCGGCCCAGCCCAGCTCCCTCTCCCCTGTCGTCTTCCTCCTCAGGACAGTAGGCAGAGCGCGTGCTTGCCGCGCGTGCACACGCGCCCGTGCCACCTCCTGCTTCCCCTCCACGTCGACGCGCGAGATAAGCTCGTGGGAGACGTCCGGATCGGGACGAACCCCTCCCCTGTCTCTCCCTCGCTCTCTTCCCTCTCCCCTGCTTCCTCTCCCGCGTCGGACCCGAAGGCCGCCATCGCCATTGCTCGCCCCACCGCGGCCACCGGCCTCCCCTCGCCTCCCCATCTAGTCCAGAAGCTCCGGCCGCCGCCAAGTCGACGTAGCCACTGACTCCGGCGTCCCCGTGTCCTCCCGTTGCCTTAGATGGATGCGGCTCTTCCCTAGCTACCCGTAGGTGGTCTCCGCCGCTCAAATGGTCGTCGGAGGGCCATTTCTGGCGACCTCCACCGTCTCGGCTCGCCGCCGGTGGCCTTCCTCCGGCGAGTGCCAGCGTGGCCAGGTTAATTAGCCACTAATCCCCCCTAGCCACTGACCAGAGGGCCCCACAGGGGGTCAAAGCCCCATCAGCTTCTGGTTTGACCGGAGATTAGCCCCGGGTCAATGACAGGTGGGGCCCAGCTCTGTTTAACTCTGGATTAGGTTAAAAACAAATAAATTACTTAATTAATTTAATTAGACACTGACTGGTGGGCCCTACTGCATCAATTAGTATTAGGAAATAAATTAAAACCTATTAGTGTCTGTGTCACTGACTAGTGGGTCCCACTGGTCAGGTTTGACCTGGACCTGGTCCAGTTGACCTGCTGACGTAGGCATGACCTCAGCATGACATAATAATAATTTTCTGTAATAAAATAATTCCAGAAAATTCTTAAAACTTCTAAAAATCATAGAAAATAATCTACATCTCAGATGAAAATAATTTATATATGAAAAATGATCAGAAAAATCCAATGAACCTGTTTATGACATGATCATGCATGTTTGAACAAGTTAACATCACCAAGTAGGACATTTTATGATTAGGCCAATATATGAAATATCATTTGGAGTTGGAAATTCAAACTTGTTTGAATTCCACTTCAACCAATTTGACTAACCACTCCTCTAGGTTAGTTAAGTACCTCAATATGCCATGTCATACATCATGATTGTTGCATTGCATTGAATATATTCTTTGTTTCTGTTTGCCGGTGGTTATTCCCTCTCGGTAGACGATGATTCCGACGATGTGAACGTTGACACTAATGAAGATAAGTATATCTTCAGGATTGTCAGGCAAGCAAAACCCCCTTGAGCATACTGATATCAACCCACTCTCTCGCTCCTGCTCTCTTTTACTGCATTAGGACAACATCGATTCAACTGTTACATGTCAACGGTAGTTGAACCCATTCCTTTGCATGACCTGTCTTTGCCACAGTAAATAGTTGAAACCACTTAGCATGAGTAGCAACTGTTTGAGCCTTGTTGTGCTTACTCATACATGCATGCTTAATTACTGCACCTGCTATGCTTAGAGTCGTGTCGTATTGGGTTTGATACATCTGGGTGATGGATCAGAATGGCAGTGTTCATGTCCTACGGTGTGAGAGCTAAGTGTGTGAACACGATTTTGTAAAGGTAACGATGAGAGGTCATGTAGGAGTACATGGCGGGCTGTCTCATCGGGACCGTCCTTAAGAACTGAGTTCTGTGTATGTTATCCAAGACAAGATACTACCACACATTGGGTTCCGGTAACTCGACCCCGCTCGACTTATTAATCGCCTAGACCTCTGTCCAGGAGTTGCAACTAGTTTCTGGAGTTTGTAGGGAAAGTGTTGGCGGCCGTGTATAGTGCTGCCCGACGGGGTGGACTATGATGCGGTACAAACACAGTGGCACGGTGTACCAAGTGGCACCCGAACGGTGGGCTTGGGAACCCTGCGCACATCGTTTGAGGCCGTAGCGGAAACTTCGGCCGGACTTCCGTGCGGGTTCAACCTCGGATAGGCGATAAACCTGGACTAGGGTCTTCTGTGGTTGACGGTTGTGGCCGACACCCAAGCTAGTGCTTCCGCTTGAAGGTTGCCGAGATGCATGACGTGCATATGGTGCTAAGTGGCGAGAGCATGTGTGAAGAAGTATACCCCTGCAGGGTGAAATAATCTGTTCGAATAGCCGCGTCCTCGGATATGGACTACTTGGAGAACTTATGTGGTTCATAGATAACTGAAAGTGGATACTCTAAAATACGCAAGATAAGCGTGAGTGTTATGGATGGCCTTCTCGTAGGGAGACGGAAGTGGAACCATAGTGGTGTATTGATTGGTGAATATGTGGACTCGTGTGCGCTATCCAACCTCAAAGAAAGCACTTGTAGTCGTAGTATAGGTTAGCCAAGAGTCAAAGCTAGCTTGCTGCAATGAACTCCACAACCCCCTTCATTGATACTTGTGCATATGTAGTTAGTTCTGATGTAAGTCTTGCTGAGTACTCTTGTACTCATGTTTGCTTAATTTATGTTTTGCAGAGGAGACGTTGGTCTCATTAGTGATCGTTTCAATGTGAAGTTCGATGTTGACCGGGTTAGCTTGGGAATCCCAGACAGAGGTCTGGTTCCTTTGGTAGGGTCGTTGTTGCTTTTCAGGCTCCTCTAGCCACTTTTGTAGATGTCTGTACCCACACATGTTTAACTTCCGCTTGCTTGTTTGAATGCTATGTATGTTGGGTCTTGTGATCCCTGCTTGTAACATCCTATTGTAATGGCTCTTCCGAGCCTTCTAAATAAATGTTGTAATGTTGTATGGTTATGTTGTGATGCCATAGTTGTATCTATGCATATCGGGCATGCCGTGCGTACGTGTGACGTGCAACGGTATGTATGGGATCTGACACCTAGTTGTGTGCCTTTAGTAGTACTCTTTACGGGGAACTGCCTCTTTGTGCTTCCACCGAGCTTGGTAGCTTGCTACTGCTGCGGACACATTGATTGACTGGCATGTATCCTTCTTTGCTGCTGTGTCTGTCCCTTCGGGGAAATGTCTCGCAGTGTAATGGAGTCCCTGTAGCCTGCTACGACTCGTCTACGTGCAGTGATGACATTTATGTCCCACGGCGTAATGGAGTCCTTGTAGCTTGCTATGACTCGTCTACACACGCTAGAGATCGACACCTGCATTGCTGGGTTACGTATGCCTGTCCCTGTACGGATGTGCCACTTGGGTTCTACGACTAGTCATGTCGGCCCGGGTTCTTTGACATTTGAATGCTAGCGACACTTTCACATACGTGAGTCAAAAGACGCAAACGGTCCCGGCCCAGGTAAGGTGGTAGCCATGGAGATAACCGTGCGTGAGACCACAAAGTGATGTGATGTGTTACTTGCTGGATTCTTATGGCTTAGAATCGGGGTCCCGACAAAAACAGTATCCCCTGACGACCTTTCTGACAAAAGGTCACGGCCCACCACGACCGCCAAACCAGTTGCAAAAACTTGATTCGTGGTTCGAGGCTGTTTTCATCAGCACGATCCATCAATGCACAGATCGTGCCACGTTTTACATGGGATATGTTTAATCATGCACGTATAATGGTATGCACGTCCCGGGAAGCGAAGGGATTCACGATGCAGCAAAGGGAGGTTAAACGGCGACAAGCCTCATAAGAGGGAAAGAAAACCCCAAGGCCTAAACACGCTTCCCATTCGCACCCTCCCCTTCCTCAATCTCCTGAGCTTTCAGAGCACAGATCTAGGTTTCCCACAACTCCCCCCTTCGAGCTCATCCATGGATGGTTTTGGCTCCAGGGGCAAGTGGGAGGCTTCCATGGTCACCGACCGGGATATCCGAGACCTCAAGGACGCGAACTACCTCCTCGCCAACATCGACCACCGTGCACCAGAGAAGGGCCAGGTGATCCCCACTCCCAAGCCAGGCGAGAGGGTGGTCTTCGTCCCCCACTTCATTCGGGGACTGAGCTTCCCACTCCACCCCTTCGTCAGGTGGGCTCATGTTCTTCTACAGCCTCGACTTCCAGGACCTCATGCCGAATTCCTTCATGCACATATCGGCATTCATCATCATCTGCGAGGCCTTCTTGTGAGTCGAGCCAGACTTCCGACTTTGGCTCAAGGTATTTAATATCAAGATGAAGTGTGTTGCAGGCGAACACATCAACTGTGGCGGGGTTGTCATCAGCAAACTCCCCCACATCGGATGGACATCTGACACCTTCATCGACACCATCAAAATATGGCAGAAAGAGTGGTTTTAAATCACCGAGCCAAGGGAGGAGGGCCGATCTACTCCGGCCAAATTTAGATGTAGCCCCCACCAGATTGACCTCGTGGCTCCGAAAGGGCCTTTACTAGGGGTCAAATAAGGAGGTGGACAACCTGCAGAAGCGCATTGCCTCCATGATTAGAAATGATATCGCGCTAGCCAACATGGTCCAGGTTATGCTCCGGCAGCGCATCCTCCCCTGCCAGCGCTAGGACTCTCCCTTGTGGGCTCGTCGACTCGACGATGAGCCCACTATTCGTCAGCTCCTCCGCACTACTCGGGAGAAGCTGTGGAAGGCACTTTTCAAGGCGCGGAATGACTAGCCAGCCCACGAGGAAGATCGGGGTCTACACGCTGATAAGCCTCCTACCTAGGTATAGCGTAGTTTTATTTGATCGGCTCTATTTTCCTAAAGAAAAGCTAAACACCTTTCTGATCACTTTTGCAGAAATGGCTGAGCAAGGCCACGAGCATTGACTGCCCGACGCCTTAGCCCGAAGACATCAAGTCCAGGCTGTTGTTGGTGATGCTCGTTGAGGCGCCTTACGAGGCGCTAGCAAAGAAGGAGGAGAAGAAGAAACCAGGCAGAGAAGGCCTTCATATTAGGGACTAGTCAGAGGTTGTGTCCGAAGAAACCCATGCCTCCTCAAATCAAGAGGAGCATGAAGATGAGAACAAGGGGGAAGGCGATCCCCCCTCGCAAGAAAGAGGGCGGCATCATCGGATGCCATGGAGGATGTACCTCCTCCTGCCAAGAAGAAAGCACGTCGGACACAGGTGATTCTGTCCGACGACAGTTCAGACTTGGATACCGAGTTCGATGACTTTAAGAGGGTTCCACGAAGGAACCTAAGGGTCAATCCCCCATCTCGATGGTAAGGATCCGAAGACTTCCTTGACTATTAACGATAACTTTTTAAAGGTTATTAGCATGTGAGCGCTTATTGATTTGCAGCCCACCACACGTTCTCTCCACCAACTATGTTTCGGATGGGGAGACCCCACCCGCTGAGCTAGCTGAGAGCAGGAATGCATCGCATCCAACCCCTCCAGGCGCCACAAAGGATATCATGGAGGTGTCGTCCCAGCGGTGGGGGAGACGACGTCATGGTCGAGGCTAACGCCTCAGCCACCAAAGCCCGAGGGGAGGAGCCCCGCTCGGATACTGAGGAGACCGGACAAGGGGATGTTCATTCCCCTCCAAGGACATCTCTGGAGCACACCACAGCTCCGGAGGCACCGGTTTAGTCCCCAGTTGGAGATCGGATTATCTGATCACCACCGGCACCATCGAGCAATGGGTGGCCGATTATGGGGGAGGCTCTATCGAGCGTATCCATCTTCGAGGAGCACCACACCCTTATGGGTGCGATATTGCAGAGCATTCAGTCTATTGATAACGGACTGAAGGAGGCCTTCAACGGCCTCTTGACGGGCTTTGAGGTGAGCAACATAATGCTCAACTTGTGAAATATTAATTTCTTTGTGTTATCATTATATACATGGCATCCCTCGAGCCTGATACGTCTCCAACGTATCTATAACTTATGAAGTATTTATACCATGTTTACAATAATTCTATATTATTTTGGTATGATTTTATTAGAACTAACCCGGATTGACACTGTTTTTAGTAGAACTACCATGGTGTCGTTTTTTTGTGAAGAAATAAAAGTTCTCGGAATGGGCCGAAAATTTGGTATGATTTATTCTGAACCAAAAGAGACCCCCGAAGCATTGGAGTTGGGCCAGAAGAGCCACGAGGAGGTCACAAGCCTGCCAGGCGTGGCCACCTCCTGGCCACGCCTCGCAGGCTTGTCACCGCCTCTTGGCACCCCTTGACGTGAGATCAATGACAAAAATTCCCATAAATATAGAAACCACCAAAAAGAAACCTAGATTGGCAATTTCGCCACTGCAAGCCTCTGGAGACACAAAAAACCAATCGAGAGCCCATTCCGGCACCCTGCAGGAGGGGGAAACCATCATTGGATGCCATCTTCATCATCCCGGCGGTCTCCATGACAAGGAGGGAGTAGTTTACGCTCGGGGCTGAGGGTATGTACCAGTAGCTATGTGTTTGATCTCTCTCTCTCTCATGTTCTTGAGATGGCATGATCTTGATGTACCACGAGCTTTATTGATATAGATGAATCATATGGAGTTTTCCCCTCTCTATGTTCTTGTGATGAATTGAGTTTTCCCTTTGAAGTTTTCTTTATCGGATTGAGTCTTTAAGGATTTGAGAACACTTGATATATGTCTTGCGATGGGATATCCGTGGTGACAATGGGATGTTCTACTGATCCACTTGTTGTATGTTTTGGTGATCAACTTGCGGGTTCCGTGACCTTGGGAATCTATGCATAGGGGTTGGCACACGTTTTTGTCTTAACTTTCCGGTAGAAACTTTAGGGCATTCTTTGAAGTTCTTTGTGTTGGATTGAACATGATGAATCTGAAATTGTGTGATGCATATCGTATAATCAAGACCATGGGTACTTGTGGTGACATTGGAGTATCTGGGTGACATTAGGGTTTTGGTTGATGTGTATCTTAAGGTGTTATTTTAGTATGAACTCTAGGGCTGTTTGTGACACTTATAGGGACAGATTATAAGATTGATTGGAAGAGATAACTTTGAGGTGGTTTCGTACCCTACAATAATTTCTTCATTAGTTCTCCGCTCTTTGTGACTTTGGAGTGAACTCTTTGTCACACGAGAGGTACTTACATATGATTCAACTATGCCAATATTGTTTAGAGAAATTGCACTAGTGAAAGTATGGACCCTAGGCCTTGTTTACAAGCATTTATACAATGTTTTGCTCGCGTTTTACTATTTGTTACCTTTCTGTTTTTATATTTTCAGATTACAAAAACCTATATCTATCATCCATATTACACTTGTATCACCATCTCTTCGCCGAACTAGTGCACCTATACAATTTACCATTGTATTGGGTGTGTTGGGGACACAAGAGACTCTTTGTTATTTTGTTGCTGGGTTGTTTGAGAGATACCTTCTTCATCCTACAACTCTCACGGATTGATAAACCTTAGGTCATCCAATGGAGGGAAAATTGCGACTGTCCTACAAAACTCTGCGCATGGAGGCCCAATATGAGTCTACAAAAAGAAGGTTGTGTAGTAGACATCAAGATCTTTTGTGGTGCCGTTGCCGGGGAGGTGAGTGCTTGAAGGTATATCTTTAGATCTTGCAATTAAATCTTTTAGCTTCTTGTTTTTCACTAGTTTGATTTTATAAAATATAACTACAACAAATGGAATTGAGGTTGCCTCATATGCTTCATCTATTTAATGTCTTTCGTGAAAATGATGGAAAGGAAAATTGTGCTCAAGTGTTAGAAGATACATTATTAAAATGTTTGGCACTAAATCTTTGAGTGATGAGCATGATTGAAATGTTGTTAGTATGATTTCTATGAATATTCATGATGCTAATGATATGCAAAACCACAAGCTTGGGGATGCTATGTTTGATGAAGAAGATATTTTTAGTCCCCCAAGTTTTGATGAGCAAAACTATTATGATTATGACATGCCTCCTATCTATGATGATTATTGTGATGACACGTATTCTATAAAGAGTAATGACAACCATGAAACTTGTCATTAAGATTTTAATATTCAAAGTGGTTATGTCAATCAAGTGTCACATGACAGTTATTTTGTTCAGTTTTCTCCCACTATTATGAATGAGAAGTTTGCTTATGTGGAGAGTGATAAATTTCTATGCTTGTAGATCATGAAAAGAATGCTTTATGTGCTGCTTATATTGTGGAATTCCTTCATGATGCTACTGAAAATTATTATGAGGGAGGAACATATGCTTGTAGGAATTGCAATAACATCAAGTTTTCTCTCTATGTGTTCAAAATTTTGAAGTTATGCTTGTTTTGCCTTCCAATGCTAGTTGATTCTTGCTCCCATAAATTGTTTGCTCACAAAATCCCTGTGCATAGGAAGTGGGTTAGACTTCAATGTGCTTGTCATTAGATTCATGATGCTCCTTTGCATGTTCTAGTTATTATTCCTATACGAGGATCATTGAAATCATCATGCCTAGCTAAAAGGCATTAAAGAAAAGCGCTTGTTGGGAGACAACCCAACACTTTTACATTCCGTTTTGATGTGTTCACATGATTCAGCTACTGTAGTAATCATGTTTTGTGTCTTTTATTTCAATAAAGTGTCAAGTAAAGCCTTCAGGATAGTGTGGAAACTTGTTTGTTTGATTCTGTGCAAAAACAAAAAGTTTTGCGTCTAGTATATGAATTATCTGATTTTACTGGAGCGTCAAAAAGTGTGGAACGAACACCTATGGGATCAGAGAGACGCTTTTCGGTTTGGCGGGGGAGAAGGCTCGCACAAAGAGCAGGTCTCACGAACAACACGCGGAGATTTTACCCCGGTTAAGGCCGCAAAGATGCGTAAAACCCTACTCCTGCTTGGTTGTATTGTGGTTGTTCTTGGTGTTCTAGCTACAGAAGTGTGATACGTCTCCAACGTATCTATAATTTTTTGCTTGTTCCATGCTGTTATATTATCATTCTTGGGTGTTTTACAATCATTTTACCACAACTTTATATTATTTTTGAGACTAACCTATTAACCCAGAGCCTAGTGCCAGTTTCTGTTTTTCCTTGTTTTTGAGTTTTACAGAAAAGGAATATCAAACGGAGTCCAAACGGAATAAAAATTTACGATGATTTTTTATGGACCAAAAGACACCCACGGAGCTTGGAGATGAAGCCAGAAGATTCCAGAGGAGTCTACAAACCTCAGGGGCACATCCACCCCCTAGGCGCGCCCCACAGGCTTGTGAGCCCCTCGGGAGTCCATCGACCTCCCTCTCAGCTCTATAAATCCTCAAATATTCCAAAAACCCCAACACAGAACCTAGATCGGGAGTTCCGCCACCACAAGCCTCCAGAGCCATGAAAAACCAATAGGGAGCCCGTTCCGGCACCCTGTCGGAGGGGAAAACCATCACCGGAGGCCATCTTCATCATCCGGGCGGCCTCCATGATGAGGAGGGAGTAGTTCACCCTCGGGGCCGAGGGTATGTACCAGTAGCTATGTGTTTGATCTCTCTGTCTCTCTCTCGTGTTCTTGAGATAGCACGATCTTGATGTACTGCGACCTTTATTGATAAAGATAGAATCATATGGAGTTTTCCCCTCTCTATCTTGTGATGAATTGAGTTTTCCCTTTGAAGTTTTCTTACCGGATTGAATCTTTAAGGATTTGAGAACACTTGATGTATGTCTTGCGATGGGATATCTGTGGTGACAAAGGGGTGTTCTATTGATCTACTTGATGTATGTTTTGGTGATCAACTTGCGGGTTCTGTGACCTTGGGAATCTATGCATACTGGTTGGCACATGTTTTCATCTTGACTCTCCGGTAGAAACTTTGGGCACTCTTTGAAGTTATTTGTGTTGGATTGAATATAATGAATCTGAAATTGTGTGATGCATATCGTATAATCAAGCCCACGGGTACTTGTGGTGACATTGGAGTATCTAGGTGACATTAGGGTTTTGGTTCACGTGTATTTTAAGGTGTTATCTTAGAACAAACTCTAGGGCTGTTCATGGCACTTATAAGGATAGCTGATAAGAATGATCAGAAAAGATAACTTTGCGGTGGTTTCGTACCCTACAATAATTTCTATGTTTGTCTCTGCTATTTGTGACTTTGGAGTGGACTCTTTGTAGCACGTGAGGTATTTACGTATGATTCAACTATGTTAGTATTGTTGAGAGAACTTGCACTAGTGAAAGTATGAACCCTAGACCTTATTTCTAAGCATTGCAATACCGTTTGTGCTCACTTCTTTTTACTAGTTACTTTGCTGTTTTTATAGTTTTAGATTTCAGAAACATATATCTACCATCCATATTACACTTGTATCACCATCTCTTCGCCGAACTAGTGCACCTATACAATTTACCATTGTATTGGGTGTGTTGGGAACACAAGAGACTCTTTGTTATTTGGTTGAAGGGTTGCTTGAGACAGGCCATCTTCATCCTACAACTCTCATGGATTGATAAACCTTAGGTCATCCACTTGAGGGAAAATTGCTAGTGTCCTACAAAACTCTGCGCTTGGAGGCCAAACATGATTGAAGAAGGTTGTGTCGTAGACATCCACTAATAATCCTTCTGTAGTCAGCACATGACCCAAGAATCCAACTTCATGCAGCCAAAATTCACACTTGCTGAACTTGGCATAAAGCTGGTGTTCTAGAAGCTTATCTAGGACCAATCTCAAGTGTTTCTCATGTTCTTATTCAGACTTGGATAAGACGAGTATGTCATCAATGAAGACGACAACGAACGTGTCCAAGTACTCCATGAACACTTTATTCATGAGGTACATGAAGTAGGCAGGGGCATTGGTTACCCAAATGACATGAACGTGTATTCATACAGGCCATACCCGGTTACAAATGCCGTCTACGGAATGTCTTGGGGTCTGATCTTCAGCTGATAGTACCCAGACCTAAGGTTGATCTTGGAGAACACCCTCGCTCAGTTCAACTGATCGAACAGGTCTTCAATCTTGGGGAGTGGGTACTTGTTCTTTATTTTGACTTCATTGAGAGAATGGTAATCGACACAAAGTCTGATAGTCCCGTCCCTCTTTGACACAAATAGAACAAGCGATCCCCAAGGAGAGGCACTCGGGCGAATGAATCCTTTTCTGAGCTGCTCTACCAGTTGCTTCTTCAATTCAGCCAACTCTTCGGATCCCATCCTATAGGGCTTCTTATAGATGGGCCTAGATCCGGGCATTAGCTCAATGATGAATTCAATGTTGCAGTCAGGAGGCATTCCGGGTAGCTCATCAGGAAATACATCCGGGTATTCACATACCACTGGCACTTGATCCAACTCAGCTCCCGATAGACAGTTAGCCTGAGGGGCTTGAGTGGAGGTACGGTTAGGAACATACTTGACTTCCACTCCTTAGCTATTGGTCATGGTAACAATCCTCTTGGCATAGTCTAACACGCCTTGATGTTTGGTCAACCAATTCATGCCAAGGATGACGTCCAAGCCTGGTGAACCCAGAACTATAAGGTCTGCTAGGAAGTCTACCCCGTTGATGTGAATCTCCACTCCTTTACAACCTATCCCAGACTTCATAACTAATCCTGGGGTTTGTATCAACATATGACTACCCATGGGTGTAGGTTTCATGCCACTCTCTAATGCAAACCTTTGGGTGACAAAAGAATGCGAAGCTCCACAATCAAACAGTACTGTTGTTGGGGTTAAGTTGACAAGGAACATACCCAATATGACGTTCGGGTCTTCCCGGGCTTCCTCTATGGTGACATGATTCACACGACCCTTGCCATTGTTGGGCTGGTTGCGGGGAGCTGGGTTCCTTAGTGGTGCCCCACGACCTTGACCTTGGTTTGGCGCATTGGGGCACGGTGCATCTGGCTTCTTGTTGGGGCATAGCTTAGAGATGTGTCCAGGCTGACCACATCCAAAACAAGTGACTTGCCCAGGGTTGTTGTTATAGTTTCTTCCACCGTTGTTGTTAATGGGGTTGTTGTGAGCTGGCCTAGGATTGGCATACTGCTGAGGCTGGTAGCTCAGACAAGGCGTCGGAAGTCTAGCCTGGTATGGTTGATAGGTTAGCTTGGCTGGGGCTGGCTGCCAGGGGCAAGGGTTGTGGTTGCTGGAGCTACCCTTGCCGATCATCTTGTGCTTGCGAGTGTCGTCTATGGCCTGAGGCTTGTCTTCTAGCATGAGGGCTTTGTTCACCAGGTCGAAGAAGGTACGACAGTCACAAACGATGAGCTGATACTACAAGATCTGTTGAAGTCCTTCCATGAAGTGTTCCTTCTTGGCACCCCTCCGTGTTGACATCTTCAGGTGCATACCTTGATAGCAGGTTGAACTTCTGCACGTACTCCTTGACAGAGCCACTTCCTTGCTTTAGCGCTCAGAATTCTCTTCTTGATAGTCATGATCCTAGAAGGAATGTGAGCGGTGCGGAATCCTTCCTTGAAGTCTTTCCAAGTGATCACACGCTCAACTTGCATGACCTTGAATCCATCCCACCAAGCTCGGGCGGTACCTCTGAGGCAGTGAGAGGCATAAAGCACCTTCTCATGGTCCTCCTTGCAATCTACCAGTGCAAGGAGGTCCTCGATGGTGCGGATCCAGTCGTCAACATCCAAGGGTTCTGCGGTCTCGGTGAAGGTTGGGGGAGAATTTCTCATGCACTCAGACAGAGTGGAGTGGCCATTGCCATTCCTCCCTTGCTGCTGGTTGTTCACAAGGGCCTGAGCCATCAGCTGAATAGCAGCATTGTTGGCTTGGTGTTCCTCCCGGAGAACTTGGAGAAACTGAGCTATCGTCATTTTCTCCGGTGGAGGTGGTGGCCGGGGAATGTCGCCCTGTGGCTGCTCTTGGTGTCCTCCAGCATGAGCAGTCCCACTAGCTCCCTATTGCTGGCTTGAGTTGCTGGCTTTACGGTTGGCGAAGGAGCTATTGCGGGTAGCAGTCACCATCCTATTTGGAGTAGCCGAGTCAAACAACTGGAATAGACGAGAGGAAAAGCAACAATGGAAAAGCGCGCCTAAGGGGGTTGGTCGAGTGCAAGTGTGGTAAAACAAAAGGTCAAAAGACCAACACATATATTAAGGTAAGATAGACGATGGAGTCGCTTACATGTTGCCTAAGGCAAAAGTGCGACTTGCATCAGAACACAAACAACAAAATAATCAACAAGCACACATGGTTTCATATGAACCATTACACGGACTGGACTTTGCATGAGGGGTACATGAGTGATCCTACCCTAGGGGTTCTCGGACACAGGTGGTGGAGTGCTCGGTCTCGTAGTTATGCTTCTCTGAGTCTTCCTCCTATTCATCATCCGAACGGGCATCATTCCCGATCGAAGGGGTCGGGGAACGAGGAGGTCCATCCTGACGGCGCTTCGTCGGCGGGTCGGTGAAGAGCTCATGGTACTACTTTGCTTTCATGCGATGATGATGTGTGGGTGTATCTCTAGCTAGGGGTACTCCTCGTCTGTAAGCGACAGCTAGTCGTCCCTCGGGGGCTCCATCCTTCTTGATCTTGTTTGGCTTTGCGTTGGCTTGCCGAAGTAGCTCTCGGGTGTGGTGAAGTTCCTCGCGGAGCTTCACGGACTCCTTAATCAAGTGATGAACCAGACTATCGGTAGAGAGGCTGAAGTAGTTCTAGAACCTGAGTGGTGTGCCATCCTCCTAGGTCGGAACCAGTGTCCAACTATCGCCAAGGTCATCCTTTCTGAAGGTAAGGTAGCGAGTAGCCGGCTCGTTAGCCATCTCTGGAATGGTATCCCGAAGGTGTAAGAGTGCCTTGCGTGCAGCTGAATCGACTGCAAGTACTATGGTCTCCATCTCTGGTCCTTCAAATAACCAACTGGTCGTGGAGTCATTTGCCTTTACGACCACATCCACGTGGTACTCCTTCGTGACGGCATCGGCCCAGTGCTTGTGGTAGAGGAAAACGGGTGGTTGGCAAAATTGGCACTTCTCCAGGATATCCCCAAGGAGTAAGGGAAAGACGGATGTCAGGAAGGCTTCGGGTACGACGGCCATATACAAAGGTTTGAAGGGAGGAAAGTCTGCAGAGTGTTGTGTGAAGAATAGAAGAGGTAAATAGTACAGAATTCCTAAGTATAGGTGCTAGGTGTAGTTTTTGAAAGCGGTTTTATCCTAACTAACGGTCATGCTAACTAAGGGCTTCCTATAGTCAGGATGGCTCTGATGCCAGCTCTATTGGGACCCCGACTCATAAGTTGTGATCACTGAATGCACGTGTAGAGTGATCCCAAAGATCAATGCTCATTGAACACACAGAAGCTGAATAACAAGAGTCTTACATCCACATTTAGCGTCTTACACAAATAAAGACCATGGAGGTCTAGTATTACATAGATAGGGCCACAAGGGCCAATTACTTAAACTTAACAAGCAACGAAAATCTTGATCGAAAGTGTGAACCCATTGCCATCTACCTTAAACCTACAGGCATTCTGACTGGGAAGCGTCCTAGTTTGCATGTTCGTCGCCAACAAACTCTTCAACATACTCCTGTTCTTCCATGCATGGCCAATTAAATAACCAGTGGCAAGCCAATGAGTACTTTGAATGTACTCGCAAGCAACCCATATTGTGGAACAAGGCATGACGATGCATGATATAGTATTAAAGGTAGTTTGCGGAAAGCTAATTTTTGTATGCAATGTCATGATCAAGTAACTATGTGTAAGCATGCATCAACAGTTGGCAGATGTCCATATGAACAAGTTACAGATATCATCATAACTAGGGGTCGAACATCTCATGTGCTTTCATCACATCAAGTCTTCAGACTTGTCTCAAGTATCATCCTTCTGTCTTCCACACACACACACACACACACACACCAACTTTGCGAAAACATCTAGACGTAGTTTAAGAAGGACCTACAACTGTCCATGACCGTGGACACGACTATTCGAATAGTTTTACACTCTGCAGAGGTTGCACACTTTACCCACAAGACTCGGGGAACTTCCGTGTCATCCACGACTCGCGGTATATTTCTTACCCGAGGTAAGCACCCGAATAATGCCTTTCCCATGATGATACTAAACAAAGAGTCCACTCATTGGTTCCATCCCTCATGATATACATAACATATCATCCATGAGGGCACCCAACGGTGTGCCCAGTGCCTGTAAAGACAACGAATGGCCTTCCACTTCCGGGACGACCCCGTCTCAAGAGTGACCACTTCACTCTCGCCACTGGTAATGCGGGCTCCTTGCTAGCACCAACCATAGTAATCAACAAGGCCCCGTCCTATAAGGGGTATCCTGGTTGTGCATGTAAGGTTGGGATGGTCAGCAGACCTTAAATCTAATCCGTTTTTGAAAACACACCCTCAACTTGTTCCAGCACACCACTTATTTCTCAAGTGGTCACCCAACAACTCATCATCATCTCCCTCGGGCATTAGTGGCACGCGACGGGGTTTTCGAAAAGTCTTTGAAATCACCTCTTTATACTCGTCACCATGCATAATCCTGACCCCACTTGTGTAGCATCTACTAGCATCCTATCTACTCCCACCCGCATAACGCTCATAAGGTGATAGGGTCATGCACGATGCAAGTGTCAACGGTAAAAGTATCGGAAGCAACCCACTGAAGTGGTCACTACTCCACATGATGAAATATAACGAGAGTAAAGTTCTATATGACATGCAATAGAATTGGTTTCTTAACATGGTCAAAGGGTTGTTTTCCTAGCTCACCAAAGTCTTCGGGGTCTTCAAAGTCTTCGGGTCTAATTCCCTCGTCAATAGCGCAATCTATCGTCACGATAAATAGTGATAATAATAAGCATCACGCAAAAACAGAGCACACAAAGCTACTATTAAAATGTTAGCCTATTCTGATAGATACTAAAAACTAAAATAAAAATACTTGTCTAAGGTTTTGCTATGAAAACATTTTTGAAAACTAATAAACAGAGGCAAAAATGCGCCAAAAATAGGTTTTAAAATAAAACAATGTATAAAAAGTTTTCAACATTTTTCACAAATCGCACTATTAAATTCTATGAAATATTCTAGGATTTATGGTGGAAAAATATTGGGCATTGGATAAATATTAGGCCCTGTGGGATTTTTGGAAAACAAACAGAAAAAGGAAAAGGAAAAGGGCACTGTGCCCTGGGCCAAATGCCCAGCCACACTGGGCCAACCAGCCAGGCCGGCCTAACTGAGCTAGGTTTGAACCTGACGCACGGGCCCTAGCATCATCGAGAGAGAGGGAAAGGGAGAGAGGTGTGGGGATGATAGGGGGGTCCCACCTGTCATCTCCCACCTTTGGACAGGAGGGCGGCAAGGCTCCCAACGGCGAAGGAGGGCGAGGCGAGGGAAACAGAGGGCAGGGATGGACCCAACGTCGAGCCGCCGGTCTCCTGGAGGTGGAAGGGCGGTTGGAGGTGGTCTGGCTCGCCGGAGATGAGCACCCACGGCGGAGGATGATCGGGAGGGGATCGTCGACGGTGCTCCTCTATTGGAAATGGACGGGGAGGAGGGGGAAGAGGTCAGAGGGACCCTACGAGCTCGATGGAGGAGAGAGGAGCGCTGGAGCGGGCCTCTGTACCGAGATCGACAGAGCTCTGCCGCGGCAGTGCCTCAGTCAATCCCGAGCACTGGGGCTCCGGGCGGTTGCTCGGGTGGTTTGAGAGTGCCAAAGGGGGTGGAAGGGAGCCAGAGGAGGTAAGAGGGCTCGGGGGAGGCCCTTTTATAGGCGAGCCGCAGTCCACGAAGTCGCTGGTGCGCCGGCGAGTTCGGCACCGAGGCTAGAAGGCGCGGGAGGAGGAGCTGGTGTGCCTGGGGTCTTCCTAGGACATGTCCACGACCAAGGGGAGAGAGATAAGAGAGGAAGGAGCGCGCGCGTGTGAAGCTTTGGGTTGGCCGAGCCGGGCGGCGCTCGGCACACGCGGGAGGAGGGAGAAGGAGGGGGTGAGAGGAGGGGGCCGACACGGTGGCATGGCACGGATGTCGAGAGGGGCCATGTGGCGAGAGGGCAATGGCTACAGTGCCTGTCGGCACTGTAGCGTGCTCCAGAGCGAGCGTATGGCATCCCAAAGACGTTTTGTGCGTGGCCAAATGTGTCTAGGGGGTCTAGGGGCATCTAGGCTAGGGGCAATGGCATTGGATGCCCTGGGAGGAAGATAGAATAAGAGGAGGGGGGAAGAGAGAGGGGTTTTACTGATGTCCTGGGGGTAGAAATGGGGTTTTCACCCCCAATCATGGGGCTATGGCCAAGCAATGTTTACTGGAGGTAAAATACCATTGCAAAATGATGTGGTAAAAATTTGGGATCAAGAAAAATAGAGTAAGGGGTCAAACAAGGGTTTTGCTATTCTGGGAAAAGGTGTTTAATGGAGATTAGGGCAAGCAAATGGGCTTTGCTTGCCATAGGAATTTACGGGATCAAATGGTGATTAGAATTAGGCTGATCACCAAGTTTGAGCTTGATTGAAGAAAGTTTACAATGTAGATTTCTGAAACCCTAGAAATCAACAGAATCTGGTTCCTGTAGATCTAGTCATGCTAAGCTAATCCCCTTGTTGCACCACTTAGTGTAGCACCAGTATTTGGTGATTAGAACATGTCCACAAAGTTTGGGGTCAAGGGGAGAAACTTCACAATGTAAGGTTGCTCAAATTTGAATATGGATAGGGAGGGTTTTGGAATACTTTCCGGAAGCAAATCAACTCGGATTGAGATGAAACTTTGCAAGATCATCACCCATGACAGTGTTGACTTGCTGGAATTTTCTTGGAATTTATTGAGAACATTTCTTATAGAAATATTCCAAAAGCTTGATTTGGACAGAGAGGGTTTTGAGGGGTCTTTCCCATTATTTTGAACATGACCATGTGTTGAAACTAATATATATGGAAAATATATGTCCACTGAGTTTCCCTAAATCCTGTCAAATATTTTAAAAGCATTTAAATAATTTTTCCCTATGAAAAACCATTTCTGGTCTGAAGAAAAAGCCTTTAAATAAAATATTAAAATAATCTTTAAAATCAATATTTGGTGGTTTTGGAAAGTCACAAGTATAGTAGGCTTCAAATAAAGCCTTTGGGGAGAAATGGTCCACCCAATTTGAGGACTTGAAGTGCATACCTCATTTCAGGGGGTTTTGAAAACCTAATTTGGATACATTCTTTTTGGTCAAAATACAATTTTATAAAAATAGTTTTGGGCACTATTCACATGGCATGATCATTGGGCAAGAAGTTTGGGTCAAGGAAGATGAATATGGAGAGGGATAGAATCTAAGAGTGCCATACACAACCAACCAAACAAGCAAACACGCACCAAGTCAAACAAGCACAAGCATTGACAAAGTTTTAATTGGCTCCAAATTTTGTAAACCGAAGCATAACAAGGTGATACAAACACAGGGTGTGACACAGTCCCATGCTCAAAACTCAAAACAAAGAAATAATGAAACAGAACTCCCCCAGGAATGTGGTTGGTATGGACGGTACCTGTGGATTTGGCTCACCGTGGAGTGTGATTGATTAGTGGAGGGGGAGTAAAGACTTTACTATTCTGTTTGGGAACCTCCTATAATGTATCTAGCATGGAAAATATTGTCAGCTACTTTTTCGTTTTGGTTGACAGGAAAAGCATGCCACTCAAAATATTTTTCTCTCTCTGTACAAACCTTGAGGTCTCGCACCCCTACAAATCCCTACTTCCCTCTGCGAAGGTCCTATCTATTTACTTTATGTAATTTCTATTTTTGCTTTGATTCTCCATCTTTTCTTATAAGCACCAACTAGGGGGCACTATGATCGTACTTGAGCATTGGGCATAGCTCATATTTGAGTGTGTTTCATGAATGGATCAATGATTGAGCATGATGGGCTAGGGATAACTTTCTTTAATGTAGATATTTTGAAAGACATGGTTGCTCGTTGACATGCTTGAGTATTGAAGTCATTATGTTAAAACTAGACTATTGCTTTGAATTATTTACAAAGTCCAAATGTCCATGCTATACAAAGAAGAAAAGAATATGATGAACATGCTAGGCAGCATTCCACATCAAAATTTACCTACTCGAGGACGAGCAGGAATTAAGCTTGGGGATGCTGATACGTATCCAACGTATCTATAATTTTTGCTTGTTCCATGTTGTTATATTATCATTCTTGGATGTTTTACAATCATTTTACCACAACTTTATATTATTTTTGACTAACCTATTAACCGAGAGCCTAGTTCTAGTTTCTATTTTTTCCTTGTTTTCGAGTTTTACAAAAAAGGAATATCAAACTGAGTCCAAACGGAATAAAAATTTATGGTGATTTTTTATGGACCAGAAGACACCCACAGAGCTTGGAGATCAAGCCAGGAGATTCTCGAGGAGGCCACAAGCCTCAGGGGCGCAGTCACCCCCTGGGCGCGCCCCACAGGCTTGTGGGCCCCTTGGGAGTCCACCGACCTCCCTCTCAGCTCTATAAATTCTCAAATATTCAAAAAAAAAACCAACGCAGAACCTAGATCGGGAGTTCCACTGTCGCAAGCCTCTAGAGCCATGAAAAACAATTAGGGAGCCCGTTCTGGCACCCTGTCGGAGGGGGAAACCATCACTGGAGTCCATCTTCATCATCCCGGCGACCTCCATGATGAGGAGGGAGTAGTTCACCCTCGGGGCTAAGGGTATCTACCTGTAGCTATGTGCTTGATCTCTCTCTCTCTCTCGTGTTCTTGAGATGGCACGATCTTGATGTACCGCGAGCTTTATTCATATAGATTTAACCATATGGAGTTTTCCCCTCTCTATCTTGTGATGAATTGAGTTTTCCCTTTGAAGTTTTCTTATCGGATTGAATCTTTAAGGATTTGACAACACTTGATGTATGCCATGCGATGGGATATCTGTGGTGACAATGGGATGTTCTATTGATCTACTTGATGTATGTTTTGGTGATGAACTTGCGGGTTCCTTGACCTTGGGAATCTATGCATAAGGGTTGGCACATGTTTCGTCTTGACTCTCCGATAGAAAATTTGGGGCACTCTTTGAAATTCTTTATGTTGGATTGAATATAATGAATCTGAAATTGTGTGATGCATATCGTATAATCAAGCCCACGGGTACTTGTGGCGACATTAGAGTATCTAGGTAACATTAGGGTTTTGGTTGATGTGTATCTTAAGGTGTTATCTTAGTATAAACTCTAGGGTTATCCATGACACTTATAGGGATAGCTCATAAGATTGATTAGAAAAGAAAACTTTGATGTGGTTTCGTACCCTATAATAATTTCTACGTTTGTTCTCCGCTATTTGTGACTTTGGAGTGGACTCTTTGTCGCATGTGAGGGATGTACATATCATTCAACTATGTTAGTATTGTTGAGAGAACTTGCACTAGTGAAAGTATGAACCCTAGGCCTAGTTTCTAAGCATTGCAATACCGTTTGTGCTAACTTTTGTTACTAGTTACTTTGCTTTTTTTATATTTTCAGATTTCAAAAACCTATATCTACCATCCATATTACACTTGTCTCACCATCTCTTCGCCAAACTAGTGCACCTATACAATTTACCATTGTATTGGGTGTGTTGGAGACACAAGAGACTCTTTGTTATTTGGTTGTAGGGTTGTTTGAGAGAGACCATCTTCATCCTACACCTCTCACAGATTGACAAACCTTAGGTCATCCACTTGAGGGAAAATTTCTACTATCCTACAAAACTCTAAGCTTGGAGGCCCAACACGAGTCTACAAGAAGAAGATTGTGTAGTAGACATCAGGTCTGATATGAGCGTAGCCTTGTCCTTGGTTTTGACCACTATGTCATCCATATAAGCCTCCATATTTCCATGTAGCTGGGGCTCAAAACCAATCTGGACTGCTGTTGCAAATGTAGAACCAGCACTTTTCAACCCGAAAGGCCTACGCAAAAGGCAACACATACCACATGGGGTGATAAATGCGGTCTTCTCCTCGTCTTCCTTGGCCATGAAAATCTGATGATAGCCTGAATAGGCATCAAGGAAAGACAACAAGTCATAGCCGGTAGTGGAGTGCACAATCTGGTCGATGCGCGGCAAGGGAAAAGGATCCTTGGGGCAGGTTTTGTTGATGTCTGTGAAGTCAATGCACAACCTCCATTTTCCATTCGCCTTGCGCACTACCACCAGATTGGCCAACCACGTTGGATGGAGTACTCCTCTAATCAAGCCAGCCAATTCTAATTTCTTGATATCTTCAGCAATAAACGGTTGCCGCTCCAAAGCTTGCTTCCGGACATTCTGCTTGACGGGCCGCGCGTGTGGGCAGACGGTAAGGTGGTGCTCAGTCACCTTCCTGGGATCACCGGGGATATCAGATGGTTGCCATGCAAACACATCAACATTCACCCGCGGGAAGGCAAAGAGCGCGCTTTCCTATTTGTCGTCAAGGGTGGAACTTATGGTGAAAGTTCCTCCCGTACCATCCTTCTTGGTGGGCACCTTCTTGGTGTGTGGCGGAGCTGCCTTGGACTTCTTGCTCTTGCCGGTGGAGCTTTCTGGCACATCATCAATGGTAGCGCAGCACCCTGAGGACGCGCTCTTGCCGGAAAGCGCGCCAGAGGCCTTGCCGGTCTTCTCCGCCCCCTCGGGAGCTTCTGTGGAAGGAGCAAGTGCCTTGGCGGCAGGTGCTGCAACTGCCTCCCTATAGAGTTGGTCGGTGCAGATAAGTGCGCCCTTCTTGTCGGAGTTGATCGTGATGACTCTCGTTGGTCCAGGCATCTTCAGCACATGTTAAGCAAAGTGGGTAGCTGCCATGAACTTGGCCAACAGCGGGCGACCAAGGATACCGTTGTACGGCAATAAGATCTTGGCGACGTCCAAAAACGATCTTCTCTGTTCTGAAATTTATATCGCTGCCAAACGTCATCGGCACCGTGATCTTGCCATTCGGCTGAGTCCCCCCTGAATTGACCCCCTAGAAAGCCATGTAGGCTCGAGATCTTCATCAGGAATTTGCAGCCTCTGGATGACATCAGGCGTGATCAGGTTCAGGCTGGCCCCACTGTCGACTAGCATCTTTGTCACCTTGAGGTTGTGAATTGTTGGCAAAACCAACAACGACAGGCACCCGACCGCAGTTGTGCAATCAGCGTGATCCTCGGCGTCTAAAATGATAGGAGTGTTAGACCACTTTAGAGGTTTCTGGGCACCAATAGAGGGCTTCGCCGCGTTAACCTCGCGCGCCCACTATTTAAGTTGGCGGTGAGAGGAATGCGACGAGGCACCCCCCTCGATGCACATCATCTCTGTAGCCTTTTGGATCTCATGCTTGTTGGACTCGTCGTCCTCCTCAACGTCATCATCATCACCCTCTTGCTTGTCACGGCCATGAGCGGGCTGGTGTTTTTGTTGCTTGGGCTTGCTGCGGTGACCTCCGCGGCCAACGCACTTCTTGCCGGACCCCTCCGCACCATCCTGGCCCTTCTCCTTGTCTCGCCTCTCATATTCGGCCTTTTGTTTCCCGGCAAGCTGCTCAACTTGCCGACAGTCTTGGAGATCGTGGCCCTTGGTGCGATGGATCTTGCAACACTGCTTGACGGAGCCTTCCGGCTTGTCGGCAGCCGCCATCGCCTGGCAGGAGGCGCACCCTACAACGTCTTTGCTAGGGTCATCAACCTTGCCCTTCTTGGCGGTATCGGGATTGCCGGATCCCTCGACGGCAAGCACGGCCTTGCCCTTGCGCTTCTTATTGCACCGTTGACCCTTCTTTGCCAGGGTGGCGGTGTCTTGATCCTCAGAGTCAACTCTTGCGCCAGCATCTTCGCCAGGGAGCCTCCTTCCTTCTTCAGCCCGAGCACATTTGTCTGCGAGAGCATAAAGCTCGGCAACATCCCTGACCTTGTTCATCGCCAGCTCTTCCCGCATCCTACGGTTGCGCACGTTCTGGTGGAACGCGCTGATAACAGCGGCAGGATGAACGTCTGGTATGTTGTGGTGCACACGGGTGAACCTTTGGATGTACTTGCACAAAGTCTCTCCCTCCTTCTGAGGGATCATGTGCAAATAGGTTTCTTGACCAGGAGCTTGGTGGCCTCGAGTAAAGGCGCCAACAAACTCATGGCACATGTCTGCCCAGGAGGTGATGGATCCTTCTGGTAGGTGCATCAACCACGACCTGACATTGCGCTTAAGCACGAATGGGAAGTAGTTGGCTAGTATCTTGTCATCACAAGCTCCGGCAGCCTGCACCGCAATGGTGTAGATGCTCAAGAACTCTGATGGGTGAGCCTTGCTGTCGTACATCTCCAGGACCTCTGGCTTGAACATGTGGGAATTGGGCCACAGGACTTGCCGCAACTCACGGGTAAATGCTGGACAACCCACCTCGTAATGTAGGATGGTAGGATACCCTGGCACGGACTTGTCTACAGTCCCCCCCCCCCGCGCTTATCAGATTGATGGCGTGCTTCCCGCCATTGCTCGATTGTAGTTCGAGCATCTTCCTTGCTTCGTTACCGAAGAACTTGATGTTGGTCACGGCGAGTCCGTGGATCGGACGACGCCGTAGAGTAACCATCGTAAGCGTCGGTCCATCGAGTCGGTGATCACATTGTTGCTATGGAGGAGAGTGCACCGTGGTCACACCGCCTCCGGCCTTCTCACCACTGGCATGAGCCAGCTCGGTGGTTCGCAACTTATCAGCGAGGCTGAGGAGGCTCTAAATGGTGGCTCTTCGTTCGTTGAGCTTCGCCGCAGCAGGAGGGAAGTTTAGGAGTAGTTGTGCTCGCGCCATTGCTTCTTCCGACGTGGTCGGTAGTGAACGGCGCGAGGAACGCAAGGTGCTCTAACTTCTAACTGTGTTAGAAGGAGCTCTGCCGCTGTCCCGCGATTGCACGCCACTCCTGCTAGCATGCTGGCGAGCATGCTGGTCCTGCGCACCTTGGGAGTGATGCTTTGGAGCTTTTCCATGGGGATGTTGATAACCGCGGTCCCCATGGCGCGGCTCTTCGCGCACGTCCTGTGAAGGTCACGGCGTAGGCGCCAGCGTGTGCGTCCTGGAAGATACCCTTCTATCCCCGGAGTTCATAGTACCACCCACAGGCGGCACAGCTCCATCTTGAGACCCAGCGGCACGGGGGTTCCCTCCACTTCCATGGGCATCTCCGCGGCGGGTATCGCCACTTGCTTGGCCTTGATCACCGGAGCATCATGGAAGTTCTGAACCCCGACTCCTCCTCCACCCGCATCTACGATGTCTCCTATCTGTGCAGATATAGGGACAACGGACGCGGATGGGCCAACCGCTGTCAGGCCCTTTTTCTTGGGGGCCATGGCGATGATGAGTATGAAGGAACTAGCACACCGATCACCAGAACAGGTTCACCCGACCTATCCCCCCTACCTGGTGCACCAAAGATGTCATGTGGAACGAACACCTATGGGATCAGAGAGACCCTTTCAGTTCTGCGGGGGAGAAGGCTCGCACAAAGAGCAGGTCTGACGAACGACACGCGGGGATTTTACCCAAGTTCGGGCTGCAAAGACGCGTAAAACCCTACTCCTGCTTGGTTGTATTGTGGGTGTTCTTGGAGTTCTAGCTATAGGAGAGCTATGAGAAGCTGCTACGCGTATGAGCTAGAAGGTCCAAAGTCAAAAAGCCAAAAGCCTAAAAGTGTAAAGGTCCAAAAGTCCTCTACCATATCGCCCTGGGCCTCCTTTTATACTCTGAAGGGGATCCCAACAGTGGCGTACAGTGCGTACACGGGGTGTACAGAACTATAGTGCTATCATACCTAACACTGATTGAGTAGGACAGGCGCATTTAATGCATCGCCAGGCATTTCTAACTATCCACGCGACGAGACAGGGGCCCGTCCCAACGACACCCCTTAGCCCCATCGCCGACGCCGCGACACGTGCCCAAGCGGGGCGACAGCTAGCCTGTGCGCTGGCGGGGCCTTGCCGGGTCTTTGCTTCACTTGAGGGTTGGATGGCCATCTCGACAAGGACTTGACGGGGGGTCTTTGATTCTCCTGTACTTGTACCTGGTAGCTCCCTACTGGGCCTAGTCACCAGGGTGGCTACTACTTCCCGTGCATGAGTAAGGGGCACTCGAGAGCCCAAAACTCTAGTGCACCGACAATTTTCCTAATTTTTATGAATTTTTAGAGTCATGGAAGTATGGTGATCATTCAGATCTTTACAGAGTGTTCTGTTTTTGACAGATTTTGTTTTGCATGCATAGTTTGCTTGTTTCAAGTGTTCCTATAGCTTATATTGATTAATATAAATTATGGGAATGATGGAATACAGTAGGTATCATTTGGGAATGATTATGAATCTTGTCTTTACAGTACCTAAGTGAATGATTTATCTTTACTACACTAACCCTTCTCACAAAGTTCCGTTAAGTTTGTGTGATTGAAGTTTTCCAGTTTTGGGTGAGACACCGATATGAGGAGAATAAGGAGTGGCAACAACCTAATCTTGGGGATGCCCAAGGCACCCCCAATTTAATTTTTAAGTAAGACTCAAGCATCTAAGCTTGGGGATTCCCCGGAAGGCCTCCCCACTTTCGTCTTCAACACTATCGGTTTATCTTACTTGGAGCTATATTTTTATTCGTCCCATAATGTGAGTTTTTCTTGGATCGTCATTTTATTTTGTTGTTCTCTATTAGGTGTTATTTATAATCTTGTTTTTCAATTAAAAGTTCCAAGAATTTCCTTAGGATGCTTGCATTGCATGTTTTGATATGTGCTGGGTAAAAACAGAAACTTCTGCTTTGGTGTTTGAATTTTCATCTTTTACTGGAACGTGGAAACTTTGTGAAATTTCTAAAAAGTATGGCATATAAATTTTATAGCATGTCCTAAAGTTTCGTAATTGTACGAGTTATGGAAGCACACTGTTTTCGTCAATTGCTACAGACTGTTCTATTTTGATAAATTGATGTCATAGTTTCGTTATCATCTTATCCTATAGTTTCCATAGCCTATATTGGTAGATATAAATTTTGGAAATGGTAGTATACATTACCTAATGTTTGAAAATTATTATGCAACTTGTCTTGGTAGTACATAAAGAGTTGATTTATTATTATGTGTACTAACCTATCTCACGAGTTCTTTTTGAGTTTTGTGTGGATGAATTTTTGAGAATAGGTGAAACCATGATTTGAATGGATTGAACGAGATGCAAAATCTCAAGCTTGGGTATGCCCAAGGCACCCCAAGTAAATATTTAAATAAGTATCAAGCATCTAAGCTTGGGGATGCTACGCATCCCATCTCTCTTTATCAACAATTATCTGTTAGCTTATGTTGAACCTAAATTTTTATTCATTCACATGATGTGTGGTATTCTTGGAGTGCTAATATTCTTTTGCTTGTTGTTTAAATAAAATAATCATATCTGAAAATATTTACTGAGAGAGCGAGCCCTCACAGCTACTTGATTGTTTAACTACTCATTGATCTTCACTTAAATGTTTTGGAGTAGTTTTGTCATTTACTCTCGTGCTTCACTTATATCCTACGAGTAAATGGTTGAATGAATTGAATATCATAAATCTAAAATTATATATGTTTTATATGCTTATACCATGGGGAGTAATGACTTCACATATAAGAAGTATAGATGGTAAAATTTATTGAAAGTTAGCGAACACCGCATTGATCACATGAACCATTCATGAAAGAATATTGAAGGAAGAGAGATTTCACATCTAAATATACTATCCTGGACATCTTCTATGATTGTGAATACCCATTAATTATTTTCAAACTTGAGAAAATTAGTTGAAGTTGGACAAGGAACAAAACATAATGAATTATGCTTGGGTATATTGGTAAAGAAGTTATATTGTTATGGATCCTCCAAGATGTGGTGCTTGATTCCACTCATACTAGCCAAAACATCCGCACCAAGTAGAAGTACTACTTGTGCACGCATACACCCTTAAACCGAAGTTGTTCCATATGAGTCCACCATACCTACCTATATGCGGTATTTACTTGCCATTCCAAGTAAATTTGCATGTGCCAAACTCTAAACCTTCAAATAATATTCTGTTTTGTATGTCCGAATCACTCATATAATGACTAGGAGCTGTCAGTATCTTCCATGCTAGGTGGGTTATTCTCACGATATGTGTTGATTCACTATCATTCACGAGAAAGTGGCTGGTAATAGGGATTCCCTCTCCCGAAATCAAAGAAAAAAATGGAAATAATTAAACAAAACTCCCCCAGGAACGTTGTTGGCATGCACGGTACCCGTGGATTTGGCTCACCATGGAGTGTGATTGATTGGTGGAGGGGGAGTAAAAACTTTACCCTTCTGTTTGGGAACTGGCTATAATGTATCTAGCATGGAAGATACCAAGATCTCTCGATTGTTATCGTGAAAATGAAACCATACCACCCAAAATTATTGTTCATCTCTGTTTTAAAAGCTCAAGCTCTGGCACCTCTGCAAATCAATGCTTCCCTCTGCGAAGGGCCTATCTTTTACTTTCTAGTGCTTACCTTTATGCAAGAGTCATGGTGATCTTCACCATTTCCTATATTTTGCCTTTTTCACTTGGTAAGCGTCATGTGTTGGGGAAAGATCCAAGCATATACGGCCATTCAAATATATTTGATGATGAATTATTATTGTTGACAATTATCTATATGATAAATAAGTTGGTAGGCAAAACTTTAAGCCCATATCTTCCTCTTTGTTCGACGGATGCCATTTGCTCAAAAAATATGCTTTGAGTGTTAGAAATCATGGAAGACTATATGATAATTGAGTATGTGGAATTTACTAAATCAAATCACTTACATAGACCCTTCCTGAAAATAAGATGAATTGCAATTGTTTGGTGACTGAAAGCATAGTTTGTTAGTCTATACTTTAACATGTGGATAGCTTATTATTTCATCATAAGAAGGTTTCTGAGATGAGCCACTATTTATGATATACAATGATGCTAGAAAAAAGTGTTTGGAAATATCATTGATCAAATTTATGCACTATGCTAGCATTCACACTTCATAAATTATTTCTTTTATCATTTACCTACTCGAGGACGAGCAGGAATTAAGCTTGGGGATGCTGATACATCTCCAATGTATCTATAATTTATGAAGTATTCATGCCATGTTTACAATAATTCTATATGATTTTGGTACGATTTTATTAGAACTAACTAAGACTGACGCTATTTTCAGCAGAACTACCATGGTGTCGTTTTTTGTGCACAAATAAAAATTCTTGGAATGGGCTAAAAAATTAGTATGATTTTTTCTGGACCAAAGAGACCACCGAAGCATTGAAGTTGGGCCAGAAAAGCCATGACACGGTCACAAGCCTGCCAGGAACGACCACCCACCTGGTCGCGCCTAGCAGGCTTGTCACCGCCTCATGGCACCCCTTGACGTGAGATTGACGCCAAAAATTCCTACAAAATATAGAAACCTCTGAAAAGAAACCTAGATCAGGATTTCTTCCAATGCAAGCCTCCAGAGCCATGAAAAACCAATCGGGCACCCGTTCCGGCACCCTACCGGAGGGGGAAACCATCACCGGAGGCCATCTTCATCATCCCGACACTCTCCATGACAAGAAGGGAATAGTTCACCCTCGGGGTTGAGGGTATGTACCAGTAGCTATGTGTTTGATCTCTCTCTCTCTCATCTTCTTGAGATGGCATGATCTTCATGTACCACGAGCTTTATTGATATAGATGATTCATATGGAGTTTTCCCCTCTCTATCTTCCTGTGATGAATTGAGTTTTCAATTTAAAGTTTTCTTTATCCAATTGAGTCTTTAAGGATTTGAGAACACCTGATGTATGTCTTGCGATGGGATACCCGTGGTGACAATGGGATGTTCTATTTATACACATGATGTATGTATTGGTGATCAACTTGCGGGTTCCGTGACCTTTGGAATCTATGTATAGGGGTTGACACACATTTTGTCTTGACTTTCCGGTAGAAACTTTGGGGCACTCTTTGAAGTTCTTTGTGTTGGATTGAACATGATGAATCTGAAATTGTGTGATGCGTATCGTATAATCAAGCCCATGGGTACTTGTGGTGACATTGGAGTATCTAGGTGACATTTGGGTTTTGGTTGATGTGTATCTTAAGGTGTTATCTTAGTACGAACTCTAGGGCTGTTTGTGACACTTATAGGGATAGCTCATAAGATTGATCAGAAAAGATAACTTTGAGGTGGTTTCGTACCCTACAATAATTTCTTCGTTAGTTCTCCACTATTTGTGACTTTGGAGTGAACTCTTTATCGCACAAGAGGTATTTGCATATGATTCAAGTATGCCAATATTGTTGAGAGAAATTGCACTAGTGAATGTATGGACCCTAGGCCTTGTTTCCAAGCATTTACACAATGTTTTGCTCGCTATTTACTATTTGTTACCTTGCTGTTTTTATATTTTCAGATTACAAAAACCTATATCTACCATCCATATTACACTTGTATCACCATCTCTTCGCTGAACTAGTGTACCTATACAATTTACCATTGTATTGGGTGTGTTGGGGACACAAGATACTCTTTATTATTTGGCTGCAGGGTTGTTTGAGAGAGACCATCTTCATCCTACACCTCTCATGGATTGATAAATCTTAGATCATGCACTTGAGGGAAAATTGCTACTGTCCTACAAAACTCTGCGCTTGGAGGCCCAACAAGAGTCTACAAAAAGAAGGTTGTGTAGTAGACATCAGAGCCCTAGGTGAGTTTGAAAAAAACTCACCTGGGGGTCGATCATATATCAATATCCGAACTATGTACTAGACTATATATGTTCGGAATGTTCTAACAACCATTAAGAGGACCGGACATTGGATCGTATTGAGGATAGTTCGGAAGTTATCAACCCATGTAACTTGATAAGGATTTATTTATTACAGGCTTCATCATCAGCGGTGGCTGTGAATACCGCCGAGCTAGATGAGATGAATCGAAAGATCTAAAGCTTCGAAGACGAGCTTGATGCTCTGAACAAGAGAACCGACGAGGCGCAAGGTAATCCTAATTCGATATCCTGAAACTTTCGTCATTGTACTGTCGATACAGTATTCATATTTTTTACGCTTACACAACCTCGACGAAGGAGATAGAGAAGCTCAAGGCTGAACTACATCATGTGAAGGAGGAGGAGGCGATTGAGAGGCTGGCGATCGAACAAACGGCTACCGCGCTTTCCGCCTTAAGAGCCACCGGTGAAAAGCATGATGCTCAGGTGGAGGAGATCTAGCAGGAGCTCAAAGACGCCAGGCAAAACTTCGAGGACCTCGAACAGAAAAGCAAGGAGCATGCTGCCGAACTATCCACCCTAAAAACCGACATCCAAAAGGAGCGGGTGGATAAGCGGTTCTTTCAGGAGCAAGTCCGCCAAGCGAAGGTTATCATGGATGGTAAGCCGTACTTATTGCAGTGTGTCTTTACAGATAGCAAGTTCGAGTTGCTTACCCAAGTGTGGCGTTCCTCAGGCGCCTACTCCGACCTTTAGAAGAGTGCATCAGACGCGAATCAGTTCTATGCTTCGCGGGAAGAAGGAGATGAGGCTCGTCTATTCTGGGCGTAGTTTGAAGCCCCCGAGCGGTCTCCTCTCCTTATTGAGCAGCTAAAGCAGATGATGGATCTACACCAGATGGCATAGCCAACCATGAAGGATCTCTGTATCCGGCTATGGCCCAACGAGCCAGTACTAGGCAGCTACTTCGGCCTGGTGCAGAAGCTGAGCGAATTCACGCACTAAGGCGCTCCTCCTGTATCGAGGGACCTCGTATGGCCTTTGCGAATATCAAGTCTTCGCTTCAAAAGTTATCGGGCGAGCCGAAAACTACTTCCAAGTTCACTGAGCCCGTGCACCAAGCCTCGATGCGTGGAATCACTCCTTTAAAGGTAGTGTTGCTGAGTTTGATCCTTGATGGATCTCTACCCATCTTTTTCACTGTGTCTGAGTAAATCAGGTTAAGGCTACTTCCTCCGTCCATTAGGACTTTCGTGAGGTGATACCCGTCTTTAATGGGGCTAGGACGAGGGCGGCCGAATTCCCATGATGGATACTGGTCGGGTGATTACGTCGATCAAAGGTGATCGGGTATGCCGACGATGGGTTATACTTTGGGTCTACAGGCTCTACAATGTAGACTTCTCAAAGCATGCGCTTTCTCTCCTTCTTGGGTGTTTGGGTGGCGTATATCATATTTATTGTTTTCACCTCTAGAGGGAACTTCTTTTTTCCGCCACTGGTCAGACGCCGAGGCTCATCCTCATCCTCGCTGCATGGCTCTTACCTTGATCCTCGGGTGTGAGTTTGCTGGCATGTTTGAACACCCAACAGTTACGATGTGTGTGGTTGGTGGGCTTCTCTTGAGTGCCATTGATTTGGCAAGGCCTTTCCATGATCTTCTCCAGTGGGGTGGGTCCATCGCGATTGCCTTTAGGAGTCTTCTTTCTTTGCCCAGGTTGGGAATTGCGGAAGCCGGCATTAACGGCCGTGTCATCGGCATCACTATTGTTGTGCTGGTGCTTGTTCTGGTTACGCTTTGGTTTCCCGTTGCCGGCTCGAACTTCGGAGGTTCTGGGGTCTTCAGAGTTGTGGCTACATCTTGCTAGCTAGTTATGCTCGCCCGCGCAAGAGCGGGTCATGAGTGATGTAAGGGCAGACATTGTCCAAGGTTTATCTTGGTCGAGATGGTGGGCCAACCATTCATCCTGAATATTGTGACGGAAGGAGGCGATGACCTCGGCGTCCGGGCAGTAAACAATTTATTTTTTCTTGGTCAAGAACCGATTCCAGAATTTCTGCGTGGACTCTCCTGGCTTCTAGACAATGTTGCTTAGGTTAGAGGAGTTCGGCAGCCGAACATAGGTGCCCTAGAAGTTAGATCGGAATGCATCCTCTAGATCTTCTGAGCACCCGATTTAGTTTTCAAGAAGGATGTTTAACCAGTGCCAAGTTGGCCCCTTAAGTTTTAGGGCTAGATATTTAATGGCGTGGAGATCATCTCCTCACGCCATGTGGATGTGCAGGAGGAAATCCTCAATCCATATGGTTGGGTCGTTGTCCCATCGTAGTGCTCTATGTTTATGGGTTTAAACCCCTCCGGGAACTGATGTTGCATCACCTCGTCCGTGAAGCACAGTGGATGAGCAACGCCTCTGACCCAAGCTATGTCGTGGCGGTATTCAGCGTATGTTCTACCCCGGTTTCGTTCCCGGCCTCTATATTTGTGGTCGAGCCATGGCCTGTACCCTTCCCGTCTATCGGGTGAGTATCCTATGGATCCGTAGATGGATCTTGTAAGAACCGCTCTGTAGTCCAGGTCATGTCACAGGTCGAACCTGACCTCGGGCTCTAGTGGCTCCCTTCCTCATCTTCGGGGAATCGCTGGCCTATAACCGGTGTCGTCAAGTGTCCTGTCTCGTCCTCGAGAAGGGCGGTCTGGCTTGTCGTATGGGGTATGTTTGGGAGATAGCGTATCAGTGAGCTCATCGTCGAATTGCGGTAGCAGCCTTCTTCATGGATAACTCTTAGGTTGGTCTGACATATCGGTACCGTATCCTTCCTCAGCTGACAAGACTCTTGTCCATCGATCATTGAGGTTGTCTTGTTCGACTTTAAGTTGCCGTTCTTTTGCTTTCAGGCTGCGGGACATGGCTATGAGTTGTTGCCTGAACAGTTCCTGATCTTCGGGATTATCAAGGATGTCAAAGTCATCGGCTTCCGAGATGTCCTCCTCCTCGACAGGGGGGGGGGGGTAATTGTCGTCCTCGAAATCGTTGAGGTCATCGGGGTTGCGCTGGTCTTCAGGCCTCTCCTGACCCTCTAGCAGGTGTTCAGGGATATCGGGATCGCCGAGGTCTTCCGGGGTATCTCCGTCCCTGGGGCCGACGATAGATTTCCTTCCCTTTTTGCCTTTTTACCGTTTATGCGGCTTCTGGCACCTTGATGGCGCTTCACCCAACTTGTCGCCGTCGTTTTAGGCGTGTTCTTGCCATTAGTGGCGGGAGTGTCCACCATGTAGATGTCGTATGTGGAGGTGGCGGCCCATCGCCCGATGTTAACGGGGGTGGGAGCGCAATCCTCCTCATCCATGTATTCTGCCTCCTCGAAGGCATAGTCCAACATGTCGGTTAAATCTTCGACTATGGCTACCAAGTGGATGGTGGGTGGGAAGAAAAATTCGTCTTGGCCCGCGCTGAAACCGATCTGAGCATGGATCGGGTTTGGGTAGTCGGTAATCTTCATTGACGAGATCCGATATAGGGCCTCGTTGAGTGTCGAGAGCTCGATCGGGTCAACCTGCTCGGAGCTTTCGGAGTTGACCTCCGACATGTCTAGGTGAGAGGAGTGTTCAGCAAGAACAAGTATCCCGTCATCTGGCACTATGGCCGGATCCGGACTAAGAGCCAGGTCATCACCGGGGTTAATCCCGTGGGCGTGACCGAAAGAGGAATCTAAGGTTAAAGCCTCAGAGTCTTCGGGCGTGGCAGGCGAGGTTGCGAGCCCAATTAGTGACAGGTCACCCCGAGAATCTACAGATTATTCTAGGTTCCCAAATCTGACCTCTTGATCAGGGGCGAAATTCCGACATGTCCTAGATGGCCGGTCGGGTCGACGTCTAGCATGATGCTGCCACAGGCGAAGATTTGTTTGGGGACGAAAGCATCCATGTTGTGGACCTCTTCATTTATGACAAGGCGAGCCATTGATTCCTTGGGCGATCACATTGGAACTCTAAATGAAAGCACCAATGTTGGTGTCAAAACCAGTGGATCTCGGGTAGGGGGTCCCGAGCTGTGAGACTAGAATCGATGGTAACAGGAGATGAAGGAGACAATATTTACCTAGGTTCGGGCCGTCCTATGGAGGTAGTACCCTACGTCCTGCTTGATTGTATTGATGATATGTGGGTTACAGAGTTGATCTACCTCGAGATCGAATAGCTAAACCCTAGATGAGTTGTCCTCTGTCTACAACCTAAAACCCTCCGGCTTATATAGACGCCGAGGGTACCTAGGGTTTACACATGGTCGGTTACATGTCAAAGGAAAAAACATGCCTATCTACTATCGACAACCTGGAGGAAACGCCTTGGCTCCTTGATGCTTCCACCCTAGCGACGGGGCCTTCGCTCATCCAATGTTCATCCAGCGGCCCACATAGTCCGACCCGTGAGAAACAGGTGGGCTATGCAAGGACCCCTTAAACCAGGACTCCCTCACCAGCCGAGAAGCAGGTCCAACTGAACTCCGCCCGCTCTGGTGCTCAGCCCCATCATAGATGAGTTTTGGCTGCATAAAGTTCTCATGGACGACGACAGTGGCTTAAACCTCATCTATGAAGATACTTTGGAGAAAATGCAGTTTGAGTGCTCTCGCATTGATCGCAGCTCCACTACCTTTCGGGGGATTATCCCCAGAAGAGAGGCGTAGTGCACAGGAAAGGTTACCCTTGATGTGGCATTCGATACCCCGGAAAACTACAGGTCCGAGGAACTTGTCTTTCATATCACACCTTTTCGCAGTGGTTATCATGCCCTGTGAAGCCTTCACTAGGTTTCAGGACATACCACACTACGGGTAAATGAAGCTTAAAATGCCAGGACCCAATGGGGTCATTACAATTATAAGTGACGCGGATAGAGCCCTCTCAGCCAGAAATAAAACCACATCATTCGCCCTAGAAGCATTATCCGAGGCCCTCGTGGCCGAAGAGTTAACCTCACTCCGCTCAATGGTAGACAAGGACGATGTCACCCTCAATAAGAGACCGAAATCCACTTCCTTGAATCCAGCGAACGATATAGTCAAGTTGTAGGTACACCCAATGGACCCAAATAAAACAGCGTCCATCGGAGCTCAACTGGACCCTGTAGTCGACAAAGCATTACGTACATTCTTACGGGAAAATTGGGACATATTCGCTTGGCATCCCTCAGATATGCCAGGAATCCCACTAGAATACGTTGAACACAGCATGAATATAATTGCAGGCTTCAAACCTGTCCAACAGGCGTTACACCGATTTTCCGAACCCAAGCATCAAGCCATGGGTACCTGCTACTTCTGGACCATGCGTTGGTTTCCTGTGAACAGGAGTGGTTTGATGCAGCAAAGTAGATAAGTATTTCCCTCAGTTTTTGTGAACCAAGGTATCAATCCAGTAGGAGATAAAAGCGAGTCACCAATAGATGCACCTGCACAAAGAATCAAACTCTTGCACCCAACACTATAAAGGGGTTGTCAATCCCTTCACGGTTACTTGCAAGGATGAGATCTAATAGAGATAGATATAATAGGATTCTTGAATGGAAAGTAAAACTAAAAGTAAAAAATAATGCACCAAGTATTTTTGGTATTTTTGGTTTTAGATCTGAAAGTATAATATGGAAAATAGACCCGGGGGCCATAGGTTTCACTAGATGGCTTCTCTCATGATGGAAAGTATTACGGTGCGTGAACAAATTACTATCGAGCAATTGATAGAAAAGCGAATAATATGGAGATATCCAAGGCAATGATTGTGCATATAGGCATCACGTCCGTGTCAAGTAGACCGAAACGATTCTGCATCTACTACTATTACTCCACACATCGACTGACTCATGCCTGCATCTTGAGTATTAAGTTCATGAAGAACAGAGTAACGCATTAACTAAGATGACATGATGTAGAGGGATAAACTCATGCAATATGATGAAAACCCCATCTTTTTACCCTTGATGGCAACAGTAGAATACGAGCCTCGCTACCCCTACTTTGTCACTGGGTGAGGACACCGCAAGATTGAACCCAAAACTAAGCACTTCTCCTATTGCAAGAATTACCAATCTAGTTGGCCAAACCAAACCAATAACTCGAAGAGACTTCAAAGATATGAAATCATGCATATAAGAATTCAGGAAAGACTCAAATAATATTAATGGATAATCTGAACACAAACCCACAATTCATCGGATCTCGACAAACACACCGCAAAAGAGTATTACATTGGATAGATCTCCATGAAGATCATGAAAAACATGGTATTGAAAAGCAAATTGAGAGAAGAAGCCATCTAGCTACTAGCTATGGACCCGTAGGTCTGTGGTTAACTACTCACGCATCATCAGAGGGGTAATGGAGTTAATGTAGATGCCCTCCGGGATCGAATCCCCCTCTGGCAGATTACCGGAAAAGGCACCAAGATTAGATCTCTCAGGAACGGAGGCTTATGGTGGTGAAAAAGTATTTTCGTGGCTACTTTTGATAATGATGGAATATTTGGGAATTTATAGACCGAAGATTAGGGTTAGGGGAGCTGCCGTGGGCCCACAAGCCTGCTCGACGCGGCCTACCGCGTAGTCGCGCCCCTAGGGCTTGTGGTCCCATGGTGGCTCCTCTGCCTTGCTTCTCAAGTCTTGTAGATTCCTTTTGTTCCAGAAAATTCCTTCCGAAGGTTTTATTCCGTTTGGACTCCGTTTAATATTCCTTATCTACAAATCTCAAAAATAAGGAAAAAACAGAAAATGGCACTAGGCTCTAGATTAATAGGTTAGTCCCAAAAATAATATAAAATAACATATTAATGCATATAAAACATCCAAAACAGATAATATAATAGCATGGAACAATAAAAATTTATAGATACGTTGGAGACGTATGAGCATCCCCAAGCTTAATTCCTGCTCGTCCTCGAGTAGGTAAATGATAAAAACATAATTTTTGATGTGGAATGCTACTTAACATATTTATCCATGTAATATTCTTTATTGTGGCATGAATATTCAGATCCGTAAGATTCAAAACAATAGTCTAATATTGACATAAAAATAGTAATACTTCGAGCACACCAACAAGATAGTCGTGTCCTTTCAAAATAACATGGCTTTACAAAGTCATCCCTACAAAATCATATGGTCTAGCTATGCTCCATCTTCCCCACGCAAAGTATCTAAATCATGCACAACCCGAATGAACAAGTCAAGCAATTGTTTCACACTTTTGGTGTCCTCAAACCTTTTCAACTCTCACGCAATACATGAGTGTGAGCCATGGATATAACATTATAGGTGGAATAGAATATGGAGGAGGTGAAAGGGGACACAGGAGATGATAGTCTCACTTCAACTAGGCGTATCAACGGGATATGAAGATGCCCATCAATAGATATCAATGTGAGTGAGTAGGGATTGCCATGCAACAAATACACTTAGAGCTATAAGTGTATGAAATCTCAAAAAGAAAACTAAGTGGTCGTGCATAGTGAATATCCACTAGTTATATGAAAGTGACAAAATAGGAGACTCTCTATCATGAAGATCATGGTGCTACTTTGAAGCACAAGTGTGGAAAAAGGTAGTAGCAATTGTCCCTTCTCTCTTTCTCTCATTTTTTTATTTTGGTGGGCTTCTTTGGCCTCTTTTATTTTTTTATTTGGGGCTTCGCTGGCCTCTTTTATTTTTGTAAAGTCCAGATACTCATCCCAACTTGTGAGGGAGTCATAGCCTCCATCATCCTTTTCTCTCACGGCACAATGCTCTATTAATGAAAAATCACTCTGAAGGGGCTTTGAAAACCTCAATCATCCAATATCGGTTATGATAACCATAATAAAAAGGGGCCTGCTACGCGTCGATCGGTGGATCTTTTCAGAAAGATCCATCTCCTCACGAGTTGTCCGATACTATGATGCGAGCGGTGAGTTTCTCTTCTCTAATTTCCTGCAACAATACCTCCTCTTCTTTTATTTCCTACAACAATGTCTTTGTTATGAATCCTTCTCTTCTCTAATTTCCTCCAACAAGTTCCTTGTTGCAAAACCTCTTTTTTATAATTTTCTGTAACAAGACCCTTGTTACATATCTCCCGTTGTGTTCAATTTCCTGTAACAAGATACTTGTTGCAAAAATCGCAATAACATCTTCGGCCACATCACGCACTAACACAATCGTCCTTTGCTACCGTTGTTCTGTAACAATGTTGTTGTTGCAAAAACTTGGAGCGGAAATGACGTATGGCATGGTGATCGATAACAAACAATTTGTTTCGTTCAAGTCAACTAATACAAGGGGTGAGTTGCAAAAACTGTACTAGGATGGAGATTTCTTCGAAGTAGCCCGATCCAAATCAAATCCAACGGTTACAGAGGAGGTGGACGCGCACACAAACATCCGCCGATTGAGCGATAGAGTTCTGCTAATAAAAAACCAGCCACATTGGCTATTTAAGATTCGGATAATATAATCCGGTTTAAAAAACATGTTCCTGCAATATAAACTAGGATATCCATGCATATATGATGCACGGTAAGATGATGCAATGATGATGCAATGTATGAGGCAATGCAAGATGCAATGTATGACATAATGAAAGACTCAAGTTTTGTTGTTTTCAAAAACTTAGGCATGATCGCCCAAACCTCATATGTGGGCTCTCCCATGGCACAGATTCGTCGTTTTAACCTTAACAAGTTTAGGGTATTGAAAAAGATTGACTGTTAAGAGTATGATGAGGCATATAGTGGAGAGGCTACAGCAGGGCGTGAGTACCCCCAAGCCATAAGCCGGTTCTCACGTGACATAAATCCAATGTTTAGCCTTAAACATCTTAGAGTCTTTAAACAGATTGACTGAATATGAGTACGAACGGGACACAAGGTGGAGAGACTGTAGCAAATAGGTGAGTTTATCCTAGCTTTCCGTAAGTCGTCCCTCACGTGACATAAGCCGCCGTTTTAACCTTAACCAGTACAGGGTCTCATGGGAAGATTGACTGTCAAGTACTTTGATCAGCTCAAGGTCTGTAAGTCGAGATTAACTGGTAAGAGTTCGACAGGTCACCTGGTGGAGTGGCGTCATGCATACAGGCAGGTTTAACCCGGTCAGGCGATGGCTGAAAAGATGGTCAAGAGGGTGTGAAGCTAAACCCGGTGGGTTGGAAGGCCCCAAATGACCTTGTTAAAGTATCAACTTTCTTGCACAATCGTTTTGAAGAAACGGCAGAAACCCCAAGTGACTTTATGATGATCCAATAAATCAGGGCACCCATGTTTGAATGGTGCATCATGGCGGCTCGTCCTTTTGGGCAAATTTTAATTTTCTGAAAACTCGAACTTTGCGAGAGATGAACTCCTTTTGCACCGGATGCTGAGCCGGATATAGAGATCTCAAAATTTGTGATAGATAGACTTCTCCTGAACCGGGACTCTCAGATTGCTTGGCTTTTTCAACTAGAAATTTTCTGACAACCTTTAAACTTTCAACAATGTGGCAGTATCCCCCGAGATCGGGTGATCCGGGGTTCTTGAATTTTCTGAAACTAGCAACATTTGCTGAATCATGTCTATTGCCCCTGAGTCTTAAGACGACTCAAGAAATTGGCTTGAGATTCTCCATACTTGCCCGTGGCATAAACCGACATATAGTTGACAGCGGAAACGCTGGAATGTATTGAAGCTATAGGCAATGTGGTGAGCTTAGTGATCTTTGCAACACTCATTGTACACTCTCGACATTGATAACGTGATGTGAATCCTTGGAAGGTTGAGGTCGACCATGGCATGTTTACTTGTATCGGTAATTCGGCCAGTGTTTCATCCCAACTAGTTGTTGAAGTTAAACAAACCGCAATGGTGGTGACTTGTACGCTTATCCATTGAGCCATCCAATGGAGGCAGATGCTGGTAATACATCATGAGTTGCTTCAGAGTTGTTGGAATAGACCGGGCTTCAAGAGCGGCCACTTAGGTGCACTCATTAAGCAGCTTGTGCACCCATGTGCGGCCCAGTGTGTTGATGTATACCAGACCGTAGGAGGCAGATGGTAAATATGATCGCATGTTGATAACGGCAGATCTGTGGGCGAGTCAACTACGGGCGTGGATAGACAAGTCAACCGCAGGGGTGTAAGCTTGCATGATCGGCCGAGTCGACCGTGGGCGTGGACCTGGCTAGTTGATGTATACCAAGCCGTCGGGCCGGCAACTTGCGCATGTCTATTTAGCAACAAGTAGGCGTAGTCCCGGTGAGTTGATGTAATCCGAACTGCGGGGGCAGTGACTTGCGGATGCCCATTCATCGGGCAGTGTGGCATAGATGAAACGCCAATGCCGGATGTTGCCCGACGTGCACTACCCTTGGTATAAACCATGTTTGTTGCGAATAATTATCCTGCAGATAAACATCACAAGCCAAAGTAAATGTTCTCGGATGAGTTAGTACATACTGATAAAATATATAGGATGGATATCACTTGAATTATTATTTGAGTGTCACAACTGCACAATAATTTGACCGAGTGATGGCCTTCAACTGGTACTTTTTTTATTTTTGTTGGAGCATTAATCCTTTATCTCAGTCTCATTCTTGCTTGTATTTCTTATTGAAATTGTCATGTTCATCCGTACGTACACGCATCAAGCCAGCGGCTCTATGTACCTGAGCTAGCTTTGTACATATTTTGGCGGAATCTATCCATCTGCATGTCCGCTGATTTCGGAAGCTAGCTTTGCATGTGGGCGCAATAGTATTACTGGCGGATGGGCACATTTATTTTGGCCGAATCCCTTCAACGATCTGGCAAAAAACTTCTGAAGATGTCCCATGTCCAGCTTTGGCAGCCTCAAGTGTTTTATCCTGGCGATTAGACGGGAACAAAGTCTATTTTTCTCTAAAGATCAGGAGCCTTTGACCAAACTGACGAATTCCTTCCATGGGAGTTGAATGAAGAAACTGCAAGCTGCTTCCATCCGTGTAGAAGAGCAAGACAGCTCCGTGGCCCAGCGGCCGGCGCTGGCAACGGGAGGCCGTGCTCAGAGCGTAGATGCGGCACTGGCGGACCGACCGCGATGCTGGCGCGACGTGGGAGCCGGCTGCAGAGGTGCGACAGCGGTGTGGATTGCAGGCAAGGCGCAGGAGCGCCGGACAGACCCGCCTAGAAACGAGCGAAGCCGGTCGCGGGAGAGCAGGCAGGCACGGCGTCTTGAGGCCATGGCAGATGTGAAGCAAAGTGGGCGAGGTCTGTCAGAGGCACGGGAGAGCTGGCCCGTGCGGAGCTGCGAGCCGACCGGGCCCGTGGGCCGGGAGGAGCGGCTGCTGTGGAGCGGTGAACTGGCAGGGTGGTCAGGTGCGGAGGCGATTTGAAGCAAAGCTGGTTTGGTGCAGTGGTGACCCGGCGAGTACGCGACGTGCGGTGAGCCGGTGGGTAAGGCCAGCACAAGGGAGAGGCAGAGCAGTCGCGGCGGGGCGAAGCAGACCCGACCGTGGCAGCACAGAAGGAGGCGCGCAGGGGGAGACCTAGCCGGCAGGAGCGGCTGCTGCGGGGTGGCTCGCCGGCAGGAGTGGCTGCTGCGGGGCGGCTCGCCGGCAGGAGCGGCGCGTGATGGGGAGGCTCGCCCGCAGGAGTAGAGGTGCCGCATCAGCTCATGCGGGACAGCTCACCGACAGGTGCGGCAGCGGGCTGGCCGGCGCGGGGCGCGACGGCGAGGCAGATGTTGCCAGTCTTGATGAGGTGGTTGTGGCGATTCCAGTGAGCAGGGGCGCGGCTCCGGTGATGACAACTGAGGTCGGTGCGGCGAGGCTAACCACGACGGAGGCAGGTAGAGGCGAGGCCGCAACATCTGGCCAGCTTGGGACCAGGTGAAGATGGAGGCCGGAGGCAAGGTGGCGGAGGAGGCAGACAGAGGCGAGCTGGAGGCGGCCGTGACGCGGCGAAGCTAGCAGGCCATGACGGCCAGGTGGCCGGGCGACGCGCCACTACGAGGGGCGAGCCGGAGCCAGCGGCGGGATGTAGCACAGTGTGGGCCGCTGAGGAGTGGCGAACGGGCCGGTGGCTTGAAGCGGCACAGCGTAGAGGGGACACAAGGTGGAGGCGGCAGGTGAGAGCATCTCCAACTACCGCGTTAAATAAGCACCACGCCGCAAATTTGTTCTTTTTAGCATGTGCATAATCGGTAGAGGGGCTCCAGCGAACGCGCAATAACTGTGCACGCGGCATATAGAGTTGGGCACGTAGTCCGAATCGTCATGGCGCGTTGTGTATTTAGGGCGCCTGCTTCCGCGCGTGGCACACACGAGCGCTCGCGCCGCACTCTCTTCACCACGCCACCTTCGCCCCGCATGCACCGGCGCCGACAAATTGACCCGATGGACGCCCTCACTAGCACCCCCCTCACCTGTGGGGACCCCGACTCATAGGTCGAGATCACCGAATGCATGTGTAGAGTGATCGTAGAGATCAATGCTCACTGAACACACAGAAGCCGAATAACAAGAGTCTTACATCCACACTTAACGTCTTACACAAATGACGACCATGAAGGTCTTAGTCTTACATAGATAGGGCCAGACGGGCCAAACACTTAAATAGAACAAGTAGTGGAAATCTTAGTCAAAAGTGTGAACCCATGCCATCTGCCTTAACCTACAGGCATTCTGACTGGGAAGCATCCTAGTTCGCATGTTCGTCTCCAACGAACTCTTCAACATACTCCTGTTCTTCCATGCCTGGCCAATTAAATAACCAGTGGCAAGCCAATGAGTACTTTGAATGTATTCGCAAGCAACCCAAGTGTGGAAAGAGGTAACAATGATGCATCGTATAGCACTAAGTAGGAAATTTGCGGAAAGAAAATTCTGTATGCAAATGACATGATCAAGTAACTGGTAAGCATGCATCGACAACTAGCAGGTATCCATGTGAACAAGTTGCAGATATAATCACAAGTAGGGGTAGAAAATCTCATGTTCTTACATCATGCTAAGCCATCGGAATTAGTTTAATTCCTCACTAAGTAATCGGACTCAGCTCATGTGACCTCTTGTCACCATCACATCCATACTCACACCAAGTTTCACGAAAACACCCGGACGTGGCATAAGCAGCACCACCCAACTGTCCTTGACCGTGGACATGGCTATTCGAATAGTTTTACACTTTGCAGAAGTTGCACACTTTACCCACAAGACTCGGGGAACTTCTGTGTCATCCACGACTCGTGGTATATAACATACCCGAGGTAAGCACCCGAACAATGCCTTTCCCCCAGCGATACTAAACAAAGAGTCCACTCGATTGGTACCCCGGTGCCTGGTGAAGACAACGCATGATCGTACATACCGGTACGACCCCGTATTGAGAGTGACCACGCCACTCCCTCCACTAGTAATGCGGGCTCCTTGCCAGTACCCACCAAGGTAATCAACAAAGCCCCATCCCATAAGGGGTATCGTGGTTGCGCATGTAAGGTTGGGACGGTCGACAAATCTTAAACCATCCGTTTTCGAAAACACATCCTCATCTTGCTCCTGCACACCACATGTTTCTCAAGTGGTTAGCCATCTCATCATCATCTCCCTTGGGCATTAGTGGCACCCGACGGGGTTTCCGGAAAGTCTTTGAAATCATCTCTTTCTTTTCATCACTATGCATAGATCCCATCCCTTTGCATATCACCTACTCTCATCATATCTACTCCCACCCGCATAACCCTCATAAGGTGGTAGGGTCATACACGATGCAAGTGTGAACGGAAAATTAACGGAGGTATCCCACTAAAGGGGGAACACCTCGTCATGACCATTTCATCAAATCAACAAGTACTATATGACATGGATGGAAAAGTTTCTTAACATGGTCAAAGGGATGCTTGCCTGGCTCAACAAGGTCTCCGGGGTCTTCGAAGTCTTCGGGTCCAACTTCTTTGTCAACAGCGCAATCTATTGTTGCGATAAAGTAACGATAAAAAATAAGCAATCACACAAAACAGAGCTCTCATTCTACTACCAAAAATGTTAACCTACTCTGATAAATACTACATGTCATACTAAAAATATTCTCCTAGAGTTTTGTTGTGAAAAAGATTTTGGAAATAAAATAACACAGGCAAAAAGGTGCCTATATATAGGTTTTAAAATAAAACAGTACTAAACACATAGTCAAACATTTTTACAAATGGCACTATTAAATTCTAGGAATTATTTTATGAATTTAGGTGGAAGAAATATTGGCATTGGATAAATATTTCATTTTTTGGGATTTTATGAAAAGGAAAAAGGAGGAAAAAGGCCACTAGGACCAGGGCCAGAGGCAACCAGAGGCTGGGCTGGCCTAGCTGGCCAGCCAGCCGGCCTCACGCGCGGTCAGGTTCAAACCTGACGTGCGGGGCCCAGTTGCCAGTGACATGAGGGGGAGAGAGAGCATGGGAGAGAGGAAGAGAGGCCGACAGGTGGGCCCCACCTGTCGGGTCCTTCTCCCACCTCGGGACAGGGAGGGGGAGAGCGCACTGGCGGCAGCGCAGGGCACGGCGGAGGCAGGCGAGAGCGGGGATGGGCTCGGGGTCGAGTTGCCGATCCAGGGGAGGTCGAAGGGAGCCCGAAGGTGGCCGGTTTCACCGGCTGCGAGCACCCGCAGCGGAGATGGCTTCGGGAGGAGGTCATCGGGGCCGTTCCGGGCTACAAAGAGGATGGGGAGGAGTGGAAAACGCGTCAGCATGACGAGGTTGGACCAATGGGGGAAGAAAGAGGGCCGGAGGACGCCGTTAACAGGAGATCGACAGAGAGATGGCCGCGGCGGCCCTCGGGTCGATCCCGAGCACAAAGAGGTCGGGCAGTCCTCGAAGCGGGAAAGGGGGCTATTGGGGGGAGATAGAGAACAGAGGGGAGAGATGGGCTCGGGAGGCCCTTTTATAGGAGGGACGCGAGTCCACCGCACTGCGGTGTGCCGACGAGGGCGAGGTCGGGGCCAGAGGCCATGGGAGAGAGGGGCAAGTCAAGGGCACTCCTGGGATTGGTGTAGGTCGAGGCGGGGTGGATAGAGAGGCAGGGGAGCGCGCGCGTGTGAGCCCCGCGGTTGGCTGGCTCGGGCGACCGTGGTGCATGCGAGGAGTGCCAGAGGAGTGGGAGAGAGGAGGGACCCGACATGATGGCATGGCGCAGACGCCGAGGCCGACCTTCTGGCGAGAGGGGGGAGCCCGAGGTGGTCGGGGCTATGAAGTGGCCAGCGGCTACAGTGCCTATCAGCATTGTAGCGCACTCCAGAGCACGCATTTGGCATGCCACGTCATGCCAACTGCGTCTTCTGTGTGGCCTTTCATGTCTAGGGGGATCTAGGGGGGTTTACAATAGAGGGTAGGTCATTGGATGCTCTGGTTTCGTTAGGAGAGAAGGAAGGCTGATGGAGAGGGAGGACAATTACTATCCAGAGGTGAAAAATGGGGTTTTTACCCTACTTACCAATGGATTTTTGGCCAGGGAGAGATGCTAGAGGTAGAAGGTAACTATAAGGGGATCTGGTAAAAAGTTGAGGCCAAGGGTAAAAGGATAAGAGGTAGAAATAGGGGTTTTACCAAATCACCTGAAGGTGTTTGGTGGAGTTTTGGGCAAGAAATATTTACCATCTGACTGAGATATTTACCAGGGTCAAGGGCTAGGTAGAAATGAGATGCTTCACCAAATTTGAGTTCAAGGGAAAAAAGTTGATAATGGAAATTTGATGACCCTAGAAATTGGTAGAATCTGATTTCTGTAGATCCAATGATGCTAGGCCTTAACCTTTGATGCACCACTTAGTGTATCATCACTATTTCGCCATTAGAGCATGCCCACAAAGTTTGAGGCGAAGGGGAGACAATTCACAATGTAAAGTTGCTCAAATTTGATTTTGGACAAGAATTGTTTTGTGATGGTTTGATGAACCAAACCATCTTCGATTGAGATGAAACTTTGCAAGATCATCACCCATGATGGTGTCGATTTGCTGGAATTTTTCTAGAATTTATTAAGCATATTTCTTATAGAAATATTCCAAAAGTTTGATCTGAACAGAAAAGGTTTTGAGGGGTTTTGCCCATGATCTGATCACGTCCTGGTGTTAAAACTCATATATATGGAAAATATATGTCCACTGAGTTTCTCTAAAGTTTCTCAAATATTTTTAAAGCATTTAATTAATTTTTTCCTAGGAAAAACCATTTCTGGCCTTAAGATAAAGCCTTTAAATAAAATATGAAAATAATCTTTAAAAATAATATTTGGTGGTTTTGAGAAGTCATATATATAGTAGGTTTGAAATAAAGCCGTTGGGAAAGAAGGGACCACCTGATTTGAGGACTTGCAGTGCAAACCTCATTTCAGGAGGTTTTGGAAACTTAAATTAAATAAATCGTTTTTGGTTAAAACAAAATTTGATAAAAATAGTTTTGGGCACTATTCATGTGTCATGATCATTGGGTAAGGGGTTTGGAGCAAGGAAGATGATTATGAGGTGGAATAGAACCTAGTAGTGCCATAAAACACAATCAACAAGCAAGCAAACAATATAGCAAGCAAGCAGGCACAAACATAGAGAAAAAGTTTTAGTTGGCTCCAAATTTTATAAACCCAAACATATCAATGTTCTACAAACATAGGGTGTGACAGACCTTCCTCCTTACAAGAATCTCGTCCCCGAGATTCCTAGGCTACGTGCTAAAAAGATACGGGAACTCTGATCTAAGATAATCTTCATGCTCCGAGGTTTCTTCAGTTTCAGTATGGTTGCTCCATTGGGCCTTGAAGTACTTGCTAGTGCGGCTTCGGGTGCAGCGCTCTGCCTCGTCCAAAATGCGAATTGGCCTCTCACGATAAGTGAGGTCTGGCTGAAGATCTATGGCTTGATGGTCGATGTCCTTGTAGAGGTCGGGGCGGTTGGGAACTTGCAAACACTTAGGAGTTGTGGCACGTGGAAGAGGTTGTGCACATCCGATAGCTCGGGAGGTAGTTCCAGCTCATAGGCAACTTCTCCTCGCATTGCGGTGATCTTGAAGGGGCAGATATATCTTGGTACGAGCTTTCCTCTGACGTGGAAGCGCTTAGTTCCCTTGAGAGGCGTGACTAGGCGGTAGACATGGTCACCGACACAGAAGTTCACTTCTCGGTGGTGGGAGTCAGCGTGGCTCTTCTGTCTTGATTTGGTGGCCTCCAGACTTTCTCAGACGAGTTGAACTTGCTCTTTGGCTTCGCGGAGGATATCCGGTCCAAAAATTAATCCTTCTCCGGTCTCTGACCAGTTGAGGGGAGTACGACACTTGCGTCCATACAACACCTCAAATGGTGCCATTTGAAGACTTGAGTGATAGTTGTTGTTGTATGAGAACTTGGCGAAGGGTAGGCAATCTTCCCACTTGGCTCCATATGCCAAAACACAAGCACAGAGCATATCTTCGAGTATCTAATTCACTCGTTCCGTTTGCCCACCGGTCTAGGGACGAAAAGCAGTGCTGAAGGAGAGCTTGGTTCCCATAGCTTCTTGAAACTTCTTCCAGAATCTTGAGGTAAATTGTGTTCCTCGATCAGACACAATCTCCTTTGGAACTCCGTGAAGACTCACGATGCTGTTGATGTAGAGGTTTGCGAGCTGGCTTCCATCATAGATGGTTCTGACAGGGATGAAGTGGGATACCTTGGTCAGGTGATCAACAATGACCCAAATGGAGTCATGTCCCTTGTTTGACCTCGGTAAACCGGTGATGAAATCGATCCCGACCTTATCCTACTTCTATTTTGGCACTTTGAGATGTTGCAATAGTCCATCGGGTCGCTGATGCTCAGCTTTAACTCTCTAGCATATGTCACACTTAGCAACAAATGTGCCTATCTCCCGCTTCATGCCATGCCACCAGAATCTTGCCTTGAGGTGTTGATACATCTTGGTCCCTCCAGGATGGATGGAGTAGGGAGTTTCATGAGCTTCTTTCAAGATCAGGTTCTTGAGATCTTCCTTGTTGGGTACACAAATGCGAGTCTCAAACCATACAACTCCTTGTTCATCCACCGAGAATCTTGGGGCCTTGACTGCCTTGATCTTCCTATTGATGCCTTCAATGCTCTCGTGTCCCTTCTGGGCCTCCTTGATATCATCCATCAAGGTAGGCTTTGCTTCGAGGTTGGCAAGGAGTCCTGGTGCAACCAGTTCTAGGCCGAAGCTCTCAAGTTCTTCATACAAGGCGGGTAGCCTTTCCTTAATCATAGCATTCAAGGAACAAGCCTTTCTGCTTAAGGCGTCTGCTACGACGTTGGCCTTTCCGAGGTGGTATTGAACACTGAGGTCATAATCCTTGATCAATTCCAACCATCTCCGCTGCCTCATGTTCAATTCCCTTTGAGTGAAGATATACTTCAAACTCTCGTGGTCTGTGAATATCTCACATCGCTTCCCGAGAATGTAATGTCGCCATGTCTTCAAGGCATGAACCACGACTGCCAACTCGAGATCATGAGTTGCGTAGTTCTCTTTGTGAGGGCGTAGTTCTCTGGATAGATATGCTATGACTCTGCCTTCTTGCATCAGAACACCTCCAAGCCCGGTTCTTGATGCATCACAATAAATCACAAACTCCTTGTGAATATTGGGGGTGGCCAAAACAAGGGCGGTGGTCAATCTCTTCTTGAGCTCCTGGAAGCTTTCCTCGCACTTAGCTATCCATTCGAACTTCTTGTCCTTCTTCAAAAGTTGGGTCATGGGTCGGGCAATGCTTGAGAACCCTTCAACGAACTTGCGGTAATATCCCGCGAGTCCGAGGAAGCTCCTGACTTCCTTCACGGTGGTTGGGGTTTGCCATTCAGTCACGACTTCAATCTTAACAGGATCCACTGATAATCCTTCTGCAGTCAACACATGACCCAAGAATCCAACTTCATGCAGCCAGAATTCACACTTGCTGAACTTGGCATAAAGCTGGTGCTCTCGAAGCTTCTCTAGGACCAATCTCAAGTGTTCCTCATGTTCTTATTCAAACTTGGAGAAGACAAGTATGTCATCAATGAAGACGACAACAAACTTATCCAAATATTCCATGAAGACTTTATTCATGAGGTACATGAAGTAGGCAGGGGCATTGGTTAAACCGAATGACATGACCGTGTACTCATACAGGCCATACCAGGCTACAATCGTCTTCAGAATGTCTTGGGGTCTGATCTTCAGCTGATAGTACCCAGACCTGAGGTCGATCTTGGAGAACACCTTGGATCCGTTCAATTGATCAAATAGGTCTTCAATCTTGGGAAGTGGGTACTTTTTCTTTGTCGTGACCTCATTGAGAGAACGGTAATCGACACAATGTCTGAGAATTCCGTCCCTCTTTGACACAAATAGAACAGGCGATCCCATGGAGAGGTACTAGGGCGAATAAATCCTTTTCTGAGTTGCTCTGCTAGTTTCATCTTCAACTCAGCTAACTCTTCGGATCCCATCCTGTAGGCCTTCTATAGATGAGCCTTGACCCGGGCATAAGCTCAATGATGAACTCAATGTCGCGGCCAGGAGGCAGTCCGGGCATCTCATCAGGAAACACATCCGGGTATTCACATACCACTGGCACTTGATCCAACTCAACTCCCGATAGGCAGTTAGCCTGAGGGGCTTGAGTGGAGGAAGGGTTGGGGACATACTTGACTTCCACTCCTTGGTTGTTGGTCATGGTGACAATTCTCTTGGCACAGTCCAACAAGACTTGGTGCTTGGTTAACCAGTCCATGCCTAGGATCACATCCAAGCCTTCTGAATTTAGGATGATAAGGTCGGCTAGGAAGTCTACTCCGTTGATGTTAATCTCAACTCCCTTACAACCTATCCCAGACTTCATAACTGATCCTGGGGTTTGTATCAACATATGGCTACCCAGGGGTGTAGGTTTCATGCCACTCTCTAGTGCAAACTTTTGGGTGACAAAAGAATGCGAAGCTCCACAGTCAAACAATACTGTTGCTGGGGTTGAGTTGACGAGGAACGTACCCAGTATGACGTCCGGGTCTTCCTGGGATTCCTCTGCGGTGACGTGATTCACACGACCCTTGCCATTGTTGGGCTGGTTGCGGGGTGCGGGGTTCCTTAGTGGCGCTCCACGGGCTTGACCTTGAGCTGGCGCATTGTGGCGCGGTACATCTGGTTTCTTGTTGGGACACAACCTAGAGATGTGCCCTGGCTAACCACATCCAAAGCAAGCGACTTGCCCACGGTTGTTGTTGAAGTTTCTACCACCGTTGTCGTTATTGGGTTTGTTGTTGTAGGCTGGCCTGGGATTGGAATACTGCTGAGGCTGGTAGCTCGGACGAGGCGCAGGAGGTCTAGCTTGCTGCAGCTGATAGGTTGGCTTGGCTGGGGCTGGCTGCCAGGGGCGAGGCTTCTTGTTGCTGGGGCTACCCTTGCTGATCATCTTGCACTTGTGAGTGTCGTCGATGGCACGACGCTTGTCTTCCAGCAGGAGGGCCTTGTTCACCAAGTCGAAGAAGGTTCGACAGTCGCAGACGATGAGCTGATACTGCAGGACCTGTTGAAGTCCTTCCACGAAGCGTTCCTTCTTGGCAGTCTCAGTGTTGACATCTTCAGGTGCATACCTTGACAACAGGTTGAAATTCTGCAGGTACTCCTTGATGGATCTACTTCTTTACTTTAGCGCTCGGAATTCTCTCTTCTTGATAGCCATGATCCCAGAAGGAATATGGGCAGCGTGAAATCCTTCCTTGAAGTCATTCCCCGTGATCACGCGTTCCCCTTGCATGACCTTGAATCCATCCCACCAAGCTCGAGCGGTACCTCCGAGGCAGTGAGAGGCATAAATCACCTTCTCACGATCCTCATTGCAGTTGACCAACGAAAGGAGGTCCTCGATGGTGTGGATCCAGTCATCAGCATCCAATGGTTCAGCAGTCTCGGTGAAGGTTGGGGGCGAGTTCCTCATGAACTCAGACAGCATGGATCGGCCATTGCCGTTCCTGCCTTGCTGCTGGTTGTTCACAAGGGCCTGAGCCATCTGCTGGATAACAACATTGTTGGCTTGGCGCTCCTCCCAGAGAACTTGGAGAAACTGAGCTATGGTCATGTTCTCCGGTGGAGGTGGTGGTGGGGGAATGTCGCCTTGTGGCTGCTCCTGGTGTCCTCCATCATGAGCAGCCCCACCAGCTCCCTGTTGCTGGCTTGAGTTGCCGGTTTTAGGGTTGGTGAAGGAGATGTTGTGGGTAGCAGTCACCATCCTGTTTGGAGCATCCAAGTCAAACAATTGGGACCGATAAGAGGATAAGCAATAACGGAAAGCGCGCCTAAGGGGGTCGGTCAAGTGCAAGTGTGTTGAAACAAAGGTCAAAAGACCAACAACATATATTAAGATAGATGATGGAGTCGCCTACATGTTCCTTAGGCAAAAGCACGACTTGCTTCAAAACACAAACAACAAAACAAACAACAAGCACACATGGTTTCATATGAACCATTACACGGACTCGACTTCGCATGAGGGATACATGACTGATCCTACCCTAGGGGTTCTCGGACTCAGGTGGTGGAGTGCTCGGTCTTGTAGTCACGCTCCTCTGGGTCTTCCTCCTGTTCATCATCTGAGCGGGCATCGTTCCCGATCGAAGGGGTCGGGGGACGAGGAGGTCCGTCCCGACGACGCTTTGCAGGCGGGTCGGTGAAGAGCTCACGGTACTCCTTCGCACTCATGGGACGACTACGCGTAGGTGCATCACTAGCGGGGGGTACTCCTCCTCGATAAGCGATAGCTGGTCATCCCTCGGGGGCTCCATCCTTCTTGGTCTTGTGTGGCTTCATCTTGGCTTATCAAAGTAGCTCTCGGGTGTGGTGAAGTTCTTTGCGGAGCTTCACGAACTCCTTCATCAGGTTGTGAACCAGACTATCGGCGGAGAGGCTGAAATAGGTCTAGAACCTGAGTGGCGTCCATCTTTCTTGGTCGGAATCAGGGTCCAACTCTCGCCAAAGTCATCCTTACTGAAGGGAAGGTAGCGAGTGGCTGGCTCGTCAGCCATCTCTGAAATGATGTCTCGAAGGTGTAGGAGTGCCTTGCATGCAGCTGTCTCGACTGCGAGTATCATGGCCTCCATCCATAGTCCTTCAAAGAACCAACTAGTCGGGGAGTTGTTTGCCTTCATGACCACATCCACACGGTACTCCTTCGTGACGGTATCGACCCAGTGCTCGTGGTACAGGAAAATGGGTAGTTGGCGAAACTGGCACTTCTCCAGTCTATCCCCAAGGAGTAAGGGAAAGTCGGATGTCAGGAAGGCTTCGGGTACGATAGCCATCTACAAAGGTTTGAAAGGAGGAGAGTCAGGAAAGTGTTGTGTGAAGCATAGGAGAGGTAAATATTGCAGAATTCCTAAGTTCCAATGCTAGTTGTAGTTTTGAAAATAACTTTTATCCTGTCTAGCGTCCATGCTAACTAAGGGCTTCCTACAGTCAGGATGGCTCTGATACCAGCTCTGTGGGGACGCCGACTCATAAGTCGAGATCACCGAATGCACATGTACAATGATCCCAGAGGTCAATGCTCACTGAACACACAGAAACTGAATAACAAGAGTCTTACATCCACACTTAACGTCTTACACAAATGACGACCACGAAGGTCTTAGTCTTACATAGGTAGGGCCACACGGGCCAAACACTTAGATAGAACAAGCAGCTGAAATCTTGGTCGAAAGCGTGTACCCATGCCGTCTGCCTTAACCTACAGGCATTCTGATTGGGAAGCGTCCTAGTTCGCATGTTCGTCTCCAATGAACTCTTCAACATACTCCTGTTCTTTCATGCCTGGCCAATTAAATAACCAGTGGCAAACCAATGAGTACTTTGAATGTACTCGCAAGCAACCCAAGTTGTGGAACAAGGTAGCAATGATGCATGATATAGCACTAAGTAGGTGATTTTGCGAAAAGTTAATTTGAATGCAAATGTCATGATCAAGTAACTAGTGAGCATGCATCAATAATTAGCAGATATCCATATGAACAAGTTACAGATATCAACATAAGTAGAGGATGAACATCTCATGTTCGTTCATCACGTTAAGTCATTGGACTTAGTTTAATTCTCATGCTAAGTCAACGGACTTAGCTCAAGTACCATCTGTGTCTCCAACACACCCACACACATCAGTTTGTGAAAACACTTGGATGTAACACAAGAGCGGTCATCCAACTGTCCTTGACCATGGACACGGCTATTCGAATAGTTTTACACTCTGCAGAGGTTGCACACTTTACCCACAAGACTCGGGGAACTTCCGTGTCATCCACGACTCACGGTATATAAGATACCCGAGGTAAGCACCCGAATAATGCCTTTCCCATGGTGATACTAAACAAAGAGTCCACTCGTTGGTGCCATCCCACATGATATATATCACTCGTATCATTCATGAGGGCACGCAACGGTGTGCTCGGTGCCTGTAAAGACAGTGCATAACCTTCCACTCAGGGACGACCCCGTCTCAAGAGTGACCACTCTACTCTTGCCACTACTAATGTGGGCTCCTTGCTAGCACCAACCATAGTAATCAACAAAGCCCCATCCCATAAGGGGTGTCGTGGTCGTACATGTAAGGTTGGAATAACGGTCGCAACTTACACCAATTCGTTTTCGAAAACCAAAACACTCACTTGTTCTAGCACACCACATGTTTCTCAAGTGGTCACCCATCTCATCAACATCTCCCTCGGGCATTAGTGGCACCCGATGGGGGTTTCGAAAAGTCTTTGAAATCATTTCTTTCCTTGTCATCACTATGCATAAGTCCCATCCCATTTGCGTAGCATCTATTAGAACCTAACTACTCCCACCCACACAACCCTCATAAGGTGGTAGGGTCATGCACGATGCAAGTCTCAATGGTAAAAGTAATAGAGGTATCCCACTGAAGGGGGATACCTTATCATGATCATTTCATCGAACCAACAAGTGCTATATGACATGCATGAAAAAGTTTCTTAACATGGTCAAATGGCTGCTTGCCTGGCTCAACAAAGTCTCAGGGGTCTTCGAAGTCTTCGGGTCCAACTTCTTCATCAACAGCGCAATCTATAGTCACGATAAAATAACGATAAAAATAAGTAATGCACAAAAACAGGGCACACAAGTCACTATTAAAATGCTAACCTATTCCGATAAATACTAAATGTCATACTAAAAATATCTGCCTAGGGTTTTGTTGTGAAAAACATTTTGGAAAATAATTAACAGAGGCAAAAAGCTGCCTAAATATAGGTTTTTAAAATAAAATAGTACAAAAAAATAATTTCTAACATTTTTATAAGTGGTACTAATAAATTCTATACATTATTCTAAGAATTTAGATGGAAGAATTATTGGCATTGGACTAATATTTATTTTTGTGGGATTTTTGAAAGTTTACACAGAAAAATAAAAAGAAAGGAGGTACTCAGCCCTGGGCTAAGTGCCCAGCCACATTGGGCCAACCGACCAGGCCAGCCCAGCTGAGCTGCGGGCGCGCGCGGCCAGGTTTGAACCTGACGCGCAGGCCCGAGCGTCAGCGAGAGAGAGGAGAGGGAGAGGGGTGTGGGGATAACAAGTGGGGGCCACCTGTCATCTCCTTCCTCTCGACAGGAGGGGGAGGGTGCTCACCGGCGGCGAAGGAAGGCATGGCGAAAGGATCTGAGAGCAGGAATGGGTTCAACGTTGACCCGCCGGTCCTCTGGAGGTGGAAGGACGACCGGAGGGGGTCGGGGGTCACCGGCAGGGAAGAGGTCATGGCAGAACCGCTTTGGGAGAGGGTCGTCGGCGTTGCGCCTAGCAGCAAAACGGTCGGGGGGGGAAGGGGGGAAGACGCGGGAGCTCACTTGGTGCTCAAAGGAGGAGAAAGGAAGGCCGGAGCGGGCCGGTAGCCCGAGATCGACGAAGCCTCGACGCGGCGGTGCCTCGGTCGATCCCGAGCACAGGGGCTCCGGGTGATCTCTAGGGCGGCACAGGGGGAGATTAGGAATGGAAGGAGGCTAGGGAAAGAGAGAGGGGGTGCTCGGGGCCCCTTTAAATAGGCGAGGCGGAGGCAAGGGGAGTGTCAAACACGGGAGAGCTCGGGCGCCCGCCGTTGAGCCACGAAAGGGCAAGGAGGGGGCGACGGCAGGGCTGGGTGGCCAAGGGAGATGCCTTGGAGAGCACGGACAGGCAGAGGGGGGGGCGAGGGCATCGTGCGTGCGAGCGCGGCCACTGACCGGTTCGGGCGATGCCATGCGCGCGCGCGAGAGAGAGAGATAGGGGAGAGGGGGGGCGACCGGGCGGCGTGTTGCGGACGCCGAGGGGAGCAGAGGGGACAAACTGGGGCGGCCCGAGGCGATCGGGGATGCGTGTTGGCCAGTGGCTACAATGCGGGTGCGCACTGTAGCGTGCTCCAGAGCGCGAGCTCTGCATGCCAGGGCATATTTTTAAGCCCCCCGCATGTCTTCTTCTTCCTTGGGCATTTGGAGATGTCCAAAGGCTAGAATGAGTTAGGGGAGGGCTCTGGAGAAGCCTTAGGGGAGAAGAGAAGGGGAAGAGAGATAGAAAAAGATGCTGCCAAGGGTAGAAATAGGGGTTTTACCCCACCTCGCAGTGGCCTGATGAATTGGGACTTTTACAAGAGGTGAAATGCATCTATGTGAGGCTGTGGTAAAAAGTTGGGGGCAAGGGTAAAAGAGAAGAGGGTGAAAATGGGGGGTTTACCAAATCACCAGAAGCTGTTTGGTGGTGTTTTTGGCAAGAAAATGTTACCCTCTTACTGAGATACTTACTAGGGTCAAAGGCTAGGTTGAAATGAAAGGATTCACAAAGTTTGAGCTCAAGTGGGGAAAGTTGACAATGGAAATTTGATGAACCCTAGAAATTAGCAGAATCAGATTTCTGTAGATCCATTGATGCTAGGCTTTTACCCTTGATGCAACACTTAGTGTATCATCACTATTTGGCCATTAGAGCATGCCCACAAAGTTTGAGGCCAAGGGGAGACACTTCACAATGTAAAGTTGCTTAAATTTGACTCTGGACAGGAATGGTTTTGGGATGGTTTGATGAACTAATTCAACTTCGATTGAGATGAATCTTGCTCCGTTTTCGAAAACACATCCTCATCTTGCTCCGGCACACCACTTCTTTCTCAAGTGGTTACCCATCTCATCATCATCTCCCTCGGGCATTAGTGGCACCCGACGGGGTTTTCGAAAAGTCTTTGAAATCATCTCTTTCTTTCCATCACTATGCATAGATCCCATCCCTTTGTGTAGCACCTACTAGCATCCTATCTACTCCCACCCGCATAACCATCATAAGGTGGTAGGGTCATGCATGATGCAAGTGTCAACAGAAAAGTAACGGAGGTATCCCACCGAAGGGGGAACACCTCATCATGACCATTTCATCGAATCAACAAGTGCTATATGACATGCATGAAAAAGTTTCTTAACATGGTCAAAGGGCTGCTTGCCTGGCTCAACAAGGTCTTCGGGGTCTTCGAAGTCTTTGGGTCCAACTTCTTCGTCAACAGCGCAATCTATCACCGCGATAAAGTAACAATAAAAATAAGCAATCACACAAAACAAAGCTCTCATCCTACTACCAAAAATGTTAACCTACTATGATAAATATTACATGTCATACTAAAAATATTCTCCTAGAGTTTTTTGTGAAAAAGATTTTGGAAATAAAATAATAGAGGCAAAAATGTGCCTATATATAGGTTTTAAAATAAAACAGTACTAAAAACATATTCAAACATTTTTACAAATGGCACTATTAAATTCTTGGGATTATTTTATGAATTTAGGTGGAAGAAATATTGGCATTGGATAAATATTTCATTCTCTAGGATTTTTTTGCAAAATCCATAAAAAACAGAAAAGGAAAAAGGAGGAAAGAGGCCACTGGGACCTAGGCTAGAGGCGGCCAGTGGCTGGGTCGGCCCAGCTGGCCAGCCAGCCGGCCTCGCTCGCGTGTGGTAAGGTTCAAACTTGACGCGCAGGGCCCGGTTGCCAGTGACACGAGGGGGGGGGGAGAGCACGGGAGAGAGGAAGAGAGGCCGATAGGTGGGCCCCACCTGTCGGGTCCTGCTCCCACCTCGGGACAGGGAGGAGGAGAGCTCACCGGCGGTAGCGCAGGGCACGGAGGAGGTAGGTGAGAGCAGGGATGGGCTCGGGGTCGAGTCGCCGGTCCAAGGAAGGTCGAAGGGAGACCGGAGGTGGCCGGAGTTGCCGGCGGCGAGCACCAGCGGCGGAGATGGCTTCATGAGGAGGTCACTGGGCCGTTCCGGGCTGCAAAGAGGACGGGGAGGAGTGGAAAACGCGCCATCATGACGAGGTAGGACCAATGGGGGGAGAAAGAGGGCCGGAGGATGCCGTTACCAGGAGATCGACGGAGAGATGGCCACGGCGGCCCTCGGGTCGATCCCCCGAGCACAGTGAGGTTGGGCGGTCCTCGGAGCACGAAGGGGGGCTATTGGGGGAGAGAGAGAGAGACAAGAGGGGAGAGATGGACTCAGGAGGCACTTTTATAGGAGGGACGCAAGTGCCGGCGAGGGCGGGGTCGGGGCCAGAGGCCATGGGAGAGAGAGGGGGCCAGTCAGGGGCGCTCCTGGGACTGGTCTAGGCCGAGTGGGGTGGAGTGAGAGGCAGGGAAGCACGCACGTGCGAGCCCCATGGTTGGCCGGCTCGGGCGGCCGCGGCGCGTGCGAGGAGGGCCAGAGGAGGGGGAGAGAGGAGGGGTCCGACATGGTGGCGTGGCGCGGACGCCGAGGCCGACCTTCTCGCGAGAGGGGAGAGCCCGAGGTGGTCGGGGCCATGCAGTGGCCAGCGGCTACAATGCATGTCGGCACTGTAGTGCGCTCTAGAGCGCGCGTTTGGCATGCCACGGCATGCCAACTGCGTCTTCTGCGTGGCCTTTCATGTCTAGGGGGATCTAGGTTTTTTTTACAATAGAGGGTAGGTCATTGGATGCTTTGATTTCCTTAGGAGAGGAGGGAGGCTGAGGGAGAGGGAGGAAAATTACTATCCAAAGGGGAAAAATGGGGTTTTTACCCCACTTACCCATGAAGTTTTGGCCAGGGAGAGATGCTGGAGGTAGAAGGTAACTATAAGGGGCTCTGGTAAAAAGTTGAGGCCAAGGGTAAAAGGATAAGAGGTAGAAATAGGGGTTTTACAAAATCACCAGAAGGTGTTTGGTGGAGTTTTGGGCAAGAAATATTTACCAGCTTACTGAGATATTTAGTAGGGTCAAGGGATAGGTAGAAATGAGATGCTTCACCAAATTTGAGCTCAAGGGGAAAAAGTTGATAATTGAAATTTGATGAACCCTAGAAATTGGCAGAATCTGATTTCTATAGATCCAATGATGCTAGGCCTTAACCCTTGATGCACCACTTAGTGAATCATCACTATTTGGCCATTAGAGCATGCCCACAAAGTTTGAGGCCAAGGGGAGACACTTGACAATGTAAAGTTGCTCAAATTTGATTCTGGACAAGAATGGTTTTGTGATGGTTTGATGAACCAAACCATCTTGGATTGAGATGAAACTTTGCAAGATCATCACCCATGATGGTGTTGACTTGCTGGAATTTTCCTGGAATTTACTGAGAATATTTCTTATAGAAATATTCCAAAAGTTTGAACTGAACAGAAAGGGTTTTGAGGGGTTTTGCCCATGATCTGATCATGCCCTAGTGTTGAAACACATATATATGGAAAATAAATGTCCACTGAGTTTCTCTAAATTTTCTCAAATATTTTTAAAGAATTTAAAGATTTTTTCCCTAGGAAAAACCATTTCTGGCCTTAAGATAAAGCCTTTAAATAAAATATGAAAATATTATTTAAAAATAATATTTGGTGGTTTTGAGAAGTCATATATATAGTAGGTTTCAATAAAGCCTTTGGGAAAGAAGGGTCCACCTGATTTGAGGACTTGTAGTGCAAACGTCATTTTAGGGGGTTTTGGAAACTTAAATTAAATAAATCATTTGTGGTTAAAACAAAATTTGATAAACATAGTTTTTGGCACTATTCACATGGCATGATCATTGGGCAAGGGGTTTGGAGCAAGGAAGATGATTATGAAGTGGAATAGAACCTAGTAGTACCATAAAACACAATCAACAAGCAAGCAAACAATATAGCAAGCAAGCAAGCACAAACACATAGAAAAAGTTTTAGTTGGCTCCAAATTTTATAAACCCAAACATATCGATGTGCTACAAACATAGGGTGTGACATCACCCCTTCCTACAGCCGCGACCCCTCCATCGTCGCTGCCGTTGCCGCCGCCGCAAACCCTAGCACGAGGAGCTTTGGCCTTGCCTCTGCCAGAGCTCCTTCGAGTATCAGCCTCACGCACGGCCTCTTCATGTCGCCGCAGATGACCTCGGCAGCGGGTGGCGTCACGCCGGCGCCCGCCATGAAGGCACGTGCCCCCCCTCGAAGCTCCCAAATGCGGCACAGATGAAGAAGGGCAAGGCATCCGCGAAGAAGAACAAGGCGGCAGACGGCTCCCGCACCTCGAAGGCATCGAGGAAGAAGCTTGTAGGGCATGTGATGGGCGCGGCAGCTGCCGAAGTGCCGGCGAGCTCACTTGTTGAGCCGGCGGCCGACGCGCACAATGTGTTCGACGAAATGCCCCAAAGGTAAAATATTTCCCCAAGTTTTTTTGTTGTTATTTTTTGAATGCATACATATACATAGCTTATTTGCATTTTTCTATATACTTTGTAGTCTCAACAATGATGGATACATGTCAACTATGGGTGTTGGCTCCAACAATTCGCATTGGTCTCAAACCAATGACATGCATTTCGATGGCCATGAGTTCGAGGTGGATGACGATGGTGAGGGCATCGTGGATGCACCAAAATGAAGAGCAGGCAATTACACCAACGTTGAAGACATCTTACTATGCAATACTTTGTTGCAAGTGTTGAGGGATTCATCTGTTGGAGGTGATCAAAGTAGAGATTCTTATTGGCTTCGGATGAAGGAACACTTTGATGTTTGCAACAAGAATGGAATTGACCGCTCCGATCGATCTCTTCGCTCCTGGTGGTCGACAATCAACAAGGATTGTCAAAAGTGGGCGGCCACACAAAAGACGGTTCACAAGTTGAACCCAAGTGGCACTAATGATGATGATAGAGTAAGTGCCATTTCATCCATCTTCATCATGCTTGTTGTTGGTGTTTGAGTGCTAACTTTTTTTTTGTTTTCATGTAGAACAATATTGCACAAAACTTGTTCAAAAGAGAGGAGAAGAGGACCAATAAGGGGAAGATCAAGAAAGGAAGGCCATTTACCTTGCCTCATTGCTATGAAGTATTGAAAGATGATGAGAAATGGAAGAAGCGTGATGATATAGATGATTTGGAATTGAGCAAGAAACACAAGCGAACAATTGAGTTGGATGATGATGATGAGGAGGAGGCATCAAGTGATGACGGCAAGAGAAGCCCCACACCCAACTCAATTTCTCGAAGCCAAAATGCCCGGATGGAACCAAGAAAGACACAAAAGAAAAGAAGAAGAGGGAAGGAGATGATGAGCTCAAAAATGCTATGGAAGCTATTATGAAGGCAAGAAAAGAAGCCAACGAGGTGAGGAAAATGTCAAGGAACCAAGATGCCGTGGCCGAGGAGAGGGGGTTGGCAGCCGAGGAGAGGAGGGTGGCGGCCGAGTAAAGGAAGGTGGCTTTGGAGGAGAGGAAGGTGGGCATCAACGAGCGATCTAGATTGTTGGATTGGGAGAAACACTTGTTCTTCTTGGACACATCTATCCTCAATGAGGCGCAAAAGGAGTATGTCAATCTTACCCGTGAAGAAGTCTTGATCCAAAAAAGAGCCATGATTTGTGCCATGGGTGGCGGTGGCCTTGGCATGGGTGGCAGAGGCATGGGTGGCAGTGGCCTTGGCAGCATGGGAGGCATGGGTGGCTTCAGAGCTACCATGGGCAGCACGGGTGCCATGGGTGGCTTTGGAGCTACCATGGAGACCATGGGAGGCATGGGTCGCTTTGGGGCACCTCTGGGCGGCATGGCCGGCATGGGAGGCATGAGTTTTGCGTCTCTCATGGGAGGCATGGGTGCATCTCCGGGCACCATGGGCGGAATGTCTTCCGGTGTGCCTCACACACCTTCGCATGAATATGCCGTTGAAGATCTTGCCAACACCTTCCGAGCTTCACATGATGAGGATGCGGCACGTCACAATGAAGAGGAGGAGGAAGAATCGTCTTCGGAGGAGTTGGATGAATCGGAGGAAGATGAGTATGAAGATGAGGATGAGGCTTGATTGTTGATGCGCCTTTCGTTTGTGTCATGAACTTGGTTTGCATTTTGAACTTGGTTGGATGATCTTGTGGGCATGAATTTGAACTTGTGGGTAGTCATCAACTTGTTAGTGTGAAATTATTATGCCATGTTCATTGCATTTTGAATGTTTGAGATTCATTTTCTGTCAACATATGGCATGCGCCGGCGAGTCGCATGCACTGTATTTTTGTGTGCTGCTGGAGCTACGTGCCCACGCCGCATTTTAGCGTGGCTGCTGGAGCCAGCGCTGCCCGCCGTGCCAAACTAGGCGATGGGCGCGCTGCAAAGTAGTTTTTAGCATGCGGCGTGTTGGGTGGCTATTGGAGATGCTCTGAGGTGACGAAGGCAGACGCAGTTGTGACGTGGCATTTGGTGGCAGAGGCCGAGTCGTAGTCATATCTGCTTCCTGATCGCGGTCAGTTCTTCCCCCCTTTTTATTACACAGTGACTGTGTTGGCCTCGGTTCGCACTCAGCGCCCGGTTGGTATTGATATTTACATCTGCTGATGTCTTTTTGTGTAATTGGTCCTCTGTTCTTGATCCTGGCGTCATGCGGCGGAGCAGCAAAATTTATCTAGCTTGGATTTCTAAGAGGTAATAGCACCACATGTCCTGAAACTTGCAGGCTATGTGATGGTTTAGTCCTACAACTTGCAAAAGTGGACTAACTAGTCCTAGAACTTGTCTTGGTGGTGCAAGTTTAGTCCTGGGCCACTCACACGCAGCCAGGTGGCGCGAACATGGTGAAGATAGTCAACACTGGCTTTTTTGCACATATCCCCGTGTCATTGGTCTTAATCCACCCGCAGTACACACCACATGTGTTAATTTGCAACGGTGCTCCTACCAAGACTGACCCGTGACGTCACGAATTGAACAGCTAGCGCGGCACAGGCATGCGTGGTTTCCCTTATCGACGTTGCCCGCGCTTAATTCATCACGCCGGCGATCGGCCGGCCACCATGTCGAGTGCAACAAGCAGAGCAGAGTTGAGAGCAAGCGTGCGTGACCGTCACCGTTCCCGTTGACCCTACGCGTGCACCGCTGTGCTCGCGTTTGCGCGCCACGACACAGGTGGAACTACGTTGCAAAACCTGGTATGGACGGTAGGCTGGTAGCTACTTCCAGGGTTGAAGTTGACAGGCATGCAAGATCTTGACGAGGAAGCAAAAGAAAATTCGTGTCACGCTAACACATCACACAGTGCAGGTTGGTGCAACCTGGCCTAGACCTCAGCGCACCGGCGCGGTGCGAAGCCCAGGTGGTTGTGCTACAGGTCGTAGAGCACGTGGAAGTTTTGCTGCTAGTAGTTGCCGATGATGGACATGCCGGAGTGCGGCGTGCCCAGGATGGCCAGGCACATGATACCATCCGGCTCCAGCTGAATGAAGTAGTTCTCTGCCGGGAAGTCCCACGCCGTGCCGTCCGCGAACACCAGCGACAACTCCAGCACCTCCACCTCTTCGACCCCGGACACGTTGTAGCACGGGCTGAGCACCGGGAAGCTGTCAAAGCAAGAGTGCGTGAGCAGGCGCAGGAAGCTGTGGAGGCCATGGATGACGTAGCAGCAGTCGTTGTAGAGCCCGGGGTGGGACACCTCGACGCGGTCAGCATAGATCCTCGCGTAGTGGATGTTGAAGGGGCCCCGCTCGATGACGACTTTGATGCAGAAGCTGACGGTGATGGCCCCGGACCACCTCGTGAGTGGCACGCCGCGGGCGACAAGTGACGCCCCCGACGCCATCTCGTTGAACTTGTACCCGAGGGAGATGAGCACCCTCGACAGTTGCTACTGCCCCTGCTCAGCGTCGGACACGACGGGAGGCGGAGACGGGCTCATGGCGTCGCCATCGTGACAAAGTGTGGGAGAAGCGTGGTGGTGGTCATCGACGCGGACCCCCTCCTCCTGTGGCTGCGGCATCGCCTCCGTGAGATCCTGTGGAGTGGGACGTGTCTCCGCCGCGTCCGTGGCCTGTGCATCAGCGAGGGCAAGGTCAACATCGAGGGAGGAGAGCAGGGAGTGGCTGTCGGCATTGAGGTGGTCACGACAGTAGGTACGCGGTGGAAGTGGGTGGTTGCCGTGCTGAATGGCAAGCTGTGGTAGTGGTGGTGATGGGTGCACGCGAAGGCGATGGCGGTCTTCGACGAGTTGGTGGCGGAGGCATTGGATAGCACCATGAGGAGGAGGAAGAGTAGGTGGTGAAGATGGAGCATCATGGCTGGCATAGTCCGAAGGAACGAAGGAAGGGGATGGGGCGGAGTGGGACAAACGTGCAGGATTAAAACAAACTGCAGGGGGTATGTGCAAAAAAGCCAGTGTTGACTGTCTTCGCCACGTTGGCACCATGTCGCTGCATGTGAGTGGCCCAGGACTAAACTTGCATGCCCGAGACAAGTTCTAGGACCAGTTAGTCCACTTTTGCAAGTTGTAGGACTAAACCATTACATAGCCTGCAAGTTATAGGACCTGTGCTGCTATTACCTCGATTCTAATGTAGGGGGAGCGACGCATGCGAGTCCCAGCATGAAACAGGCTATAACAGAAATCAACCATCTTCGCAGCTTAATGAATTGACGACTTGATAGGTTTCTGTCGGTCTCGGCCGATTGTAGGCAGCAACTCTAACTTTTTGTCAACTCAAACCTCATACGTTGTTTCATGTCAGGTTACCCTGTGCGGTTGTTTCCATGCTGGTCTTCTTTTCTGTCCAATCGCAAACTTCTTGATCCCTTAAGGGGCTCCCTCCAAGAACACAAAACCACGGTTCACCTGTACCACATGGTGGGTGCCAACTGTCGTGGATTTGTCATGACAAGATGTCCTCGTGAGAGAACTTAGGTGTGAGGCCATTGTAACTATGTGGCGGCTTGAGAGGGGTAGGTCAGAATCAAGAGACGCGAGTTTACTAGGTTTGGCCCCTCCGATGGAGGTAAAAGCCTACGTCCTGTTTTGTCTCTATATTGATGATGAGGGTGAACTCGATTACAAGGGTGTTAATCACTACCTCTAATCTCAAGAGACTCTAATCTGCATATCTCTAGTGACTTGAACTTGTCTAAGACCTGTCTATTGAGACGTCTAAAACTTGACCCTCTTTGGGTGCCCCGCCCCTCTTTATATAAGATGAAGGGGTGGGTTACATGTAGAGTCCTAGTAGGATTAGGACTTAACCTATTCTGACTTTCCATCGCGGGCTTCTCTTCATGGGCCTGAGAGTCCAGGGCTTCTTGTCTCAGATGGGCGGCTTACAATCGGGCAGCTTACGACCGGTCGGCTTACCACCGGGCGGCTTATACAACCGGGCTTATCTTCAAGACTCATCTTCAGTGACTCGATTCCGGGACTTAACTGTGTGCTGGGTCATAACTGTCTGATGGGTCATAACTATCTGGCGGGTCATAACTGTCTGTCTGGTCATAACTATCTGCCGGGTTATAATTGTCTACCGGGTTATAACTGTCTGACAGCTTACAACTATCTGCCGGGTTATACCGCGGGGTAATATCCACGACACCTATGGAGAAGATGAACCCCTCCGTGATTGTTTTATATTAGATCTCAAGGATCTGGAACTTGGAGTGGTTGGAATTGTCTTTTGTCGACTCCCCTAGGCTTTTTGGATTTTCAGGGAATTTATAGGCTCGATAGTCGGTCGGGGTACCAGAGGTGCCCACCCCCACCAGGCTGTGCTAGTGTCCTCTGGCATGCCCTGGTGGAGGGTGGCCACCCTAGGCCCCCTCTTCTGGTGTTGTTTGGCCGATCTGCTTTTTCTTGTCTAGAAAAAGCCAACAAAAATCCCCATAGCGTTTGTGCTCCATTTGGTACTGATTTTTCGTGAAGTAAAAAACAAGCAAAAAGAGCAACTGGCGCTTTGGCACTATGTCAATTGGTTAGTCCCAAAAAATGATATAAAGTTATTATAAGATTATTGTCCAAGATTGATAATATAACAACATGGAACAAGAAAGAAATAGAGAGACGTTGGAGATGTATCAACATCCCCAAGCTTAATTCCTACTCGTCCGCGAGTAGGTAAATGATAAAAACAAATTTTTTGATGTGGAATGCTTCCTATCATGTTCATCACATATTTTTTCTTTATAGCATGGACATTTGGACTTTTCATATGGCTCGAAGAAATATTCTAGTATTGACATGAAAACTTTAGTACTCAAGCGTATCAACAGGCAACCATGTCTTTCAAACTATCAACGCTAAAGCAAGCTATCCCTAGCCCATCATGCTCAATCATTGACCCATTCACAATACACACTCAAATATTAGCTACACCTAACGCTCAAGTATGATCATAATACCCCCTAGTTGGTGCTTTATAAGAGAAGATGGAGACTCAAATTGAAAAATAAAATTGCATAAAGTAAATAGATAGGCCCTTCGTAGAGGGAAGTAGGGATTTGTATAGGTGCCAGAGCTCAATTGTTTAAGTTGGTAGAGAAAAATATTTTGAGTGGCATGCCTTTCCTGTCAACGAAAACGAGTGAGAGATCTCAATATCTTTCCACACTAGATGCATCATAGGAGGTTCCCAAACATAAAATAAAGTGTATTCCTTTTTCCACCATACATTCACTTTCCATGGCTAGCCGAATCCACTGTTGCCTTCCATAGCAACACTTTTCAAGGAATTTATTATTTGACAACATAAAGTAATTTTTTTGTTTTCCATTTTGGGATTGGGCATCCCTATTAGCACCATACTCTCGTGCAATGACAAGTGAATACACACTCATATTGAGAATAACACATCTAGCATGAAAAGATATCGATCACCCCTACCGTTTCATGAGTGGTACGGGCACACAAAAAGTAAAATTTATTTTGAAAGTTTAGAGATGACACATAAAAATTTGCTTGTAACGGCATGGAAATATCATATATAGGTAGGTATAGTGGACTAATATGGCAAAACTTGGTTTAAAGATTTTGGATGGACAATTAGTATTTCTACTTAGTACAAGTGAAGATTAGCATGAGATTGAGAAGCATCCAACTAAGATACAAAAAATCACATAAGCGAGCATTAAGCATAACTAACACCGAATAATGCACCATAAGTAGGATGTAATTTTGCAGAACAACTATTGAATTTCGTGCTTGCATAGGGAATGACAAACCTTAACACCAATATTCTTACTAAGCATAATTACTCACTAACATAACTCACATATTACTATTGTCATGTCTCAAAACTATTACAAAGAATCAAGTTTAATTTATCCAATGATCTTCATGAATTTTTTTATTATATCCCTCTTGAACATCTATCAATTTGGGACTAGTTTCGTATCTTGCAATTGCTTTTGATAAGATCACATGGGTATAAGTGAAGAACATGAGCATACAAGTTTCATCTCTCAAAATGATATAAGTGAAGCATGAGAGGATTTATTCAAAAATTAATAACTCTCAAATTAATATAGGTGAATCATGAGATCATTTCTTCAAACATGTAAAAGCACGTCGTGCTCAGAAAGATATAAGTGAAGCACTAGAGCAATTCCTTTGCTCAAATTTTTTGAGTGAAGCATAAAGAGCAATTCTAACAAATAATATAATAATTTGGCTTTTTCAAATATGTGTGATAAGCAAGTATAAAAGTGAAAAAAGCAAAGATACAAGATGCTCCCTGCAAACTCATGATATGTGACGAATAAAAATATAGTTCCAAGTAGTATACAGATAGTTGTTAGAAGAAAGCGGGGATGCCACTCGCGGGCATCCCCGAGCTTAGTTGCTTGCTAATCTTTGGATATTACCTTGGGGTGCTTTAGCATCCCCAAGCTTTGACTCTTGTAACTCCTTATTCCTTCCTCCATCGCGATCTCACCCAAAACTTGAAAACTTCAATCACACAAAACATGACAAAATCCTCACGAGATCCATTAGTATAATAAAAAAATTTACCACTTTAGGTACTGTTGTAAACCCATTCATGTTTTATTATTGCATTATAACTATTGTATTCTACCTTTAACATGACTTATACCCCCTAAAACAAGCCATAGATTCATCAAAGCAAGCACACAATGCAACGAAAACATAACCTGTTTCAGACAGGATAGTCTATAGTAATCTGTACTCTACCCATACTTTTGGAACTCTAAAAATTCTGAAAAATTAGTAAAACACAAACAACTTGAATAGAAATACTTTTTTCAAATTGCACCTCATCACGTTCCAGTAAAAAAGTAAAATTCGTGCACTGGGAACAAAGTTTCTGTTTCGGATTCAACATTGTTTCTACTCATCTTATTGATCATCCTAAAGGAATTACTTGGAACAAATACTAAATAAAACATAAAAACAATCATAATTGTGAAAAACACTCAAAAACAGATAGCAAAAGATAAAAATAATTTATTCATTGGGTTGCCTCTCAACAAGCGCTATCGTTTTTAAACCCCTAGCTAGGCATAACACATAGATTCAAGTATTGTCATCCTTAGTTTGCACCCCACAGAAGGCCCTCATGATCGATTTATATGGTGGCATAATTATTGTTCTAGGGAAGTGTTCCGTACTCTTTCTAAGGGGAAACTGAAACTTAATATTGCCTTCTTTCATATCAATCATGGCACCTATAGTACTTAAAAACGTTCTACCAAGTATGATAGGACAAGAAAAATTGCAATTGATATCAAGAACAATAAAATAAATGGGAACATAATTCCTATTTCCCAGCATAAGAACATCATTAATTCTTCCCAATGGCTTTTTAATAGTAGAATCTTCCAAGTGCAAATTAAGAGAGCATTCTTCAATATTGGTAAGACCAAGCACATCACATAGAGATTTCGGAATTGTGGAAACACTAGCACCCAAATCACACAAAGCAAAGCATTCATAATTTTTAATCTTGACTTTAATGGTATGTTTCCACTCGTCATGCATTTTTCTAGGAATTGAAATCTCTAATTCCAACTTCTCTTCTAAAGATTTCATCATGGCATCAACGATATGTTTAGTAAAATCTTTATTTTGTTCATAAGCATGGGGTGAATTTATCATCATTTGCAGCAAAGAAATTCAATCAACCAAGGATCAACTCTCATAATTAAAGTCTTTTTAATCAAGGCTAATGGGCACATCACTAGTTAAAGTTTTGACCTCTCCAAACCCACTTTTATCAAAAATTTCATCAAGATTCTCACCCTCCAAATCACTGGGCCGCCCTCTAGCTAAAGTTGACTCTTCTTCAGTCCCTTTATCATCAATTTTAGCATTACTAAGAAGGGAATCAATAGAGCAAACACCAATCAGTTTAAGATCTTCATCATTGTTATGAAAGTAATCGCTATAAAACGCTTTTTCTATAAATTCTCTCTTAGCTCTAAGCATAGCGGTTCTTTTCTTACTTTCATACATAGAAACATATAAAGCCTTAATTGATTCATTGATCTTAGGTGGAAAAGCATGAAACTTGAGATTTTCAACATCATTGGAAATTCTATCAATGCTTCTAGACATATCATCAACCTTACTCAACTTTTCTTCTATCGTAGTATTGAAATACTTTTGAGAGTTGATAAATTATTTAAAAATTATTCTCAAGTCAGAGGTGTTCCTATTATTATTATTATTTTAAGAATTACCATAGGAATTACCATAATTATTAGAGGAACTTCCAGGAAAATGCCTAGGATTAAAATTACCTCTATAAGCATAGTTATTGAAGTTGTTTCACGAGATGAAATTCACATCTACGGAATCAGTACTTTGCTCAATCAAAATATACAAAGGAACATCATTAAGATCAAGAGGAGCATTTTTTACTAGCAACCAACTTCATAAGAGCATCAACTTTTTCACTCAAAGTACTAATTTCTTCTACCGAATTAACCTTTTTACTAGTAGGTGCTCTTTCGGTATGCCATTGTGAATAATTTGCCATGATATTACCTAGCAATTTGGTAGATTCACCCAAAGTAATTTCCATGAAAGTGCCATCGTGGCGGAATTTCCATAATAGTAATTTGGTATGATCATCCAAAGATTTAAACCATGAGTAGGACAATTTCTTAGCATCAACTTCATTCTTTCCCAAGATTGTTCAACATGCTCATGCTCAAGTTGCTTAAAATTCATGATTTGAGTCCTAAGGGAAATGATTTTAGGGCGGAAAATACTTAGTAATAAAAGCGTCCTTGCACTTATCCCAAGAATCGATGCTATTGCGAGGTAAAGAAGAAAACCAAATTTTTGCACGATCCCGCAAAGGGAAAGGAAACAATTTCAACTTCACAATTTCATTGTCCATATCTTTTTTTCTTTTGGATATCACGTAATTCCACGAAGGTATTAATATGGGACGCAACATCCTCATTAGGAGTATCGGAAAATTGATCTTTCATGACAAGATTCGACAAAGCGGCATTAATATCACAAGATTCCGCACTAGTGGAGGGACGAGCAATAGGAGTGATAATAAAATCGTTATTATTGGTATTGGAAAAATCACACAACTTGGTGTTTTCTTGAGTCCTAGTGACTACGCAAACAAGATTGTAAGCAAACAAGAGATATGATGAGGAAAAAGCGAACGAAAAAGAGAGGGCGAATAAAACGGCAAATTCGTGAAGTGGGGGAGAGGAAAATGACATGCAAATGGAAAATAATGTAATTGCAAGGAGATGATATTTGTGATTAGGAACTTGGTAGATGAGATTGCTTCCTCCCCGACAATGGCACCAGAAATTCCTTTGACGTGGCTTGAGACCGCGTCGGTATTTCCCCAAAGAGGAAGGGATGATGCAGCACAGCGACGATAAGTATTTCCCTTAGTTTATGAAACTAAGGTATCAATCCGTAGAGGAAGATCACGCAACCAGGTAAGCAGCACCTGCACACAAACAACAAATACTTGCAACCCGACACGAAAGAGAGGTTGTCACGCTCTCTACGGTAATAAGATAGATTAGGTAGTGATAGTTTTGGCAAATATATCTCGCAAGAACACAAAGTAAAATAAATAAACAAAAATTGCAGCTTGGTATTTTTTAGAATAATAGATCTGAAAACAAAAGTTGCAAATAGTAGATCGGAAAGCAATATGTTGGAAAAGTAGACCCGGGGGGCATAGGATTCACTAGTGGTTCTCTCATGAGTATAGCACACGGTGGGTGAACAAATTATTGTTGGGCAATTGATAGAAGATCAAATAATCATGATTATATTGAGTTAGTGATCATTATATAGGTATCATGTCCAAGATAAGTAGACCAAAATGATTTTGCATCTACTTCTATTACTCCACACATCGACCGCTATCCACCATGCATCCAGTGTATTAAGTTCATGGAGAAACGGAGTAATGCAATAAGAACGGTGACACGATGTAGACAAGATCTATTCATGTAGGAATAGAACCCATCTTGTTATACTTAATGGCAATGATAAATGCGTGTCTTTCTGTCCTTTCTGTCACTATGAAAGAACACCGCAAGATCGAACCCATCACAAAGCACCTCTTCCCATGGCAAGAAAAATCGATCTAGTTGGCCTAACTAAACCAAAGATTCCAAGAATAAATACGTGTCTATAAGTAATCATCCAAATAAGATATCAAAGAAGACTCAAATTATATTCATGGATAGAAAATGATCATGAACTCAAAATTCATGGGATCCCAACAAACACACCGCAAAAGTCATTACATCAAATAGATCTCCAAGAGACCATTGTATTGAGAAACATAGAGAGATAGAGGAAGACATCTAGCTACTGCCTATGGACCCGTAGGTCTATGGTGGACTAATCACGCATCATCGAAGAGGCACCAATGAACAAGATGAACCTTGCTATGATGGTGTTAGATTGGATCTCGAGGTTCTAGAACTTGCGGTAGCTGGAAATGTGTTTCGTCAACTCCCCTAGGCTTTTTGGATTTTTAGGGAATTTATAGGCTTGATAGTCGGTTGGGGGGAGTCCCGAGGTGGGAACGCTCCACTAGGCCATGCCAAGGGCCTCTAGTGAGCCCTGGTGGAGGGTGGCCACCCTGGTCCCCCTCTTCTGGTGTTGTTTGGCCCATCTGCTTTCTTCTAGTCTAGAATTTTTTTCCAAAAATCCCCGTAGTGTTTGGGCTCCGTTTGGTACTGATTTTCGGGGAAGTAAAAAACAAGCAAAATAGCAACTAGCACTTTGGCACTATGTCATTAGGTTAGTACGAAAAAGTGATATAAAGTTGCTATAAAATTATTGTAAAACATCCAAGATTGATAATATAACAGCATGAAACAAGCAAAAAATATAGATATGTTGGAGACGTATCAACCTTTTTCTAGCGCCATTGTCCACGAGCATAGCTTTATTTATTCTGTTAGCTGAAGGATATCTAATTGCTACAATGAGAAATCTGAAAGACAACTGAACTAAGATCGTCCCCTCTCACACGAGAGGAGGTAAGGAACTAGCATCTAGCTTTAGATTCATCTATTGTTATGGTTCAACTTGCTACACCACCACCTATTGATCGTCCTGACATGTCACATGAAGTTGATGATGCTCCTTCTGAAATTAATGATGAAACTATTGCTAGACATGTTGAAACTGAATCCGTGCCACTAAATGAATTACTTGATGCTCATATTGCTAAAGCTAGAGAACTTGAGAATGCCGAAATTGAGGAATACTTTGAATCACCTATTACTCCTCGCTCACCTAATAGATATGAGTTGCCTTCTGTACCTGAAGGTTATGTTATGGATGATGAGGTATCTAGGGAAATTCTCTGCTAGTTAAAATAGAGATGATGTGAAGAAACTATTATGCAAACTAAAAGAAAAATATATGATGGAGAAAATGAAACATGATCCTAAATTTGGTACTTCTCCTATATTTGTCTGATAGGGATTATGAGTTCTCTATAGACCCTGAGTTAATTCCTATAGTAGATTCTAATCCTTTCCATGGTTATGAAAATGAAACTGTTGTTGAACACCTTAGGAAACTAAATTCTATTGTTGCTCTATTTACCAATGAAGAAAAGATTCGCTACTATTATATCCTTAAGCTTTTTCCTTGTTCGATAAATGACAAGGCCAAGGAATGGTTCTTATCACTTACTCATGGTTGTATACGTAGTCCCCAGGATATGCTTCAACACTTTTATGCAAAATATTTTCCTGCTCATAAGAAACAAGCTGCCTTACAAGAAATATTTATCTTTTCTCAAATTAAAGAACAGAATCTCACTCAAGCTTGGGGGAGGCTTCTCCGGTTACTACGAGCTTTGCCTGATTGTCCACTTGAGAGGAATGAAATACTTGATATTTTTTATAATGGACTAACTGATGCTTCTAGGGATTTCGTAGATAGTTGTGCTGGTTGTGTTTTCAAGGAAAGAACCGTGGAACAAGTTGAAGAATTATTGAATAACATAATGCAAAAGGACGATGATTGGACACTCCCTGAAACACCTTTAGAACCTATTCAAAATAACAAAGGTATTCTAATTCTTGGTCCCGAAGATGTGCAAGAAGCAAAAAGATCTATGAAAGAAAAAGGTATTAAAACAGAAGATGTCAAGAAATTACCACTTATTGAAGAAATACATCGACTTGATACCCGGACACACGTAGTAAAGCTAAACTCTCTTTGTTCCTTAATAAAAGTGAAATACCTTACACTAAGACTCCTGAACAATGCTTGGATGAATTTGATAATTACGTTGTTAAGCAAGAACACTTCAACAATTTTGTTAAGAATCAACTGCAATGTAACGCTATGATGATAGATCTCTTAAGTGACTTGATGTTTAGAATTGAGAATGATGTGAAGTTTTTAGGCAAAAAAGCTTCTATGGTTCACACTCAACTAGACTAAGTCGCTAAATCACAAAATCATTTGCTTGCTGAAATGAATAATATAAATAATCATGCTATTAGAGTAGTGACTAGAGGAGGTAGAATGACACAAGAACCTATTCATCCTGAAGGTCACCCTAAAAGAATTGAACAAGATTCTCAGAAAATTAATGAAGATACAACTAGTGTAGGGAAACATTGCACGGGAAACAAAAAATTTCCTAGGTAGATGAGTTCTTCGGCACCATGATGGAGTGGCGACGGTGGTGGTGGAAGTATTCCAGCAGGGCTTCGCCTAAGCACCGCTGAATCTAGAGGGAGACGATCTAGTGGGGAGAGAGGGCTGCACCATGGCTTAGGGTTTGGTGCGTCTGCCCTCTCTCCCCTCCAATATATATAGGAGGGAGGGGAGGGGCTGGTGCCCCTAGGGTTTCCCCTAGGAGTCGGCCGAAGGAGAGGTGGAGGAGTCCACCTCCAATCCTACTCCAAGTAGGATTCCAATCCTACTTGGAATCTCTTCCCCCACTTGGGTTTTTTTCCTTTCTTCACACCCTAGACGCATGGGCCCTTAGGGGCTGGCTTGCCCAGCCCACTTAGGGATGGTGTGCCACTCCTAAGGACAATGAGGCCTCCCGACGTGTGTGCCCCCTCCCGATGCCCCCCCGGCACTCCCGGTACACTACCGAAAATACCCGAAGCTTTTCCGATGACCAAAACGGAACTTCCTATATATCAATCTTTACATGCGGACCATTCCATAGCTCCTTGTGACGTCAAGGATCTCATCCGGGACTCTGAAAAACTATCGGTCACCACCAAACAAACTCAATACTACCATAACGTCATCGAACGTTAAGTGTGTAGATCCTGCGGGTTCGAGAACTATGTAGACATGATAGTGACACCTCTACAATGAATAACCAATAGCAGGACCTGGAAGCCTGTCATGGAAACGAGCCTAACAGTAGAAGGTAGGGGTAAATAAGGAGAGGGCAGAGTCCTAGCTAGGGCGAGGATGTACACACGGATGTAGGACTTGAGGCCCCTCTCGTGGAGGTAACAACCTTATGTCTCAGTGCTTGGGAGCTCTTGTCATGTGGAATATGAGTGTTATAGGGGGTGCAAACCATTGTGCCAGAGGGGAGGGGTGTCTTATATAGAGTGCACTGGCCCTCATGAATGTGAGGCAACCAAGGGTTATCGTGGTAATAAAAGTATACGTTACTGATAACGTATGTAATGAATGCTACTAATGACGACTGGTCGAATGCCTGCATGTTCGTCTCCCTGGGGCGCCTTCTGGTGTTCTAGTGTCGACTGACTATCAGTTCTTCCGAGTGAAAGGCTACTGTCAAGTGGAGGGAGAAACCGCCGAGTGGATTATCTGTCGAGTGACTCATGCGCCTTGGTAACTTCAGTTGGAGTCTTCCTTGTAATCTTTATGTCCTCCAATGTAGTGTCCTTAGGTAGGTATGTAGGTTAGGACCCTACTCCAGGTACATATCCTCATCATTAGCCCCCGAATGTATCGGGGTTCGAGTGAAAAAGGGATCGATGTTGGTTCTGATAAAACACACAAATTCTGAATGCATTCCAGGGTTTTACGAAAATCTGCGTCAACTGGAATCTTTATCATTCACCCTGATCGATTATGTCTTTGATATGTGTCTGAGCGAACTTGAGCACAGACTCAGATCCGAATGAACAACTATATCTTTCGATTAGATGGGTCGCTCTGTTAGGTCCGGATTTCATGGGATTCGAAAATTTGGGAAGCGTGTGCTGCGTGAAGATACCACAATGACTAGGAAAGTGGGAGCATAAGGCCTCAATTTCCATGCCGCCCATTACGCCACGTACAACGTGACCTCTGCAACCGAAATATAGAGAGATTTGGCGGACTCACTCGGGATGGTATAAAATTAGGCTGCTTTGAGGACAACACAGTACTCCCTCTCGATTCCCCTCTTTCTGTCCGCCTCCTCTACTCCACGCGTGCCGCCCAACTCCATCCCGATGCCCGCCTCTGCGATGATGAAGAACAAGACGGAGAAGCTCGAGCATGCCAAGAAGAGAGTGACCAAGGCGCAGAAGCCATCGAGCGCTTGATTCACCGTGCTGCCGGGGTAGATCCAAGGAGATTTTCTCCTATCGTCGGTCATGGCGAGGGACGTCGAGAACCTCGTCGTCGACGGGCTCATAGTCGATGGATCGTGGGGGCTGTCAGAGGGGGAGCACGAGCCAGAGTCGCGTGAAGGGGAGCAAGTCCTCCTCCTCACCCACGTCAAGCGAGGTTTTTCTCTGCCTCCTCACCCATTCGTCCGAGGGTTTTTGAACTTTTTCAGGGCGCAACTACACCATTTCCCTCCGAATGCCATCTCGTATCTTGCCGTTTTCATAACCTTGTGCGAGTGCTTCTTGGGTTGTCCTCCCCACAGGGGTTTGTTTAAACACATCTGGACTATCCAACCCCAGTTGGTAAAAAAGGCCAACCCACAGGACGATAAGACCCATGTCATTCAGTTATGTGGTGGCATGGGACTCCAAAAGAGAGCTAGAAGTTCCTTTCCGTCGATGAATTTTCCTGAATTTGTTCGGGCCTGGCAGTCGACTTGGTTCTATTGTAATGACGTTGCATATCCCAACATGTCGACTGGCCTTCCCCCCTTCACAATAGAGCGACCCACTACTCCCAAATCACTGTCAGTGACAGAAGGGGAGAATGTCCAAGTGGGAATCTTAGTGAACGCCATATTTAATCTAATTCATGGCGGAGGGACTAGCATGGATCTGCTGGAGACATTTCTCAGTCAACGAATCCAGTGCCTTCAAGCGAGGTACCATGCCATGTGGCACTACTTAGGCCCCGAGGACACCACTTGGACACAACTAGAGAAAGTTTCTAAGGAGACTGTTGCACTGTGGCTTAGACGCTTCACTAGATCCTGTGACAACCCTCTGGGAGCCAACAAAATCCTTCCCTTCTCTGCTGAGAACCCGCCACCGAATCTTGTAAGTAATATCCTTCTCGAATGCTTTACTGTTTCATCGAGTGATTGGGTCATCAGTCGACTAACTTTACTATTTGAAACTTGCAGTAGTTGATGAACATGTACTCGCCCGTGCCGAATGGAGATCAGCCCATTGATGGGGAAGGGAGCGAGGGCGGTAGCATTGACGTCGATTATGTCGAGGAAAGCAAGGGTAATTATGAGGACTCAGAGGAGAGCGAGGAAGAGGTTGAGTCTCCACCTCTCAACGAGCATCGCTCCAAGCAGTGCCAAGATCCAATAGTTGCCCCAAGTAAAACTTTGGCATCGAGCACCCGGAATCCGAAGCGTGACCGGGCCGCAACATATGAGACGACAAGAAAGGTGGCGAAAGAGCCCAAGCCTGACGCGCCAAAACTTCAGAAGGCTCTGCCCTCCATGAAGATCATCGTGCCCGTTTCTTCAACGTGAGTGTTCATTTTACTTATTTTGTTGTTGCGTGAAACTTCAAACCTTTGCTAACCGAGTGGAATTTGTCCGCCAGAGCCACTACCTCGGTGACGTTGCCTCCTCGGGATGAAGAGGAGCATGTGGAAGTGGACACTCCTGACACGGCCACCTCCCAACGAGGTATAACAAACCTTCACTTTGTTCTATTTTTTGGGAATGATTCACCGATTGAATAAACTAATGTTGTCGATTGGTAGTTGTAGAAGTCATGCAATTGGAGGACGATGAAGAGCCACCATGGGTACGCGCTCAGAGAACGTCATCGGGGCAGACGCATCGTAAGTTGACTACCGCATTGTCTCAAGGGCTTGGCGAATTGTCCCGATTCAAAACTGAGCTTGCGGCTCCGCTGTCAAGTGTCCCACCAGCCACTTCGACCATTGTGGCCTCGACGCCAATTGGGCAGCATCAAGAAACTTCAGCTAGTATAGCCACATTATCAACACACCCGACGTCTGCCTTTCCTCTGTATCGCGTCTCGGAGGACCATACTGGAGTTGGCAAAGAAGCCATGATCCAAGCAGAGCAGATGCTGCTGCGTGCGAATGAGGCGTACGAAGCCAGCAAGTTGGCTTATGATGCCAGCTTGGCGCTTCGCACGAATGTCCGTGTAAGTGCGATTTTAAGTTCATTTCCAATTGATTTCCTGTCTTTCTTGACTATACACCCATTAGGTGTTTTCCTATTGAAGCATAATTTGCTTGTTTTCCTCTCGCGTAGATCAGGCCTTAGTCGAGTGGTTTCTGGTCCAGTGGGGGCACACTGAGTGCACCTACTGGGTGTAGTCCTAGATACCGCTGTCGAATGTTTATAACATCGGCAGTGGTCTTAGAATTGTTTTGATAATCGCTCGGCAGGTAGAGTGACAGTAGTTACAGTGGGGGCACACTGAGTGCACCCATTGGGTGTAGTCCCCGAGACCACCGTCGAGTGCCTGCATCGGCGGGGGTCTAATAGAGACGATGTTTGTAGGCTTGCGCACTTTTTTTGTTGACACTCGACAGGTCGAGTGATAACAAATCCAGTGAGGGCATGCTGAGTGCACCCACTGGGTGTAGTCCCGGAGACCGCCGTCGAGCGCTTGCATTGGTGGGGGTCTGATAGAGAGAATATTTTTCTCGAACAAGTCGGACCTGGTCGAGTAGTTTTCATATCCAATGGGAGCACGCTGGGTGTAGTCCTCGAGACTACTGTTGATCATTGATGATGGGCAGTAGTCTTAAGAACTTGGACTCAGGTTCCTTTTCCGTACGCGGGATACGCTTGTCACTCGGTTCGTCGAGTGAGTTCTTTGCCTTAGTGTTTCCACTTTTGAATGCTTGTCTTGGGGACAGAGAGGTCTGAAGCTACGCTGCAGGTTTCATGGGTATCATTTCCATCAACCATGATATGACGCAGGTTTCATGGATATCATTTCATCAACCATGATATGATGCTTTTCAGGGGTGTGGGGTGGGGCGGCGAGCCGCCAACTAGTCGACCAAACTTGTTCCTTTGCACTCGAGATTGGAGAAATTTTAATATCAACTGAACTACTTCTTTGTTGATTTAAAAAAGCTTGTGAACTTGGGACTCGGTACATCGACCTGGAGAAGGAGAAGAATCAGCTTCAACTGGATCTGGAGGTCTCCAAGAACAATCTGGACCGTGCACAGGCTGAACTGAGGACCCTGGGAGGTAATCTTTGTCGACCAACTGCACTATCACTTTCATCCTCCATCCTCTGAACCAAGTGTCCACACTCGAACAGACATTCATAATGAGAATTGCCGACTCCAAGCGGGACTCAACAATGTTATTTCTTTAGGTACGATGAAGAAGGCGGTGGAGGACAAGGACAAGGCACTCATTAATGCTCAAAAGGTGATGTCATGGTTTTGTCATGGTAGATGTCCAAAGACTTAGGTTCAAGGCCATCACTAAGGCGGTGGACTCAAAGGGGTTGGTCGGGATGATAGACACGGATTTACCCAGGTTCGACCCCTCGAGATGAGGTAAAATCCTATGTCCTACTTTGTGTATATTGATTGGAGTATCGATTACAAGGGAGCGTATTTGCTTGACCTAGCTCTCGATCGATTGGGTTCTGTCTAAGCCGTCCTCGAGTCTCGCCTTTATATAGGAGATCAAGAACACGGGTTACACAAATCTCATTCCGACTCTTACAACGTGTCTGACTCTGTCTCTAAGCCGTCTTGCCGACTCTGGCAGGCTGTATTCGGGTTGCTTACACGCCCGGGTCTTGCGTCTTCTTACTGACTCTGTGCCTCTGTCTCATCCCATCTGGTGATCCGCCATGCAGCCCAATCTTCCTCTTCCAGCCCATACGCTACAAGCCGCTAGGTATGACCTAGCCCCTCCTGGGCGGGTCTTACCACGGGGTTATATCCCCAACATCAGGCCCCAGATTGATTTGAGCTTGCTCATGTCAATCTCCACTTTTTAACCAGCGCGAGTCTCACACCCTTGACAGAAGAGAACATCACCTCTGCTATCAGGGGACTTACTCACGAATCTCAAGAAGCTTGCCATTCAGTCGGGTTAAAACCTTTCTACGCCACAAACCCGACACCAGACATAAGGGCGGCTTTCAAATTTACTTTTCTCTTCGCGTTGACCTTATATATACATAGACATCTTAACTCCTCTTGGCGGCTTTCGCTTACAGGCTAACTCCAGCTTCTGGAAGAAAAAATACACACCTCTAGTGAAGAAGAAGTCTTAGGAGGGCAACACCCGCGACCGCAAATCAAAAACATTGGCTCAAAATCTGCTTGAACTTGACGACTCAGAGGTAGAATTTGATCCCCTTAGCCATCCTTTTATGAAACTTACTGACAATGATTGTACACAGGAGGAGACAGAGATGAGCCACGCTAACGCCCCCAAGGTAACTTCTCTTTCTTCCGAGTCAGAAATCTTCTCACAAAGGAATATACAACAGGTCATCAGAAAAGTTCCTTTTTCACATCCTCTCGCTTATTTAGATCCTGAATTTTCCTTGAAAAAACAAACAACATGACTCTCGACGTCAGACCCGGAGCACCGGCTCTAGGGATCTCATGGCCGGCTTACATAACGCCCCAGCGCCGCGAAAACGTCCTGCTGAGGTACTTATAAAGAACTCGGAGCACAGGCTCTGGGGATCTCATGACCGGCTTACATAACACCCCAGCGCCGCGGAAACGTCCTGCTGAGGTACTTATAAAGAATCCAATATCTGTCTTATATTTCCATAATGATGCCTTACTATTATGTCTAACTGTCTTAATCTATAGGAGTCACCTCCTTCCTCTGGCGACTCATCTGTCTCTAAACTTCCTCCCATGAAGGTCAACCCAGAGTATGAATTCACCTCTATCGTGTGTATATTACCTGTATTACCTTTATATTATGTGCTGATTCTTTGCTCTTTAGGGCGCAAGCCAAACGAAGGAAAGCGGGCGGGTCTACCATTGCTCCAACTGTTCAACAACAGGATACTGCTGAGCCATCCCTCTCTCCTGCTAAACCTTCTGAAGCTACAAAAGAAACACCTGAGCAATCTCCCCCGCCCTCAGAGTTGGTGGGTCATCATTTGACGGCTTACAATAGTCCTGTGGCTGACCCTAAGACGCCCAATCCTTCCACTAAAGACTCGTCTCCCCATGATGTTACCATCACTGGGACGGGTTATCAATCTCCCACACACCATACTCTGATAAAGCACTCCAGCAAAGTTGCTACTTACTCTCCCGAGAAGATTGACTTCAAATTCCCTGTCTTGGAGAAGATGACTGCAGACGACTTACAAGCTGGCTATCTGAGCCGCCTATGTGCCAGTCGCAACATGGAGAGGAAGCTTGTTGGCTTGATGAAGAAAAAATATGAGGTATCTTTCATCTTCTATCTTTCTCTTATACCCATACATAGCCCCCAAGAATCGGGTTAATATTGCAAATAATAGACCGGGTCTTCCAAACCTTCAATCATACTATATAGAGCTTAACCTATGACCCCAAGTACCCGGTTAAATTGCATATTAGCCGATACTTTATACTAAGTCATAGATCCAATTGTAGCCCCCAAGTCCGGAGCATTATGATAATGATGACCCGGATCTCTCATATGTAAGAAGCTTCGTCGGGTGTAGCCCCCAAGTCCGGTTCATTATACTGGTGATGAGTCAGAACTTCATCACATATTTGAAAATCACAACACAGATAATAGCCCCCAAGTGCCATGTATATTGCTTGCAATGTGCTTGGGACTTATAAGAATAATTCCATCCTGGAGACTTAATATGGATAACCTTTCACTTGTGAAATGCAGGAGGCATTGAATACTGCCGAGTCTGAGCGGGCCGGCTTAAGGGTAGATCTGACAGCCCAACAGACCGCCCGAGCCACAACAGAAGAAAAATTGCGGGCGGCTCTTGAAAAACTTGAGAATCTCCAGGCTGAATTTACTGCGTATAAAAATACTGACGAAACTCATCAAGCCGCCCTGATGAAGCGTGCGAGCGATACATAGGAAAAGCACAATCTTGTATCGGCGGAGCTGAAGACTCTCAAGGATCATATCTCCAAGATGACTGCCGCTATATTTGGTAAATACATACAGTTTAAAGAATACTTTCATGAAATAAACACCTGCTAGGGGGGCTTATACCTTCGACCTTTTCTAGCAGGCAAAAGGAGCCGCCAGCTATCCTCTGATAGTTTGATAAATTGAAAGCAGTCTATACCTTCACGGAGAAACTCTATAGTGGGGTCCTTTGCACTATTAAGTCCATGATGACAGCTAAGTACGTCCCCAAATTTATGAAGGGCACCATAGAGGTCTTATCAACTTTTCCCAAGCAAGTGGACGAGATAAGGCGATCAGCCGCCAGAAGAGGGGCCATAGCTACGCTGAGCCGGTCCGTGGCCTTCGCCCCTAAATTAACTGCTAAAGAGATGATGAACGGCTTCCCTTCCAAGAAGGACAACGACTCAGACTTCACCGAAGCAGATTATGCCAAGTGGATTAAGGCCTCCTGGCAGCTTGCGTCCATACTGGTTGATGAGAAGGAGTGGTTCCTTACAAGGTGGCTTATGACGAAAACAACCAATGGCTGCGCTGCTCGGCCTTTCAAGCCAAAGACTTAGTCCCTGCACATCGTAAGCCGCTCTTCGCCCCTAACGTTGATCCGTCTCCACTTTTAGATGATGCACAATTTGAAGACTTACTAAACTGCAACTGGGATGTGGATCGTCTTTAGATCGAAGAGCCCGAAGCCAGTGCAGGATGACCCGCCGGCCAGTTAAACTCTGTTCCCAACTAATTGTAACCCGGCCAGCTGAGCTGGAGCAAGTGAAAAAACTTTTAAGATCTTCGTCTTTTGAGCTCTTGGAGAGCCTGTAATATATTTTGCAATCCTCTTATGTCTTAATCGGTGACTCATCTTTAGAGATAAATCCTACAAAAACCAAACAAAATACTCTACAATGTTTGCCTGGGCGGCTTTAGAAAAGCATAACCTGGAGATCTTAATATAGCCTGGCTTCATCTTTCACAATCTTGCTCTGGCCCGACTTGTGAATGTAATGTATGGTGCAGCTATGATGCAATATGTATATGGTGCAATATGTGATGTAATATGTATGATGCAATATGTGATGTAATGCATGATGATCTTGCTCTGCCCTTGTTTTTGTTTTTTTGTTTTTCGAAAACTCATATTCTGGCCCTTCTGAGGGGGGGGGGACTGTTGCTTTGAACCACTTAACAGTGCAGGGTCTCTAACGAGACTGACCACCAATCTTGCACGGCTCAGAGTCTCTAGGTGAGATTAACTGTTAAGGGCGCAACAGACCAGAATTTATGACAGGGTGAGTGCCCCGGGCCCATAAGCTACTTCTCACATGACATAAATCCTTCGTTTGAACCTTAAGAAACGTCACTTGTTAAGAGCACGATGGGCCACTTGGCAGAGAGTATGTAGCAGATGAGAGAGTTTCACTCGCCGTTGTATGAGGCCCTCGGAGGGGGTGAGTTGACAGCTCACTGCACCCCTGGAAGAGCGGCAACTACATACAAGCAGGTATAGTCTTAACAGCTTAAAAGCCAACCAAGAGTGGGGGCAACCTTCACCCACTCTGGAACTTGCTCTGGTCCGTGACCCGTCTTGCATCATGGCACCTATGTTTGAATGGCTCGCATCCTGGCGGCTGTAACAGCCCGAGACTGATGCTCCAGAAGATTCCCCTTTGATTCCATTCTCGTTCATGTTTTGTTTGGTTGTGGCATTCATCACTGCATCATTCGCATCATCTGCATAGCATCGTCACTCGTTTTCGAAAACTTGCATCCATTCGTAGTTGCCGGTTCTCTCTGTTCTTGCCATTGCCCGTTTCGAGACCAACCACACACGCATGCACCCGCGACATCGTTAAAATGTTGTAGGTAGACTGCCTTCCGAATTTCATCGCATTTGGAGTTTGTTTGGTACCCGAACGGTCAGTCGTAGTAGTGCGGTCATAGGTTTATTCGTTAGACATTTTTTGGTGTTTTAAAACCTCGTGTCATGGGTCGCAAACCTCCCTCTCATCCCACCTAGACCATCTACACAACCATCGCAGCCTAACCTAGCCCCCTCCGCTTCCGGGCCGTCCAATCGAGATCGAACGGTCCGAAAACGGATGAAATCTGCAAATCCTAGACCCCCTTGCCTATTTAAATAGCCCCCTTCCTAATTTGGACAAACCCTAGCCCTTCCCTCGATTTCCAGACCGGATCAACCCCCAAACGCCACCCAGCCACCTGTCTCCCTCCTCTCGCCGCAAGGGCCTGCCCAGGCCCATCCGGAGGCCCGCTTGGGCCCGAGACACCGCAGCCGCCGCCCGAGCTCCCTACGAGCTCCTCCCAAGATCTCCTCGAGCCAGGGCCTAGCCGGCACGAGCCCCACCAGTAGAGTACCGTCACCGGCGAGCGTGAGGCCATCCCCGCCACCTCTCTCTTCCATCTCCCTCCCCGTCTTCTCTTTCTCTCCCTCTCATATCCCTCTCTCTTCCCGTGACCAGTAACCATGGACGCCGCCCTCAAGTTTCACTACATCACCGGAGGAGCTCCACCGCCCCAGATCCGGTTGGGATCGAGCCCCTCGGCCTCGATCTAGAACCACCTCGCCAAGATCCCGTCGCAGCCCCTGCCAAGATCTGCCAAGATGCCTATGCCTTGTCCGATTGAGGAGGACGAGCGTCCGCTCGATCTCGCCTGCCTGCGTTGACTAGATCGGGGTTGGCATGGGCCTCCTGGCGCATGGCCCAGCCGGCCTCCCAAGGCCTAGCCAAGCAAGGTGAGCGGTCCAGCCTCCTATCCCTCGCCCAGGCGCAGTGCGGCTATATTGCGCCCGCCTCTGTTAGTCATTGCCATGCTAGTTGTCCCTCTTATATCGTCATGTCCTGGTACCTACCACTTGTTTGTCAAGCCTCCCAACGTTTCCATGAAAGCCTCTAACGCCTCCACATGCCAGCAAACCTATGCTTGGCTATGTTACCGCTTGCTCAGCCCTTCTTATAGCGTTTCTAGCTGCAGGTGCAATTGCTTCCATGTGACAACATGGACATTCTTTTGTTATCACAATATTATTGTTATTCAATTTAATGCATTTATACACTTGGTAAAGGGTGGAAGGCTTGGCCTTTTGCTTGGTGTTTTGTTCCACTCTTGCCACCCCTAGTTACTTCTGAACCGGTGTTATGTTCCATAATTGAGCGCTCCTAACATGCTCGGGGTTGTTATGGGGACCCCCTTGATCTTCATTTTAGGATAAAGCTTGTCTGGCAAGGCCCAACATTGGTACTATTTGCTTAATAACAACTAAAATTTCATAGGGCATGATCACCCCATGGATTAATCAACAACCCGGGCCAGTGCTCCTCATGAGTGTTGGTCCAAACTAGAGCACTGTGCGGGGCCACCCCAGGGCAACTTGGGTGATTTCTATCAGGCCACTGTATGCGTAGCTTATCTGTCATGTCCCGAGAACGAGATATGGGGCTCCTATCGGGATCGTCGACACGTTGGGAGGCCTTGCTGGACTAGTTTTACCTTTCTCGAATGTCTTGCATAAGGAACTCTGATCTTCTTTGAGCTATATCGAGGTGTCGGATTTCCTTTGGAATTGCTTATGAAGATCACGAGATCCATGGTCGAGGTTATTCCCGCGGCGTGTGGTTAATTTGTGATGGATGAGTTGGGGCACCCCTGTAGGGTTAAATCTTTCGGAAAGCCGCTGTCGGGACCCCGATCCTAAGTCATATGAATCCAGACTTTAACATATCACATCACTTTGTGGCCTCACGCACGGTAAGCTCCACGGCTGCAGCCTTACCTTAGGCGGGACTGTTTGCGTCTTTTGGCTCACGTATGTGAACATGTCGCTGGCAATCAAACGACAGAGAATCCGGGCCGACATGACTAGTCATAGAACCCAAGTGGCACATCCGTATGGAAACAGGCATATGTAACCCAGCAATGCAGGTGTCGGCCTCAAGCGTGTGTAGACGAGTCATAGCAAGCTACAAGGACTCCATTACACCATGGGACATAAATGTCATCACTGCACGTAGACGAGTCGTAGCAAGCTACAGGGACTCCATTACACTGCGAGACATTTCCCCGAAGGGACAGACATAGCAGCAAACAAGGATACATGCCGGTCAATCAATGTGTCCAGAGCAGTAGCAAGCTACCATGGCTCGGTGGAAGCACAAAGAGGCAGCTTCCCGTAAAGAGTACTACTAAAGGCATAGGACTAGGTGTCGGATCCCATACATACCGTTGCACGTCACACGTACGCATGACATGCCCGATATGCATAGATACAACTATGGCATCACAACATAACCATGCAACAACACAACTTTTATTTAACAGGATCAGACGAGCCTTGGATAATATGTTCTTACAGGTAGGGGTCACATGACCCGATACTCAAGTCATACAAACAAGTTCATACAAACCAAGTGGAAGCATAAAGCTGTCTGAGTACAAATAGATGAAATGGTAAAAAGGCACATGGCCTGACTATCTACAGCCCGCCACAGGGCATAGGTCGTAGCTGGGACACCAGCTATTCGGCATCGTTGACATCTAGAAAGAACCCACCTAATGGGTTCTGGGTCTCATCTGGAGCATTTATTAAGCAAACGTGAGTACAAACATACTTAACAAGTCTTTAAAACCTACACTGCACAGTTTTAACTCTTTGTTTACTTTTTAGATATCGCACAGGAGTCCACTAACTCCATGACAATAAACCACCATAGATTCACTTCCCTCTCCTGGGAGAGTGCCATCCATGATACTCACACTTTTCTTGATATTTTTCTTAGTATCCATTTGATTATCTATGAACAGCATAAGATTTACAAGTAATCTATATCCGAGGACGCGGCTATTCGAATAGTTTCATACCCTGTAGGGGTGTACTTCTTCACACACGCTCTTGCCACTTATCTCTGTGTGCTCATAAAACCATGCACCTCGGCAACCTTCAAGCGGAACCGCAGCGAGGGAGTCGGCCATGACCATCAATCACATAAGACCTCTAGTCCAGGCTATCGCCTATTTGAGACTGAACCCGCACGGAAGTCCGGCCGAAGTTTCCGCTACGGCCCCAAATGATGTGCGCAGGCTTCCCAAGCCCACTATTCGGGTGACCCTTGGTACACCGTGCCACTACCTACCGTGTCGTAACCCACCCCTAGGGTCAGCGCTACACACGGCCTCCAGCATGCTATAAACACCAGAAACTACTTGCAACTCCTGGACTAAGGACTAAGCGACTGATTAGTCGAGAGGGGTTGAGTTACCGGAACCCAATGTGTGGTAGTAACAAGTCTTGGATCACAAACACGAAACTCGGTTCCTAAGAATGGTCCCAATGAGACAACCCGCTATGTACTCCTACATAGCCTCTCATCGCTACCTTTAACAAATCGGGTTCATCATAAGCTTATCACATCGGAACAACAATGTTTCACTCGAGTTCATCACCCAGATGAATCAGACCTGACACAACTCTAAACATAGCAAGCATAGCAGGCAAAGTAAGCTAAGCACATCATGGAACAAGCATCTACTAGGTATGCTAGGTTTTAAGGTTTAGCTATTTACTATGACAATGACAGGTCATGCAAAAGAATAGGTTCTTCTATCGTGTATGACAGACATATGAGCGTTTGTCCTAATGCAATAAATAAGAGAAGGAGCAAGAGAGTGGGATGTTATCAGAATGATCAAGGGGGTTCCTTGCCTTGCTGGGTAGCGGGAAGATTCTCTCCTTTGTTGGAATACTCAGGGGTATCCTCAGAAGCAGGGCCTACCGCAATGCAGATAAATAGCATTCAATACACGCAAGTGCAACAATATGATGCATGATCATGACATGGTAGCATGTATGGATGAGCTAATGCAACTAATGTCCAAGTTAATTTGAAGTGAGATTGAATATAGATTCAAAATCGTTCTTCATTTCAAATTACATATGCTAACATATTAATAAATGTGAAGGTTCATCTACATAGGTTTCTCTAACATGCATGATAATAGCACCATTGGATTCATTGGATTTTTCTGATAAAGTTTCATATATAAATTATTTTCATCTGATTTACAGATTAATTTATATGAAATTTTAAAGTTTTAAACATTTTTTGGAATTATTTTAAAACTGGAAAATGAAATATGACGTCAGCCTGACGTCACTACCACGTCAGCTTGTCGGCTGACCATCCCAGGTCAAACCTGACGTGCGGGGCCCGCACGTCAGTGACACAGGCCTAATTCCCGCGTTGACCAATGTTTGACCCGCAGTTGGGGCCCACTAGTCACTGGCTGAGGGCCTAATTAAGAGGGGGATTAGCCCCTAATGACCGGCCACGTCGGCGCCCACCGGAGCGGGGCCGGCGGCGACCAACAGCAAGGTGGCGACCTGCCGGAGTTGCGCCTCCGGCAACCATTTGCCGCACGGAGGGCACCGGGAGGTAGCCCGTGCACTCGCGCGTCTAGCAGGGCAGCAGAGGGGGCTCGGGGTCACCGGAGACGACGACCACGTCGAGCTGAGCGGCAGCGATGGCTCGGGCAGGACCGGCTACGGTGCTACAGGCTGCGGGAGGTGGAGCTACGGGTGGCTACAGGCTCCTGGGGATGCTACGAGCACGAGCCCGTGGTCGGGAGCGAGCTTTGGCCAATAAGGTCACGTCTACGCCATGGCTGGCGGCGAGCTCCGCTCGGCTCTAGCTACTGACGGGGCTAGAGGAGGAGAACGGCGACGGAACCAGGGGGAAATGGACCGGGGCCTCACCGGAGGGGCTTCTAGCGCCGTGGCATGGTCAGGGACGCACGGAGGGCGGCGAATCGTCGGTGGCTTTAGTTCGGCAAGGGGGAAGCAGGGGAGGGGGAAGAGAGGAATGGCGAGGGGGAAACTGGTCTAGGCGGTAGCGGAGCCTATCCTCTCGCCAGCGCGACGAGGAGGCAGCCAGGTAGGCAGGGAGGAGGTGGCGAGCGCGTGGCCACGGTCGGCTGCGGTGGAGGCACGCAGCTACTTCTCCTCCTGGTAGGAGGAAGAAGACGCTGCTACCCCCCGTGGGTTGGGCCTCTTCTTCAGGTAAGCCCAGTTATGTTTTTCTCCCCCCTTTTTCTTTATTTGCTTTCTTTTCTAATTTCTGAAATTTGTTTTATTTTATTTTCAGGCACATATGCTATTTTACAATATCCCAAATATTTTATATATATTGTAGTTTGAATATTTCAAACTTATCTAAAACGTTTCAGGATATTTTGAAAACTAAAATAATGATAATGCTTTATTTGATATTTTCAGAAGCTTTATCATTTATTTTTAAATTTCTATAATCGTTCAAATATTTTAAATGACCCCTTGTATAATCATGTCCATATTTATCAGACATAGGGGACATTTTAGATGGGCATTTTGGATTTGTTGAATTTTCACAAACTTTGAATTGGTTTGATTCAAATGAGGGTTTGGGGTTTCCTTTAGTCCCCATTTCATGTTGATACAAAAATGATATATGATGCACACACACATGCTGTCCTATGACAACTAGCTAGGGATGTGACAACTCACCCCCACTCAAAAGAATCTCGTCCCGGTATTTTGAAGTCGTCGGGAATAGCACGGGGTACTCTAGTCGAAGACGATCTTCTCTTTCCCATGTGGCCTCCTTTTCAGAATGGTGTGACCACTGAACCTTGAGAAACTTGATGTTCCGTCGCCGAGTGGTACGCTCAGCTTGATCAAGAATACGAACAGGGTATTCTCGATATGTAAGGTTATCTTGGAGATCAAGCGCTTCGTGGTCTACCTCACGGACAGGGTCTGAGAAGCAACGCCTGAGTTGCGAGACGTGGAAGACATCATGAACCTTGGAAAGATGCGGCGTGAGTTACAATTGGTAGGCAACCTCTCCTCGTTTAGCAAGAATGCGAAAAGGTCCAATGTAACGAGGAGCCAACTTGCCCTTGATACCGAATCGATGGGTACCCTTTAGAGGCGTAACCCGAAGGTAAGCCTTCTTGTCAACTTCATAGGTTACAGCCTTATGATGGCGATCATATTGAATCTTTTGATGAGATTGGGCTGTTTTCATCTTTTCATGAATAATGCGAACTTGCTCCTCTGCATCCTGGATCATATCCGAGCCAAAGAGTTGCCTCTCTACGGTTTCTGACCAGTTAAGAGGTGTTCGACACCTTCGTCCATAGAGAACTTCAAAAGGGGCTTTGCCCAAGATTGATTGATAACTATTGTTATATGCAAATTCGGCAAACAAAGACATTTCTCCCAATTCATACCGAAGGATATAACACAAGCTCAGAGCATGTCTTCGAGAATTTGACTGACTCGCTCAACTTGACCACTTGATTGCGGGTGGAAAGCAGTGCTAAAGGATAGATGAGTCCCCATAGCGGTTTGAAAACTTTCCCAGAATTGGGAAGTAAAGATACTTCCATGGTCTGAATTAATCTCCAATGGAACACCATGAAGAGAAACTATTCAAGAAACATATAACTCCGCTAGCTGGCTAGCAGTTATACTCCCCCGAACAGGAAGGAAATGAGCCACTTTGGAAAGGCGGTCGATGACCACAAAGATAGCATTATTCCCTCTCTTAGTCCTGGGAAATCTAGTAATGAAATCCATACCGACCTTATCCCATTTCCATTCAAGAATAGCTAAAGGTTGAAGGGTGCCAGCAGGCCTTTGATGTTCGGCTTTCACGCGACGACAAACGTCGCAATTAGCAACGAACTGAGCAATTTCTCTCTTCATCCTAGTCCACCAGAACCTTTGGCATAGGTCCTGATACATCTTGGTACTACCCGGATGAATTGTGAGAGGAGAATCATGAGCCTCCTTAAGAATCAATTGTCGTAGATGTTGCTTCTTCGGGATCACCAAGCGGTTCTCAAGGAAGACAACACCCCGATCAACTTCCGAGAAGCATCTAACATTACCCTTCTTAATGTTTTTCTTGATCCGAGATATCCCAACATCATGCTTCTCGGCTTCTATAATTTGATCCGTAAGAGTAGGTTTCGCCACCAGGTTGGATAGTAATCCATAAGGAACAATGTGGAGGTTTTAACTTCCGAAATTCCTCATGGAGAAGTGGTTGACCTTGTTGTAACATCAAGTTGTTACAATAAGACTTACGACTTAGTGCATCAGCCATGACATTGGCCTTCCCTTGGGTGTAAGTTATCCCTAAGTTGTAATCTGTAATCAACTCAACCCACCGTCTTTGCCTGAGATTCAAATCCGGCTGGGTGAAAATATATTTCAGACTTTGGTGATCAGTGTAAATTTCATAATGATTACCTAGAAGGTAATGTCGCCAGGTTTTTAGTGCATGGACCATAGCTGCAAGCTCAAGATCATGTGTTGGATAATTATCCTTATGTGGACGCAACTGTTGAGATGCGTATGAAATCACATGACAATCTTGCATGAGAATGCAACCTAATCCTTGTCGCGAGGCATCGCAATAGATAACAAAGTCCTTAGAGAAGTCTGGTGGCACCAGAACGGGAGCAGAGGTCAGTCGTCTTTTCAACTCGTGAAAACTGCGCTCGCATTGTGGAGTCCACTCGAACTTTTTATCTTTCTTGAGGAGTTCAGTCAGAGGTTTTGCAACCTTGGAGAAATTCTCACCAAAGCGGGGACAATAGCTCGCTAAGCCAAGGAAACTTCGAACTTGCTTAACCGATTCAGGTTGAGTCCAATCAAGGACGTCCTAAACTCTCTCAGGATTGATAGAAATACCCTTACCAGAGATCACGTGGACCAGATAGGTCACTTCTCGCAACCAAAATGCACACTTGGAGAATTTGGCATACAGACGGTGCTTTCAAAGTTTCATCAATACCAGCCTTAGATGCTCAACATGTTCCTGTTCGTTCTTCGAGTAGATGAGTATAACGTCGAGGTAAACCATGACGAAATTATCTAAATACTCCATGAAGATCGAATTCATCAAGTGAGAGAAGGTGGCTGGAGCATTGGTTAAACTGAAGGACACGACGGTGTACTCGTATTGGCCATAACGAGTAACAAAAGCCATTTTTGGAATGTCCCTGTTTCTAATTCTGATTTGATGGTATCCCAACCTCAAATCCATTTTGGAAAAGATAGAGGATCCAGTGAGTTGATCATACAAATCGTTGATCCTGGGGAGTGGATACTTGTTCTTAATGGTGACCAGATTCACTGGCCGATAATCCACAACCATTCGATCCGATCCATCCTTCTTCTTGACGAAGAGGATGGGACAAGCCCAAGGAGAAGAACTAGGATGGATGAAACCTTTCTTCAAAGCCTTACCGCGTTGAATTTTAAGTTCGGCTAGTTCTAAGGGTGCCATCTCATAGGGTCTTCTGGCAATTGGGACAGTCCCTGGAATGAGCTCTATCACAAACTCAACATCTCTAACAGGTGGAATTCCTGGCAGTTCTTCTGGAAAGACATCCGGAAAGTCACGGACTACCGGAATATCTTCTAACTCTGGAAGAGGGCCAGCATTGAGGGAATAGAATTGGCGCTTGGCTGCTCGAGTGGAGACATTAACTATCTCACCCGATGGATGTGTAAGTTGAACATTTCTAGTATGAGTATCAATCTTAGCATAGTGGGCTTTCATCCAATCCATGCCTAGAATGATATTGATGTCCGAAGACTGGAGGGCTGTCAAAGATGCTAGGAAGACTAGCCTATCCACCAAAATCTCATTATCATGGCTCACCCTAGAAGTTTGCCACTTTGAAACAAGAGTCTCAACTACTAGAGGAGTAGGCATATCACAAAAAGACATGTTATGCAATTGTGCATAACTTTCTGAGATATAATAATGAGATGCCCCAGTATCAAATAGAACAGATGCTGGATGACTATTGACAAGGAGCGTACCTAGGATAGCATCAGGATCCTCAAAGGCTTCTTCAGCAGAGACATAATTCACTCGTCCACGAGTAGGAGATGGCTTCACATAGAAGGCTTGTCCCAGCTTCCCACGTCCAGCGGGCTTAGCATTGTTCCGAGGACACTCACGAGAGTAGTGTCCTGGTTCCCCACATTTGTAACAGAGAACGGTGGCACGGGGAGCAACACTAACAGGTGGACCTCCAAATGGCCTGGCTGGAGGGTTGGGCTGAGCTGGGCGAGGAGCCTGGAAGGATGGCCTCGGGGTGTATCTTGGCGGCAGAGCTACGTTGGGCACCCACACCCAGCGTTTGTTGGAGCCTGAGCCAGATGCGGGGCTGAAGTCATGGTTGTGCTTCCTCATGGCCTCATAGTCGGTTTGTCCAGTCTCGGCATTGATAGCCTTGTTAATGAGAGCCTGGAAGGTTGTACACTCATGGAGGCGCAAATCTCGTCGGAGCTCAGCGTTAAGTCCCTTGCGGAACCTAGGCTGTTTCTTGGCATCAGTTGAAACTTCCTACGGAGCATAGCGAGCAAGATTTCCGAACTCACGGCTATAGGCATCCACTGACAGTCTGCCCTGGATGAAAGCAAAAAATTCCTCTCTCTTGCGATCCATCAGCCCTTCCGGGATGTGATGGGTATGAAATGCTGCACTAAATTCTTCCCAAGTTGGTGCAGGGCCTTCGGGATGCATGGCTTCATTGGCGGGTCCTTCAAGAAAGTAGGTAGCAAAGGTCACCTTGTTGGCCTCGGACACATTGGCAGCCTGGATCTTACGGAACATGCTGGTCAGCCAATCATCCGCGTCGAGTGGGTCGACCGAATGATGATACTTAGGTGGGCACAACTTGACGAAATCACCGAGTGACACGCCATCATTGTGATCATTGCGGGGAGCACGTGCTGTGTTCTGCTCAATTCGTTCCAATAGCCTGTTCGTCTCCCTTTTGTTCCGTTCAGCTTCTAGCATCACTTCTGCCAAAGAAGGCACATGTGGCAGGTTCTCTTGCCTTGGTTGGCTTCCCTCGCCCTACTCAGGGGCAGGCACGCGGTTATTCCTAGTTGCCACCATCCTGGGAAAAGAAACCCATAGCTTAGACATACAGGACATCAACTCTAAGACATGAGATAAGGAATGTACTGGACAACATGGCATGCAGGGCAAACACCCAATCAACATGGTAAAAACAACTGCCATATGAACACCATGATTCATACACACCATGACATAGTTCAGTACAAGCCCAAGCGGAAATACAAACTACGGGGAGATGACACAACTCATCGGAGCCATTTCAAGCTCCCTATACATTATCTATCTACACCTCCGGAACTCAACTCTCAACCTCAATCATATCCCAGAAGACACGCAGGACTGTGGGGATACGACTACTATGATACTAGTACTAAGATCCACATACTCAAGCATCACCGTGGAATGCCTCATATGGGTTGCCCCCGTGACCCGGGAGCTGATCCTGAGGATCTGCAAACACCCTAGCCTGTGATTCCTAGAAACCGTAAGGACATGGATGTGGCCTTGGTTCCCTTGTCGGTGGCAACAGCGGTCCTCGAAGAGGGGTGATGCCTCCAACATCGGGCCAGTCTACGTGTGCTGGCAGATGAGTCCGCGGTGGGGTTAGCGTCTCCAAATCTCCATAGCCTATCTACACGGCAGATGCCAACTGCGTCAGGGCTGCCCAAAGATGTGCACGGGTAGCATAAATCTCCATGCAAAGGGCACGTGCATCCCGGTCCCTGTTCTCCAACATCCGAGCTGTCACCTGCAGCCTAAGGTTTTCATGAGAACAATCATAGTAGGCTGCGCTAAGATAGCCATCCTCTCCTCCCATGGAAGCAGGAACATAACATAACTCTGTGTTCTGAAGCAGGCCATGGTGAAACCTCATGATAGTCAGCATGGTGTAGGCGGCCTCCTGAACTGCCATGTCTATGGTGCCACCTAGTCCATAAGTCCAGTGAAGCGGCTCTGCAGCTCCAGGATATGAAGGATATATCTTAACAGTACACAAATACTGACTCTGGTTGAAATCTCGATACTGTTCCTCCACTGTGTACTCTGGTTACCAACGGTAACTGGCCTCCATCATAACTCTAACCAACATGGCCGTGTGACCCGGTACATCGATGCACCTGGTCAGACGGACCACCTAACGGGATGGATGAGAGGGCATCTGAAATAGAGAAAGATGCAAAGACATTAGAGATTCTAGCAGAAATTGGACAACATAACGGCTATAATTGCTCAAAAAGGATTTTGAGACAACTGCAAAAGATTGGAAAAGCATATCCACTCGACTTTCTAGACTCAAATCTCTTCTCCATCTGTTTGTCACACCAACAATACTCAAGTACCGACATACACTTGCAAACAAGCTAGCTAGTAGTCCCTGGGTAGTAACTCGTCATCCTACGCAATAGATGAGAAGCCTAGTTCTTATCCCCGTAGAAAAGATGAGAATGACTCGGAATAGAATAACTTCGGAATAGGAGTAAAAAGAGCCTTACGTTCCCTTCCACAATCAATTCCCCTACTTTTGTATAGTGTTTCTAGACTCAACTTCGACCGGTTTGGCTTGGTAGTCCTATAGTCAGTCAGGCTCTGATACTAATGCTGTCAGGATCCCGTCCTAATTCATATGAATCCAGACTGTAACATATCACATCACTTTGCGGCCTCACACACGGTAAGCTCCACGGCTGCAGCCTTACCTTAGCTAGGACCGTTTGCATCTTTTGGCTCACGTATGTGATAATGTCGCTGGCAATCAAACGACAGAGAACCCGGTCCGTCATGACTAGTCATAGGACCCAAGTGGCACATCCCTACGGAAACAAGCATACGTAACCCAGCAATGCAGGTGTCGGCCTCAAGCGTGTGTAGATGAGTCATAGCAAGCTACAAGGACTCCATTACGCCGTGAGACATAAATGCCATCACTGCACGTAGACGAGTCGTAGCAGGCTATAGGGACTCCATTACACTGCAAGACATTTCCCCGAAGGGACGGACACAACAACAAAGAAGGATACATGCCGGTCAATGAATGTGGCCGGAGTAGTAGCAAGCTACCATGGCTCGATGGAAGCACAAAGAGGAAGTTTCAAGTAAAGAGTAGTAGTAAAGGCACATGACTAGGTGTCGGATCCCATACATACCATTGCACGTCACACATACGCACGACATGCCCGATATGCATAGATACAACTATGGCATCACAACATAACCATACAACAACACAACTTTTATTTAAGAGGCTCAGACGAGCCTTGGATAATATGTTCTTATAGGTAGGGGTCACATGACCCGACACTCAAGTCATACAAACAAGTTCATACAAGGCAAGCGAAAGCATAAAGCTGTCTCCGTACAGACATATGAAAGGGTAAAAAGGCACATGGCCTGACTATCTACAGCCCTCCATAGGGCATAGGTCGTAGCTGGGACACCAGCTATTCGGCAGCGTCGACATCTACAAAGAACCCACCTGATGGGTTCTGGGTCTCATCTGCAACATTTATTAAGCAAACGTGAGTACAAACGTACTCCGCAAGTCTTTAAAACAGACCTAGTCTATTCATGCTCCTATATCAACAAGGGGGGTGGTGGAGTTATGCAGCAATGCCAGCTTTGACTCATGGCTAACCTACATTACATAGTTTTAACTCTTTGTTTACTTTTTAGATATCGCACACGAGTCCACTAACGCCATGACAATAAACCACCATGGATTCACTTCCCTCTCGTGGGAGAGTGCCATCCACGGTACTCACACTTTTCTTGATATTTTTATGAGTATCCATTTGATTATCTATGAACAACATAAGCTTTCCAAGTAGTCCATATCCGAGGACACGGCTATTCAAACAGTTTCATACCCTGCGGGGGTGTACTTCTTCACACACGCTCTCGCCACTTATCATTGTGTGCTCATAAAACCATGCACCTCGGCAACCTTCAAGCGGAAGCCTAGCAAGGGAGTCAGTCATGACCGTCAATCACATAAGACCTCTAGTCCAGGCTATCGCCTATCTGAGACTGAACCAGCACGGAAGTCCGACCGAAGTTTCCGCTACGGCCCCAAACGATGTGCGCAGGGTTCCCAAGCCCACCATTCAGGTGACCCTTGGTACACCGTGCCACTGCCTACCGCGTCGTAACCCACCCCTATGGTCAGTGCTACGCACGGCCTCCAGCATGCTATAAACACCAGAAACTACTTGCAACTCGTGGACTAAGGACTAAGCGACTGATAAGTCCAGACAGGTCGAGTTACCAGAACCCAATGTGTGGTAGTAACTAGTCTTGGATCACAAACACGGAACTCAGTTCCTAAGAACGGTCCCAATGAGACAACCCGCTATGTACTCCTACATAGCCTCTCATCGCTACCTTTACCAATTCGGGTTCATCATAAGCTTGTCACATCGGAACAACAATGTTTCACTCCAATTCACCAAGATGAATCAAACCTGACACAACTCTAAGCATAGCAAGCATAGCAGGCAAAGTAAGCTAAGCACATCATGGCACAAGCATCTACCAGGTATGCTAGGTTGCAAGGTTTAGCTATTTACTATGAAAATGACAGGTCATGCAAAAGAATAGGTTCTTCTACCGTGTATGACAGATATATGAGCGTTTGTCCTAATGCAATAAACAAGAGGAGTGAGAGAGTGGGATGATATCAGAATGATCAAGGGGGTTGCTTGCCTTGCTGGATAGCGGGAAGGTTCTCTCCTTCGTTGGAATACTCGGGGGTATCCTCAGAAGCAGGGCCTACCGCAATGCAGATAAATAGCATTCGATACATGCAAGTGCAACAATATGATGCATGATCATGACATGGTAGCATGTATGGATGAGATAATGCAATTGTGTCCAAGTTAATTTGAAGTTTGAATATAGGTTCAAAATCGTTCTTCATTTCAAATTCCATATGCTAACCTATTAATAAATGTCAAGGTTCATCTACATAGGTTGCTCTAACATGCATGATAATAGCACCATTGTATTCATTGGATTTTTCTGCTAAATTTTCATATATAAATTATTTTCATCTGATTTACAGATTAATTTATATGACTTTTTCAATTTTAAACAATTTTTGGAATTATTTTAAAAATGAAAAATGAAATATGACGTCAGCTGGTCGGCTGACTAGGCCAGGTCAAACCTGATGTGCGCGGCCCGCACATCAGTGACTCACGCTTAATTCCCGCGTTGACCAGGGTTTGACCCGCAGCTGGGGCCCACTGGTCAGTGGCTAGGGGCCTAAATAAGAGGGGGATTAGCCCCTAATGGCCGGCCACGTCGGCGCCCACCGGAGCGGGGCCAGCGGCGAATAACAGCACGGCGGTGACCCGCTGGAGTTGCGCCTCCGGCGACCATTTGGCATGCGGAGGGCACCGGGAGGTAGCCCGTGCACGCGCGCGTCTACCAGGGCAGCAGAGGGAGCTCGGGGTCGCCGGAGACGACGACCACGTCAAGCTGAGCGGCGGCGGCGGCTTGGGCAGGACCTGCTACGACGCTACAGGCTGCAGGGGGTGGAGCTACGGGTGGCTACGGGCTCCTGGGGACGCTACGAGAACGAGCCCGTGGTTGGGAGCGAGCTTTGGCTGCTGTGGCCATGGCTACGCCATGGCCGGCGGCGAGCTCCGCTCGGCTCTAGCTACCGACGAGGCTAGAGGAGGGGAACGACGACGAAACCAGGCGGAAACGGACTGGGGCCTCACTGGAGGGGCTTCTAGCGCCGTGGCGTGGTCGGGGATGCACGGAGGGCGGCGAATCGCCGGCGGCTTGAGTCCGGCAAGGGGGAAGCAGGGAAGGGGTGAAGAGAGGAATGGCGAGGGGGAAACGGGTCCAGGCGGCGGTGGAGCCTATCCTCTCGCCAGCGCGACGAGGAGGCGGCCAGGCAGGCAGGGAGGAGGTGGCCAGCGCATGGCCACGGTCGGCTCCGGTGGAGGCACGCAACTGCTTCTCCTCCTGACAGGAGGAAGAAGACGTTGCTGCCTCCCGTGGGCTGGGCCTCTTCTTCAGGTAAGCCCGGGTGGGTTTTTCTCCCCCCTTTTTCTTTATTTGCATTCTTTTCTAATTTCTGACACTTGTTTTATTTTATTTTCTGGCACATATGCTATTTTAGAATATCCCAAATATTTTATATATTGTAGTTTGAATATTTCAAACTTATCTAAAACGTTTCAGAATATTTTCAAAACTAAAATATGATAATGCATTATTTGATATTTTTAGAAGCTTTATGATTTATTTTTAAATTGCTATAGTTGTTCAATTATTTTAAATGACCCCTAGTATAATCATGTCCATATTTATCAGACATAGGGGACATTTTAGATGGGCATTTTGGATTTGTTGAATTTTCACAAACTTTGAATTGGTTTGATTCAAATGAGGGTTTGGGGTTTCCTTTAGTCCCCATTTCATGTTGATGCAAAAATGATATATGATGCACACACACATGCTGTCCTATGACAACTAGCTAGGGATGTGATAGCCGTGCCCGTGGTTATGTGGCAAACTTGTATACTTTGTTTAACGCCCGGTCATAGCAAACTTGAAGTAAACTGAAATAAAATACACCAACTCTGTGCGTAACCGTGATTGTCTCTTCTCGTGAGTCCTTATCCGAGAGTGAACACGATGGGGTTATGATTGACGTAAGTAGGTCTTTAGGATCATTTAGTGATCATTACTAGTTCACGTCCGTTATGCGTAGACCACCATACTTTACTTTTTGTATTCGTAAGTTAGCCACTCAAATAAATGCTTAGTTGCTTGCTGCAGCCTCACCACTTAACCATACGTCACCTATTATGCTTTAATAGTCTTGATACCCTTGGAAATGAGATTGCTGAGTCCCCGTGGCTCACAGATTACTACAACAACAGTTGCAGGTATAGGCAATGTGATGATTGATCATGAGAGCGATGCTTGTTTGATTTGGAGTCCTTCTTCTTGTTCTTCTTCTTCAATCTAGGATGGGTTCTAGGCGGCGGCCTGGGATAGCAAGGATGGATGTCATTTTGTCGTTTGTTTTCGTCCGTAGTCGGACCCTGCTCTTCTGTATGATGTTTGAGTATGTCGTTGCATTAATGTGATATTTTTGTAGCTTGTGGGTAGTGTAAGCCAATTCCTTATACTCATCTCTTTTGTACATGTACTTGTAATGATATCCATTCTTGCAACATGACGAGATGCGCTCCTATCCCTGTCGAGGTCTTCGAGCCAAACTAAGGACAGGGTCGCATCTTGGGCGTGACAGCGGCTCATCCTCTTTGGTGTCCATGGCATCCATGTTTGAATGGCTCGCATCATGGCGGCTCGCCCTCTTGAGCGAGTTGAGATCTTTCACCCGTAAGGTAAGGCACCCATGTTTGAACGTCTCGCAACATCGCGGCTCATCGTCTTGAGTGACCTTAAATCTTTCATCAATAAAATGGTGCACCCATGTTTGAACGGCTTGCAACATGGCTGCTCATCCTCTTGGGTGACCTGACAACTTTCGTCCATAAGGTGGTATACCCATGTTTGAATAGCTCACAATGTGGCAGCTCGTCCTCTTGAGCAACCTTAAGCCTCTCGCCATCCTACACGCCATCATCACATGGGTTGCCGCTTTGTAAGCCGCCATCTTGCAGACCGCCAATCTTGTGAGTCGTCGCACAATGGTGCTATTTAGGCTGAAGAGCCTGTCAAAAAAGGGTGAGCAAGCTAAAGCCGGCGGGTTGGAAGCCCCCAAGTGACCATGTAGAGGTGTTCAACTTTGCACAAATCTGTAATGCAAAAGAGAAAAAATGGCAAAGGCCCCATCTTGCAGGGATGCCAACTTTATTATATGAGAAGTATAAATACAATAAAATATGTATGTACAAAGATAAGAGTCGATGACTCAAGTATAGTAAGGCCGTAGATGAGCGATGTTCCAAGGCCGGTGAATTTCCTGCCTGGAGGTACGTGACTGGTCTCGCACGTCAATGAGATAATAAGACCCCTTGTTCAGATTCCTGCTAACCACAAAAGGTCCTTCCCATGGTGGTGATAACTTGTGCGCATTTGTGTGATCTTGAATCAAACGTAACACCCAGTCGCCTTCTTGGAACGTCCGAGTCTTGACCCTGTGGCTATGGTAGTGACACAGGTCCTGTTGATAAATCACCGAGCGAGCTGCTGCAAGATCGTGTGCTTCATCCAGAGCATCTAATGCATCCTGATGCGCCACCTCATTGTCAGCTTCCACATAAGCCGCCACGCGTGGTGAATCATGACGTATGTAGCTTGGTAACATGGCCTCCGCACCGTAAACCATGAAGAAGGGGGTGTAACCCGTCGACCTGTTAGGCATAGTATTGATGCTCCAAAGGACGGACGGCAGATCCTCCACCCAACAACCTGGCAATCTCTGTAAAGGAACCATGAACCGGGGCTTGATACCTCTCAAGACTTCCTGATTTACCCGTTCTGCCTGACCATTGGACTGTGGATGAGCAACAGCCGAAACATCAAGCTGGATGTGCTCGCTTTCGTAGAACACCTTCATAGCCCCCTTGGACAAATTTGTGTCGTTATCTATAATGATGCTACGAGGGTATCCAAACCGGTAGATCAATTTTTTGACAAACTGAACCGCTGTGGCCACATCACACTTACTGACCGGCTCAGCCTCCACCCACTTGGTGAATTTGTCCACTACCACCAAGAGGTGGGTATGTTTATCCTTAGACCGTTTGAAAGGTCCAACCATGTCAAGCCCCATACTGCAAACGCCCAAGTGATTGGTATCATCCGTAATTCCTAAGCCAGCACGTGAGCACGTCTTCCGAACTTCTGGCACCCGTCGCACTTAGCGACTAGATCCTCCGCGTCCTTATGAGCCATCAACCAAAAGAAACCATGTCGGAAGGCCTTGGCCACCAAAGACTTCGACCCGGCATGGTGTCCGCAATCACCAGCAGGTATTTCATATAAGATTTCCTTGCCTTCCTTTGGCGAGACACAATGTTGGAAGACGCCGATGACGCTACACTTGTGCAACTCCCCTCTCATGATGGTCATGGACTTAGAACGCCTTACGATTTGCCGCGCCAGAGTCTCATCTTCAGGGAACTCGCCCAGGGTCAGGTATGCTAGGTACGACAACGTCCAGTCTGGAATAGCATGTAAAGTTGCCACTAGCTGCCCTTCCGGGTTAGGTATAGCCAGATCCTCCTCTGAAGGAAGCTTAACAGATGGATGATAAAGTACGCCCAAGAAAACATTAGGCGGCACCGGCTTATGCTGAGAGCCTAGTCTTGACAATACATCCGCCGCTTCATTCTTGCAACGATCAGTATGATCTACCTGATAACCCTTGAAATGACCAGCGATGATATCTACCGCTTGCCGATAAGCCGCCATCCGCGGGTCCTTGGAATCCCATGTGCCTGACACCTATTGTGCCACAAGATCTAAGTCGCCAAGGCACCTAACCCGGCTGAGGTTCATCTCCTTAGCCACGTGAAGTCCATGAAGCAAAGCTTCATACTCAGCTGCATTGTTCGTGAAAGGAAACATCAGCCTTAATACATAACAAAACTGATCACCTTTGGGAGAGGTTAAGACAACTCCAGCCCTCGAGCCCTCCAACTGTCTGGACCCATCAAAGTGAATCGTCCAATACGTGTTGTCCGGCTTTTCCTCCGGCGACTGACAATCCGTCCAGTCATTTATGAAATCCACCTATGCCTGAGACTTCATGGCTATGCAAGGTGCATACTTCAAATTGAGAGGCCCATGCTCCAATGCCCACTTAGCAATTCTACCAGTGGCTTCCCGATTCTGTATTATATCTCCCAACGGAGCAGATCTAACCATCGTGATCTGATGTCCAAGGAAATAATGCTTCAACTTACGATTTGCCATGAACACCTCGTATATTAGCTTCTGCCAGTGTGGGTGTCTTTGCTTTGATTCCATAAGCACCTCACTGACATAATAAACTGGCCTCTGAACCGGATACTCTTTCCCTGCCTCTTTATGCTCCACCACAATCGCAACACTAACCGCCCTATTGTTAGCCGCCACATAAAGGAGTAGGGATTCCTTCTTAGCCGGAGCGGCTAAGATCTGTGGCTTAATCAACAACTTTTTAAGCATTTCAAGAGCTTTATCTGCAACCTTACTCCAAACAAAGTCATCCGTCTTTTTCATCATCTGGTACAGAGGAATAGCCTTCTCCCCCAGGTGGCTGATGTAGTGGCTTAAAGCGGCAATACGACCCATCAAGCTCTGCACATCATTGACACTCGCCGGCTTAGCTAGTGACATGATGGCCTTTATCTTGTCCGGGTTGGCTTCGATACCTTATTCTGAAACCAAGAAACCCAGAAGCTTGCCTGCAGGAACTCCAAAAACACATTTAGTCGAGTTAAGCATCATCTTATAGACCCGTAAGTTATCAAATGTTTCCTTCAGGTCGTCAAGCAACGTCTCCCTCTTCCTTGAATTAACCACAATATCGTCCACATAGGCATGAATATTGCACCCAATTTGACCATGAAGACAATTTTGCACACAACGTTGGTAAGTCGCCTGCACACTCTTGAGTCCAAACGACATGGACATATAGCAGAAAGCTCCAAAATTTGTTATAAATGAGGTCTTCTCTTGGTCTTTAACTGCCATCTTGATCTGATGATAGCCTAAATAGGACTCTAGGAAACATAAACTCTCACAACACGTCGTTGCATGAATAATCTTGTCGATACGAGGGAGAGCAAACGGGTCAACTTCACAAGCCTTGTTAAATCCATGTATTCTATACACATACGCCACGTGCCATTCTTCTTGAGCACCAGCACAGGGTTGGATAACCACTCCGAGTGAAATACCTCCACGATGAACCCTGCTGCCAAGAGCCGGGCTACCTCTTCTCCAATTGCTTTATGCTGCTCCTCGTTAAAGCGACGGAGGAATTGCTTAATCGGCTTAAACTTAGGATCCAAATTAAGGTGGTGCTCAACGAACTCTCTCGATACACCTGACATGTCAGATGGCTTCCATGCAAAGATGTCTCAATTCTCACGGATGAATTCGATGGGCACACTTTCCTATGCGGGGTCCATGTTGGCCCTGATAGTGAACTGCTTGATGAGTCGTTAGGAGTAAAATTCACCAGCTTCGTGTCATCAGCCGCAAACTTTAGGGGCGGCTCAGACTCTGTACTGGGTTTCTTCAACAGGGTCATATCTGCTGGGTCAATGTTATCCCTTAAAACTTAAACTCTGCCTCTGTGCAGCTTGACTCTACATAAGCCACGTCTCCTTCTGTGCATTCGATGGCTACCTTCCGATCACCATGGATCGTGATTGTTCTGTTGAGAGCCGGCATCTTGAGCTGCAGATAAACATAACAAGGCCTAGCCATAAACTTTGCGAAAGCTGGATGGCCAAACAGAGCATGATAAGGGCTCTTAATCTTTAGCACCATAAACCACAAGATCTCCACCTTGTAGTTACACTCATCTCCAAACGCCACTTCCAATGCAATCTTCCCTACTAGGTAGGCCGACTTGCCTGGCACCTGTCACGCCCAAAATGCGATCCTATCCTTATTTTGGCACGGGGGCCTCGACAGGGATAGAAGCGCATCTCGTCGTGTCGCAAGAATGGATATCATTACAAGTACATTTACAGAAGAGATGAGTATATGGAATTTGCTTACACTCGCAACAAGCTACATCAGAGTCACATCAATACAACAACATATTCAAACATCATACAGAAGAGCAGGGTCCGACTACGGGCGAAACCAAACGATAAAATGACATCCATCCTTGCTATCCCAGGCTGCCGCCTAGAACCCATCCTAGATCGATGAAGAAGAAGAAGAACTACAAATCAAACAAACATCGCGCTCATGTCAAATCATTGCATTACCTGCACCGGCAACTGTTGTTGTAGTTATCTGTGAGCGACAGGGACTCATCAATCTCATTTCCAAGGGTATCAAGACTATTAAAGCTTAATGGGTGAGCTATGGTTAAGTGGTGAGGCTGCAGCAAGCGACTAGGCATTTGTTTGAGTGGCGAACTTACGAATACAGAAAGTAAAGTATGGTGGTCTATGCATAACGGGCATGAACTAGTAATGATCACTAACTGTTCCTGAACACCTACTTACGTCAAACATACCCCCATCGTGTTCTCTCTCGGAAAAGGACTCATGAGAAGAGACAGTCACAGTTACGCACATAGTTGGTGTATTTTATTTGAGTTTACTTCAAGATTACTATGACCGGGTGTTAAACAAAGTATCCAAGTTTGCCACATAACCACGGGCACGACTTTCCGAAAGATTTAACCCTACAGGGGTGCTCCAACTCGTCCATCACAAATTAACCACACGTAGCGAGAATAACCGCGACCACGGATCTCGTGATCTTCCTAGGCAATTCCATAGGAAATCGGCCACCTCAAGATAGGTTGAAGAAAAATTGGAATTCCTCACTCAAGACGTTCGAGAAAGGTAAAACAAATCCAGCAAGGCCGCCCGGTGTGTCGACGATCCCGATAGGAGCGCATATCTCGTTCTCAGGACACGTTGGATTGTCCAAACCTCCGGTAGGCTAGTCGTAGAGTTTCCCTTGGTAGCTATCGGTGGTTGACAGGTTGGACCAACACTCATGAGGAGCACTGGCCCGGGGGGTTGATTAATTATCCATAGGGTCCGAAAAGTCCCTATGCAAGTTTATTAGTTATTAGGCAAATGTAGTACCAATGTTGGGCCTTACCAGACAAGCTTTATCCTAAAACAAAAATCAAAGGGGTCCCCATAACAATCCCGAGCATGTTAGGAGCGCTCAATTATCGAACAGAACACCGGTTCACAAGTAACTAGGGCGGTAAGAGTGGAACAAAACACCGAGCAAAAGGCCAAGCGTTCCACCCTTTACCAAGTGTGTAAGTGCATTAAATTAAATAGCAAGAATATTGCGATAACAAAAGAATGTCCATGTTAACACACGGAAGGAATTGCACCTGCAGCTAGAAACACTATAAGAAGGGTTGAGCAAGCGGTAACATAGCTAAACAGAGGTTTGCTGGGATGTGGAAGGGTTAGAGGCTTATCATGGCAATGTTGGGAGGCTTGTCAAATAAGCGGTAGGTAGCATGACATAGTGATAGAAAACGAAACATCTAGCATGGCAATGATAGTAGTGGTATCCCGGAAAATGTGTCATCTTGCCTGAGATCCCACTCGAAAGAAGATCGAGTCCATGAAGAAGACATGCGAACATAGTCGAACGAATCCTCACACTCCGAACGCTTTCGGAACTCTGTCAAGAAGGAACAATACGGAAACAACAATCACCACTCGGTACAATACAACATATGCATGACATGATGCACAAACAAATATGATGCATATCCGGTTTAAATATGCAAGGCATGGCATGACATGGCAAGAACAACGTACAACTACTACATAATGAAACTCCATGTTCGAATTATTTAATTCATTCCTGTTTAGGTACACATAATGTTGTAGACATGGCCAGAGGTGAAGCATGAACAACTATATCATCTAGGCAAGTTAAATGGGGTCGGAAGCAACATCTAGCATTCCCGAAACAACCCCGTATGCATATTAAGATTTTGGTCCAGATCTGTACTAAACATGTTTTCTATTTTTTAAACATAAAAATAAAGTGTGTCATGTGATCCTACTCATTTTTCTAGCCAAGTTACCTGTGTGGAACATTTTTATCGGAGCTACGGTTTTGTAGTTATGAAATAAATCATTTTCACATGGCAATTACGCAAAACAATGCAACCAGCAAGGTTAAACATTTTAAGCACATGTGAGAGTTGGTTATTGTGAATCTACACGAAATTCTAGTCACTATTCATATATAAAGTTTTCTCATATGATGCACGAATCTCGAGTTATTAAATGCATGATCAATAGGGGGTTTTACTCGTATCTGTAATTCCTCAAAAAATAGACAAATTTGCCGGAACTGAAAAAACAACAACACTGGGGTCAGTCTGATTAGAGGTCCAACAGGAACACGGGCGCAACTCAATAAAATGTGCACGGGCAGGCTTTACGGGGCTGGCGCTCACCTTGGGCCTGGTGGGCCGGCTCAGAGGCAAGGTGGGCCGTGGGCGAGGCACTCGGTCAACGGGGCGGATCGGGCAAGCGAGCGGCGCTCGTCCTCCTGCTTCTGCATGAAGGTAGGGCGGCAGCAGCTGATGGGACTGAAGCTCCGGCGGGCTGAGGCGGCGGGGCTGGATGGAAAAGGGCCAGGGGCGGCCGGATCCGGCGAACCCCAGCCGAATCTGGGCGGCGGCGAGCGGATGAGGGTCGGCGGCGGATCTGCGAATCCATGGCAGCAGGAAGGATGGGGCAGCCATGGGGGGGCGAGGCGGCTGGCGGCAGGTCCTACGGCTGGGGCGGCAAGGCTCCTCCGGCGGGCGGCGGCGGGGGCCGGCGTCGGGGCTCCGATAGACTTCCGGCGAGGGTGCGGGGAGGCACGGGCGAGGTCCTGGCGGCAGGGGCGAGCTCGGGCTCCTGAGGCTCAAGCGGCGGTACTCGTTCGGGCCAAGATGGGCTCGGTAGGGCTGTGCGATGGGCTTTGGCAGGCCTTACACGGTGGAGGGACGAGGCTAGCGGCTGGGTGGCGGCTGAGGGGACAACCTCCCTAGAATTTAGGGATTAGGTCTAGGTGGATCTATATATAGCATTTAGGGGTTAGGGTTAGCAGTTTTTGTCCATTTTCGGACCGTTCGATCTCGATCAGACGGACCGGAAGAGGAGGGGGGCTTTGTGGGCTGCGGTGGCCGTGTAGATGGGCTAGGTGGGTATGAGAGGGAAGTTGGGCCCGTGACACGAGGTTTTAAAACACGGAAAACGCCCGATAATAAACCGATGACGGTGCCGCTATGGGCGACCGTTCGGGTATCAAACGAACTCGGAAAGCGACGAAATTTCACAGGCGGTCCTCCTATAGTAAAACGAGACCACACGCCAAGTTTAGACCCAATCCGAGAATATTTTTAGCGCGCCATAAAAATGGTTTTTTTAAACCATGTCGCGGGCGCGGGCGTGTGGGGCTGGTCTCGAAACGGTCAATGACAAAACGAAGAGATCTGGCAGCTACTAACGAATGCAAGTTTTCGAAGACGAGTGCTGATGCTATGCAGATGATGCGAATGATGCGATGAAGAATGTGATGACCAAACGAATCACACGACGAGAATGGAAATAAAAGGGGAATCTTCTGGAGCGTTTGTCCCGGGCTGTTACAACTCTCCTCCACTACACGACGATCTCGTCCTGAGATCTAGGATGAGAAGGAGAAGAGAAAGAGCAAGAGGTAAACTTAGTTGCTTCTTTGACAAAAGTTTGAAACCAATGAAACATGAAGGTTGGAGAGAGATGAAGAATGACACAAGGAACAAGCAAGAATTCACAAGAAATTTCGGCAGCACTTCGGTAGGATAGAGGGGCAAAATTGATATGAAGGAAAGAAATTGAAAGAGAGACACCAAACTTCGGTTGGATTAGAATCAAAACTTCATAAGACAGAAGGATCATGAAAAGATTTCACAGCACTCCGGTAAATGGACAAGCAAAGGAAGAACATGATCTTAATCAAACTAGATGTGAGTTGAAAGGAGCAACACCACAATGCCTCCGGAACAAAGAATAGAAGCTAGATCATTGGAGAGAAGAGAGCGGAGAAGAAAATGAAACTTCTACCACCATTGAATTTGAAAATCATGGTTGAACGAAGTTGATGGAGAATCAACAACGAAAAGAATAGCTTGTTATAGGCTTATGGAAAACATCTCAAAATTATGAGGTGACAACCTGCCACAACAAAAACAATTGATTGCTTGAGAGCAACAAGATATGCAAAACTTCTTTCACCAAGAAGAGGAGGAGAAAACTTGGATCATTTATGACACCTTGATAACAAGAAACCTTAGTAAATGCTTTAGGTGAAATCCAACCGAAGATAACTCCAAGAAAACTAGATGGGTTTACTATCTCATTGTTGACAATTTCCTTCGAGACTCCTCATAAGCAAGAATTCAATATCACCATCTCAAAGAAAATGGAGAAGGAATTGAACTTAGAAATCTAGGATAAACAAAAACTTGAGCACCCCCAACAATAATCTTGAAGAACACTTTGAGAAAAATTTCATCCTTAACAACCACGATGAAGAACCATCGGGATGAACTCCGAAATGAAAGGATGATAGAGAAATAATTTAAGGATGCAAAAAGACAAGATTGAGGCCTTGCTATGATAGAGATGAAGCTTCGAAAAGAGATATTTGAGCAACTTGAACTCTGGAAAAGAAAAGAAGAACCACTTAGAATTGAGAATTTGATATCATGAACAACTCCGGAAGAAGGATTGAGATCACCTTGATGAAACTAGAATAAGAATTATGTTATGCTTATTCTTCATCAAGTTAAATTGATGACAAGCAAAGGATTTCACACACCACTTATTCTTCTTGTAAAGAATTGAAGAGAGAGAGAGAGATCACAAACTTGAAGAAGTCTTGCACGTGAACACAGGTAAGAATTAGAAACTAAAGAATTATATAACATGAGAACGAAGAGAGCATGATCCACCTAATAGAAAACTTGAACGAAGCACCAGAATAATTGAGATACGGACGAAGGGACAACAATTGAGAAGAATTTGAGAACGAAAGCTGAAAGCTGAGAACGAAGAAATCTTCCGAAATGATGGTCTTCGGAGGATCGAGGAATGAAAACAACTCTGAATGCACCGGATAGATATGGGAGAAATTTAGTCGATTCCCGTTTAGGTACACATAATGTTGTTAGATATGGGAAGAGGTGAAGCATGAACAACTATATCATCTAGGCAATTTAAATAGGGTCGGAAGCAACATATAGCATTCCCGGAACAACCCCATATGCATATTAAGATTTTGGTCCAGATCTGTCCTAAACATGTTTTATATTTATTAAACATGAAAATAAAGTGTGGCATGTGATTCTACTCATTTTTGTAGCCAAGTTACATATGTGGAATATTTTTATCAGAGCTACGGTTTTGTAGTTATGAAATAAATCATTTTCACATGGCAATTACGCAAAAGAATTCAACAGGGGTAAACATGTTAAACACAAGCGAGAGTTGGTTATTGCGAATCTACATGAAATTCTAGACACTTTTCATATATAAAGTTTTCTCATATGATGCACGGATCTTGAGTTATTAAATGCATGATCAATAGGGGTTTTACGCGAATATGTAATTCCTGGAATAATAGACAAATTCACCAGAACTGGAAAAAAACACCATTGGGCCGAATCTGATTAGAGGTCCAACAGGAACATGGGCGCAACTTAATAAAATGTGCACGGGCAGGCTTTATGGGGCTGGTGCTCACCTTGGGCCCGGTGGGCCAGCTCGGAGGCGAGGTCGGCCGCGGGCGAGGCACTCGGTCAACGCGGCGGATCGGGCAGGCGAGCGGCGCTCGTCCTCTTGCTCCCGCATGAAGGCAAGGAGGCAACAGTTGACGAGACCGGAGCTCCGGCGGGCTGAGGCGGCGGGGCTGGCCGAAAACGGGCTGGGGGCGGCCGGATCCGGTGAACCCCGGCCGGATCTGGGCGGCGGTGAGCAGATAGGGCCGGCGATGGAGGTGCGCATCCATGGCGACAGGAAGGATGGGGCAGCCATGGGGGTCGCAAGGCGGCTGCCGGCGGGTCCGACGGCGGGGACGGCAAGGCTCCTCCGGCGGGCGGCGGCGGGGGCCGGCGGGCTTCGGCGAGGGCGCGGGGAGGCACGGGCGAGGTCGTGGTGGCAGGGGTGAGCTCGGGCGCCTGAGGCTCGGGCGGCGGCGCTCGTTCCGGCCCAGATGGGCTCAGGCGGGCCGTGCGATGGGCTTTGGTGAGCCCTGCGCGGTGGAGGGAGGAGGCTGGCGGCTGGGTGGAGGCTGAGTGGACAACCTCCCTAGAATTTAGGGATTAGGTCTAGGTGGGTGTATATATAGCATTTAGGGGCTAGGGTTAGCAGTTTTTGTCCGTTTTCGGACCGTTCGATCTCGATCAGATGGCCCGGAAGAGGAGGGGGCTATGTGGGCTGCGGTGGCCGTGTAGATGGCCTAGGTGGGGATGAGAGGGAAGTAGCAGCCCGTGACACGAGGTTTTAAAACTCAAAAAACGTCTGGTAATAAACCGATGATGGTGCCGCTATGGGCGACCGTTCGGGTATCAAACAAACTTGGAATGCGACGAAATTTGGCTGGCAGTCCACCTACAGTAAAACAAGATTGCACGCCAAGTTTCGACCCAATCCGAGAATATTTTTAGCGTGCCTTAAAACGTTTTTTTAAATGATGCCACGGGCACATGTGTGTGTGGTTGGTCTCGAAATGGTCAACAACAAAACGAAGAAAACCGGCACCTACTAACGGATGCAAGTTTTCGAAAACGAGTGTTGATGCTATGAAGATGGTGCGAATGATGCGACGAAGAAAGTGACGACCCAACGAATCACACGACGAGAATGGAAATAAAAGGGGAATCTTCTGGAGCGTCGGTCCTGGGCTGTTACAGCACCACCCCATGGAAAATGGTCGATTATGGCTTAAGAGCCTTGTCAGTTAATTCCATCCACTGGAAGGTGTCGTAGTATAGGATATTGATACTGCTACCACCATCCATGAGCACTTTTGTGAATTTGTATCCTCCAACCTGAGGAGCGACCACCAGAGCTAAATGACCCAGATTGTCGACCCATGGCGGGTGTTCCTCCCGGCTCCATGTAATCGGGTACTCTAACCATTTTAAGTATCGCAGGAGAGCCGATGTGGCCGCATTGACTGCCCTCTTGTGCAGCTTCTGATCCCGCTTATCCAAGCTCGTAGTGAAGACATGATATTGTCCCCCACTAAGCTGTTTCGGGTTGCTCTGATATCCCGAGTGGTTATTCTGTTGCTGACCACCATTGCTCTGCTGCTGATGACTTCCTTGATTTCCTCGATTTTGATTGTTTTGGCCTTGATGACATGAACTTGACTTGCCAGCATCGAAGTCAGCTCCTAAGCCGCCCTGTCCTGACCCGCGTGATGGGCCATTACCATTGTTATGATTTTGACAAAGGATTTGCTCCCGAAATCGGCGCATAACACTACACTCCTTCCAAGTGTGGGTGGCCTCCTTGCCCAGCCGGCTGTGCGCCAGGCAAGGTCTGTTCAGAACCTCCTCCAAGGTGTAAGGCATAGGTGCCCTATTCCTGTCGAACAGCGGCCTGTAGTTCCTGTTTCCTCTAGGGCGACCATTCTCGGCCGGCTGTGCGTTGGTGTTCACCACAAACTCTAACCCGCCATCTAGGTTCCTCCGCTTGCCGTGGCTGCCGTTCCCAGCACCTCCCTGCTGGTTCTTACCATTGCCGCCCTTCTTACCCGGACCTGACTTCTCATCGTTGGAGTTTGGATCTTTGGTGGTATCTGAATCCGCATATTTGGTGAGAGCCATCATGAGCTCACCCTTATCCTAACAAGAATGCTTCAACTGCCTGAGCTTCTGTTTCAGGGGCACAAAACGACAGTTCCTTTCCAAAATCAGAACCGCCTGGGACGCCGAAATATTCTCAGACGAGTGGATCATTGTCGAGACCCGCTGCACCCAATGATGGGCCGAGTCACCTTCCTGTTGCACACAATGATCCAGATCCACAATCATCATTGGTTGCTTGCAAGTTCCCTTGAAGTTCTTGATGAATCGTGCTTTCAACTCGGCCCACGACGTGATGGTATTGGGTGGCAACCCCTTTAAACAAGTACAGGCCGGTCCTTCCAACATCATGATGAAGTATTTCGCACAAACTGCTTAGTTAACCTCCATCAAGCTCATAGCTTTCAATCCAAGCCTTTGGGGGTAGATCCGCTATGTAATTGGGCACCTTCTCGGGGCCCTTAAAGTCCTTGAGCAAACGTGGACTCCTCAGATCCGTTGTGAGACATTGCACACCAAATCCCCTGGCAGAAATGCTGACGGGTGTTGCTGGTGCCGGCTCAGGGACCTCCATGTAATCCATCACCGGTGTTGATCCTCGTTGAGCCCGGCCGTGTCCATAGACCCCTGAATATCCATCTTAGGTTGGTTGTTATTGGGCGGGTTTCCTGCTGGAGACCGCAGGTGACTCAATCCACCGGCTGTAGCTATGGCTATGAACTGGCATGGAGGGCACCCGGCTCCGGCTGTGTGTGTCCCTCTCTTGCTGAACCACCGCTGTCTGCAATAGGCTAATCGCATTCCTCGCCTCTTTGGCAAACGGCGTCCCTTCGGCCAAGGGGAGATCATCAAGCTTGACAGCCGCCGCTATCATATTTTCCACTGGATTAGAGTAATGGCCAGGTGGCGCCACAACGTGTCGCTACAAAGGTCTATTCCTCTGCGGCGGGTCTAACTGTCGCGACGCCTCTACCACCCAGGTCACCATTGGCGGCGTACTTGGCCGGCCCTCGGACTATTGAGAAGATTCCAAGGTTGAATTGGTAGTCTGACTTGAGCCTTCTACACTGAACCGCCTCCAATGCCCGCTGGTCCAGATCAAAATGGAGAGCCTCCACCCTCAAACATTCTGACTCAGCATTCATCTGAGCTTGCATTGCATTGATATCCTCCTGGGCCTAAGCCATCCGTCCCTTGATCCGGTTAATCTCTACGTTACACTCCGCCTGATTCTCGGCTATCACATCCATGGCCATCAGAGCTGCTAGCTCCTCCTTGAGCTCCAGTAAAGCTTGAGCCGGCACCTTAGGATGCTGCACATTGGGGGGGGGGGGGGTTCCAGCCACCGCTCTGGATGTCACACCGTTGGACGCCGGATCCGGGCCTGTCATGAACACGGCGGCTCGGCTCGGCGGGTCATTGGGCTCCGGAATACTATCGCCATCAGTATAGCCCCCTAACTCGCCATCAAGAAGTTGATAGATCAATTCCCCATCCTCACTGGAAGATCCTTCATCTGAGAAAGCCAAGGTCTCTCCCGACAAGGAATCTCCTCTGTCCTATGTAAAGCCAACGAAAACACTCTTCTGCCCGGGTTGAACACGGGGAGGGGGGTGTCGCGCGCCGGGTCGGCCGACGAGGTCAGTGCAGATGTCCGGCCCGGGTGTAGATCCGTCCAGCTTGCTAATGAACATGTCCATCTTGATAATGGGAACCGATAGCCATACTCAACTAAGCCGGCTTCAAGCCCCCATCCTGAATTGTCGATGTAGAGTTTTTTGCGGCGACTCTTTGTCATCAAGCCGACGGTGTGTCCTTCAATCCCTGAGAGAAAACCCTTTGAGAACTCAACAACACCGGCGCTTGCCCCACAGTGGGCACCAACTATCGTGGTTTTGTCATGGCAGATGTCCGAAGACTTAGGTTTGAGGCCATCGCTAAGGCGGTGGACTCAAAGGGGTTGGTCGGGACGAATTACCCAGGTTCGGCCCCTTGAGATGAGGTAAAAGCCTACATTCTGCTTTGTGTATATTGATTGGATTATCGATTACAAGGGAGCATATTTGCTTGACCTAGCTCTCGATCGATTGGGTTCTGTTTAAGCCGTCCTCAGGTCTCACCTTTATATAGGAGGTCAAGACCATCGGTTACACAAATATCATACCGACTCTTACAACGTGTCTGAATCTTTCTCTAAGTCTTCTTGCCGACTCTGGCAGGCTGTCTCCGGGCAGCTTACACGCCCAGGTCTTGTGTCTTGTTCCTGTCTTTGGTCCTCAGTCTCATCCCGTCTGGTGAGCAGCCATGCAGCCCAATCTTCCTCTTCCAGCCCATACACTACGAGCCGCCATGTATAACCAGACCCCTCCTGGGAGGGTCTTACCACAGTGTTATATCCCCAATAGGTGGCAAGGGAGAAATGTGAGGCTGCCAAGAAGAAACTTGCCGCAACTAAGAAGCTAGAAGAAGAGAAAAGGAAACTCAAGCAAGAACGGGCTGACTAGATCAAGAAGACCGAACAACTAAACAAGAGGAGCAATGGTCTGGAGAAGTACTTACGAGACTTTGCGAAGAAGATGTTCAGCATGCTCGACAGTAACTTTCTTTCGCCGATTGAACTTCTTTTATTCCCATAGGACAGTAGCATGACCATCTTTCCATTCCCTCTTCATACAGAATTCTGCCAAGACAGTGAAAAGGAGATCGAGGAGATTAAACCAAATCTGGATCCCACCAAGTCGCCCGTCAGGGACGTTGTGGCCATGAATATGTTCTGTCTCGATGTTCATCTCAAAAATGTTCAAGAGTATAGCACTCGACTGAGGGCTGCACTGGAGAAGATTGACAAAGAACTATGGCCAGAAGACACCCTCCAGAATGACCTTGAGTCGATGATGACCCGTCTCAATGAGATTCCCAGTCGAGTGCAAGCATGGAAAAATATGTTGCTCGCTGTGAAGCCAACGTGGTGCTTTCACTCGTCCGAGTCCATTGCAAGGAGGCAAAGGAGGACAAACTGAAGGCTCTCCAGGTGATAAACATGAAGAAACTTCAATTCGAGGACTTCTTGGAGACCTTCATCGATGCGGCCACTCGGGTTGCTGATGGGGTTGATTTGGACACATTTGTCAAGCCTGCGAGTCCCTCAGGTGCTTGATAAAACTTTGATTGCAGTTAAAACTTTATTTGCTTCGGTATGCCAGTGGTGATGTAATTGCTTAAAACTTCATTCATGCCTTAAGCCTGAGCATTTTCGTTTGCGCGAACAACTTTTATCCGCATTAGGAACTGATTTATCTACACTTTGCTTTCAATCCTTTGTTTGGCTGAATTTGTTTTGCTCCCAAATGGAATGGATGTTCAGCAAATGGAAGAGTTTCAGACTTACGCGAAGACTGATTCATAGCTAAGCCCCCGAGTGGGGATTGCTTGTCACTCGGAAGAATTTCGGACTTAGGCAAAGACTGATTCGTAGCTAAGTCTCCGAGTGAATGGAATGCTATCCACTTGGAAGGGTTTTATAACTTAGGCGAAAGCTGGTTCGCAGCTAAGCCCCCCGAGTGGGAGGATCACTCGTCACTTGGAGAAGTTTTGTACTTCGACGAAGACTGATTCGCAGCTATGTTTCTGAGTGAATATTATGTTATCCACTCGAAAGGGATTTTTAACTTAGGCGAAAGCTGGTTCGCAACAAAGCCCCCGAGTGAGAGGATCGGTTGTCACTCAGAGAAGTTTTATACTTAGACGAAGACTGATTCACAGCTAAGTTTCCGAGTGAACATTATGTTATCCACTCGAAGGGACTTTTAACTTAGGCGAAAGCTGGTTCACAGCTAAGCCCCCAAGTGAGAGTATCGCTCATCACTCGAAGACGTTTTATACTTAGACAAAGGCTGATTTGCAGCTAATTTTCGAGTGAACATTATGTTATCCACTCGGAAGGGATTTTAACTTAGGCGAAAGCTGGTTCGCATCTAAGACCCCGAGTGAGAGGATCACTTGCCACTCGGAGAAGTTTTGAACTTAGACGAAGACTGACTCGCAGTTAAGTTTCCGAGAGAACGGAATACTATCCCCTTGGAAGGATTTTTAACTTAGCAGAAAGCTGGTTCGTAGCTAAGCCCCCGAGTGAGAGGATCGCTCGCCACTTGGAGAAGTTTTGAACTTCGACGAACACCGATTCACAACTAAGTTTCTGAGTTAATGGAATGTTATCCACTTGACATGACTTTTAACTTAGGCGAAAGCTAGTTCGCAGCTATGCCCCCAAGTGAGAGGATCTCACATCACTCGCAGTGTTTTTGAATGTGAGATTGTGCGATCGGAATCGACAAAAGACTATAGAATTCATAACTTTGATAAACAACAATGTGTGAAGTACTTTTATTACATCAAAACAACTCAGTCTTCAAGTATAGAAACGTCGAAGTAGATCCAGGTTCCATGCACACGTCTCGTCAATCTTCTTCTTGAGATTTTAGAGGTGGTAGGATCAATTGTTCAGTACCTTGGTGACGATGAAAGGACCTTCCCATGCAGGGGCGATCTTGTAAGGTCGTTGTTGATCCACTCGGAGTAAAATATCACCTTCATGGAACGACCGACTCCTGACGTGCTTTGCGTGGAAGCGATGCAGACCCTGCTGATATATAGTCGTTCGAATCAAAGCCATTTCGCGCTCCTCTTCCAGGAGATCTATGTCGGCTTGTCATGCTTGTTTAGCCTCAGCTTCCAAGTAACGATCTACACAAGGAGAATTGTGAAGGAGATCACTCGGCAAAACGGCTTCGGCTCCATATACCAAGAAGAAAGGAGTGTGCTCAGTCGACCGATTAGGAGTCGTCCTCAAGCCCCACAGAATGGATGGCAATTCAATAACCCAAACTCCAGCTGCATGTTCTAGATCACGCATGAGTCGAGGCTTTAGCCCTTGGAGGATAAGGCCATTGGCTTGCTCAACTTGACCATTAGTCTGAGGGTGTGCAACGGATGCGTAATCCACCCGAGTGCCTTGGGTGAAGCAAAAATGTCTGAACTCTTCCGATTCAAAGTTCGTACCATTATCCGTAATGATATTGTGGGGAACTCCATACCGGAATGTTATCTCTTTCAGGAATTTGATTGCAGTGCACAAGTTCGGCTTCTTTATAGGCTTGGCCCCAGTCCACTTAGTGAACTTGTCGACTACAACAAGCAAGTGAGTAAATCCACTCTGACCCATCTGAAAGGGACCAACCATATCCAAACCCTAGACAACGAATGGCCAGACGAGTGGAATAGTCTTGAAGGCAGATGCAGGCTTATATGACAAGTTTTAGTAGAACTGGCACCCTTCACAGTGATCAACGATCTCCTTAGCCATCTTGTTGGCGCGTGGCCAGAAGCAACCAGCTCGGTATGCTTTGGCAAGAATTGTCCGAGAGGACGCATGATGACCACATGTCCGCGAGTGAATTTCCTCCAGGATTAGTCGACCTTCTTCAGGAGAGATTCACTGCTGTGTCACACCAGTTACACTTTCTCTGTCAAGTTGATCATCAATCACTATAAAGGCCTTGGAGCTGCGGACAATCTGTCATGCTTCAACCTCGTCCTCTGGGAGTTCTTGCCTCCGAATATATGCAATATATGGCACCATCCAATCGAGCGTGATGACCAGAATCTCCATGACCGGATCTATGACTGCTGGGACGTCAACTTCAGTTGGATTAGAGGCGCTTACTGCTTGCGAGGGATCTTCAGTGAAGGGATCTTCCTGCACCGAAGGAGAATGTAGGTGTTCCGGAAACACATTGTGTTGGAGATATGCCCTTGAGGCAATCATGTATGATGGTATTTCCTATGTTTTTATGAATAAAGATAGTCCTTGGACATTATCATTGATGTGTATTAACAAGTATGTGACTTGTTTGTGAGACTATGCTTTGTATGACGACTGTCCTAAATGGTCCCTAGTCGAAAGGGCTGTGTGGACACGCAGCCAGTTAGACTAGCATATGACATGGTGGATGGTCTAGTCTCACAGACCATGTAGCATTGGATGGTATCTAGATAATATGGACTCAGAAAGGTCTGGTTGGATTCGTCGTAGTCAGATCCGAGTCGAGATAAGGTCTGAATTTGACAGACCCAACTACGAGACGCAACGATAGGTCATCTGTGAGTCTCTCGTACAACCTACGTTTTATGTCCTAAGACCTAAGCTGGCACATGTACTCGGGATGGTGACAGACTTGCTTTGGGCCGACCAAACGCGACTCCATAACTGGGTAGTTACACAGGTAGGTTTCGGGTTTTCCAGACCCATGCTACGAGACATGGTTGAGCAAGATGGGATTTGCCCCTCCGATCAAGAGAGATATACTCTGGGCCCCTCGGGTGATCCGACCTGGCTAAGCATGGCCATGCGACTAGGATTATCAGATAATACGAATGTTGGTCGAATTAACCGGAACGAGAAAGAGGTCATGCTGCAACAAGAATGACCATATCGCCTTGTGCATGATAACATATATCATGTGGCAAAGGGAACATAAGTGTGAAGTACACGTTCGCCTAACCAACTTCATCGTACACTTGGAGTTAACACATCTTGCTAGAGGCCTCTACCGACCGGATGAGTTGGATGTCATCTGACTCGCGACCAAGTGGACGAGAACCTAAAGGGTCGCGCGCTTAAGGGAAGGAACACGTGGGCTTTAAGATCCGTGCGAGGCCCAAGAGTTGAGCCTGCATCGGATGCCTATATATAGTGGAGTTGCGGCACACCCATCCGGTTGATTGCTTCAGCGCTGTCATTAGGGCTTTGCATGAGTTGCAACTAGACACCTCCACTCGCCGCCGCCGACCATGTGATCAGACCTAGCAGTCTGCCGCACGGGTGTTCCTCCTGCATGCGCGGATACCGCTAAAGGCGATGCACTTGTGCCGCTCCGGCAAACCTGTATATGGGATCCGGCGACCGACTATTCGAGGGAGATCGGAACGGCTGTTCTAGGGAGATCGGACGAGGAGTATATGGACCACACGAACGTACTGCCCCAACTCTACTTCCGCTACACGGCACTGCGTGTCTAGTAGTAACAATCTGTGATCCAACTCCGTAGAATGTTCTTGGTTGTTCTGTGCGTAGGGAATATTAATTCGCATGCGATGCACCTATGGTAGAACACAACAGTGGTATTAGAGCCTTTGTTATAGGATTTGGATTTAGATCGGATGCATATTTGATATGCGGCGGTGGTGGATGAGATCCGTCGTCGTTCATGAGATCGACTATGTGCACGGTTGATGAGATCAACTGCACATCGGGATCGTTGAGGCTATGTTTTCTGTCAATCAGAATCGATGAGGTCTTGACACAACCTACGCCTACAGGTCGTTAGCCTCCATCGGGGTTAACCGTGAAACATAAATCCGAATCGGGATCACGATGATCGATGAGATCGGTCAGATTAGAATATTTGGCATGATCGGAGTGCAAATGCGGTGTGTAATTTCCGAAAATGTCAGGTGCTGCTCGCTCCTGCGAGGGACCACCATGTGCGTAGCGCCTTGTATTTCGCACACGATCACACAAATTGGTAGAATGCAATTCTATGCATAAGTTTTTTTGCAGGTTTGATGTGAATATTATGGCTCATATGTATGTGATGCATGTGTTTAACTTAACATGACCTACATGTCATGATTGCCAGCTGGCAGGAGCCAAAGTGTTGTCATTATATTGTATAACGACCTGCGTGTCGACTTGTGATTCTGTGTAAATTCATTACTAGTTGTAGTAGTTAGAGGACAGAGATCAAGTTCGAGGGTTTGGCCTCCTGGCGTGACGGACAAGATGGAGTTCCGCCTTGGTCATCGGAGTAGGAGACGACCATGGAAGGACGCCCATGAAGGAGCCATACTATTTAACATATTTATGTTTATATGTGATTGATATTGCTTCTTGTTTCTATGCATGTTATAATGGTAGAAAGATCCCTCATTAATATCAAGTATATTGCCATTTCAGATGTTGCACCTTCGCACGTCAAGTACGTCTAGTGGTGGGCTCGTAAAATTGAGGTGCGACTAGGTGTCCTTGAACTGGAGGATTCGTGTCGGACATGGACGTGCACTGCATCGGGTTAACTTGACAAGGCTATCAAAATGGTTTTGGGCCTTGTGGCACAGAAGGTTGGGAGCAGGGGTATGAGATACCTACCCAACCGACAGGAGTCGTATAGAGATACGATTAGCAAGGAATTGCTTACCGAATAGGCAAGTTGGCTAACAGTGATGCTAAAGCTCACTAGTAGCTCGCGCTAGATGGCTCTTGAATCACTTAGAGTTTGCGGAGGGATGCTGACTTCAGTGGGAGTAGTTCTGTTTAAGGCCTGAATTACTCTACATAAACACAATTCTTAGTGATTGCATATTTTTTGTTGTAGATCAATGGCACCACCTGCTCAACCCAACTTTGCATTGAAATCAATTCTAGAAAAGGATAAACTGAATGGAACAAACTTTACCACTGGTATAGAAATCTAAGAATTGTTCTCAAGCACGATAAAAAGGAACATGTTCTAGAGGATCCACATCTAGAGGAACCTACCGAGAATGCTAACGCCACAACCAAGAATGCCCACTAGAAATTCGTTGATGAATCAAACGATATCAGCTGCCTCATGCTGGCTTGTATGGAGCCTAATTTGCAGCAACATTTCGAAAACATTCAGGCTTCCGATATGATCGAGAGTTTGAAGAGCATGTTTCAGGTACAGACTGGGACCAAAAGGTTCAACGTCTGGCATTCCTTGACGGATTGTAAGCTAAAGGAGGGTGATCCACTAAGCCCGCATGTGATCAACATGATGGGGTACGTGCAAGATTTGGATCGGTTAGGCTTCCCACTAGGGGACGAGGTGTCCACGGATGCAATTTTGGGTTCTCTTCCACCTAGCTATGGGACGTTCGTCTCGAACTATCATATGCACGTCATCGATACGAAGCTCACTAAATTGCATGGGATGCTCAAGGTGGTAGAGCAAGATATTAAGAAAGGCACGCATCAAGTGTTGATGGTGTAAAACTTGGCTAAGTTCAATAAGATTTGGTCCAAGAAAAAGGGTAAGGCATAGGGCACGCAGAAGGTTGTCTCCGCCGCTGAGCCAAAGTCCGGACCGAACTCAAAGACCATTTGCTTTCACTGCAAGGAAGCTGGTCACTGGAAGAGGAACTGTAGCAAGTGGCTTGCTAAGCACGGCAAGAAGGCTGGAGATGCTACTTCAGGCAAAGATACACTTGTTAGATATGTTATAGACATTTACCTTTGTGACATACCTACTAGCTCTTGGGTATTTGATACCCGGATCGGTTGTTCATATTTGCAACTCGATGTAGGGGCTGGTAAGAACTAGGTGTGTGTCACAAGGGAGATTGACATTAGGGTTGGCAACAAAGCAAGAGTTGCTGCATTGGAGGTCGGCACAATGCAGCTCAAGCTTCCTTTTGGATTTATTTTGGAATTGAATAATTGTTATTACATTCCCGCACTTAGTCGGAACATTATTTCTGCCTCATGCTTGATAAGTCAAGGTTATGAATTCAATATAAAGGACAATGGTTGTTCATTTTATTTGAATGGAATGTTCCATGGCTATGTACCCATAGTAGATGGGCTATTTATTTTAAATCTAGAAACGGAACCAGTCCATAACGTGAATGTCAAGAGGCATAAGCCTAATGAGATAAATCCGACATACTTCTGGCATTGCCGGCTTGGACACATTAGTCTGAAATGCATGAAGAAGATCCATGATGATGGACTCCTAACTTCGTCCAACTTCAGGTCGTTCAAGACATGCGAATCATGCTTGCTAGGTAAGATGACTAAGTCTCCTTTTGCAAAGAGTTGTGAGAGGGCATCTGAGCTGTTGGAGCTTATACACAGTGATGTGTGTGGTACAATGAGCACAATGGCCAGAGGTGGCTATGAGTACTTCGTGACTTTTACCGACGACTTGAGTAGATATGGATATATCTATTTCATGAGGCACAAGTTGGAAACTTTTTAAAAGTTCAAAGAGTTTCAGAACGAGCTTGAAAATCAGCTCGGCAAGATGATAAAACTTCTACGATCAGATCGTGGAGGTGAGTACATGAGCCAGGAGTTTGATAATCATCTGAAAAGCCGAGGTATAGTACCTCAGCTCACACCTCCTGGTGTGCCGCAGAGAAATGGTGTGTCAGAACGGAGAAATCGAACATTGTTGGACATGGTTTGGTCAATGATGAGCAACTAGGATTTACCCTTATCATTCTGGGGATATGCTCTAGGAACTGCACCTTTCACAATTAATAGGGTACCATCTAAATTTGTAGACAAGACACCACATGAGATGTGTACTAGGAAGAGTCCTAGTTTGTCTTTTGTAAAGATTTTGGGTTGTGAAGCATTTTTCAAGCGACTCATATTGGACAAGCTTATACCCAAGTCGGATAAATGCATATTCGTGGGATATCCGAGGGAAACCTTGCTGGGGAACGTTGCGTGAGAAACAAAAAATTTCCTACGCTTCACCAAGATCAATCTAGGAGATGAGCATCTATGAGAGGAGAGATTGGATCCACATACCATTGTAGATCTCTAAGCAGAAGTGTTAAAGAACGCGGTTGAAGTAGTCGTGTGTCTCTGCAATCCAAATTGCAAGCCGTCTCACGAACTCCCGATCAAGTGCCGAATGGACGACACCTCCGCGTTTAGCACACGTGCAGCTCGATGGCGATATCCGCCTTCTTTATTCAGCAAGAGGGAGTGGAGAGGTAGATGGGTTCGCCGGCAGCACGACGGCATGGCGGCGATGGTGGTGGAGCTGGTCCAGCAGAGCTTCGCTAAGTGGCACTGAATCAATCTACTAGAGGAGAGGTAATCGGGGAGGGAGGAAGGGCTGTGTCGTGATTTGTGTGTTGCAGCCCTCCCTCCCCTCACATATATATAGGGGAAGAGGAGGGGTTGGCCTCCCTAGGGTTTCCCCTAGGGTTTGGTGCAGCGGCCGAGGAGGTGGGGCGGTGGCCAGGGTGTCTTGGCCACCAAGTTTGGAGGATAGCCCACCCTTTTGGCCCAACCCTAGCCTCTAGCCGCATGGGCCTTGAGGCGGGAGGTGTGGACAACCCACCAGGGGCTGGTTTGCACCCTCTCACATCCCATGGGGCCCTTCGGAGTGGATGGGCCCACCTGGTGGACCCCCCGGAACACTTCCGGTACTCCATCACACCACTCGCAGGTCACGGAAATTTTCCGGAACTCAAACACCAACTTCGTATATATCAATCTTCACCTCTGGACTATTCCAGAGCTCCTCATGACATCTGGGATCTCATCCGGGATTCTGAACAACCTTTGGTCACCAACACACATAACTCATCTATTTCGAACGTCACCGAACCTTAAGTGTGCAGACCCTGTGGGTTCCTACATATTCTACAAAGATCTTTAACGGTCGAACCTCTATGTCAAGGATTTAGTTAATCCCGTATGCCATTCCCGTTGTTCTTCGGTATGTTACTTGCCCAAGATTCGATCATTGGTATCTGTACACCTAGTTCAATCTCGTTTCTGGCAAGTCTCTTTACTCGTTCCATAATACAAGATCCTGTGGCTAACACTTAGTCACATTGCTTGCAAGGCTTGTTGTGATCTTGTATTACCGAGTGGGCCCTGAGATACCTCTCCGTCACACGAAGTAACAAATCTCAGTCTTGATCCATACCCACTCAACACACACTCTCAGAGATACCTGTAGAGCACCTTTATAGTCACCTAGTTACGTTGCGACGTTTGATACAAACAAGGCACTCCTCCAGTGTTAGTGAGTTGCGTGATCTCATGGTCATAGGAACAGATACTTGACATGCAGAAAACTGTAGCAATAAACTGACACAATCAACTGCTACATTTATAGTTTGGGTCTTGTCCATCACATATTTCTCCTAATGATGTTATCCCATTATCAAATGACATATCATGTCAATGGCTAAGAAACCTTGACCATCTTTGATCAATGAGCTAGTCTACTAGAGGCATACTAGGGACAAAGTGTTGTCTATTCATCCACACACGCAATGTGTTTCCAGTCTATACAATTATACCATGGATAATAAACAAATATCATGAACAAGGAAATGTAATAATAACCATTTTATTATTGCCTCTAGGGCATATTTCCAACAAACGTTGGGATATAATTTCTACAACCGAGAAGAGAACAAAGTGTTTGTTGCTCGGAACGGGTTTTTCCTAGAGGAATAGTTTCTTAGTCGGCAGGCCAGTGGGAGAATAGTGCGACTCGAATAAATTCAAGAGCCTCTCGGGGACAACTCGGCTGGCGATGATATCACACTGGAGTCGGTCAGAGAACCTGTAGTGGAATTGGCATCGGAGCCACGGAGGTCAGAAAGATTGCGTAGAGTACATGACGTGTTGTTGCTAGAAAGTGATGAGTCGGCCATGTATGCGGAAGTGATGGTGAGCCAAGATTCTGAGGCATGGCTAGAGGCCATGAGAACCTAGTTAAATTCCATGGATGACAATCAAGTTTGGGACTTGGTTGATCCGCCACATGTCGTAGTTGGCATTAGTTGCAAATGGGTCTTTAAGAAGAAAATCGATGTGGATGGAAATGTTTAGATCCACAAAGCTCGGATTGTCGCTAAAGGTTATGGACAAGTTCAAGGTATTGACTACAATGAGACCTAGTCGCCGATTGCAATGCTAAAGTCGGTGAGGACCATACTAGCTATACTTGCATGTTTCGATTATGAGATATGGCAGATGGATGTCAAAACGGCTTTCATTCACGGCAATTTAAAAGAGGATGTGTACATGATATAGCCCGAAGGTTTTGTCGATCCAACTAACGCTGGTAAAATATGCAAGCCCAGGAGATCCATTTATGGATTAAAGCAAGCATCTCAGAGTTGGAACATTCATTCTGATGAAGTCATCATTGACCTTGGTTTCATGAAGAACGAAGAGGACTATTGTTTATACAAGAAGTCTAGTGGGAGCTCGGTAGTATTTTTGATCTTGTATGTGGATGACATACTGCTGATCAGAAATGATGTTTCGATGCTGAACTCAGTCAAGGAATCATTTAATGGCAAGTTTTTGATGAAAGACCTTGGAGAGGCAGTGTACATTTTAGGCATCAATATCTATAGAGATAGATCGAGGAGGCTGCTCGGCTTAAGCCAGATCACGTACATAGACAAAGTGTTGAAGAGGTTCAACATGAGTGAGGCCAAGAAAGGGTTCTTGCCTGTCTCACATGGTATAAGGCTAAGCAAGACTCAGAGTCCTACGACTTCTGATGAGAGAAACCGAATGAGTAGGATTCCATATGCTTCAGCAATTGGATCCATCATGTATGCCATGCTATGTACACGACCTAATGTTTCCTATGCAATAAGCTTAACAAGCAGATACCAGGCCGACCCAAGTTAGAGTCACTAGGCAGCGGTGAAAACTATCTTGAAGTACCTGAAAAGGACTAAAGACATGTTCCTAGTTTATGGAGGTGGGGAGGAGCTCTGCATAAAGGGTTACGCTGATGCTAGTTTCCAAACCAATAGGGATGATTGTCGATCGCAAACTGGATTCGTGTATGTCATGAATGGAGGAGTAGTGAGCTAGATGAGTTCCAAGCAAGATACGGTGGACGACTCCACAACAGAGGCTGAATACATTGTCGCTTGTGAAGCGGCAAAGTAAGGTGTTTGGATTTGGAAGTTCTTGGAAGATATTGGTGTGTTCCCGGTCTGGTCAAAACCGTTGGACCTTTATTATGTTAATTCAGGTGCCATCGCATAGGCCAAGGAGCCGAGACAACACCACAAGACCAGGCACATAGACCAAAAATATCAGCTGATACGAAAGCTCATAGAGAAAGGTGATACTAATTTATGCAAGATTTATACAGATGCAAATGTTGCAGATCCGTTGACTAAGCCGCTTCCACAAACCAAGCATGAGGGGCATGTTAGAGCTACGGGCATTCGATGTTTATTTGATTGACTCTAGTGTAAGTGGGAGACTGTTGGAGATATGCCCTAGAGGCAATCATGTATGATGGTATTCCCTATGTATTTATGAATAAAGATAGTCCTTGGACATTATCATTGATGTGTATTAACAACTATGTGACTTGTTTGTGAGACTATGCATTGTATGACGACTGTCCTAAATGGTCCCTAGTCGAAAGGGCTATGTGGACACGCAACGAGTTAGAATAGCATATGCCACGGTGGATGGTCCAGTCTCACTGATCATGTAGCATTGGATGCTAGCCGGATAATATGGACTTAGAAAAGTCTGTTCGGATTTGACGTAGTTGGATAGGAGTCGAGAAAAGGTCTGAATTGGACAGACCCAACTACAAGACGCAGCGATAGGTCATTTGTGAGTCTCTAGTACAACATACGTTCTATGTCCTAAGACCTGAGCTAGCGCATGTACTCGATATGGTGACGGACTTGCTTTGGGCTGACCAAATGCTACTCCGTGACTGGGTAGTTACACAGGTAGGTTTCGGGCTTGTCTAGACCCATGCTACGAGACATGGTCGAGCAAGATGGCATTTGCCCCTCCGATCAGGAGAGATATACTGTAGGCCCCTCGGGTGATCCGACCTGGATAAGCATGGCCATGCGATGAGGATTATGAGATAATCCGAATGTTGGTCGGATTCACCAGAACAACAAAGAGGTCGTGCTTCAACAAGGATGACCATATCACCTTGTGCACGACAACATATATCATGTGGCAAAGGGAACACAAGTATGAAGTATAGGTTCGCCTAATCAGCTTCATCGGACACGTGGAGTCACCACATCTTGCTAGAGGCCGCTACCCACCGGTCGAGTCGGATGTCATCTGACTCGCAACCTAGTGGACGAGAACCTAAAGGGTCACACGCTTAAGGGAAGGAACATGTGGGATTTAGGATCCATGCGAGGCCCAAGAGTTGAGACTCTACCTGATGTCTATATATAGTGGAGGTGCAACACACCCATCCGGTTGATCACTTTGGTGCCATCATTAGGGCTTTGCATGAGTTGCAACTAGCGACCTCCACTCACTGCAGCTGACCGTGTGACTTGACCTAGCAGTCTGCCACATTATGATCCGTCGGGTGAATGTGCACCTCCTTCACCTCGCATGCCAACTAAAGAGCAGACTCAGAGGCGGGCTTCTTAGCTCGCAGCAGATCGGTAGGATCAACATTCTTCTTGTACTCTTCTATCTCGACCACAGCCATCTGATGGTCGACGATTTTGGAGCCTTGCTGAAGACACTCTTGAGTTCTCTGTCGATTGCCTGTGACTATGATCACACCCTTGGGCCCGGCCATCTTCATATCAAGGTACATGTAGCATGGACGGGCCATGAAATGGGCATAAGCTGGACGACCAAGGATGGCATGGTATGCACTCTGGAAGTCTACAACTTCAAACGTCAATTTCGTTTTGCAAAAATTCTTATCGGTGCCGAACACCACATCCAATGCAATCTGGCCGAGTGACTTGGCCTTCTTCCCTGGGATAACTCTGTGGAACTGCATGTTGCTCTCACTAAGACATGACATTGGAATGCCCATCCCCTTTAGGGTATCTGCATACAGAATGTTCAAACCGCTCCCGCCATCCATAAGGACTTTGCGGAGTCGAGTGCCTCCCACAATAGGGTCCACCACTAGCGCTTGCCGACAGGGGGTAGAGACATGGGCAGGGTGGTCAGATTGGCCGAATGTGATAGCGGTCTGAGACCATTTGAGGTATGTGGGGGTGGGAGGAACAGCCATGTTGACTTCTTTGTTGATAACTTTCAATCGACTCTTGCTTTCTACGTCAGCAAAAATCATCAGAGTGGCAGTGACTTCGGGAAACTCTTCTTTGTCTTCACCATCCTCTCCAAGAGTTTTCTCAGTCGACTAGCCTTCCTTGAACTGCTGGCTCAGTAAACGGCACTGTCGAGTGACATGCTTCAGCAATATCAAATTGCCTTCTTCATCTTTCTTCGTGTGGATTGCACACGGTAAATCCATAACATCTATTCCCGAATGATTCTTTCCTTTCTTGGAGGTAAACTGCGCTTTGGAATTCCCCTTATTTTTTTCCTTGCGCCACCAGAGCGGCCACATCTGCCTGAGCAGGGGCATCAGCTTTGTGCTTCTGTTTATGACTGGAATTGCCGCCGGCATCGTTGTCAACTGCTTTTCCTTTGTCGCTGCGGAGGCAGTCTTCTTCACCATTGGCGTACCGAGTGGCAATCGCCGTCATTTTGCTCAGGGAAATATCACCTGTCCACCCAAACTTCAGGTAAAGCTCTCTGTACTTCACACCGGCCTTGAAAGCACAAATGCCTTGGTGCTCGGAAACATTCTCCACTTTGTGATGCCAGGTGGACCAATGTTGAATGTAATCTCTCAAGGTCTCATTGGCCTTTTAAACACAGTGTTGCAAATCGATCAAACCAGCTAGACGCTTGCAAGTGCCCTCGATGGTTCCGACGAACACTCGGGCAAGATCCTCACAACAATAGATGCTATAAGGAGCCAAACAACTCAATCATGCTCGGGCCGAACCATCTAACATCAAGGATAAATGCTTCATGGCTATGTTGTCATTTCCCCCGCCAATCTGCACAACCAATTGGTAATCATCTAACCATGTTTTCGGCTTCGACTCGTCGGAGAACTTGCTTATCCCCGATGCCAACCTAAAGTTGGTAGGAATCTCTGCAGATCAAATGGCTCTGCTAAAGCACTCGGGACCAGAAACCACGTCACCACTTACACTCGGATAGTCTCTGTCATAACCATCCCTGTGGGCCCCGCCCCTGTCAATCCTCTTCTGGGCAAGGATATCTCTTGTGTCGAACCCTGGATTCTGCTCGTCACCGAACGGGCGCCTAACGTCATAGTGTCGGGGCTCATACGAACCACTCCGCAGAGGAATAGGCACTCGACGATGGTCATCACGGTGAAAACAAGGAGCAAACCGATCTCGCCCCTGATCTCGATACTGATCTTCATGGTAACCTCCGCCCCTCCGACTGCACTGTATCTACCTTTGGAGAATTGATGTGCAACCTATTGCACGACTGAGAAACCGCCGAATTTTGACGCTGCATCGCATCAAGCAACGCTCGGATCTACGGCAAACCTTTACCAGCTTCTAAACGTGATGGCTGAATGGAATCTGCAATCTTAGCAGCAACGACAACATTCAAAACTGGAGTACGGAATACCTCCACGTTATTCTGAGATCTACTCGGAAACAGCTGTCGCTGACATCGACTGGGAAGTGGTGGACACTGGCGAGCACGCTCATCGAGTTCTTTCTGGATCGCTTCGAGCCAAAGGCACGTAGCCTCCAAGGCCTGGGCCTCAGTAGTCACACCGACGATGGGCATATGCTGGATCTCGTCATCCCGATGCTGCTGCTCATTCGATGCCCCTCCAGCCTCGCGCCTGCCGCGGCTGAAACCAGGGGGTGTGCATTGATGCAAGCCTGCCATGAGGACCTTTGCCGCACGATCATATCTCTCGCACTCGGAGGGAATGTCAGACTGATCTTACGCCGAGTCAAATACGCCATGAAGTGATTCGGTGGGCTCGATAGCCGCAATCTGCAAAGACGATGCTTGGCGAGCCACCGCGTGCCTCACCCAATGCTGGAGCCGCGAACTACTAGATCTCTTACGATGGCGAACGTCGGGGAGGGCCGACAAGAACAGAGTCGACGGCTACTGTAGAAGTACACCGCAGGAGCTTGCACGGAAGTTTGCAGCCTCGCGGATTGGGAGCGCCTCAACCTCTAGAGGCGCTTCCTGGAGCCATGCCGAGTTGTCGGCGATGAAGGTGAGCGCTCCGAGACGGATCTCGTGGCCCAGGAATAAACCACCACTAGAAGACATGATCAAGGGGAAAAATACAACCTCGCCGGAAGTCGCTTAGATGCCTGCCCCACGGAAGGAGCCAACTGTTGTGGGAATGAGCCTGACAGTAGAAGGTAGGGGTACATAAGGAGAGGGCAGAGTCCTAGCTACGACAAGGATGTACACACGGATTTATGCGTTTAGGCCCCTCTCGTGGAGGTAACAGCCCTGGGTCTTAGTGCTCGGGAGCTCTTGTCATGTGGAATATGAGTGTTACAGCGGGTGCGAACCCTTATCCTAGAGGGGAGGGACGACGTATATAGAGTGCACTGCCCCTCATGAATGCCAGGCAACCAAGGGTTCGATCTAGGTAATAAAAGTATACATTACTGATAACGTATGTAATAAATGCTACTAATGGCGATTGGTCGAAGGCCTGCCTGTTAGCCTCCCTGGGGTGCCTTCTGGTCTTCAGGTGTCGACTGACTATTGGTTCTTCCGAGTGAAAGGCTACTGTCGAGTGGAGGGAAAAATATCTGAGTGGATTATCTGTCGAGTGACTCATGCGCCTTGGTAACTTCAGTCAGAGTCTTCCTTGTAATCTTTAAGTCCTCCAATGTAGTGTCCTTAGGTAGGGTATGTAGGTCAGGCCTAGGACCCTACCCCAGGTACATATCCTCATTAATGCCCATATTAGTTCCTGCATATTCTACGAAGATCTTTATCAGTTGAACCTCTATGTCAAGGATTCAGTTAATCTCGTATGCCGTTCCCTTTGTCTTCGGTATCTTACTTGCCCGAGATTCGATTGTTGGTATCTCTATACCTAGTTCAATATCGTTATCGGCAAATCTCTTTACTCGTTCCGTAATACAAGATCCTGTGGCTAACACCTTAGTCACTTTGCTTGCAAGGCTTGTTGTGATGTTGTATTACTAAGTGGGCCCTGAGATATCTCTCCATCACACGGAGTAACAAATCCCAGTCTTGATCCATGCCCACTCAATAGACACCTTCGAAGATACTTGTATATCAAGGGACTTGGATTTCGCCTAGAGGGGGGTGAATAGGCGGTTTAAAATAATTATGGTTTAGGCTTGAACAACTGTGGAATAAAACTAACGTTTAATATGTCAAGCACAAAACCTAAAACAACTAGGCTCACCTATGTGCGCCAAAAACTTATGCTAAGAAAGATAAACACCTAAGTGATAACAAGATATAAAGCATGAAACAATATAGCTATCACAAAGTAAAGTGCATAAGTAAAAGGGGTCCGGTAAGAGATAACCGAGGCACGCGGAGACGATGATGTATCCAGAAGTTCACACCCTTGCAGCTGCTAATCTCTGTCCGGAGCGGTGTGGAGGCACAATGAGCCCCAAGATGCCACTAAGGCCACCGTAATGTCCTCACACCATCGCGCAATGCAAGATGTTGTGATTCCACTAAGGGACCCTTGAGGGCGGTCACCGAACCCGTACAAATGGTAACCCTTGGGGGCGGTCACCGGTACCCTAACACTTTGGCAACCCTTGGGGGCGGTCACTGGTACCCATACAAATTGCTCGAGGCAATCTCCACAACCTAATTGGAGACCTTGACGCTTGCCCGGAGCTTTACACCACAATCATTGAGCTACTAGGCACCACCAACCGTCTAGAGCGCCAAGGCACCCAAGAGGAACAAGCTCTAGGGTGCTCAAACACCCAAGAGTAATAAACGTCTCAACTTCTCACTTCCACGTATCACCATGGAGAACTCAAATGTATGCACCAAATGCAATGGTAGGGGCAGACGGAGTGCCTAAGTCGTTCTCTTCCAAATCCCACCAGAACAACTAATGTTATAGAAGAAAATGAGAGGAAGAACGAAGAACACGAAGAACTCCAAGATCTAGATCCAAGGGGTTACCCTCATACAGAGGAGAAAGTGATTTTTGGAAATGTGGATATAGATCTCCTATCTCTTTTCGCTCAAGAACTAGCAAGAATCCTTGGAGGGACTGAGAGTTAGCAAGGTCGACGAAGGTCAACTATGGGGGGAAAACTCGAGCTCAAAGAATAAGATCCATTGGGGAAGAAGACCCCCTTAAATAGATGGGGGGAAATCCAACCGTTACCCCCACAGCCCACACACAAGTGGTAGTACCGCCCCTAAGAGTGGTACTACCGCCCACACGCAGAACTCAGCAGTAGAAGGGGCAGCAGTAGTACCGCTTGGTACTACCACCCGTACTACCGCTCAGGTGGCGCTGGTCACCAGACACAGACAAGGAAGTGTTTGGTGCCCCGCCTGAGGAGCCGGAACTCCCCATTAGTACTACTGCCCTCGGGAGAGTACCAAGGAACCCAGGAACCAGATGGAAATAGGAAACCAGAACTAGCATAAACTTCTCATATGGGCTCCGAATTCAGCAAACACAAGCTTGTTGGATTCAGGACGACAAGAGCTATGTTAAGAAGAGGCAGTATGAAAAAGAAGAGGCAGTCTAAAAATGCCAATGATATAGAGATGTCAAACCTCTATCCATGAAGAACTGGGATCTTGTCATGAAGCTGACCATAATCTCAAGAATCCTCATAGAGAAAAGCAAACCAAGAACCAAGAAAGATGGTGATGCCAAGAATGAAATAGTCTGAGCTCTCAACGAACGATACAATCAAGCTACTCACTTGAGAGTCCGCCTTATAGTACGACTGTCGAACCTATAACCTAGTCTCCCACATACCACCATGAGATCGGTAAAATAGAAAACCATGTCAAGGTCAAAAATTTGCCTTGCGCATATTACACTTGAGCTAGACGAGGACGCTCTTGTCCTTCTCAAGATGGACCACCTTTCTTGATTGCACCGCCTCGATCAAGACTAGTAGATTGCTCCCCCATACTCCACTATGGGTGAGCCACTCTTCAACACATCTTCACAAGTCCATTGTCACCAAAATGGATGGCAAGTTTCAAGCATGATCTCCCCGTGATGATTCACTTGAACTTTCACACCGCAACCTTGATGACGATCACCACTTGATGTCATCTTCCATGGGATGTATGTGATCTTCCTCTTGATGCAAGCCCATGGAAATATACCTAACCCCACAAAGAACTCTCACGTAGACCATGGATTAGTACATAAAGCATAATGGACAATGCTTACGATACAATGGGATCACTTGATCCCTCTTGGTTCATCTTTGTATGCTTTGTGTGTTGATCAACTTGATTCAATTGTTGACTTAGTCTTGATCAACCTTGTATCTTATCTTCTCTCTTCATAAGGATGATGACTTGAAGGTAAAGATGAATGCTCAAACAATATTCTTCTTCAAGACATGCTTCCAATAATCTCAACTCTCACATGACCAATCTTTGGATAAACCTTGAATACCACCTTGGTCACAATATAAACTCCTTGAAACCAACACATCTATTTCAAGAATTGCCTATGTACAAATCCTTCAAATAGAACTCAAGGCAACCATTAGTCCATAGAGACTGTCAACAATTACCAAGACCACATATGGAGAAACAAGCTCTAACAGTAGAGCATCTTTATAGTCACCCAATTACGTTGCGACGTTTGATACACACAAGGTATTCCTCCGGTGTCAGTGAGTTGCATGTGCTCATTGTCATAGGAACAAATACTTGACATGCAGAGAACTATAGCAATAAACTGACACAATCATATGCTACATCATAATTTGGGTCTTGTCCATCACATCATTCTCCTAATGATGTGATCCCATTATCAGATGACATCTCATGTCAATGGCTAGGAAACCTTGACCATCATTGATCAACAAGCTAGTCTACTAGAGGCATACTAGGGACACAGTGTTGTCTATGTATCCACACATGCATTTGAGTTTCCAATCAATACAATTATATCATGGATAATAAACGATTATCATGAACAAGGAAATATAATAATAACAACTTTATTATTGCCTCTAGGGCATATTTCCAACAGTATCCCACTCGCACTAGAGTCAATAATCTAGCTCACATCACTATGTTATATATATTGTAATGAATCTAACACTCATATAGTTCTGGTGGTGATCATGTTTAGCCCTTTGATGGGTTTTAGTCAACGGTTCTGTGACATTCAGATATGTGTGCACTTTGCAAATATTTATGTCCTCCTCCTTGATGTAATTGCGGATGGAATTAAAGCGTCTCTTTATGTGTCTGGTCCTGTTGTGGAACCTTGGTCCTTGGACAGATCAATGGCACCAGTGTTGTCATAGAACAGAGTCATTGGGTTTAGTGCACTAGGCATCTGTCATGAACTCCTTCATCCAGACACCTTCCTTTGCCATCTTCGAGGCAGCGAGGTACTCCGCTTCGCATGTACAATCAGCTACCACACTCTGCGTGGAACTACACCAGCTTACCACTATCTCATTGTGAATAAATACATATCTGGTTTGAGATTTAGAGTCATCTGGATCAGTGTCAAACTTGCATAAACGAGAAACATTTTCTTGATCACCTGCATAAACGAGAAACATTTTCTTAGTCCTTTTCAGGTACTTAAGGATATTCTTGATCGCCGTCAAGTGCTCCATTCCTGTATCACTTTGAAACCTTCCGACCATACTTATGGCAAGGCTGACATCGGGTCTTGTGCACAACATTGCATACATGATAGAGCCTATGGCTGAAGCATAGGGGTGTCACTTATCTTTTCTCTGTCTTCTGCAGTCATTGGGCATTGAGTCTTACTCAACTTTACACCTTGCAATACAGGCAAGAACCCCTTCTTGGACTGATCCATTCTGAACTTCTTCAAAATATTGTCAAGGTATGTGCTTTGTGAAAGTCCTATTAAGCGCCTCGATCTATCTCTATAGATCTTGATGCCTTATATGAAAGCAGCTTCTCCTAGGTCATTCATTGAAAAACTCATTTTCAAATATTCCTTCACGCTTTCCAACATTTCTATATTGTTTGCAATCAGCAATATGTCATCCACATATAATATTAGAAACGCTATAGAGCTCCCACTCACTTTCTTGTAAATACAACCTTCTCCGTAAACTTGTATAAACCCGAATGCTTTGATCACCTCATCAAAGCACATATTCCAACTCCGAGATGCTTGCACCAATCCATAAATGGATCGCTGGAGTTTGCAAACTTTGTTAGCATTCTCTGGATCGACAAAACCTTCTGGTTGCATTATATACAACTCTTCCGTATGGAAACCTTTAAGGGACGCTATTTCGACATCCATCTGCCAAATTTCATAATCAAAAAATGCAGCTATTGCTAACATGATTCTGACGGACTTAAGCATCGCTACAGGTGAGAAGGTCATAGTCAACTCCTTGAACTTAGGAAAAACCCTTTGTCACAAGTCGAGCTTTATATACAGTGGCATTACCGTCCGCGTCCGTCTTCTTCTTAAAGATCCATTTGTTCTGAATGGCCTTTCGTGCTTTAGGTAATACTTCCAAAGTACATACTTTGTTTTCATACATGGATTCCATCTCAGATTTCATGGACTCTAACCATTTGTTGGAATATGGGCCCATCATCGCTTCTCCATAGCTCGTAGGTTCATCGTTGTCCAACTACATGACCTCTAAGACAGGGTTACCATACCACTCAGGAGCAGTACGTGCCATTGTCGACCTAAGAGGTTTGATAGTAACTTGATCCGAAGCTTCATGATCATCATAATTAACTTCCTCTTCAATTGATGTAGGCTCCACACAAACATCTTTCTGCATTGTGCTACTCTCTTGTTGAAACAAAGGTTCAACAACCTCATCAAGTTCTATCTTCCTCCCACTCAATTCTTTCGAGAGAAACTCTTTCTCTAGAAATGTTCCATTTTTAGCGACAAACACTTTGCATTCGGATCTGAGATATAAGGTATACCCAACTATCTCTTTTGGGTATCCTATGAAGGCGCATTTCTCCACTTTGGGTTCCAGCTGTTCAAGCTGAAGCTTTTTGGCATAAGCATAACATCCGCAAACTTTAAGAAACGATAACTTTGGTTTCTTGCCAGACCGCAATACATATGGCATCATCTCAACGGATTTTGATGGTGCCCTGTTTAAAGTGAATGCAGCTGTCTCTAATGCATAACCCCAAAACGATAGTGGCAAATCGGTAAGAGACATCATAGAATGCACCATATCCAATAAGGTTCGATTACGATGTGCAGACACACCATTACGCCGTGGTGTTCCAGGCGGTGTCAATTGTGAAACAATTCCACACTATCTTTAGTGATTGCCAAACTCAAAACTCAGATATTCTCCTCCTCGGTCAGATCGTGGCAACTTAATCTTCTTGTTACGATGATTCTCAACTTCACTATGAAATTGCTTGAAATTTTCAAACGTTTTAGACTTGTGTTTCATCAAGTAAATATACCCATATCTACTTATGTCATCAGTGAAGTTGAGAAAGTAACGATATCCACCACGTGCCTCAATGCTCATTGGACCACACACAATAGTATGAATGATTTCCAACAAATCACTTGCTTGTTCCATTGTTCCAGAGAACGGGGTCTTAGTCATCTTTCCCAAGAGGCATGGTTCACATGTGTCAAGTGATTCGAAATCAAGTGACTCCAGAAGTCCATCAACATGGAGCTTCGTCATGTTTTTTACACCAATATGACCTAAGTGGCAGTGCCACAAGAAAGTGGTACTATCATTATCAACTCTACATCATTTGGCATCAATGTTATGAACATGTGTATCATCACTATGGAGATTCAATAAGAACAAACCCCTCACATTGGTGCATGACCATAATGGATATTAATCATATAAATAGAGCAACCATTATTCTCTGATTTAAATGAGTAACCGTCTCGCAATAAACAAGATCTAGATATAATGCTCATGCTTAACATAGGCACTAAATAACAATTATACAGGTTCATCACTAATCCCGATGGTAATCGAAGAGCAAGCGTCCTGACGGCGATCACATCAACCTTGGAACCATTTCCCACGCGCATCGTCACTTCATCCTTAGCCAGCCTTCATCTATTCTGTAGCTCCTATTTTGAGTTACAAATGTGAGTAACCAAACCAGAATCAAATACCCAGGCACTACAACGAGAGTTGGTAAGGTACACATCAGTAACGTGTATATCATATATACCTTGTTTGGTGTTGGCCGCCTTCTTGTTGGCCAGATACTTGGGGCAATTCCGTTTCGAGTGACCAGTTCCCTTGCAATGAAACCTCTCAGTCTCTGACGTGGGTCCATCCTTGGGTTTCTTCACGGGAGGGGCAATTGCTTTGCCACTCTTCTTTGAGTTACCCTTCTTTCCCTTGCCTTTCTTATTAAAACTAGTGGTTTTATTGACCATCAACACTTGATGTTCCTTCTAGACTTCAGACTCAGTGACTTTCAACATCGCACATAGCTTGGTGACTGACTTGTTCATCCCTTGCATGTTATAGTTCATCATGAAGCTCTTGTAGCTAGGTGGCAATGATTTAAGAATTCTGTGAGGGATCGCCTCCAACGGAAGGGGCATCCCTAACTCAGCCAGACAGTTCGAACACCCAAACCTTATGAGTATATGTTCACTGATAGACCCATTCTCCTCCATATTGCACGCATAGTACTTAGCAGAGGTCTCATACCTCTCGATCCGGGCATTCTTCTCAAAGATAAACTTCAACTCCTGGAACATCTCGTATGCCCTGTGATGTTCAAAACATCTTTGAAGTCCCGGTTCTAAGCCATACAACATTGCACATTGAACTATTGAATAATCTCCAGAACATGCCGCCCAAGCGTTCACATCGTCTTCAGATGACACTGGAGTGGGTGCTTCACTAAGAGGTGCAACAAGGACATAAGACTTTTGGGAAGCCGTCAAGATAATCCTCAGATTACGGGCCCAGTCTACAAAGCTACCTCCATCATCTTTCAACTTGGCTTTCTCTAGGAACGCATTGAAATTCAGGGGAACTACTACGCAAGCCCTTGATCTACAACATAAATTTGCAAATGTTACTTAGACTATTGTTCAATATAATGAGTTTAGTTACTTAAAACTCCCACTCATATTGACATCCCTCCGTTCATCTAAGTGATAAATGATCCAAATTCACCAACCCAAGTCTGATCATCATGTGAGACGAGGTGGTTTCAATGGTGAACATATCCATGTTTATCATATCTACTATATGCCTCATGTTCAACCTTTCGCGCTCTTATGTTAAGAGGTCATGTCTGTACATGCTAGGCTCGTCAAATTTTAACCCGAGTGTTCCACACATGCAACACTGGCTTGCACCCGTTGTATGTGAACATAGAGTCTATCACACCCAATCATCACGTGGTGCTGCGAAACGATGATCTTTCGCAATGGTGCACACTTGGGGAGAACATAATTTATCTTGAAATTTTAGTGAGGGCTCACCTTATAATGCTACCGTCGTCCTAAGAAAAAGAACTTACATAAAAGGATTAACATCACATGCAAATCATAAGTGAGATGATATGGCCATGAACTTGTTCTTTTGATCTCCATCTCCAAAGAACCGGCATGATCTCCATCCTCACTAGCATGACACCATGATGTCCATCAATGTGTCACCATGAGGTTGTCGCACCAACTGTTGCTACTATGACTATTGCAAACTCATAGCGATAAAGTAAAGCAAAAATGGCGAAAATAAATTAAAGACAACCCTATGGCTCCTACCGGTTGGTGTACTCATCGACATGCTAGTCATGATATTCTCTACAAAACATGACCATCTCATACATCACATATGTCTCATCATGTAATTGGCCATATCACATCACAACATACCCTGCAAAAACAAGTTAGACATCCTCTAATTGGTGTTGCATGTTTTATGTGGCTGCTACGGGTATCTAGCAAGAACGATTCTTACCTACTCAAAAACCACAACGGTGATACACAAATTTCTATTTAACCTTCTCAAGGATCACCTTTGTTAAATCCGATTGTCGGGGTGTGACACCTATGGGATCGCATGGATCCCTTTGTGGTTCGGCGGGGGGGGGGGGGGGGGACGGTATGTGCAAGGAGCATATTAGACGAATGACGCGAGCAGATATTTTTCCCAGGTTCGGGCCGCTGAGAAGCGTAAAACCCTACTCTTGCTTTAGTGTATTATGGGTGTTTTTTGGGTTCTGTCTACAGGAGCGCTATGAACAGCTTCTACGCGTGTAAGCCAGAAGGTGGAAGAAAAGATCCCTCTCCCGTAACGCCTTAGGCCCCCTTTTATATAACTAAGGGGATCCCAACAGTGGCGCACATTGTATGCACGAGGTGTACAGTGCTATAGTGTTATCATACCTAACACTGACGATGTCGAACAAATGCATTTAATGCTCCGTCAGGTGTCCCTGACCTTCTACGGGACGAGACAGGAGCCCATCCCATCGGCACCGCTTAGCCTCTCCATCACCAGCGCCTCGACACGTATCCTGGAGGGTTGACACCTAGTCTCTGCACTAGCAGGGTGGCGAGGTCTTGCGGGTGCACTCCTGCCCGGGGCTCCGCAAGCCACCCACGACAAGATCTTGACGGAGTTCCATCATTGGCCTTCGGTCTTGTGCTTGTTGACTTGAATGTATCCATGTCATCCTTTGGCGGGACTTGCCGCTGGTGTGCCTACAACTGCCCATTCACAAGTATGGGGGTACTAAAAGCCCAAACTTTAGTACATCGATAGGAGCCCCCGGGCCTAGGCCACACACAGGTGCGAGGCGTTGTTGGGCTAGGTCCAAACAGTGCATGGGCACGCGTGGGAGTAGCCTACGGTTTTAATCATTCTGCTCATTGCGCATCCCCATGACGAGTGTTAAGTGCGTGCCATGGGATATGTGCGAGGAGCAGTCGTTTCCGCCACGTGCGCCGCATGCATAGTAGGGTGCTGGCAGCGGGTGTCTATGACTTAAAGTCTTGATCCTGGCAGAAACCGCAACACCATGGATTGGAGCAATGGGGCGGTTACCTGTTCACCCATGATCGTGGGCGACGGGATTGGTGGAGATGGGCCGCGACTCTTGGGGTGGAGGAGAGCCAGCCCTCACGTCTCCCCTTGTAAATTGGGGAGTGGCGAGGGGCGAGGGGTGATGCTCATCCATCCTTTCTTCCTCCTTGAGTGGAAATCTCCAAAGCCTGCCCTTCTATACTTTCCTGATCTCGTGTTGTCCTCAGCCTTAGCCATGGCTAGGGGGCAAGGGCAGCCACCGTCCTCCGCCTGACTGGCGAGGAGTTCCCATCGGGATCATGCTACCGCTTCAACCACGGAAGTGGAGGGTGGCCTGGGCACATGTGGTGGAAGAGGTATGTGGGCCAGGGCCGTCGTGGAGGCCGTGGCCGAGGGAGGCGGAGCTCCACTCTACCACTTCCCCGGATGCTGGACCCCCTCCTCGAAGAGACCCACGTCGAGGGGGCGGCGCTGGACTTTGTCATCAAGCTACGCGGTCCCCTCCGGAGCCATCGGCGCCTCCCTCATCCTTTCTCTAGGGCGATGGAGGTTGACAATTCGCCCGCCTTGTGGCTGTGGGCACATGGTTGCTGCAATGGCACCGCGCGGGTGGACGTCGAATACCGAGAGAGCCGCGTCATGCTCTTCAGGCGCAGTTGGAAACTTCGCCCATGCCCACAACCTTCAAGATGGGCATGTCCTCCGCTTCAAGATGATGGAGGCCGACATGCTCTACGTCAAGATTTACGGGCACTCAGGTGCCTGCCTCAGCTGCTTCTAGGAAAGCTCGAGCGGTGCCGAAAGCTCCTCCTCGAGCGACAATGACAAGGAGGACGGTGTGGGTGAAGACGACAAAGATGGGTCCGAGCTCTAGGACGTAAGGTTGGAATACGACGACCTGTGCTCCGACTAGTCGCCAGCCACACCATCAGCATCAGCTCACGCCTCTCCCCTCCCGGCGGAGCGACCTTGTCGGGGCTCCTTGCCCCGGGTGCTACCTCGTCTTCTAGATGGATCTCCTGGCAGCCCCATGGACTTCAACTTCTTCGTCCCTTCTGGAAGCCCTGCCCTTCGCGCAGTGCTGGTCTTGGAGGGGTTAGGCTGGGCTTCTGTCGGGGGCCCCTTCCTATCTTTTTATTCTAGTAATCTGCCCCTAAGGGAGAAAGTCAAATAAATATGTACTTAGTAAGAGACGTCATCCTGTGTAAATTTCATTCCCTTTAAATGAATGTATGTTACTCCTCTTGTCTGATTTTCCTTTGTATGGTGTATTCCCTACACTTATCGGAAACTTGCCGGCATATGCAACAATACAGCGAGCGCTTTGAGGAGTAGATCCATAGCAGCCTGGTAGCGGTGCCGCTACCGGGAAGATATCCTGGCATTTTTAGTGCAGCCGCTTAAATTGTTGGGCGGACTCGAAACAGAGCATGGGCGCAACCAATCATGACAAGTTACCTTGACGTCTTCAGTGCAACCACTTAAACTATTTAGCAGACTTGAAACAAAGCAAGGGCGCAACCAATCACGACAAGGTTCCTTCGCGTGTAGGTTTCCCATACAAAAGATGAAATCATCCAAGGAAAATAACCTCATAGTAAAAGTTTACTTAGAGTTTTGCAACTTAGCTTTTTTTTGTTGTACTCCTTTCCGCAAGGTGCCAACTTCGAATGTCGCCTGTAGGTGTCCACACTATCTCATCCCCTCGGCAAACTTGTACGTGGGGGAACCTTCTATCCTTTAATAAAAATAAAGAAGAGAAAATAGAGGTATTGAACCTTGGCAGTTCGTTAGCACTTGCTAGGAATAAGCGTAATGCAACATCTTAGATAAACATGCATGTACGGAAACATGGAAATCGACAAGAGTTGTAGGATGCTTGATCTTATTCAACTATGCACAAGGTCTGCGCCTGGCTTTGTACAAAGGATGACATGCCTTGCCGGCAAGACTTGTAACAAAGTTGGTTGCCGGCGGGCTTGGCAACCGCGCCTTATGGATAGAACTTAGGAAGATGTTCGATGTTACAGGAGTTGCTCACTGGGACGCCATCTTCGATCTCCAGGCAGACTGCGTCAGGCCTGGTGACTCGTACTACCCAATAAAGGCCTTCCCACTCTGGCATCAACTTGTTTGAATTCTTGGCCGACTAAACGCGCCGAAGAACAAGGTCACCTTCCTCATAGCATGAACTTTGCGGCTATGGTAGTGGCACAAAGCTTGCTCGTAGCGTGCAGCTTGCACAGTAGCATGAAGACGATCTTCCTAAAGGAGCATTACGTCATATTGGCGTAACAGCTCTTAGTCAAGCTCATCATAAGGGAGCACTCAAGGTGACCCGTATATGAGTTCCGTAGGGAGAACTGCTTCCTCCCAGTATACTAGGGAGAAGGGTGTCTGGCCGGTGGCTTGATTTGGCATTGTTCTAATTGACCAAAGAACCGCCGGTAGCTAATCAATCCAACGTCTTTTGAAGTTGTGTAGCCTGTTAAAAGTCCTTGTCTTAAGCCCTCGCAACACTTCAGCATTTGCCCTTTCCGCTTGGCCGTTGCTCCTTGGATGAGCAACAGAAGCAAAACAGATCTTGCCGCCAAGGTCTTGGACATATTGCATGAAGGTGCTGCTTGTGAACTGTGTGCCGTTGTCATTCATGACCCTGTTTGGTACACTAAAACAGCAAACTAGTCCTTTAAAGAACTAGATGGCTGACTCTGCTGTCACCTTTCTCACTGCTTCCACTGCCGTCCACTTTGTGAACTTGTCGATTGCAACGTAAAAGTACTCAAAGCCCCCGGTAGCACGGGGAAGGGTCCCAAGATGTTGAGCCCCCAGACAGAAAATGGCCAGGAAAGAGGGATTGTCTAAAGAGCTTGAGCTGGTTGATATAGTTTCTTCGAATGGAACTAGCACGCTTTACACTTGGTTACTAGTGCTATTGCATCCTGGAGAGTAGTAGGCCAAAAGAAACTTTGCCGGAAGGCCTTCCCGGCAAGAGCTCTTGATCCTATGTGGGAGCCACATATGCCTCTATGTATCTTTGCCAACAGCTCCAGTCCCTCCTCCAGAGGAATGCACTTCAATTTAACACCATTCGGTCTCTTTCTATACAAGATGTCATCCACAAACTTGTACATATCAGACTGACGGGCTACTCTCTCTGCTTCTTCCTGTTCCTCAGGGAGTTGTCCTCTTTGAAGGAACTGAACAATATGTTGTGCCCATGCTGGAGCCTAAGACTCGATGGCAAGGACGAAAGGCATGTCTTCTGCTGGGGGGCACGTGTCTCTACGGCAAGGTCTCGGGGCCCTGCCGGAGCCTGTTGCCCCCTGGCAAGCTTGGTGTCGACCCCGGTAACTCCCTTGCCAGCAGCTTTTGGGAGCTCTGCGGGGAAGTACTAGCCAAAATTCAACTTCCTTCTCTTGTTCTGCTTTGCCGACGCGTTACGGATGGCTGAGTCAATTGGAGCACAAAAGTCACTCGTTCCATAGGTAACTTGACGGCAGCATGCTTCGACAGTTTGCCAACAATGCTATTCTCTATATGAGGAACATGCTCTGTTTGGAGACCGTCAAAGTGATCCTCCAACTTCCTCACTTCATCTACATAAGCTTCCATCAATGGGCTCTGGTAATCCTTGTTGACTTGCTTGATGACAAGCTATGAATCTACTCTGACAATGAGCTTCTTGATCCCAAGGTATGTCGCAATCCTCAGACCGGCAAGCAGCCCCTCATATTCTGCAGTGTTGTTTGTCAATCTCTCCCTGGGAAAGTGCATCTGAATTACATACTTGAAGTGCTCTCCGGTAGGTTCGACAAACATCACGCCAGCATTGGCTCTCTGCAGGGAGAAAGCCCCATCAAAATGCATAACCCATTCTTGGCTTGTTTCCTTGCCGGGGAGGGTCATTTCTTGGATCTCTTCATCTGGCATTGGAGTCCATTCTGCAATGAATTCTGCCAATGCTCTGCTCTAGATAGTTGAAGTGCTTTCAAACCTGAGACCAAAGCTTGACAACTCCAAAGCCCACTCCACAATCCTGTCGGTCGCATCTAGATTTGGCAAAATCCGTTGCAGCGGGAAGCGAGTGATGACAGTGATCTCATGTTCTTGGAAACAATGGCGCAGTTTCCTTGAGGCCATGAGGAGGCCAAAAAGCAGTTTTTGCACGCTAGAGTATCTTGACCTGGCCCCTTGCAAAAGTGAGCTGACAAAACACACTAGGCACTGCACTATCTTCTTCTTCTGTGTCACTTCGATCATCTGCACCGATCCTGACTTGTGGGCACCAGCCCCTATCGGGGAAGATCGTGGCTCATTTCTTGGTGGTCCTGCCTCTGTTGTTGCTTCTTCGTTGACTTCCCTCTGTGCCACTAAGGCAGCACTAGCCACTTGGTTTGTTGCCGCCAAGTATAGCAACTACGGCTCTTGTCGTCTAGGTGAGACTAGTATTGGCGAAGAGCAGAGGTATCTCTTCAAATCCTATAGCGCCGCCTCCACTTCTGGAGTCCACTTTATTGGACCTGCCTTTTTCAAGATTTTCAAAAAGGGAAGGGCACACCTTGCAGATTTTGAGATGAACCTACTCAGAGCCTCAACGCAGCCGGCAAGATGACGCACATCATTGATGCGTCTTGGTGCTTCAATCTTCTCAATTGCTTTGATCTTGTCGGGGTTTGCCTCGATCCCGTGCTAAGACACAAAGAACCCGAGAAGCTTGTCAGACAGAACACCAAACCCACACTTCTTAGGATTGAGCTTCAAGTTGATCTTGCATAGATTTGTAAATGTCTCTTCTAGATCTTGTATGAGCATTCCTTTGTCCTTGGTTTTAACCACTATGTCATCCATATAGGCTTCCATTTTTCTATGTAGCTGAGGCTCAAAACCAATCTGTTCAATGCACGGCAAGGGGAAAGGATCGTTTGGACAGGCCATATTGAGATCTGTATAGCCAATACACAACCTCCATTTTCCATTCGCCTTGCGCACCACAACTGGATTGGCCAACCATGTTGGATGGAGCACTCCTCTAACCAAACATGCCGCTTCCAATTTCCTGATTTCCTCGGTAATAAACTCTTTCTGCTCCAAGGCTTGCTTCCTAAATTTTTGCTTGACGGGCCATGCATGAGGACATACATCAAGGTGGTGCTCAATTACCTCCCTGGGAACTCTAGGGACATCAGGTGGTTGCTACGCAAACACATCGACATTCGCCCGCAGGAAGGCAATGAGCGTGCTTTCCTATTTGTCACCGAGGGTGGAACTTATGGTGAAAGTTCCTCCCATACCATCCTCCTTGACGGGCACCTTCTTGGTTTCTAGTGGAGCTGCCTTGGATTTCTTGTTCTTGCTGGTGGAGCTCTCTGGCACATCGTCAATGGGAGCGCAGTTGTAACAGCCCGAGACCGACGCTCTAGAAGATTCCCCTTTTATTCAATTATTGGTGTGTGTTTCGTCTGGTTGTCGCATTCATCATTGCAACATTCACATCACCTACGTAGCATCGTCGCCCGTTTTTTCGAAAACTTGCATCCGTTCGTGTTTGTCGGTTCTCTTCGTTCTCATCGCTGACCATTTTGAGACCAACCACACATGCACGCGCCCACGGCATCGATTAAAATATTGTTTTTAAAGTGCATATAATACTTTACCGGATTGTGTCGAAAGTTGGCGTGCGGTCTTGTTTTATTGTCGGTAGACCGCCTACCACATTTTGTCGCAGTCAGAGGTCGTTTGATACCCCATCGGTCAACCGTAGCAGTGCGCTTATCGGTTTATTGCCGGACATTTTTTCGGTGATTGAAACCTCTGTAACAGGAACAATCTCCCTCTCTTCTCAGCCCACATCCCCTCTCCACAGCCCACTGTAGCCCAGCTAGCCCCTCCTCCATTCTGCACCATTTGATCGAGATCTGGCGGTTAAAAATAGAGCAAACCCCCCTAACCTAATCCCTACCTATTTAATCAGTCCAACCCTAACTTATAGGAGATATGGCCTATCCATCCTACCCTAGTGCCGCCAACCACTTCATTTTCTCTTGGGATCCCTCCCCAGCCAACTACATCCATCCTTCCATCCCCTCTCCAACCAGAGCAAGCCCGCAGCTCACAGGCACCCGAGGCCTCGATCCGAGGCCTCCTTCTTGCACCATAGCCCCGAGGAGACGAGAGGTCGAGCTCCTCCTCCTACAGCTGCCTTGCCGGAGCAGCCTCGGTGAACAAGCGCCACCTCCCAAGCTCCCTGAGACTCCCATGACGTCTTGAGCCTTGCCCGGGCCCGAGAACGTGTCATCGTTCCCGTGCAGCAGCGAGCAGTGCCCGACCATGCCTGCCTCAAGACGGCAGCGAGCCTGCCCGCCCATCGGAGCCCGTTGGAAACTGCAGGTCATGCCTCACGGCGCCTTATCCTTCCTTCTCTCTCCCGCACGTGGTCTCTCTTTCTCTAACTCTCGCAGGAAGCCGCCATGGACCTCCGCCTGAAGCTGTGCCCGCAAGACCCTTGCCGGAGAACGCCGTCCTGCGCCCGGTCCGGCCATCCCCGCCTTTGTCCGCGCCTCTGCCTTGGATCCACCCTCGCCTTTGTCAGATCCTACTGAGGATCAAACAACTAAAACACAGGACTTGCTCTGGATCAAATCAACGATAAACTCCCTATGTGGAGACCCTTCTATTAATTGCGGATTTGGTACAGGAGCTACTAGGAAATAACTAGGGTTCAAGATATTTCTTCATACGTTGACTCCCAATACGCGCACGCAGGCGGGCTTATAAGGCTGAGTACAACTCACGTGAGAGAGACAGTAAAAAAGAGAGTTATAGGTGGGAAGAGACAATCAACAGTAAAAGATTCAGTTAACTATAGCTGAACCGGTATGCTACAGTTAACTGAAGAAAATCGACACTACATCTCAATCTTAAGAGTAGCTGACAATTCTCCCTCCTAAAGAACATACTTGTCCTCAAGTATGCTTTTCTGGGAACCATGATCTGATTGTGCTTTTGAAAAATGTTGGGAAAACCCTTTTGATTAAATTTGCATCTTCCCAAGTAGCTTCTTCAGGAGTGAGGCTTTGCCATTCCACTAGCAATTGGGTAACTAGTACTCCATTTCTCAGAAGTGACCTTGTTTCAAGTACAACCACTGGCTCAGTTTTGATCTTTCCTTCTAGTGTGCTAATGGTAAGTCACCCGAGGGGATTGCATGGGTGCCCAAATGTTTCTTTAGTTGGCTCACAATGAAAACTGGATGTATGCCAATGTTTGGAGGCAGCAACAGCTTGTATGCTAATCGCCCAAACTTCTCCAGGATTCTGTAGGGACCATAGAATTTGGTTGTGAGCTTGATAGCTTGTCTAATTCCAAAAGATGCCATCCTGTAGGGTTGCATTCGAAGATAGGCCATGTCCCCTACTTGGAATTCCCTTTTAGTTCTTTTCTTGTCTGCATATTTTTTTCATTCTGCCTTCTGCCTGGGCCAGATTTTCTTTAAGATGTCGAATCATATTCTGCTTTTCCACTAGAAAGTCTTTAGTATCAGAGTCAGTTGGACCAGGGATGGAGATTTTACAGTATAGAGCTTGAAATGGAGTGAACTTAGTTGCGGTGTGATATGTGGTATTGTACCACCATTCAGCTAAGGGCAGCCAGGAGTTCCACTTCTTTGGTTCTTGAAAAACCATACATCGGAGATATTGTTCCAAACACTGATTAACCCTTTCCGTTTGGCCGTCGCTCTGAGGGTGGTAAGCAGTGCTTAGCCTGAGCTTGATCTTCATGGCTGTAAAAATTGTTGCCACATCTTGCTAGTGAAGATTCTGTCTGTATCTGTTATGATGCTGATTGGTGGACCATGCAACTTGAAAACATTATCAATGAAAGCTTGAGCTACACTGTGCACTGAGTAAGGGTGGGCAAGGGGAATGAAATGGGCATACTTGGTGTATCTATCCACCACTACTAGTATGACCTCTTTTCCCTGAGATTTAGGTAAAGCTTCTATGAAATCCATTGTCAAGTGTATCCAGGCCATCTCAGGAGGGGGTAGGGGGTCCAGTAGGCCAGGATATTGACAATGTTCATCCTTGGCCCTTTGGCAGACAGCACATTCAGAAATGAAATGTCCTACATCCTTTTTAAGACCTGGCCAATAGAATATCCTCTTTATCCTCTTATAGTTGGCCACCATGCCAGAGTGACCACCAATAGCAGATACATGAAGAGACTCTATGATTTGCTGCCTTAGGGTTTGATCCTTTCCAATATATATTCTCCCATTGTATCTAATTATTCCTGCTGCCAGAGTATAGTCTTTTTCAGTAGTGGGGGAAATTAACAACTTTTGCAGAAGTTCCTGGCAATGAGTGTCCCCTGTGTAACTCTACTCCATAGATTCAATCCAGGTGGGTGTTAAGACAATTGTAGCCATAAGTGTGGTGTCTTTTCTACTAAGAGCATCTGCTGCTTTTTTATCCTTGCCCTTCTTGTAGTCAATTTTGTAAGTCAATTCTAGTAATTTCAGTAGCAGTTTGTGTTGAAATCCTTCAGAAACCTTCTGCTCAGTGATCAATTTCAGGCTTTTCTGGTCCGTTTTGATGTGGAGTTCATTCCCTAATAGATAGTGTCTCCATTTTTTAGTGCTTGCAAGATTGCTAGAGCTTCCTTGCCATAGGTGGACAGAGCGGCAGAGCGGGGTCCGATGCTTTCGCTGTAATAAGCAATGGGTCTGCCTTGCTGCATAAGAACTGCACCTAGTGCATGAACACTGGCATCAGTTTCTAGTGTGAACGGAGCAGCAAAATTGGGAAGGGCCATAACGAGAGCAGAAGTGAGACAATTCTTAAGTTGTTGGAAAGATAGTTGTTGTTCTTCTTTCCATTGAAAGGAATCTTTCTTCAAACTGTCATGTAGTGGTTTGCAGATGAGGCCATAGTTCTTGACAAATCTCCTATAGTAGCCAGTGAGCCCTAGAAAACCTTTGAGTTGAGTTGTGTTCTTGGGTGTTGACTAGTCCCGGACAGCCTCTATTTTATTGGGATTTGTGGCAACTCCTTGGCCGGAAATGACATGACCCAAATACTCCACTTGTGGGGCAGTGAAGGTGCATTTTCTCATCTTGGCATATAGTTTGTGTTCTCTCAAGAGTTGCAACACTTCTTTGAGATGTTCTAGGTGTTCAAGTAAAGTCTTGCTATAGACTAATATATCATCAAAGAAAACCAATAGATATTTCCTGAGTAAATGGCCAAATATTTTGTTCATAAGGGCTTGAAAAGTTGCTGGAGCATTACTAATCCCAAAGGGCATCACTAGATATTCATAATGCCAAAAATAAGTTCTAAAAGCTGTTTTGTGTATGTCTTTAGGTTTCATTCTGACCTGGTGATAACCTGCCGTGGGGTCAAGTTTTGTATAAAAATCAGCTCCATATAACTCATCAAACAAGTCTTCAATGATAGGTATAGGGAATTTATTCTTCACCATGTTAGATTTCAATCTCCTATAGTGTATGCACAGTCTCCAAGTACCATCTTTTTTTCTAATTAATATGGCAGGAGAAGCATAGGGGCTTTCACTGGTTCTAATAACAGATGCTTCTAGGAACTCCTTAATTTGCTTTTCCATTTTGTTTTTCTATTTGTGTGGTACTCTATAGGGTCTGACCATTGGAGGTGTTGAATTTTCTTTCAAGGGAATAGCATCATCACAACCTCTTTCAGGTGGTAGCCCTTTTGGTTCCTCAAAGACATCTTTATATTCTGTCAGTAGGTCTTCCATTTCCCTACAATGTTGTGTTTCTGTTGGTTTGGTGGGAGGAGCAGGTATAAGACAGTAACTAGAAATTTCCCTGGGTGCAAGCTTTTCCATTCTGTTCAGGGAAATAGGAGGGATAGCTTTCTTTCGGTTATTATCTCTCAAAGTGACTTGTTGTCCTTGAAGATTGATAAGGATCTTTCTGTTGTCAAAGTCCATAGTAATGGGACCATGCTTGCTAAGCCAGTCACAACCGATAATTATATCAAATTCCTTTAGTGGCAATATCTTGAAAGAGTCAGTGAACTTGTGCCCTTGAATAGTGTAACTTATTGGTGCTACATGAGCTCCCGATTGAAGTTGTCCTCCTCCAACAACGTGCACAACTTCCATAGGATGACTGATAGTTTTACAAGCTGTTTTGGCAGTAAAGTTCATGTCCATAAATGTGTGTGTACTCCCAGAATCTACCAGTGCTATTCCGCATTTTCCTCCAATGTTTACCTTGAAGGAGAATGTGGCAGCAGTAGATTTTCTTCCTAATGCTTGAAAAGAAATTTGAACGCATTGATCCTCCTCTGTTGGTGAAGTGGTAGGGGTTTCAGTTTCTTCTGCATAGTCATTGTTCTGCAATATATCTTCAGGATGGTCTGCAATGTGTTCTTCAGTAGCCATGAGATTCAGTGTTTTGTATTGTGCACATTTGTGGCCAAAGAACCACTTGCCTCCACAGTACCTGCAAGTACCAGGTTCTCTATATTTTCCATCATATTTGGTGGTATGGCTTGTATCTCCTTCTCTTTTTGTTCCACAGTTTCCATGGATTTGCTTTGTGTGAGAAAGCAGTTTGGTTGGATGATTTATAAAAATCATAGAAAGATGTATCCCTCTTCTGCCCCCCTTGTGCTTGCACTCCAAGTCAATGTGTCTGGCTATCCCCACTGCATCATATAAGGTAGAGGGTTTGAAAGGTTTGAGGTAGTGCTTGATCTCAGGCCTAAGACCATTAACAAAACACTTGACATAGTAACTCTTAAACACTCCTGGATTTTCTTTCTTATAAGAGACCATTGTCTCTTCAATCTGTCAATGTATTCTAACACACTGGAATTTCCCTGTTTGAGAGAGTTAAAGTTTTCAACTACTTCATAAGAGCTTTCGCCGGAAAATCTCTTGACTAGCACAGCACAGAAGTCATTCCATGTGAGGTTTTCTTGTAGAACTCCAGAATTTCTAAGCCATGTGTCTTCCTTGCCAGTCAGATAGATCTGTGCATAGTTCCATTTGGCCTCCTCGAGAACATAGACCATAGAGAAGAATTTCTCAGTTGTTCTCAGCCATTCCAAAGGGTTTGTGCCATCAAATTTGGGAAATTCGATTTTAGGTGCTCTGGCAATTGATCCATAGAATTGGGTCTCTCTATCTTGCCCTCTATAGTTATCTTGATATCTGTTTTGCCCTGTTGTTTGCATGTATCCTGGGGGCCTGGCCCTTGTCCATGTTGTTGGCCTGGCAAGAATTGTGGTTGGTGTTGTATCACTGGAGGGTAGTACAACTGTTGTTGTTGCTGCAAAGGTTGTGGCAGAGATTGCTGTCGTGGGACATGGTGCTGATTTTGGTAGTACTCCTGATGCTGATATTTAGGTGGGTAGTACATTTGTTGTTGCTGAACTTGATAATAATCAGGATTGTCGTTATACTGTCCCTGCATGGTGTAATTGACTTGGGGGTAGTGTGTGTACGGTTGTTGTTCAATGTATTGTTCCTGCTGCTCTTCTGCCCAACCAAAGTTTGGCACTTGTTCCTGGCCTCGGCGTCTCCAAACTGGTAACCCCCTGTACAACAGCAGAGATGTATTTGCCTAGGTCCAGTTAACTAGCTCAGGCTGTTGGGGAGGGGGTTGTTGCTGCTGTTGCGGCTGGATCTAGCATTTATGTTGCTGCTCTGCTCCTGCCTCTTCTGCCGGTGTGGCTCTGGGATGGGCGGAAGTGTTCAGCTTCTCCTCCATCCACAACATCAATTCATCCAACCATGTGAGCTGCTTCTTGACTCCAATAACCTCTGCGCGCACGCTCTCCACCTCGATATGCATGCCATTGACCTTGCCATCAAGCTGGTCCATGTGCAGCTTCATCTTTGCAACTTCGGCTGCGTTTGCCTTGTCCTCACCCTTCGATTTCGCGATGGAACCAGATCTGGCTCCGGAATTTTACCATAAGGATCAGCCTTGGAACCCTCGCTCTCTCGATTCCCTTCCGCCACCAGCGCCCCATGCCGCCGATAGCACACCGGACGACCTTGGTCACGGAATTTTACCATCGGGAGAGGATCTCGCCAGCAACCGTGCCTAGCTAGCTATTAACCTATGCTCGAACTCGTCTACTGCCACCAAACGCCTCCTCTCTTCAAGCCGCCGCCGTGCTGCCGAGGATCAATGACATCTGATACCAATTTTTCAGATCCTACTGAGGATCAAACAACTAAACACAGGACTTTCTCTGGATAAAATCAACGATAAACTCCCTATGTGGAGACCCTTCTATTAATTGGGGATTTGGTACAGGAGCTACTAGGAGATAACTAGGGTTCGAGATATTTCTATACACATTGACTTCCAATACGCGCACGCGGGCGGGTTTATAAGGCCGAGTATAGCTCACATGAGAGAGACAGTAAAAAAGAGAGTTACAGGTGGGAAGAGACGATCAACAGTAAAAGATTCAGTTAACTATAGCTGAACCGATATGCTACAGTTAACTGAAGAAAATCGACACTGCAGCTCAATCTTCAGAGTAGTTGACACAGACCCTGCCGCTGCACCCTCAGGAGGTCACCGCCTCCTCTGTTCGTCCCACATGCGTGGGGATCAAGCAGGAGAGCTCGAGCGAGCCGCGTTGACTCTCTCAGCCATGCTCGTGGCTCCAGCGCTGTAACGACCCGACCTGGAAGGTCAAGTCTCCGGTGTTTCCGTACCATCCCAAGATCATGCTGGTACACACACGGTACATCAATGTATATATCAAAGGTAAATCACACAGCATTATATTAATCGAAATCTCATATCGAGTTCTTTATTACGATAAAAATTACAATAAAGTGGCCAAAGGCCAACTCATGAGAATATCTAAATCTTGCGGAAGCGTCGAAGGTAGATGAGTCCATCCGACTCCAAGGGCATCTCACTGAGCATAGAACGCGTCCTTACTCCTGGTCGGAAAAATACTCTGCAACATGATACGTTGCAGCCGTGTAGGTCAGCATATGGAGTATGCCGGCAAAGTCACAAGAGAGGGGTGAAAATAATCAGCTAGTCTATATGCTTATATGGCAGGTGGGGTGGTAAGTTTTGCGTAAAGCCAATTTTTCCTACATCAAGAAAAAGGGCTAAGCAAAGCATTACTAAGTTGGTTGATTAATGAGATGGTTCCACCAACCAATTCTCATACCCAAAATTATTAAATTCCCACATCATCATATTATTTGTGTTGAGAGTTCCGGAAGTTCCAATCCCTTTGGCTCAAGTCGTCCATAACCGTGGACACGGCTAATCGATTAGGTTTAAGTACTCTGCAGAGTTTTTGCACACGTTCCCCACAAGATTTGGTCGCCTCCGTTTGATTTCTCGCACTTCAGGGTGTTTGAGAAACGGATGACCAAAACATGGTCTTCCAAAGGGTTTCCCTGCGACTCTGACGATGCCCATCCTTTCCTACCGTTCTTCTACCTCTCGTAGCACCGCCTGTCCAGGGTCACCACGATATCCAACCAAGCCAGAGCCCATAATGACTTGTGGCTGTGCAGGTAAGCCTTGGGTCTTGAAGCACCCATCCATCCCTTTGTGCCTGGGTGGACCTTTCCGCGTGAATACTGGCCACCTCCAGCATCACCTAGGCTAACCACTGGTTTCTCCAGGGCGCCGTTCAACCATCATCCACCCAGAGGTATGTTGAAAACTTGGAGTATTGAAATCTTGATCATTATGTAGGTCTTGAAATTATTAACTCTCTCAACTCTCATGAATCACACAACCAACCCCGTCTACTAATAGCATAGCAAAAGGTAAAACAACGTTTCCCGGGGCCAATGTTGTCAAAGGGGTTGAGAGGGGTATCTACCACATGATACTACTACTATGTAACCAAATTTCCAACTAACCTATCTTGCATGCAACTGGGGAGATGGTAGAACTAATGCATATAAAACATGGGTAAAACATGATCAAAGTGACTTGCCTGATTGATGATCTTCGTACTTGAGTAACTCTAGGTAACAAGTTTCGCACTCCGGATAATCTAACGAAACAAACAATGCACTCAAATAAGCATACAACCAAAATAAGTACTCATAACATTCAGCAAAGAAGTACTAAACAAACAAGGCAAACAATGCACAAAAGTCTCTAGCAAGTAAAACACACAAAGTTTTGTTTTTCCAAAGGGGATGATGAAAACACTACTACATAATAAAACTATTTTGAAATAGCAAAACAATTGTTGACAACAAGGAAAACAATAGAATATTTTATTAATAAACAGAATAATCAATTTAAGCTTGTTGGGAAAAGTTTAGTGAAGTTTATACAAGTTTTGATAAACACTATATGAATCAACTATAGTTATATTAACAAAAGAATGTAAAACTAAACTTATAATTTGTTAACAAAACATGTTCTTGACAGAAAAAAAAATAATTTACTATTAAATCTGTCTTAGAAAACAGAAACAAAATATAGAAAACTTTGTTTGAAAACAAACTATTACTAGTTAGTTGTTTTAGTCAAATTAAGCCTAATTGAAAAGAAATTTTGATTCCTATGTTAAATAAAATTAAACTAGGCAAATTTATATTTTTATTAACAGTAAGTGAAAACACTAAATGTTTACTAACAGAACCTAATAAACAAATAAAACCAAATTCTAAATCAAACTAATCAAAATTAAGTTTATAAAACTATATTATAATAATAAGCAGATTCTGTTTTTTTGGGTAAAACAGTAATCAAATATATCATGAAAATCCTCAAACTATACCTGAAGATAGTCCTAACTAATACCAAACAGTAGCAAAAAGATTCATATCAAAATCTATTTTCAAACTCTAGTTATTCAGATTTGAAGATTTTAAGCAAATTTGATTCAATTCAAATTTCATAGTTCAAATTTGAAATTTAAAAGTACAGGGTGAAACTACATGAAAATTGTGAGCTATTGCAAAAAGAATCAACTCAAAACTCTAAACAGATTAAAAGATATAAGCAAAACAAAATTGGAAAACATTCTGTTAATTAAAACAAAACAGAAAATGAAAAAAAGTTTGCGTCGGTCAGGGGGCTACGTGGCGCGATCCGATTGGCTAAGGGGGGCGTTCGGTAGGTGAATTAGAGCGGGCGACCGTTCGGTAGAAGAAAACGGTTCGGACTTAAGTTCGTTCTAATCTGGACCGTGGGATTTGGATCGGACGGTCGAGGGGGCTTACGGAGGGAGGTTGCCGGCGTCGGGGTACTCCGGCGAGTCCGGTAGCGGCGATTGCGACGGCGAGGTGTTCCGGTGGTCGGGGAGGACGGGGAAGTGGTCCTGGCGACGGGGACGGTCCTCCGGAGGCGATTGGTGGCGACGGCGTGGCGAATGATGGTCGGAGGTGGTGGCTACGATCGACGGCGACTTCCGGTGGTGGTGGAACTCCGACGAGCAATCGACGGCGTCTCGGCGAGAGAGAGAAGGGGGCTCGGGGGGGGAATGGATGCGGGGCCGTGGGGCTCTTATATAGGCGCTCGGGGGGGTGCGGGGAGTAAAGGGAGAGAGAGATCCGGCGAGGGGGAAAACTGCCGGCGACGGATCCGGCGAGCGCGGGGGAGGGAAGGTGATGACCGTTACGCGCAACGGTCGGACGGGGTGGGGTCCGCCTGTCGGTGAGAGAGAGACGTGTCCGTTACGCGCGGTCGGCCGATCGGTAGTAAATGCGCGTTTTAACTGTCGTGGGCCGGCCCGGTTTAAATGCAAAAATCCGTTACCGTTTTTCTTTAATATTTTTACAGAGACATTCAAAAGCTTTTAAAGCATTCAACTCGTCTCCAAAAATAGGGGTATTATACATCAAAATTAACAGAATAATAAATGCTATTTAATGAACATTTTTATTCTGTCATTTGAAGACTTTAAAAAAATATTATTTTCAGAAATTGCCTAATTGTTTTTAAATCCTTTTTGCAAATATTTTCAAAATAACCCCTGGTTATTTTTGTTCAAATAATTCACCAATTTGACCCTGGTGTGGAGTGTCATGTTACTCCTCTCTTATTTTGAACATTTAACCAAAATTTCAAATAGGGAAAGCAACATAGGGAAAAAGTAGAAGGGGACTTTCTGAAAACCAGAAAAGGCATTTCAACTATTTCATACAATCAAGCAATGATGATAATAGATGCATAGCTATATTCATAACATTCCAAAATGGAAATTTTGGGATGTTACAAACCTACCCACCTTAAGATGAATCTCGCCCTCGAGATTCGGGTTGGCTAGAAAATAGGTGCGGATGGTCTCTACGAAGATCTTCTTCGCGTTCCCAGGTGGCTTCTTCCTCAGTATGGTGACTCCACAAAACTTTGCAGAACTTGATAATCTTGCTGCGGGTAACTCTGTTGGATGTCTCGAGGATCTTGACAGGCTTCTCCTCATAAGTCAGATCACTTTCAAGCTGTATGGCCTCTAGGGGCACGGTGTCTCGCAAAGGGATGTCAACCATCTCAGCATGACATTTCTTCAGCTGGGAAACATGGAACACATCATGAACTTCGGATAATCCTTCCGGCAATTCCAGTTTGTATGCAACTTCACCTCTACGTTCAAGAATTTTGTAGGGGCCTATGAATCTGGGTGCTAATTTTCCTTTAACACCAAACCTCTTGATTCCACGAAGCGGGGACACACGAAGATATGCTCGGTCTCCCACTTCATACGTCACTTCCTTGCGCTTGTTGTCAGCATAGCTCTTCTGTCGGGATTGAGCTATTTTGAGTCTGTCACGTATCAACTTGACTTTCTCTTCAGAATCTCGGATAAGGTCGGGACCAAAAAGTTGTCGGTCTCCAACACCATCCCACGTCAGTGGTGTTCTACATCTTCTTCCGTATAAAGCTTCGAAAGGGGCCATCTTTAGACTGGTCTGATAACTGTTGTTGTATGAGAATTCTGCGTAAGGCAAGTTTTCGTCCCAACTAGATCCATAATCTAGCGCACAAGCTCTCAACATGTCTTCCAGAATCTGATTGACTCTCTCAGTCTGGCCATCTGTCTGCGGATGAAAAGCTGTACTAAACTCCAGTCTCGTACCCAAAGTCTCATGTAACTGATGCCAAAACTTTGAAGTGAATTGTGTTCCTCTATCTGACACTATACTCCTCGGAACTCCATGCAGACATACGATCCTGGTCATGTATATCTTGGCTAGCTTAGCACTGGTATAGGTGGTCTTTACTGGAATGAAGTGTGCTACCTTGGTCAAGCGATCTACCACTACCCAGATGGAATCATAACCTGAACGGGTCCTGGGCAATCCTGTGATGAAATCCATACCAAGTTTTTCCCATTTCCACTCGGGTATCGGCAAAGGTTGGAGTAACCCTGCTGGTTTCTGATGTTCTGCCTTTACTCGCTGACAAACATCACATATCGCAACATGCTCTGCAATATCTTTCTTCATACCTGTCCACCAATAACTTTCCTTTAAATCCAGATACATCTTGGTATTGCCTGGGTGTATCGAGTAAGGTGAATCGTGGGCTTCCTGAAGTATCAACTTCCTGAGCTCTGGTTCATTGGGCACATAGATTCGGTTCTCAAACCACAAAGTTCCGTGTTCATCCTCACGAAAACCTTTAGCTTTACCATCTTTCATTCTCTGTTTAATCTCAGCTATCTCCTTGTCCGATTTCTGGGCTTCTCGAATTCTTTCGGTCAAGGTGGACTGAATTTCCAGTGTAGCAACATATCCTCTTGGAACTATCTCTAGCTTGAGTTCTCTGAGATCATCGACTAACTCTTGAGGTAATCCTCCAGCTGTGAGTGTGTTCACATAAGTTTTCCGACTCAAGGCATCGGCTACAACATTAGCCTTACCTGGATGGTAGTGTAATCTCATGTCATAGTCCTTGATTAACTCTAACCATCTCCTCTGTCTGAGGTTCAACTCTTTCTGCGTGAAGATATACTTCAGGCTCTTATGGTCGGTGTAAACATCACAACTATTTCCGATAAGGAAATGTCTCCAAGTCTTGAGTGCGTGCACTACGGCTGCTAGCTCCAAGTCATGCGTGGCATAATTCAACTCATGAGGTCGTAGCTGTCTGGAAGCATAGGCTACAACTTTTCCATCCTGCATAAGTACTCCTCCAAGTCCTTGACGTGAAGCATCACAATAAACCTGGAAATCCTTCCGAATATCGGGCAAGATCAACACTGGGGCTGTGACCAAACGTTCCTTCAACTCCCGGAAACTGGCTTCACATTCCACAGTCCAAACATACTTGGATTCTTTCTTCAACAACTCTGTCATGGGCTTGGCAACCTTGGAGAAATTTTCAATGAACCTCCGGTAATATCCAGCAAGTCCAAGGAAACTGCGGATCTCCTTAACTGAGGTGGGTGACTTCCACTCGGTGACGGCTTCAACCTTAGCGGGGTCTACGGCTATTCCTTCTCCGGAAATAACATGTCCAAGGAATCCGACTTCCGTCAACCAAAATTCACATTTGCTGAACTTGGCATATAACTGATGCTCTCTTAGCTTTTCCAGAACTAAACGCAAATGTTGCTTATGCTCTTCCTCGTTCTTGGAGAATATCAGAATGTCATCGATGAACACCACAACAAACTTGTCTAGGTATTCCATGAATACTTTGTTCATCAAATTCATGAAGTAGGCAGGAGCATTAGTCAATCCAAAAGACATGACCGTATACTCATACAAGCCATACCTCGTGGTGAAAGCTGTTTTGGGTATATCCTGTTCACGAATTTTCAACTGGTGATACCCTGATCGAAGATCGATCTTGGAGAATACTTTGGCTCCTACGAGCTGATCAAACAAATCATTAATCATCGGTAGAGGGTACTTGTTCTTGATAGTCACCTCGTTCAAGGCACGATAGTCCACTACCATTCTCAAAGATTTATCCTTCTTCTCCACCAAAAGAACTGGGGCTCCCCAAGGTGAAGAACTTGGGCGAATATAACCTTTGTCCAATAACTCCTTAATTTGCTTCTTGATTTCCAACAGATCATTTGCGGGCATCCGATAGGGTCTCTTGGAAATTGGGGCTGTCCCTGGCTGTAGCTCTATTAAGAACTCAATCTCCCTATCTGGTGGCATTCCTGGTAATTCTTCCGGAAATACATCTGGAAATTCTTTTACCACAGGTACTTCCTCCTGAACAACTCCTGTGAGAGAATTTAACCGAGCACTCATACGTGTGCGTCGGGATACATACTTAATCCTCTTGTTCTCCGGGGTGGTGAGTGAAACAGACTTGCTAGGGCAATCAAGATTTCCTTCATACTTGGTCATCCAATCCATGCCTAGGATTACATCCAATCCGTGTGACTCTAAGACGATGAGGTCGGTGGAAAAAACATGGTTCCCTATATTGAGTTTCAAGGCATGGCATCCTATCCCTGCCATCATCATACCTCCTGGAGAACTAACCTGAATTGGCTGACTAAGGGTTTTGGTGGGCAAACCATACTTATCCACAACTACCCTTGATATGAATGAATGAGTTGCACCCGAATCAAAAAGTACTGTAACAGGACGTGAATGCAATAAAAACTTACCAACCACAGTCTCGGGCTGATCATAGACTTCTTCCACGTTGATGTGATTCACGTGAGCACGGGGAAACGGATTGGGCTTCTTGGCTGTGGAGTTGCCGTTGTTAGTGCCGTTTCCAGTGCCTTGCTTACTCTGGGGACACTCAGTAGCATAGTGCCCTGTCTTCTGGCACTTGAAACAGGTAATGTGACTCAGATCCTTCTGAGCAGGAACTTGACGGTGCTGGTTGTTGTTCCCATTCCCATTGTCACTCTTGAAGTTACCATGGTTGAGACGGTTATTCCCATTTCCTCCATGATGGTGACCTCCATGGTTGTGCACAGTATGAGTGTGCTTTCCAAACTTACCATTTCCTGATCCGGTATTCCCGGAGTACGGGGAGTAACGAGGCTTCTGATGAGCTCCAGAGTTGAACTTCCCCTGAGTGTACTTCCGCTTGCGGTTCTCAATCTGCTGCTGTTTACCTTCCAGAATAAGTGCCTTATCCACCAGCTCTTGGTAGTTGTTGAAATTAGCCACTACCAGCTGTATGCTCAACTCATCATTGAGTCCTTCCAGAAACTTTTCTTGCTTGGCCGCATCATCGGCCACATCTCCTGGGGCATAACGTGACAATGTGTTGAAGTCGTCCACATATTGGGCCACGGAACGATTACCCTGGCGCAAGTTGCGAAACTCGCGCTTCTTTAAACTCATGGCTCCAGCTGAAACATGAGCGGTGCGGAAAGCAAGCTTGAACTGCTCCCAAGTCACATCTGCAATAGGATAAGTGGTGGTATAATTCTCCCACCATGATGCTGCTGGTCCTTCCAGTTGATGTGCGGCAAATCGCACTTTCTCAGCGTCAGTGCATCCAGCGGTGACAAGTTCTCTCTCCATCTTGCGGAGCCAGTCATCTGCCACAATGGGCTCAGTGCTGCTGGAGAAAGTTGGAGGGTTCAACCTCAGAAAACGGGTGAGATTGTCAGTCTGGGGTGGATGGTGGTTGTTGTTGTTGTTCTGGTTGTTGGTCTGATTCTGAATCAATAGTTGCATCAGTGCATTCTGTTGCTGAAGGAGTTGGGTGAGTTCCGGTGGAAAAGTGAAATCGGTCTCACGTCGTGGAGGCATCTTGCTGTTTTCAGAGGGATGAGAATTAGAATAGAACAAGGGTCTGGAAGAAATTCACTACCCATATGCAATGCAACAAACATATCACACGAAACACTCATTCATTTATTCAATCAATGTCAAACATCGGAAATACAAATCTCAGACAACTAAACATCGACCTACGCTTTAACGACTAAAATAAAGATACATTGGAGGGCATAACTAATGTTCTCCTCAAAAGTGCATAGTCGTAGGTCCTCCGGTGGTGCTTTCCTCATAGTCTTCATCGTCGCTGATGAAGGGTGCCATGTCTCCTTCGGGGTGAAGGTTTTCTCCCATGTCTAGATGCTCCTCCAGAGTGGCGATGCGTGCATTCTGCTCATCAATCCTCTCTAAGAAGTCCTTCACTTCATGCTCGTGTTCATAGTTGGCCTCTCGCAGATCAGCTTCAAGGTCCAGCTCACGATTCATCAGATTCTTGATAGTCTTCGTGTCAGCACGAACTCGAAGCTCCAGAGTCCTGATGTGAGTCTCCAAGGTCTGGATATAGGAGATAGTGGTGTCTGCAGTGGGATTGGTGATGATGTTGCCATGGGCATCTCTGCGGCAAACCATGCTGAGTCCTGGTGAAATGGTTCCACCTCTGTATTCCTCCTGGATACGTCCAAGGGCACGATGAATGGCCATGTCTCTTCCAAGTATCCAACTGGGTGCCACGAACTTGAGATCTATGGGTTCCTTCCGATTCCCAAAGGTCTTCCCTGGAATATGCACCTCGATCCTGTAGCGTCCATCTTGGGGAAATGACATGATAGGAATCCCGGTGATGCTCGGCAAAGCAATCCTTATGTCCTTGACGATCCTCATCAGCTCCTTACCAAAGGGCATCGTTGCGTCAGGCTGGCAAAACTCTGTGATCAACACTGGGATGAAGGTGGCCATCTATAAATTTTGAAATAATCGGAGAGGAGTCAGAAACGAATAGATGAGAGTATAAGATATTTAAAGACAAAGAGAAACAATCCTAAGGCTTTCCAATCCTAGAGGTTACGTCCTACGGTCAGCGTGTGCTCTGATACCATTTCTGTAACGACCCGACCTGGAAGGTCAAGTCTCCGGTGTTTCCGTACCATCCCAAGATCATGCTGGTACACACACGGTACATCAATGTATATATCAAAGGTAAATCACACAGCATTATATTAATCGAAATCTCATATCGAGTTCTTTATTACGATAAAAATTACAATAAAGTGGCCAAAGGCCAACTCATGAGAATATCTAAATCTTGCGGAAGCGTCGAAGGTAGATGAGTCCATCCGACTCCAAGGGCATCTCACTGAGCATAGAACGCGTCCTTACTCCTGGTCGGAAAAATACTCTGCAACATGATACGTTGCAGCCGTGTAGGTCAGCATATGGAGTATGCCGGCAAAGTCACAAGAGAGGGGTGAAAATAATCAGCTAGTCTATATGCTTATATGGCAGGTGGGGTGGTAAGTTTTGCGTAAAGCCAATTTTTCCTACATCAAGAAAAAGGGCTAAGCAAAGCATTACTAAGTTGGTTGATTAATGAGATGGTTCCACCAACCAATTCTCATACCCAAAATTATTAAATTCCCACATCATCATATTATTTGTGTTGAGAGTTCCGGAAGTTCCAATCCCTTTGGCTCAAGTCGTCCATAACCGTGGACACGGCTAATCGATTAGGTTTAAGTACTCTGCAGAGTTTTTGCACACGTTCCCCACAAGATTTGGTCGCCTCCGTTTGATTTCTCGCACTTCAGGGTGTTTGAGAAACGGATGACCAAAACATGGTCTTCCAAAGGGTTTCCCTGCGACTCTGACGATGCCCATCCTTTCCTACCGTTCTTCTACCTCTCGTAGCACCGCCTGTCCAGGGTCACCACGATATCCAACCAAGCCAGAGCCCATAATGACTTGTGGCTGTGCAGGTAAGCCTTGGGTCTTGAAGCACCCATCCATCCCTTTGTGCCTGGGTGGACCTTTCCGCGTGAATACTGGCCACCTCCAGCATCACCTAGGCTAACCACTGGTTTCTCCAGGGCGCCGTTCAACCATCATCCACCCAGAGGTATGTTGAAAACTTGGAGTATTGAAATCTTGATCATTATGTAGGTCTTGAAATTATTAACTCTCTCAACTCTCATGAATCACACAACCAACCCCGTCTACTAATAGCATAGCAAAAGGTAAAACAACGTTTCCCGGGGCCAATGTTGTCAAAGGGGTTGAGAGGGGTATCTACCACATGATACTACTACTATGTAACCAAATTTCCAACTAACCTATCTTGCATGCAACTGGGGAGATGGTAGAACTAATGCATATAAAACATGGGTAAAACATGATCAAAGTGACTTGCCTGATTGATGATCTTCGTACTTGAGTAACTCTAGGTAACAAGTTTCGCACTCCGGATAATCTAACGAAACAAACAATGCACTCAAATAAGCATACAACCAAAATAAGTACTCATAACATTCAGCAAAGAAGTACTAAACAAACAAGGCAAACAATGCACAAAAGTCTCTAGCAAGTAAAACACACAAAGTTTTGTTTTTCCAAAGGGGATGATGAAAACACTACTACATAATAAAACTATTTTGAAATAGCAAAACAATTGTTGACAACAAGGAAAACAATAGAATATTTTATTAATAAACAGAATAATCAATTTAAGCTTGTTGGGAAAAGTTTAGTGAAGTTTATACAAGTTTTGATAAACACTATATGAATCAACTATAGTTATATTAACAAAAGAATGTAAAACTAAACTTATAATTTGTTAACAAAACATGTTCTTGACAGAAAAAAAAATAATTTACTATTAAATCTGTCTTAGAAAACAGAAACAAAATATAGAAAACTTTGTTTGAAAACAAACTATTACTAGTTAGTTGTTTTAGTCAAATTAAGCCTAATTGAAAAGAAATTTTGATTCCTATGTTAAATAAAATTAAACTAGGCAAATTTATATTTTTATTAACAGTAAGTGAAAACACTAAATGTTTACTAACAGAACCTAATAAACAAATAAAACCAAATTCTAAATCAAACTAATCAAAATTAAGTTTATAAAACTATATTATAATAATAAGCAGATTCTGTTTTTTTGGGTAAAACAGTAATCAAATATATCATGAAAATCCTCAAACTATACCTGAAGATAGTCCTAACTAATACCAAACAGTAGCAAAAAGATTCATATCAAAATCTATTTTCAAACTCTAGTTATTCAGATTTGAAGATTTTAAGCAAATTTGATTCAATTCAAATTTCATAGTTCAAATTTGAAATTTAAAAGTACAGGGTGAAACTACATGAAAATTGTGAGCTATTGCAAAAAGAATCAACTCAAAACTCTAAACAGATTAAAAGATATAAGCAAAACAAAATTGGAAAACATTCTGTTAATTAAAACAAAACAGAAAATGAAAAAAAGTTTGCGTCGGTCAGGGGGCTACGTGGCGCGATCCGATTGGCTAAGGGGGGCGTTCGGTAGGTGAATTAGAGCGGGCGACCGTTCGGTAGAAGAAAACGGTTCGGACTTAAGTTCGTTCTAATCTGGACCGTGGGATTTGGATCGGACGGTCGAGGGGGCTTACGGAGGGAGGTTGCCGGCGTCGGGGTACTCCGGCGAGTCCGGTAGCGGCGATTGCGACGGCGAGGTGTTCCGGTGGTCGGGGAGGACGGGGAAGTGGTCCTGGCGACGGGGACGGTCCTCCGGAGGCGATTGGTGGCGACGGCGTGGCGAATGATGGTCGGAGGTGGTGGCTACGATCGACGGCGACTTCCGGTGGTGGTGGAACTCCGACGAGCAATCGACGGCGTCTCGGCGAGAGAGAGAAGGGGGCTCGGGGGGGGAATGGATGCGGGGCCGTGGGGCTCTTATATAGGCGCTCGGGGGGGTGCGGGGAGTAAAGGGAGAGAGAGATCCGGCGAGGGGGAAAACTGCCGGCGACGGATCCGGCGAGCGCGGGGGAGGGAAGGTGATGACCGTTACGCGCAACGGTCGGACGGGGTGGGGTCCGCCTGTCGGTGAGAGAGAGACGTGTCCGTTACGCGCGGTCGGCCGATCGGTAGTAAATGCGCGTTTTAACTGTCGTGGGCCGGCCCGGTTTAAATGCAAAAATCCGTTACCGTTTTTCTTTAATATTTTTACAGAGACATTCAAAAGCTTTTAAAGCATTCAACTCGTCTCCAAAAATAGGGGTATTATACATCAAAATTAACAGAATAATAAATGCTATTTAATGAACATTTTTATTCTGTCATTTGAAGACCTTAAAAAAATATTATTTTCAGAAATTGCCTAATTGTTTTTAAATCCTTTTTGCAAATATTTTCAAAATAACCCCTGGTTATTTTTGTTCAAATAATTCACCAATTTGACCCTGGTGTGGAGTGTCATGTTACTCCTCTCTTATTTTGAACATTTAACCAAAATTTCAAATAGGGAAAGCAACATAGGGAAAAAGTAGAAGGGGACTTTCTGAAAACCAGAAAAGGCATTTCAACTATTTCATACAATCAAGCAATGATGATAATAGATGCATAGCTATATTCATAACATTCCAAAATGGAAATTTTGGGATGTTACAAGCGCCCGTGTGGGTCGCGAATCCCCAAGCCCTCCACCAACCGGCCAGATCTGGCCCGAGGTGAGCCTTCGCCCCGCCCGTCGTCTCTTTACTACTCGAAGCCACATTGTGCCAGAACCTCCTTCCTAGTTCGACTGGCATCCGAGTGAGATGCTCATCCAGGGGGTCTGGGGTTCGAATCCCAGACACACCCATTTTGGCTTTTATTTTGCTCATCCTTGCTTTTGTGTCCTACAGGGGGCAGATCCGTTTTAGGAGATAGATTAGCCATGTACCCCTTTTTGCATCACAAACTGAATCGTAACATACTGGTTAGCATCACTGTTATTTTACCCGGATAGTCAGGGCTGAAATCCCCATGGCTTCACCTCATTAATCTCATTTTTGGTTACTTGTCCAATGCATGGCATATACATTTTTAAACGCTCTTAACATTCAAATAGTTTTCCCAATGTAAACAAATTTTATATGGATATGTTCAGAATTTGATATTTTCTGTTGGTACAATTTTTGCATTTGTTTAAATTGTTTAGCAACTGTTTTGTCTAGATGAACTACGTGTAGATTATTTAGGGTCATATGGGCAATAAAAACTTCAGTTTTTCATAACTAAATAACCGTCCATCGGATGAAAAATGTTTTATATATGTGGAATGCTTAGAATTTTATGTAGTTTCACAAAAACTCAATTTCACACATGTTTAAAATGCTTAAGCCATCTCTTTGTATTAAATTGCGCGATATGCCATGCTAAACCGGTTTATTTTCATAACTAATTAACCGTAGCTCGGATAAAAATGTTCTATATATGAAACTTGTCTAGAAAAGTGTTTAGAATATCATGGTGACATTTATTTTGATGTTTAAAAACTCTAAAATATGCATAGGCCAGATCTGGACCAAAGTCATATTATGCACATGAGGACATATCAGGAATGATATATGTTGCTTTTGGCCTCATTTAATATGCCTAGATGTTGTAGTTGTTTATGCTTCACCGTTTGCCATGTTGAACAACATTTAATATTGATGAGTACCTAAATGAGAGTAAACTAAGTAATTCAACGTGGAGTTTCCTCAATATGCAACGAGTTGCATATTGAGCTTCACTTAATGTGTAGGAGTTGATAGATGTGCTTTGCCATGACTTGCATAATTAAATGGACATGCATCATATTAGTTTGTTTATCATGTCATGAATATGTTGTGGTGTACCGTGTGTTGATTGTTTGTTTCGATTGCTTCTTCTCGATAGAGTTCCGAAAGCGTTTGGAGTGTGAGGATTCGTTCGACTACATTGGCTCGTCTGCTTCATGGACTAATTCTTCTTCCAGGTAGGATGCCACATTTCCGTGGATACCACTACTATCATTGCTATGCTAGTTGTCTCGCTTCCATCATCATGTCTCGCTACCTACCACTTGTTTGTCAAGCCTCCCAACATTTCCATGATAAGCCTCTAACCCCTTCATGTCCCAGCAAACCTTTGTTTGGCTATGTCACCACTTGCTCAGCCCTTCTTATAGCTTTTCTAGCTGCAGGTGCAATTGCTTCCATGTGTCAACATGGACATTCTTTTGTTATCACAATATTATTGCTATTTAATTTAATGCACATATATACTTGGTAAAGGGTGGAAGTTTGGCCTTTTGCTCGGTGTTTTGTTCCACTCTTGCTGCCCTAGTTACTTGTGAACCGGTGTTATGTTCCATAATTGAGCGCTCCTAACATGCTCGGGGTTGTTATGGGTACCCCCCTGATTTTCGTTTTAGGATCAAACTTGTTTGGCAAGGCCCAACATTGGTACTATATTTTCCCAACATAATAATATTGAACACCGTTTCTAAAGCATAGGGTGTCATGAACCCGAGGAGTAATTTAACATAATACAAGTTGGCCAGTGCTGCTGGTGTTGGTCTAAAAGAGAGCACTATGCGGGGCCACCCTGGGGCAAATCGGGGGATTTCTAGCAGGCCACCATACACTAGCTTATCCGCCGTGACCTGAGAACGAGATACGCGGCTCCTATCGGGTTTGTCGGCACGTCGTGCGGCCTTGCTGGACTAGTTTTGCGTTTCTCGAACATCTTGCGCGTGGGATTTCGACGACACTTCAGGCTATCTCAAAGTTGAGGTTTTCTGTCAGGATTCCGCAAATACTACGGGTGATTCCGCGGTTGAGTAATTCCAATGCGGCGTGTGGTTAATTTGTGATGGACTAGTTGGAGCACCCTTACAGGGTTCAATCTTTCAGAAAGTCGTGCCCGCGGTTATGTGGCAACTTGGAAACTTTGTTTAACACCCGGTCATAGCAAACTTGAAGTAAACTCAAATAAAATACACCAACTGTGTGCGTAATCGTGACTGTCTCTTCTCCTTAGTCCTTTCCGGGAGAGAACACGGTGGGGTTATGTTTGACGTAAGTAGGTGTTCAAGATCAGTTAGTGATCATTACTAGTTCACGTTCATTATGCGTAGACCACCATACTTTACTTTCTGTATTCATAAGTTAGCCACTCAAATAGATGTTTAGTTGCTTGTTATAGCCTCACCACTTAACCTACCTCACCCATTAAGCTTTAATAGTCTTGATACACTTGGAAATGAGATTGCTGAGTCCCTGTGGCTCACAGATTACTACAACAACAGTTGCAGGTGCAGGTAATGCGATGATTTGACGTGAGCATGATGCTTGCTTGATTTGGAGTTCTTCATATTCATCGATCTAGGATGGGTTCCAGGCGGCAACCTGGGATAGCAAGGATGGATGTCATTTTATAGTTTGATTTCGTCCTTAGTTGGACGCTGCTCTTCTGTATGATGTTTGAATATGTTGTTGAATTGATGTGATCCTGATGTAGCTTGTGGCGAGTGTAAGCCAATTCCATATGCTCATCTCTTCTGTACATATACTTGTAATGATATCCATTTTTGCGAAACGACGAGATGCTCTTCTATCCCTATCGAGGCCCTTGTGCCAAAATAAGGATAGGGTCGCATCTTGGGCGTTACAGCAACACTCCGAAGAGGTGCGCTTGACGGAGTATGCACCAAAGGCCTTGTAGGTCTTCTTCCCCCCAGGAGCTTCGGCGGTAGGAGCAAGTGCCTTGGCGGCAGGTGCTGCAATTGCCTCCCGGTAAAGTTGGTCGGCACCTGTAAAGTTGATTCTGATGACGCTGATCGGCTCGGGCATCTTTGACACATTATAAGCATAGTGTGAAGCCGCCATGAACTTGGCCAGCGCTTGGCGTCCAAGGATTCCATTATATGGTAATGGTATGTTGGCGACGTTGAAAACAATCTTCTCTGTCCCGAAGTTCATGTAACTGCCAAATGTTACTGGCAGGGTGATCTTTCCCTTCGGCTGAGTCCTTCCTAGATTGATCCCCTGAAAAGTGCTCGTCTCTTCGAGATCTTCATCAGGAATTTGCAACCTCTTGATCACATCAGTTGAGATCAGATTCAAACCTGCCCCACCATCAACTAGAATGTTTGTCACTTTGAGGTTGCAAATTGTTGGCAAAACCAACAATGGCAGACACCCGACCGTAGTTGTGCGATCAGGGTGATCCTCGGCATCGAAAATTATAGGCGTGTGGGACCATCTCAGCGGTTTCCAGGCTTCAACAGATGGCTCTATTTGTGGGACGACGATCCTAAGTCATATGAATCCAGACTGTAACATATCACATCACTTTGCAGCCTCACGCATGGTAAACTCCATGGCTCTAGCCTTATCTTAGCCGGGACCGTTTGCGTCTTTTGGCTCACGCATGTGAACATGTTGCTGGCAATCAAACGACAGAGAACCCAGGCAGACATGACTAGTCATAGAACCCATGTGGCACATCCATACGGAAACAGGCATACGTAACCCAGTAATGCAGGTGTCGGCCTCAAGCGTGTGTAGAAGAGTCATAGGAAGCTACAAGGACTCCATTACGCCGTGGGACATAAATTTCATCATTGCACATAGACGAGTCGTAGCAGGCTACAGGGACTCCATTACACTGTGAGACATTTCCCCGAAGGGACAGACACAGCAATAAAGAAGGATACATGCCTGTCAATGAATGTGTCCGGAGCAGTAGCAAGCTACCAAGGCTCGATGGAAGCATAAAGAGGCAGTTTCCCGTAAAGAGTACTACGAAAGGCACATGACTAGATGTCGGATCCCATACATACCATTACACATCACACATACGCACGACATGCATAGATACAACTATGGTGTCACAACATAACCATACATCAACACAACTTTTATATAAGAGGCTTAGAAGACCCTTGCATAATATGTTCTTAGAGGTAGGGGTCAAATGACCCGACACTCAAGTCATACAAGCAAGTTCATACAAACCAAGCGGAAGCATAAAGCTATCTAAGTATAGACAGTTGAAAGGGTAAAAAGGCACATGGCCTAACTATCTACAGCCCGCCACAGGGCATAAGGTCATAGCTGGGACACCAGCTATTCGACATCATCGACATCTAGATAGAACCCACCTGATGGGTCCTGAGTCTCACCTGAAACATTTATTAAGAAAACATGAGTACAAACGTACTCAGCAAGTCTTTAAAAAAGAACTAGACTATTAATGCTCATGTATCAACAAGGGGAGTGGTGGAGTTTATGCAGCAATCCCAGCTTTGACTCATGGCTAACCTATACTACACAATTTTAACCCTTTGTTTAGATTTTAGATATCGCACATGAGTCAACTAACTCCACATCACTAGACCACCATGGATTTACTTCCCTCTCCTAAGAGAGTGCCATCCACGGTACTCACACTTGTCTCGATATTTTTATGAGTATCCATCAAGTTATCTATGAACAACATAAGTTCTCCAAGTAGTCCATATCCGAGGACGCGGCTATTCGAATAGTTTCATACCCTGCAGGGGTGTACTTCTTCACACACGTTCTCGCCACTTATCGCTGTGTGCTGCACCTCGGCAAGCTTCAAGCGGATGCCCAGCGAGGGAGTCGGCCATGACCGTCAATCACAGAAGACCTCTAGTCCAGGCTATTGCCTATTTGAGACTGAACATGCACGGAAGTCCGGCGAAGTTTCCGCTACGGCCCCAAACAATGTGCGCAGGTTTCCCAAGCCGTTCATTCTAGTGACCCTTGGTACACCGTAACACTGCCTACCGCGTCGTAACTGACCCCTACACTCAGCGTTACGCACGGCCTCCAGCATGCTATAAACACCAGAAACTACATGCAATTCCTAGACCAAGGATTAAGCGATTGATATGTCGAGAGGGTCGATTAAGTATCCCAACAGGTGGTAGTAACTAGCCTTGGATCACCAACATGGAACTCAATTTCTAAGAATGGTCCCAATGAGACAACCCGCTATGTACTCCTACATAGGCTCTCGTTGCTACCTTTACCAAATCGGGTTCATCATAAGCTTGTCACATCAGACAACATTGTTTCACTCTAGTTCATCACCCAGGTGAATCAGACCTGACACAACTCTAAGCATAGCAAGCATAGCAGGCAAATAAGCAAAGCACATCATGGCACAAGCATCTACCTGGTATGCTAGGTTGCAAGGTTTAGCTATTTACTATGACTATGACAGGTCATGCAAAGGAATGGGTTCATCTACCGTGTATGACCGACAAGTGAACGTTTGTCCTAATGCAATAAATAAGAGCAGGAGCGAGAGAATGGGATGTTACCGGAATGATCAATGGGGGTGCTTGCCTTGCTGGGAAGCGTGAAGGTTTTCTCCTTCGTTGGAATAATCAGAGGTATCCTTAGAAGAAGGTCCTACCGCAGTGCAGATAAATAGCAATCAATAAATGGCAAGTGCAACAATATGATGCATGATCATGACATGGCAGCATGTATGGATGAGCTAATGCAACTACTATCCAAATTAAATAAAGTGATTTTGAATATAGGTTCAAAATCATTCTCCTTTACATATTCCATATGTTAACCTATTAGTAAATGTCAATGTTCATCTACTTAGTTTGCTCTAACATGCAAGATAATAGCACCATTGGATTCATTGATTTTTTCTGATAAATTTTCATATATAAATTATTTCAATCTGAGTTATAGATTAATTTCTATGAATTTTCTTAGTTTTAAATAGTTACTGGAATTAATTTAATTCAGAAAATTCGGTATTGCATCAGCATGACATCATCATGACGTCAATTGGTCAACAGACCGTTAACAGGTCAAACCTGACCAGTGGGGTCCACTGGTTAGTGACCCAGCTAAAACAGAGTTGACTAATTAACTAATTACTAATTAGATTAGGGTAGGGCCCACTGGTAAGTGGTTCATTAACTTAATTAAATTAATTAATTAAATTTTAAACTAATCCTAACCAATAGGGCCCGACCCCACCTGCCAGCGACCCAGGGGTCAAACCCCCGTTGTCAACGCCGGCCAAAACCACCGGCGCTAAGCCGCCGATGGCTCCAGAGACGGCAGAGGGGTTTGGTTCCTTCCTTCGGCGACCAAAAGGACGGTAGAGGGCACCAGACGGGCCTAGGCTCACGCGCGCGTCCATCCCGACACCTCTCAAAGGCTGAGACGACCGGGATCGACGCCAGCGGCGAGCTCGGCGGCTGCCGGAGCTCAAGCGAGCATGAGCTCGGCGAACCAGGGCACCACATGGCCGGGGCTTAGCACCTATAGGCCCTACGTGACCCCACGAACTCGATGGTGGCCTCGGATGGACCAACTGGTCACCGGAGCAACGCTGACGACGAGCTCGTGCGGCGGGGCATTCGGGAGCTGATGCAAGCGGGGCCTACAGAGGGGGAAATGACCGGGGAAGAGAGGGGAAAGGGCGTGGAGCTCACAGCGGGCTCGGAGCTGACGAGAGCTTGCTCGGGGAGGGCTCGAGGGCGACAAATCGACGGCGGTGAAGCTCGGGTCTGAGGAAGAAGATGAGATCGAGGGCGACGCTCTAGGGCTCCTGGTGACGTGTGGCTCGGTACAGAAGACGGGGACGACGAGGCAGAGCCTCTGGTGGGCTGAGGGAGGCACGGGAGCGGGTGCAGCTATGGCGGCGAGCTAGCAGTGGCGTCGGCCATGGCGGAGCAAAGGAGAGGAGGAAGCAGGGGGAGAATGGCGAGAAGGAGAGAGAGATGGGGATGGCAGCGCATCCTCATCCGCTCGCCAGCGCGGCGGGGGAAGCAGACACGCACGAGGCTGCGTGGCAGCACTGGCGCGAGCACACGACGAGCATGCGCTCGTTCTCCTGGCCGCTAGGAGGACAACCACGGTGCTGGGCCAGCTAGGCCGGCCCAGGTGCTTCCTCCTTTCTTTTTTTAAATTTCCAGTTTCTGTTTTATTTTTCTGACATTCGTTTTATTTATTTTTAGGCACAAATGCTAAGTATAAAATATTCCAAATATTTTATAGAACCTAGTTTGAATATTTCAAACTTCTATAAAAAGTTTCAGAATATTTTGAAAACTAAAATACTTATAATGCTTTATTTGGCATTTTCAGAAGCTTTAATATTTATTTTTGAAATGCTATAATTGTTCAAATATTTAAAATGACCCCTGATATATTCATGTCTAGATTTATCAGACATAGGGGACATTTTTTATGGGCATTCTGGATTTGTTGTTTTTTCACAACATGGAAAATATTGATTCAAGTGAGGTGTTTTGGGGTTTCTTTGTTAAGCCCCATTTCAAGTTGATGCAAAAAGTGAAACATAATGCACACACATGCTGTCCCAAGAAAGCTAGCTAGGGATGTGACCACACAACCCCACTCAAAAAATCTCGTCCCGAGATTTTGAAGTCGTCGGGAAGAGCGCGGGGTACTCTAGTCGAAGACGATCCTCTCTTTCCCATGTGGCCTCCTTCTCAGAATGGTGTGACCACTGAACCTTGATAAACTTGATGTTCTGATGCCGAGTGGTACGCTAAGCTTGATCAAGAATACGAATAGGGTATTCTCGATATGTAAGGTTATCTTGGAGATCAAGCGCTTCTTGGACTACTTCATGGACATAGTCCGAGAAGCAATGCCTGAGTTGCGAGACATGGAAGACATCATGAACCTTGCAAAGATGCGGAGGAAGTTCCAATTGGTAGGCAACCTCTCCTCGTTTAGCAAGAATGCGAAAAGGTCCAATGTAACGAGGAGCCAACTTGCCCTTGATACCGAATCGGTGGGTACCCTTCAGAGAGGGAAGATAAGCCTTCTCATCAACTTCATAGGTCACAGCCTTATGATGACGATCATATTGGCTCTTTTGACGAGATTGGGCTGTTTTCAAATTTTCGCGAATAATGCGAACTTGCTCCTCTGCATCCTGGATCATATCCAGGCCAAAGAGTTGCCTCTCTCCGGTTTCTGACCAGTTAAGAGGTGTTCGACACCTTCGTCCATAAGAACTTCAAAAGGGCTTTGCCCAAGCTTGATTGATAACTATTGTTATAAGCAAATTCGGCAAATGGGAGACATTTCTCCCAATTCATACTGAAAGATATAACACAAGCTCAGAGCATGTCTTCGAGGATTTGATTGACTCGCTCAACTTGACCACTTGATTGCTGGTGGAAAGCAGTGCTAAAGGATAGATGAGTCCCCGTAGCGGTTCGGAAACTTTCCCAAAATCGGGAAGTAAAGATACATCCATGGTCTGAGTTAATCTCCAATGGAACACCATGAAGAGAAACTATTCAACAAACATATAACTCCGCTAGCTGGCTAGCAGTTATACTATCCCAAATAGGAAGAAAATGAGCCACTTTGGAAAGGCGGTAGATGACCACAGAGATAGCATTATTCCCTCTCTTAGTCCTAGAAAATCCGGTAATGAAATCCATACCGAACTTATCCCATTTCCATTCAGGAATAGCTAAAGGTTGAAGGGTGCCAGCAGACCTTTGATGTTCTGCCTTAACGCGACGACAAACGTCGCAGTTAGCAATGAACTAAGCAATTTCTCTCTTCATCCTAGTCCACCAGAACCTCTGGCGTAGGTCCTAATACATCTTGGTACTACCAGGATGAATCATGAGAGGCGAATCATGATCCTCCTTAAGGATCAGCTGTGTTAAGCGTGTGCTCTTAGGAACCACCAATCGGTTCTGAAAGAACACAACACCCTGATCGTCTTTGGAGAAACCTTTAGCGTTTCCGCTAGCAATATTCTCCTTGATCTGAGATATATCCTTATCATACCTATGGATAACTACTATTTGATCCCTAAGAGTAGGTTTCGCCGCCAGGTTTTAAAGGAATCCTTGAGGAACAATGTGGAGGTTCAACTTCCGAAATTCCTGATAGGGAAGTGGTTGACCTTGTTGTAACATCAGGTTGTTACATTAAGACTTACGACTTAGTGCATCAGCCATGACATTGGTTTCCTCGGGGTGTAAGTTATCCCTAAGTCGTAACTTGTAATCAACTCATCCCATCGTCTTTGCCCGAGATTCAAATCCGGCTGGGTGAAAATATATTTCAGACTTTGGTGATCAGTGTAAATTTCACAACGATTACCCAAAAGGTAATGCCGCCAAGTTTTTAGTGCATGGACCACAGCTGCAAGCTCAAGAACATGTGTTGGATAATTATCCTCATGTGTATGCAAATGTGGAGATGCGTATGCAATCACATGACCATCTTGCATGAGAATGCAACCTAATCCTTGTCGCGAGGTGTCGCAGTAGATAACAAAGTCCTTAGAGAAGTCTGGTGGCACCCAAACGGGAGCAGAGGTCATGCGTCTTTTCAACTCCTGAAAAATGTGCTTGCATTGTGGAGTCCACTCAAAAAATTTATCTTTCTTGAGGAGTTCAGTCAGAGGTTTCGCAACCTTGGAGACATTCTCAACAAAGCGGCAACAATAGCTCGCTAAGCCAAGGAAACTCCGAACTTGCTTAACCGATTCAGGTTGAGTCCAATCAAGGACGGCCTGAACTCTCTCAGGATTGACAGCAATACCTTTACCAGAGATTACGTGGCCTAGGTAGGTCACTTCCGGTAACCAAAATTCACACTTGGAGAATTTGTCATATAGGCGATACTCTCGAAGTTTCGCCTATACCAGCCTTAGATGCTCGGCATGTTCCTATTCATTCTTGGAGTAGATGAGAATATCGTCGAGCTAAACCATGATGAATTTATCCAAATACTCCATGAAGATCGAATTCATCAAGCGAGAGAAGGTGGCTGGGGCATTGGTTAAATCGAAGGACATGACGATGTACTTGTATTGGCCATAACGAGTAACAAAAGCCGTTTTTGGAATATCCCCGTTTCTAAATCTAATTTGATGGTATCCCAACCTCAAATCCATTTTGGGAAAGACAGAGGATCCAGCGAGTTGATCATACAAATCGGTGATCCTAGGGAGCGGATACTTATTCTTTATGGTGACTAGATTCACTGGTCGGTAATCCACAACCATCTGATCCGATCAATCCTTCTTCTTGACGAAGAGGATGGGGCAAGCCCAGGGAGAAGAACTAGTATAGATGAAACCTTTCTTCAAAGCCTCATCGAGTTGAATCTTAAGTTTGGCTAGTTCTAAGGGTGCCATCTTATAGGGTCTTCTGGCTATTGGAACAGTCCCTGGGATGAGCTCTATCACAAACTCTACATCTCTGATAGGTGGAATTCCTGGTAGTTCTTCTGGAAAGACATCTGGAAAGTCTCGGACTACCAGAATATCTTCTAACTCTGGAAGAGGGATATCATTGAGGGAATAGAGTTGGCGCTTGGCTGCTCAAGTGGAGACATTAACTATCTCACCCGAGGGATGTGTAAGTTGAACATTCCTAGTATGAGTATCAATCTTAGCATAGTGGGCTTTCATCCAGTCCATGCCTAAGATGATATTGATGTCCAAAGACTTGAGGGCTATCAAAGATGCTAGGAAGACTAGCCTATCCACAAGAATCTCATTGTCATAGCTCACTCTAGAAGTTTTCCATTTTGAACTAGGAGTCTGAACTACTAAAGGAGTAGGCATATCACAAAATGACGTGTTATGCAACTGTGCATAACTTTCTGAGATGAAAGAATGAGATGCCCCAGTATCAAATAGAACAGATGCTGGATGACTATTGGCAAGGAGCATACCTAGGATAACATCAAGGTCCTCAAGGTCTTCTTTAGCAGAAACATAGTTCACTCGACCACGAGCAGGAGCTGGCTTCACATAGAAGGCTTTTCCCGGCTTCCCACGTCCAGCCGGCTTAGCATTATTCTGAGGACACTCACGGGAGTAGTGTCCTGGTTCTCCACATTTGTAGCAGATAACGATGGCACGGGGAGCAGCATTGGCAGGAGGACCTCCAAATGTCCTGGCCGGAGGGTTGTGCTGAGTTAGGCGAGGCGCCTGGAAGGATGGCCTCGCGGTGTAACTTGGCGGCAGAGCTGCGTTGGGCACCCACACCCGGCGTTTGTTGGAGCCCGAGCCAGATGCGGGGCTGAAGTCACGGGTGTGCTTCCTACTTGCCTTATAGTCAGTCAGTCTAGTTTCGGCATTGATAGCCTTGTTGACGAGAGCCTGGAAGGTTGTGCACTCATGTAGGCGCAGATCTCGATGGAGCTCAAGACTAAGTCCCTTGCGGAACCAAGCCTGTTTCTTGGCATCGGTTGACACTTCCTCCGGAGCATAGCAATCAAGATTGCCGAACTCAGGGCTATAGGCATCCACCGTCATTCTGCCCTGGGTGAAAGCACATAACTCCTCTCTCTTGCGATCCATCAGCCCTTCCAGGATGTGATGGGTACGGAATGCCCTGCTGAAATCTGCCCAAGTTGGTGCGGGGCCCGCGAGACGTATAGCTTCATAATTTTCCCACCACAGATTGGCGGGTCCCTCTAGAAAGTAAGCAGCAAAGGTCACCTTGTTGGCCTCAGATACATTGGCGGCTCGGATTTTGTGGGACATGCTGGTCAGCTAGTCATCCGTGTCGAGCAGGTCGACCGAATGATGAAACTTGGGTGGGCACAGCTTGACGAAGTCATTGAGAGACACACCATCATTGCGATCATTGCAGGGAGGACATGCTGTGTTCTGCTCAATACGTTCCAACAACCTGTTGGTCTCCCTCTTATTCCTCTCAGCTTCGAGCATCACTTCTGCCAGGGAGGGCACCTGTGGCAGATTCTCTTGCCTTGGCTGGCTTCCCTCGTCCTGCTCGGGGGCAATCACGGGGTTATTCCTAGTTGCCACCATCCTGGGAAAACAAACTGACAGCTTAGACAAGGAGGACACCAACTCTAAGGAATGAGATAAGGAATGCACTGGGCAACATGGCATGCAGGGGTCAACACCCCATCAACATGGTAATAACAACTGCCATATGAACACCATGATTCATACACACCATGACATAGTTCAATACAAGCCCAAGCTGAAATACAAACTACAGAGAGATGACACAACTCATTGGAGGCATTCAAGCTTCCTATACATTATCTATCTACACCTCTGGAACTCAGCTCTCAACCTTAGTCATATCCCACAAGACACGCAGGACTGTGGCAATACGACTACTACCATACTAGTACTAACATCCACGTACTCAAGCATCACCATAGAATGCCTCATATAGGTTACCCCCGTGGCTCGGGAGCTCAACCTGAGGATCTGGAAACACTCTAGCCTGTGATCCCTGGAAACCGGAAGGACACAAATGTGGCCTCGGTCCCCTTATTGGTGACAACAGCGGTCCTTGAAGAGGAGTGATGCCTCCAACATCGGGCCTGTCTACGCATGCTGGCAGATGAGTCCGCGATGGGTTCAGGATCTCCAAATGCCCATAGCCTGTCTGCGCGACAGGTGCTAGCTACATCAGGGCTGTCCAAAGACGTGCACACGTAGCATATAGCACCATGCGAAGGGCATGTGCATCACGATCCCTGTTCTCCAACATCTGAGCGGTCACCTGCAGCCTAGGGTCCTCATGAGAATGATCATAGTAGGCTACGTTAAGATAGCTATCCTCTCCTCCCAGAGAAGCAGGAACATAACAGAACTCTGTGTTCTGAAGCGGACCATGGTGAAACCTCATGATAGACAACATGGTGTAGGTAGCCTCCTGAACAGCCATGTCTATGGTGACACCTAACCCATAAGTCCAATGAAGCGGCTCTGCAGCTCCAGGATATGACGGATATATCTTAACAGTACACAGATACTGCCTCTGGTTGAAGTTTCAATACTGCTCCTCCATTGTGTACTCTGGGTACCAGCGGTAACCAGCCTCCATCATAACTCTAAGCAACATGGCCGTGTGACCCGGTACATCAATGCACCTGGTCATACGGACCACCTGACAGGAAGGATGAGGGGGCATCTGAAACAGAGAATGATGCAAAGACATTAGAGACTATATCAGAAATTGGACAACATAACGACTGCAATTGTTCAAAAAGGATTTTGAGACAACTGCAAAAGATTGGAAGGCATAACCACTCGACTTTCTAGACTCAAATCTCTTCTCCAACTGTTTGTCACACCAACAATATTCGAGTACGAATTCACTTGCGAAGAAGCTAGCTAATAGTCCATGGTTAGTAACTCGTCATCCTAAGCAATAGATGAGAAACCTAGTTCTTAACCCCATAGAAAAGATGACAATGACTCAGAATAGAAAAACTTGGGAGGAGGAGTAAAAAGAGCCTTACGTTCCCTTCCACAATCAATTCCCCTACTTTTCTATAGTGTTTCTAGACTCAACTTCGACCGGTTTGGCTTGGTAATCCTACAGTCAGTCAGGCTCTGATACCAACACTGTCAGGACCCCGATCCTAAGTCATATGAATCTAGACTGTAACATATCACATCACTTTGCGGCCTCACGCACGGTAAACTCCACAGCTGCAGCCTTACCTTAGCCGGGACCGTTTGCATCTTTTGGCTCACGTATGTGAACATGTCACTGGCAATAAAACAATAGAGAACCCAGACCGACATGACTAGTCCTAGAACCCAAGTGGGACATCTGTCCGGAAACAGGCATACATAACCCAACAATTCAGGTGTTGGCCTCAAGCGTGTGTAGACAAGTCATAGCAGGCTACAAGGAGTCCATTACGCCATGGGACATAAATGTCATCACTCCATGTAGACGAGTCATAGCAGGCTACAGGGACTCCATTATAGTGCGAGACATTTCACCAAAGGGACAGACACAACAGCAAAGAAGGATACATGCCGCTCAATCAATGTGTCCGGAGCAGTAGCAAGCTACCAAGGCTCGATGGAAGCACACAGAGGCAGTTTCCCGTAAAGAGTACTACTAAAGGCACATGACTAGGTGTCGGATCCCATACATACCATTGCACGTCACACATACGCACGACATGCTTGATATGCATAGATACAACTATGGCATCACAACATAACCATACATCAACACAACTTTTATTTAAGAGGCTCGGAAGAGCCTTGCATAATATGTTCTTACAGGTAGGGGTCACATGACCCGACACTCAAATCATACAAGCAAGTTCATACGAACCAAGCGGAAGCATAAAGGTGTCTGAGTACAGACAGTTGAAAGGGTAAAAAGGCACATGGCCTGACTATCTATAGCCCGCCATAGGGCATAAGGTCGTAGCTGGGACAAACGTACTCAGCAAGTCTTTGAAACATACCTAGACTATTCATACTCATGTATCAACAAGGGGAGTGGTGGAGTTTATGCAGCAATGCCAGCTTTGACTCATGGCTAACCTATACTACACAATTTTAACCCTTTGTTTAGATTTTAGATATCGCACATGAGTCCACTAACTCCACATCAATACACCACCATGGATTCACTTCCCTCTCCTAAGAGAGTGCCATCCACGGCACTCACACTTGTCTTGATATTTTTATGAGTATCCATCAAGTTCTCTATGAACAGCATAAGTTCTCCAAGTAGTCCATATCCGAGGACGTGGCTATTCAAATAGTTTCATACACTTTAGGGGTGTACTTCTTCACACACACTCTCGCCACTTATCATTGTGTGCTCATAAAACCATGCACCTCGGCAACCTTCAAGCGGAAGCCTAGCTACGGAGTCGGCCACGACCGTCAATCACACAAGACCTCTAGTCCAGGCTATCGCATATTTTAGACTGAACCCGCTCGGAAGTTCGGCTGAAGTTTCCGCTACGGCCCCAAATGATGTGCACAGGGTTCCCAAGCCCTCCATTCGGGTGACCCTTGGTACACCATGACACTACCTATGGTTACTTAACCCACCCCTAGGGTCAGCGCTACGCATGGCCTCCAGCATGTGCTACGTTTACCAAATCAGGTTCATCATAGGCTTATCACATTAGACAACATTGTTTCACTCCAGTTCATCACCCACATGAATCAGACCTGACACAACTCCAAGCATCGCAAGCATAGCAGGAAAATAAGCAAAGCACATCATGGCACAAGCATCTACCAGGTATGCTAGGTTGCAAGGTTTAGCTATTTACTAGGACAATGATAGGTCATGCAAAGGAATGGGTTCATCTACCGTGTATGACCAACAAGTGAACGTTTGTCCTAATGCAATAAACAAGAGGAGTGAGAGAATGGGATGTTATCGGAATGATCAATGGGGGTGCTTGCCTTCTAGGAAGCGGGAAGGTTTTCTCCTTTGTTGGAATACTCAGAGGTATCCTTAGAAGCTGGGCCTACCACAATGCAGACAAAGAGCAAACAATACACGACAAGTGCAACAATATGATGCATGATCATGACATGGCAGCATGTATGGATGAGCTAATGCAACTACTGTCCAAATTAAATGAAGTGATTTTGGATATAGGTTCAAAATCATTCTCCTTTACATATTCCATATGTTAACCTATTAGTAAATTTCAATGTTCATCTACTTAGGTTTCTCTAACATGCATGATAATAGCACCATTGGATTCATTGAATTGTTTTGATAAATTTTCATATATAAATTATTTCAATCTGAGTTATAGATTAATTTCTATGAATTTTCTAAGTTTTAAATAGTTTCTGGAATTAATTTAATACAGAAAATTCATTATTGCATCAACATGACATCACCATGACGTCAGCTGGTCAGCACACAGTTGACAGGTCAAACCTGACCAGTGGGGTCCACTTGTCAATGACCCGACTAAAATAGAGTTAACTAATTAACTAATTACTAATTAGATTAGGATAGGGCCCACTAGTCAGTGGGTCATTAATTTATTAAATTATTAAATAAATTTTAAACTAATCCTAACCAATAGGGCCCGGCCCCACCTGCCAGCGACCCAGGGGTCAAATCCCCATGGTCAACGTTGGCCAAACCCACCGGCGTTGAGCCCCCAGAGACGGAGGAGGGGTAGGGTTCCTTCCTCCGGTGACCAAAAGGATGGCGGAGGGCACCAGGCGGGCCTAGGCTCACGCGCGCCTCCATCCCGACACCTCTTAGAGGCTGAGACGGCCAGGATCAGCGCGGACAGTGAGCTCGGCAGCTGCTGGAGCTCGGGCGAGCACGAGCTCGGCGAACCAGGGCACCACATGGCCGGGGCATAGCACCTACGGGCCCTACACGACCCCACGAGCTTGATGCTAGCCTCCAATGGACCAACTGGTCACAGGAGCAACACCGCCGACGAGCTCGTGTGCCGGGGCATTCGGGAGCTGACACAACCGGGGCCTACAGAGGGGGAAATGGCCAGGGAAGAGAGGGGAAAGGGACTGGAGCTCACATCGAGCTCGGAGCCGACAAGAGCTTGCTCGGGGAGGGCTTGAGGGCGACGAATCGACGACAGCAAAGCTCGGGTCTGAGGAAGAAGATGAGCTCGAGGGAAATGCGTGGCTCAGCGCAAAAGATGGGGATGATAAGGCGGAGCCTCTAGCAGGCTCAGGGAGGCGCGGGAGCGGCTGCAGCTACGGCGGCGAGCTAGCAGGGCCGTTAGCCATGGCGGAGCAGAGGAGAGGAAGAAGAAGGGGGCGAATGGCGAGAGGGAGAGAGAGAGATGGGGACGGTAGTGCGTCCTCATCCGCTCGCCAACGTGGCGAGGGAAGCAGGCACGTAGGAGGCTGCATGGCAGCACCGGCGCGAGCGCACGGCGAGCACGCACTCGTCCTCCTGACCGCCAGGAGGACGACGACGGTGCTGGGCCAGCTGGGCCGGCCGGGTGCTTCCTCCTTTCTTTTTTTCAATTTCCAGTTTCTGTTTTATTTTTCTGACATTCTATTTATTTATTTTTAGGCACAAATGCTAGGTATAAAATATTCCAAATATTTTATAGAACCTAGTTTGAATATTTCAAACTTCTATAAAGAGTTTTAAAATATTTTGAAAATTGAAATATTTATAATGCTTTATTTGGCATTTTCAAAAGATTTAATATTTATTTTTGAAATGCTATAATTGTTTAAATATTTAAAATGACCCCTGATATATTCATGTCCACATTTATCAAACATAGGGGACATTTTTTATGGGCATTTTGGATTTGTTGCTTTTTCACAACATGGAAAAATTTGATTCAACTGAGGTGTTGGGGGTTTCTTTGTTAATCCCCATTTCAAGTTGATGCAAAAAGTGAAACATAATGCACACACATGCTATCCTAAGAAAGCTAGCTAGGGATGTGACACTATTGCTTTAATCTCGTGCACCCACTGTTTAAGTTGGCAGCGGGAAGAATCTACCGAGGCACCTTCGTCGACGCACATGACATCCATAGCCCTTTGAAATTCGTGTTCGTTGGACTCATCGTCCTCGTCGATGCCATCATCATTCCCCTCTTCCTTGTCGTGTCCTTGAGCGGGCCTCTCCTATTGCTTGGCATTTCCGCGGCAACCTCCTCGGCCACCACACTTCTTGCTGGGCCGCTCCGCACCTTCTTGAGCCTTCTCCTTGTCTTGCCTCACGTACTCAGCTTTCTGATTCTCAGTAAGCAGTTCAACTTGTCGGTAGTTTTCGAGATCGTGTCCCTTGGTGCGATGAATCTTGCAATACTGCTTGTCAGAGCTCTCTGGCTTGTGTGCAGCCGCCAAGGCCTGACAACAGGCACACCCGACAACATCCTTAGTCTTCTTGGCGGTGTTGAGGTTGCCGGATTCCTTGATGGCAAGCGCAGCCTTGTCCTTAAGTTTCTTGTTCCACCGTCGGCCTTTCCTTACCGGGGCGGTGGTGTCTTCGTCAGAGTCGAATCCAGCACTGGCATCCTTGCCGGGGATTCTCCTCCCTTCTTCAGCTTGAGCATATCTATCGGCCAAAGCATAGAGCTTGGCGACATCCTTGACTTTATTCATCGCCATCTCTTCGCGCATCCTGTGGTTACACGCGATCTGAGTAAACACACTGATAACAGCAGCAGGATGAACGTCTGGGATGTTGTGATGTATATGGCTGAATCTGTGAATATACTTGTGCAAGGTTTCGCCTTCCTTCTGGGGGATGAGACGCAAATCACTTGCTTGGCCAAGAGCTTGGTGGCCTTTAGTAAAGGCGCCAACAAACTCATGGCACAAGTCTGCCTAGGAAGAAATGAAATTCTCCGGTAGATGCATCAACCACGATCTAATGTTGGGCTTGAGTACCAACAGGAATTAGTTGGCGAGTATCTTGTCATTGCGAGATTCGGCAGCCTGAACCGCATTGGTGTAGATGCTCAAGAACTCCGATAGATGGGTCTTGCCGTCATACTTCTCCGGGACCTCCGGTTTGAACATTCCGGAATTGAGCCACTGGACTCATCACAGCTCATTTAAAATGCTGGACAACCCACCTCGTAAGGTAGGTCGACAGGATACCCTGCCACAGGCTTGTCTACAGTGGGTCATGTGCGCTTATCAGATTGATGGCGCGTTTCCTGCCGCCGCACGATGGTGGTCTGAGTGTCTTCTTTGGTTCGCTCTTGGAGAACTTGACGTTGATCGCAGCGAGTTCGTGCATCAGATGACATCATCGAGTCGTCACCACCGGTGCCGACCGGCCGAGTTGGCGACCACCATTGCCGCCGCGGAGGAGAGTGCACCGTGGTTGTGCTACCTTCAGCCTTGTCACCATTGGTGCGTGCTGACTCGATGGACTATTGCTGAGAAGGCTCCGCTCGCCGCAGCCCATCCCTATTAGCGAAGCTGACGAGGCTCATAATAGTAGCTCTCCACTCATAAAGCTTTTGCACCATAGGCAGGAAATTCAGGAGTATCTTTGCTCATGCCAACGCTCCTGCTAATGAGGTCGGCAGCGGAAGGTGTGATGAACGTGAGGTGCTCTGACTCCTAACAGTGTTAGAAGGTGCTCCATCACGGTTCCACAAGCGCGCGCCATCTCCGTCAGCATTTTGGCGGGCATGTTGGTCCCGCGCATCTCGGGAGTGATGCGTAGGAGCCTTTCCATGGGGGCGCTTAGAACCAACGTCGCTGTGGCACTGCTCATCGCGTGCGACCTGAGAAGGTCGCGACGTATGCGCTGGCGTAGGTGTCTTGGAAGGCACCCTTCCATCCCTGGAGTTCACTAAATCGCATGTAGGACGCATGGCTCCGTCTTGAGATCCAGCGACACGTGGATCACCGTTGTCACTGCGAACGGTGCCGCTGGCTTGGCCTTGATCACCAGAACGTCGTGAAGGCCCAAGACCTCCGCCTACATCCACACCGCCGTCTGTCTGAGTGGCTACGGGCGCGCATGACATGGACGGGTCAACCGACGTGAAACTCTTCTTCTTGGGGGCCATGGCGATGGAGATGATGAAGGAACTGGTGCACCGATCGTGTGTTCAGGTTCACACAACCTCACCCACTACCTAGCGCGCCAAAGCTGTCGGGGTGCGACACCTATGGGATCGCGTGGATCCCTTTGTGGTTCGGCAGGGGGCGGTATGCGCAAAGAGCACATCAGACGAACAGCATGAGAGGAGATTTTACCCAGGTTCGGGCCGCTGAGAAGCGTAAAGACCTACTCTTGCTTTAGTGTATTATGGGTGTTTTTAGGGTTCTGGCTACAGGAGCGCTATGATCAGCTGCTATGCGCGTGAGCCAGAAGCTGGAAGTAAAGATCCCTCCATCGTAACACCTTGGTCCTCATTTTATATGACTAAGGAGATCTCAACAGTGGCGTACAGTGTATGCACGAGGTGTACAATGCTACAGTGTTATCATACCTAACACTGATGGTGTAGAAAACATGCATTTAATGCTCCGTTAGGTGTCCCTGACCTTCTATGGGATGGGAGAGGAACCCGTCCCATCGAAACCAGTTAGCCTCTCCATCGCTAGCATCTCGACACGTATCCTAGAGGGTTGACACCTGGTCTCTATGCTGGCAAGGTGGCGAGGTCTTGCCGGGTGCACTCCTTGTCGGGGCTCCGCAAGCTACCCCCGACAAGATCTTGCCGGGGTTACAACATTGGCCTTTGAACTTGTGCTTGTTGACTTGAATGTCTCCGCGTCGTCTTTGTATTTGCTTCTAGCAGTCCCTTGGCGGGCCTTGCTGCTGGTGTGGCTACAACTGCCCGTGCACAAGTATGGGGTACTAAAAGCCCAAACTTTAGTACACCGACACCGATCCATATAGAGTAGAAAAGACAGACACCCGCCGACCATATTTATGCAACAAAGTCACATGTTAGTAGATGGAACCGGTCTCTCGTAAACGTACAAGTAAGGTTGGTCCAGGCCACTTCATCCCATAGTACCATTGAATCAAGAAACGACCAAGGGAGGAAGCAATCTTAGCATCAACGCCCACAAACTCCTTTGTGTTCTACTCGTGATCTCATCTACGAATAGACCTAGCTCATGATGCCACTGTAGGAGAACGTTGAATAGGAAACAAAAAATTTCCTACGCACATGCAAGATCTATCCATGGTGATAAGCATCTATGAGAGGGAGAGTGGATATACATACCCTTGTAGATTGCTAAGAGGGAAGCATTAAGAAACGCGGTTGATGTAGTCGAACGTCTTCGCGATCCAAATCCCTAGTCGTCCCGCGATCCGATCACGAGCCGTCCCGATCAAGCGCTGAGCGGACGACACCTACGCGTTCAGCATACGTATTGCTCGATGACGATCTCCACCTTCTTGATCCAACAAGAGGGGGCGGAGAGGTAGATGAGTTCTCCGGAAGCACGACAGCGTGGCGACGGTGGTGGTGGGACTATTCCGACAGGGCTTCGCCTAAGCACCGCCAAATCTAGAGGGGGGAAATCTAGTGGGGAGAGAGGGCTGTATCATGGCTTAGGGTTGTGTGCGGCTGTCCTCACTCCCCTCCAATATATATAGGAGGGAGGGGAGGGGCCGGTGCCGCTAGGGTTTCTCCTATGAGCCGACCGAAGGAGAGGTGGAGGAGTCCACCTCCAATCCTACTCCAAGTAGCAATCCAATAGTACTTGGAATCCCTTCCCCCACTTGGGTTTTTTCCTTTCTCCACACCCTAGCCGTATGGGCCCTTAGGGTCTGGCTTGCCCAGCTCACTAACATCTAGTGCGCCACTCCTAAGGTCCATGAGGCCTACCGGCATGGATGGCCCTTCCTGATGCCCCCCTGACACTCCCGGTACACTACCGAAAATACACAAAACTTTTTCGGTGACCATAGAGGGACTTTCTATATATCTATATTTACCTTCGGACTATTCCGGAGCTCCGCATGACGTCCGAAATCTCATCCGGGACTCCGAACAACTTTCGATCACCGCCATACATAACTCAATACTATCGAAACGTCACTAAACGTTAAGTGTGCAGACCCTACGGGTTCGAGAACTATGTAGACATGACTGTAATATCCCAAAATTTCATTTTGGAATGTTATGATATTTATAGCTTTGCATCATCACTTTGTTTGAATGTAATGAATTTGTTGAAGTGCTTCTTTTGAAATTCTGAAAGGCCATTTCTATTCTTTCATGTATCTGTTTCATCTATTTGAAAACCTTTGGAAATGTTCAAAGAAAGAGGAGTAACATGACACTCCACACCAGGGGCATCTTGGTGAAATATTTGAGCGACTAAACCAGGGGGTTATTTGAAAATTTATCTCAAAAGGATTTAAAATCAATTAGGCATTTTTTGAAAATAAAATTTTAAAAGATATACAATATGACAGAAGAAAAATGTTCATTAAATTTCATTAATTCTCCTGATCATTTTGATATATATATTTCTTACGTTTGGAAATGTTTTGAATGCATTAAAAGAGTTTTTACTGCACTAAAAATAGAAAAGTAAAGTTTTTAAAACGAATCGGGCCGGCCCGTAGTCTTTAACTCCTGAATTCAATTCAAATCGGTCAACCGACGCGCTAACCCCACCTTTTCTCTCACTGGCACGCGGGACCCACTGACCGACGGCGGCATCCGCGCGCCCGTCTCCTTCCTCGCACACGCCACCGTCGCCGGAGATCCCTCTCTCCGGATCTCCCTCCTCTCTCCCTCCCCGACCCCGCACCTGGCCTATAAAAGCCCCAGCACTCGCCGTGCTCCATTCCACCCTGAGCCCCCCTCTACATCGCCAGAACGCCACCGCACCACCTCGCCGGAGTTTGGACTCCAACCGAACCCTCCCGAGCTCGAGGCCATCGCCTCCATCGTCCCCAGCCCCGTCCGACGCCGCGAATAGACGCCGGAGCTTCGCCGCCATCGCTTGAGCACTTCGGACGTCACCGCCGACCACCGCCCCGTCGCCTCCGACCACCTTCGACCTCCGGCCGCCGTCGACCTCGCCGAAACCTCGTCTCCTCCTCTCCGTAAGCCACCGGACCCCCCTGGACCGTTAGATTTAGATCCAACGCTCCCGATTATAAGATTTAAACAGCGAAACGTTTTCCTCTACACTTCGTTCGTCCGTTTGTTAGCACCCACGCGCATACGGCCCCGACCAATCATATCTTGCCACGTAGCCCCTAACCGAACGATAATAGTTTCCCTTTTTCTGTTTCTGTTTTTGTTTTTATCATATCTTTTAGAATATTTGGTGTTTTTAGTTGATTCTTTTTGCATTACTTCAAAAATTTGATGTAGTTTATGTCAGTATGCCTAGATTTCAAATTTGAACTTTAAATTTTGAATCTAAGAAAATTTGTTTAAATTGCTAAAATCTGTATAACTAGAGTTTAAAAATATATTTTTTGAGTGAATGTTTTTGCCACTATTTTGTATTAGTTAAACCTATAATTCTACATAATTTAAGAATTTTTAGAATGAATTTGGTTACTGTTTTCAACAAAAATAGAATCTGTTTAGTTCTTAATAGATTTTAACTAAATTGATTTTTTATTTAGTTTGAACCTGAATATGTTTAACTTTTGTTTTTAGGTTTCATTAGGTTCTGTTGATTAACCACTAGGTGTATTTTTTTCTGTTAATAAAATATGTTTTTCAAATTGTTTTGTGCTCTAGTTTGAATAGGTTCATCCTGTTTTTCCCCATGTATATTGTTTAGAAAAAGTTTTGAAGTACTTCTTTTAGCACAATTCTTTTATAATGAAATACTTTCTGTTTTCCAATAAAATTTATATTTACTTTTCTGTTATCTAAATGTCTAGTTGTTCAAAACCATTTTTTTGACTTGTATGTCTTAGTAGGGATTTTGACCCCAATATTTGTATAGTCTTATACTTTAAGTGATTCTTCTTTTGATTGTGCTTTTGTTTGTTGAAGCATTTGTTTACCTTGCTGTTGAATGGATTGTATTGTGTTTATGCTTATGGTGTGTTCTTGTTTGATTCGTTAGATCATCCGGAGTGCGAAGCTTGTTATCTAGAGTCACTTGATTACGAGGATCGTCAGCAAGGCAAGTCACTTTGACCATGTATACCTATGTTTTATTGCATTAGTTCTTCCATCTCCCCAATTGCATGCAAAGTAGGTAATTTGGAAACTTGGTTACTTGTTGTAGTATCATGTGGTAGGTACCCCTCAACCCTTTGACACATTGGCCCCGGGAAATGTTGATTTACATTTTGCTATGCTATTAGTAGACGGGGTTGGTTGTGTGATTCATGAGAGTTGTGAGTTAATAATTTCAAGACCTACATGATGATCAAGTCTTCAAGACTCCGAGTTTTCAACTTACCTCTGGGTGGATGATGGTTGAACGGCGCCCTGCAGAAACCAGTGGTTAGCCTAGATGATGCTGGAGAAGTGCCAGTATTCATGCGGAAACGTCCACCCAGGCACAAAGAGATGGATGGATGCTTCAAGACCCAAGGCTTACCTGCACGGCCACAAGCCATTATGGGCTCTGGCTTGGCTGGATATCATGGTGACCCTGGACAGGCGGTGCTACAAGATGTAGAAGAACGGTACGAAAGGATGGGCACCGACAGAGTCTCGGGGAAACCCTTTAGAAGACCATGTTTTGGTCATCCGTTTCTCAAACACCATGAAGTGCAAGAAATCCAACATAGGCGATCAAATCTTGTGGGGAATGTGTGCAAAACCTTTGCGGAGTACCCAAACCTAATCGATTAGCCGTGTCCACGGTCATGGACAGTTTGATCCAAAGGAACTGAAACTATATGGAACTCTCAACACAATTAATTATATTTATGTGGGTTATAAATGTCAATTTGGGTATGAGAATTCGTTGGTGGAACCATCTCATTAACCAACCAACATTGTATTAATTATGCTTTTACCCTCTCTTGTTGTAGGAAAAATTTGGCTTTATGCGAAAACTTACTACCCCACCTGCCATATTTGCATATAGACAAGATGATTACTTTACCCCCTCTCTTGTGACTTTGCCGACATATTCAATATGCTGACCTATACGGCTGCAACGTATCATGTTGCAGAGTACTTTTCCGACCAGGAACTACCTATGGAGCTTCCGCAAGTTTTGGTTCAGTTTATCTCATGAGTTGGCCTTCAGCCACTTTATTGTAATCCTTATTGTAATAAAGGACTCGATATGAGATTTCAATTATTTAATGTTGTGTGATTTCCCTTTGATATATACGTTGGTGTACCGTGTGTGTACCAGCATGATCTTCGGATGGTACAGAAACACTGGAGATTCGACCTTTCAGGTCGGGTCGCTACAGAAATGGTATCAGAGCACACGCTGACCGTAGATCGTAACCTCTAGGCTTGGAAAAGCCTTAAGATTTATTTCTCTTTTGTCTTTAAAATTCTTATACTCTTATCTACTCGTTTCTGACTTCCCTCCGATTTATTTCAAAATTTATAGATGGCCACCTTCATCCCAGTTTTGATCACGGAGTTTTGTCAGCCTGACGCAACGATGCCCTTTGGCAAGGAGGTGATGAGGATCGTCAGGGACGTAAGGATTGTTTTGCTGAGCATCATCGGGACTCCTATCATGTCTTTTCCACAAGACGGACGCTACAGGATCGAGGTGCACCTCCCCGGGAAGACCTTTGGAAATCTTAAGGAACCCATCAACTTCAATTTTGTGGCACCCAGCTGGATACTTGGGAGAGACATGGCCATTCATTGTGCTCTTGGATGTATTCAGGAGGAATACAGAGGTGGAACCATTTCACCAGTACTCAGCGTGGTTTGTCGCAGGGATGCCAATGGAAATATCATAACCACTCCCAATGAAGACACCACCATTTCCTATATCCAGACTTTGGAGACGCACATCAGGACCTTGGAGCTTCGGGTACGTGCCGACACGAAGACGATCAAGAGGCTGATGAACCGTGAGATTGACCTCGAAGCTGACTTATGGGAAGCCAAGTACGAGCATGAGTATGAGGTGAAGGATTTCTTAGAGAGGATCAATAAGCTGAACACTCGCATCGCAACTCTGGAGGAACAGATGGACATGGGTGAAAATCTTCATCCAGAAGGAGACATGGCTCCTTTGATTAGCAACGATGATGACTATGAGGAGAGCACCACCGGATGAGGCCCCTTGACCATGTACTTTTGAGGAGAACTTTAGTTATGCCCCCATGTATCCTCATTTTTTTTCGTCATTAAAGCGTAGGTCGATGTTTAGTTTGATCTTGGAGATTTGTATCTTGATGTTTGAAACCTTGAGTTGAATAAATGAATGAGTGTTTGGTGTGATATGTTTGTTGCATTGCATATGGGTAGTGAATTTCCCTTTAAGGTCATTGTTCTATTCTAATTCTCACCCCTCTGAAAACAGCAAGATGCCTCCGCGACGTGAGCCCGACTTCACTTTCTCGCCAGAGCTCACACAACTTCTCCAGCAGCAGAACGCCCTGATGCAGCTATTGATTCAGAATCAGAACAACAACCACCCTCCACCTCAAGGCGAGAACCTCACCCGTTTTCTGAGACTGAATCCCCCAACTCTCTCCAGCAGCACTGAGCCCATTGTGGCAGATGATTGGCTCCGCAAGAGGGAGAGGGAGCTCACCACCGCAGGATGCACTGAGGCTGAAAAAGTGCGTTTTGCCGCCTATCAACTGGAGGGACCAGCAACTTCATGGTGGGAGAACTACACCACCACGTACCAAATTACTGGTGTGACTTGGGAGTAGTTCAAGGAAGCTTTCCGCACCGCACATGTCTCAGCTGGAGCCATGAGTCTGAAGAAGCATGAGTTTCGCAACTTACGCCAGGGGAACCGTTCCGTGGCCCAGTACGTGGAAGACTTCAGCACGTTGGCTCGTTATGCACCAGGAGATGTGGCCGATGATGCAGCCAAGCATGAGAAGTTCTTGGAAGGACTCAATGATGAGTTGAGCGTGCAGCTGATGGTGGCTACCTTCAGCAACTACCAGGAGCTGGTAGACAAGGCCCTTATCGTGGATGGGAAGCAGCAGCAAATCGAGAACCGCAAGAGGAAGTATGCACATGGTAAGTCTACCTCTAGAGCTCATCAGAAACCCCGCTACTCCCAGTACTCATGAAATACCAGATCAGGGACCGGTAAGTATGAAGGACACACTCATCCCGTGCACAACCATGGAGGCCATAACCATGGAGGAAATGGGAATAATCGTCCCAACAATGGCAGCTTCAAGAATGATAATATTAGTGGGAATGGTAACCAACACCGTCCCGCTCCAGCTCAGAAGGATCTGAACCATATCACCTATTTCAAGTGTCAGAAGACACGGCACTATGCCACTGAATTCCCTCAGAACAAGCAAGGAAATGGAAACGGCAAAAACAACGGCAACTCCGCAACTAGGAAGCCAAATCCTTTTCCTCGTGCTCAGGTGAACCACCTCGATGTGGAAGAAGTCTATGATCAGCCCGAGACTGTGGTTGGTAAGTTTTTATTGCATTCACGTCCAGTTATGGTACTTTTTGGTTCTAGTGCAACTCATTCATTCATACCAAGGGTAGTTGTGGAAAAGTATGGTTTACCCACCAGAACCCTTAGTCAGCCCATTAAGGTCAATTCCCCAGGAGGTATGATGATGGAAGGGATAGGATGCCACGCCCTGAAACTCCACATAGGAAACCATGTTTTTCCTACCGACCTCATCGTCTTAGAATCCCAGGGATTGGATGTTATCCTAGGCATGGATGGGATGACCAAGTATGAAGAAAACCTTGATTGCCCCAGCAAGTCTATTTCACTCACCACTCCGGAGAACAAGAGGATTAAGTATGTATCCCGACGCACACAGATGAGTGCTCGGTTGAATTCCCTCACAGGAGTTGTTTAGGAGGAAGTGCCGGTTGTACAAGACTTTCCAGATGTATTCCCGGAGGAATTACCAGGCATGCCACTAGATAAGGAGATAGAGTTTCTGATAGAGCTACTACCAGGGACAACCCCAATTTCCAAGAGACCCTATCGGATGCCCGCAAATGACTTAGTAGAAATCAAGAAGCAGATTAAGGAGCTATTGGATAAGGGATATATTCGCCCAAGTTCATCACCTTGGGGAGCCCAGTTCTTTTGGTGGAGAAGAAAGACAAAACCTTGAGGATGGTGGTCGATTATCGTGCATTGAACGAGGTGACTATCAAGAATAAGTACCCTCTGCCGATGATTAATGACCTGTTTGACCAGCTAGTAGGCGCCAAAGTATTCTCTAAGATCGATCTTCGATCAGGGTATCACCAACTGAAGATTCATGAACAAGATATAGCCAAAACAGCTTTCACCACCAGGTATGGCTTATATGAGTATACAGTCATGTCCTTTGGTTTGACTAATGCTCCTGCCTACTTCATGAATTTGGTGAACAAAGTGTTTATGGAATATTTGGACAAGTTTGACGTGGTGTTCATCGATGACATTTTGATATTCTCCAAGAGCGAAGAAGAACACAAGGAACACTTGTGTTTAGTTCTGGAGAAGCTTAGAGAGCATCAGTTATATGCCAAGTTCAGTAAATGTGAATTTTGGCTGACGGAAGTCGGATTCCTTAGACATGTTATTTCTGGAGAAGGAATAGCAGTAGACCCCACTAAGGTTGAAGCAGTCACTGAGTGGAAGTCACCCACCTCAGTTAAGGAGATCCGTAGTTTTCTCGTACTTGCCGGATATTACCAGATTCATTGAGAATTTCTCAAAGATTGCCAAGCCCATGACAGAGCTGTTGAAGAAAGAGTCTAAGTATATCTAGACTGAGGAATGTGAAGCGAGTTTCCAGGAGTTGAAGAAACGTTTGGTCACAGCCCCAGTGTTAATACTGCCAAACATTCGGAAGGACTTCCAGGTTTATTGTGACGCATCACGTCAAGGACTTGGAGGAGTACTCATGCAGGAGGGAAAAGTTGTAGCATATGCATCCAGACAGCTATGACCCCATGAGTTGAATTATGCCACCCATGATTTGGAACTAGCAGTCGTAGTGCATGCACTCAAGACCTGGAGACATTTCCTTATCGGAAATAGTTGTGACGTGTACACTGATCATAAGAGCTTGAAGTATATCTTCACGCAGAAGGAGTTGAACCTCAGACAAAGGAGATGGTTAGAGTTAATCAAGGACTATGACATGAGATTACATTACCATCCAGGAAAGGCAAATGTTGTGGTAGATGCTTTGAGTCGGAAGAGTTATGTGAACACACTCATAGCTGGAGGATTACCCCAGAAGTTAACCAATGATCTCAGAGAGCATCGGCTAGAGATAGTTCCACAAGGATATGTTGCCACACTAGAGATTCTGTCCACCTTGACCGAAAGAATTCGTGAAGCCGAGAAATCAGACAAGGAGATAGCTGAGATAAAGCAGAGAATGAAGGAAGGCAAGGCTAAAGGCTATCGTGAAGATGAACAGGGTACTCTATGGTTTTAGAACCGAATCTATGTGCCTAATGAATCAGAGCTCAAGAAGTTGATACTTCAAGAAGCCCACGATTCACCATACTCGATACACCCAGGCAACACCAAGATGTACCTGGATTTGAAGGAATGTTACTGGTGGAGAGGTATGAAGAAACATATTGCCGAACATGTTGCGGTATGTGATGTTTGCCAACAAGTAAAGGTGGAACATTAGAAACCAGCAGGGTTACTCCAACCTTTGCCGATACCCTAGTGGAAATGGGATAAGCTTGGTATGGACTTCATCACAGGACTACCTAGGACCCGTTCAGGATATGATTCCATCTGGGTAGTGGTCGATCATTTGACCAAGGTGGCTCATTTCATTCCAGTGAAGACCACCTATACTAGTGCTAAGCTAGCCAAGATATATATGACCAATATCGTATGTCTGCATGGAGTTCCGAGGAGTATCGTGTCAGATAGAGGAACACAATTTACCTCAAAGTTTTGGCATCAGCTACATGAAACTTTGGGTACAAGGCTGGAGTTCAGTATAGCTTTTCATCCGCAGACCGATGGACAGACTGAGAGAGTCAACTAGATTGTGGAGGACATGTTGAGAGCCTGTGCGCTAGACTATGGGTCCAGTTGGGATGACAACTTACCTTACGCAGAGTTCTCGTACAACAATAGTTATCAGACCAGTCTAAAGATGGCCCCTTTTGAAGCTTTATACGGAAGGAGGTGCAGAACACCATTGATGTGGGATGGTGTTGGAGACCGAAAACTTTTTGGTCCCGATCTTATCAGAGATTCTGAAGAGAAAGTCAAACTGATTCGAGATTGACTCAAGATAGCTCAATCCCGGCAGAAGAGCTATGCTAATAACAAACACAAGTAGGTGACATATGAAGTAGGAGATCGAGCTTATCTTCGTGTGTCCCCACTTCGAGGAATCAAGAGGTTTGGTGTTAAAGGAAAGTTAGCACCCAGATTCATAGGCCCCTACAAAATTCTGGAACGTAGAGGCGAAGTTGCATACCAACTAGAATTGCCAGAACGACTGTCCGGAGTTCATGATGTTTTCCATGTTTCCCAGATAAAGAAATGCCATGCTGAGATGGCTACTAGTCCTTTGAGAGACACAGTGCCCCTAGAGGCCATACAACTTGACAGTGACCTGACCTACGAGATGAAGCCTATCAGAATCCTCGAGACTACCAACAGAGTTACCCGAAGCAAGACCATCAAGTTTTGTAAGGTTCTGTGGAGTCACCACACCGAGGAAGAAGCCACCTGGGAACGTGAAGAAGATCTTCGTAGAGACCACCCACACCTATTTTCTAGCCAACCCGAATCTCGAGGGCGAGATTCATCTTAAGGTGGGTAGGTTTGTAACATCCCAAAATTTCATTTTGGAATGTTATGATATTTATAGCTTTGCATCATCACTTTGTTTCAATGTAATGAATTTGTTGAAGTGCTTCTTTTGAAATTCTGAAAGGCCATTTCTATTCTTCCATGTATCTATTTCATCTATTTGAAAACCTTTGGAAATGTTCAAAGAAAGAGAGGAGTAACATGACACTCCACACCAAGGGCATCTTGATGAAATATTTGAGCAATTAAACCAGGGGGTTATTTGAAAATTTATCTCAAAAGGATTTAAAATCAATTAGGCATTTTCTAAAAATAAATTTTTAAAAGATATTCAATATGACAGAGGAAAAATGTTCATTAAATTGCATTAATTCTCCTGATCATTTTGATATATATATTTCTTATGTTTGGAAACGTTTTGAATGCATTAAAAGAGTTTTTACTGCACTGGAAATAGAAAAGGAAAGTTTTTAAAACGAATTGGGCCGGCCCACAGTCTTTAACTCCCGAATTCAATTCGAATCGGTCAACCGACGCGCTAACCTACCTTTTCTCTCACTGGCACGCGGGACACACTCACCGACGGCGTCATCCGCGCGCCCGTCTCCTTCCTCGCGCGCGCCACCGTCGCCTGAGATCCCTCTCTCCGGATCTCCCTCCTCTCTCCCTCCCCCGAAAACACACCTGGCCTATAAAAGCCACAGCCCTCGCCATGCTCCATTCCACCCTGAACCCCCCTCTACCTCGCCAGAAAGCCACCGCACCACCTCGCCGTAGTTCATACTTCAACCGAACCCTCCCGAGCTCGAGGCCGTCGCCTCCGTCGTCCCCAGCCCCGTCCAACACCGCCAATCGATGCCGGAGCTTCGCCGCCGTCGCCTGAGCACTTCGGACGTTGCCGCCGACCACCGCACCATCGCCTCCGACCACCTTCGACCTCTGGTCGTCGTCAACCTCGCCGGAACCTCAACTCCTCCCCTCTGTAAGCCACCGGACCCCCCTGGACCGTTAGATTTAGATCCAACGCTCCCGATTATAAGATTTAAACAGCGAAACATTTTCCTCTATGCTTCGGTCATCCGTTCGTTAGCACCCACGCGCATACGGCCCCGAACAATCATATCTTGCCACGTAGCCCCTAATCGAACGATAATAGTTTCCCTTTTTCTGTTTCTGTTTTAGAAAACAGAATGTATTCGATTTTTGTTTTTATCATATCTTTTAAAATATTTGGTGTTTTTAGTTGATTCTTTTTGCATTAGTTCAAAAATTTGATGTAGTTTATGTCTGTATGCTTAGATTTCAAATTTGAACTTTAAATTTTGAATCTAAGCAAATTTGTTTAAATTGCTAAAATCTGTATAACTAGAGTTTAAAAATATGTTTTTTGAGTGAATGTTTTTGACACTATTTTGTATTAGTTAAACCTATCATTCTACATAATTTAAGAATTTTTAGAATGAATTTGGTTACTGTTTTTAACAAAAACAGAATATGTTTAGTTCTTAATAGATTTTAACTAAATTGATTTTTTACTTAGTTTGAACCTGAATATGTTTAACTTTTGTTTTTAGGTTTCATTAGGTTCTGTTGATTAACCACTAGGTGTATTTTTTCTGTTAATAAAATATGTTTTTCAAATTGTTTTGTGCTCTAGTTTGAATAGGTTCATCTTGTTTTTCCCCATGTATATTGTTTCGAAAAAGTTTTGAAGTACTTCTTTTAGCACAATACTTTTATAATGAATTACTGTCTGTTTTCCAATAAAATTTTATATTTACTTTTCTGTTATCTAAATGTCTAGTTGTTCAAAACCATTTTTTTGACTTGTATGTCTTAGTAGGGATTTTGACCCCAATATTTTTATAGTCTTATACTTTAAGTGATTCTTCTTTTGATTGTTCTTTTGTTTGTTGACGCATTTGTTTACCTTGCAGTTGAATGGATTGTATTGTGTTTATGCTTATGGTGTGTTCTTGTTTGATTCGTTAGATCATCCGGAGTGCGAAGCTTGTTATCTAGAGTCACTTGATTACGAGGATCGTCAGCAAGGCAAGTCACTTTGACCATGTATACCTATGTTTTATTGCATTAGTTCTTCCATCTCCCCAATTGCATGCAAAGTAGGTAATTTGGAAACTTGGTTACTTGTTGTAGTATCATGTGGTAGGTACCCCTCAACCCTTTGACACATTGGCCCCGGGAAACGTTGATTTACATTTTGCTATGCTATTAGTAGCCGGGGTTGGTTGTGTGATTCATGAGAGTTGTGAGTTAATATTTTCAAGACCTACATGATGATCAAGTCTTCAAGACTCCGAGTTTTCAACTTACCTCTGGGTGGATGATGGTTGAACGGCGCCCTGCAGAAACCAGTGGTTAGCCTAGATGATGCTAGAGAAGTGCCAGTATTCATGCGGAAACGTCCACCCAAGCACAAAGAGATGGATGGATGCTTCAAGACCCAAGGCTTACCTGCACAGCCACAAGCCATTATGGGCTCTGGCTTGGTTGGATATCATGGTGACCCTGGACGGGCGGTGCTACAAGATGTACAAGGACTGTAGGAAAGGATGGGCACCGACAAAGTCTCGGGGAAACCCTTTAGAAGACCATGTTTTGGTCATCCGTTTCTCAAACACCATGAAGTGCGAGAAATCTAACGGAGGCGATCAAATCTTGTGGGGAACGTGTGCAAAACCTTTGCGGAGTACCCTCTCTTGTTGTAGGAAATTTTTTGGCTTTATGCGAAAACTTACTACCCCACCTGCCATATTTGCATATAGACTAGATGATTACTTTACCCCCTCTCTTGTGACTTTGCCGACATATTCAATATGCTGACCTATACGGCTGCAACGTATCATGTTGCAGAGTACTTTTCCGACCAGGAGTGAGGATACGCTCTACGCTCGGTGAGATGCCCTTCGAGTCAGATGGACTCAACTACCTATGGAGCTTCCACAAGTTTTGGTTTAGTTTAGCTCATGAGCTGGCCTTCAGCCACTTTATTGTAATACTTATTGTAATAAAGGACTCGATATGAGATTTCGATTATTTAATGCTGTGTGATTTCCCTTTGATATATACATTGTTGTACCATGTATGTACCAACATGATCTTGGGATGGTACAGAAACACCGGAGATTCGACCTTTCAGGTCGGGTCGCTACAATGACTGAGACACCTCTATAGTCAATAACCAATAGAGGGACCTGGATGCCCATATTGGTTCCTACATATTATACAATGATCTTTATCAGTTGAACCTCTTTGTCAAGGATTCAGTTAATCCCGTATGATGTTCCCTTTGTTCTGTGGTATGTTACTTGCCCGAGATTCGGTCGTCGGTATCTTTATACCTACTTCAATCTTGTTACCGACAGGTCTCTTTACTCATTCCATAATACAAGATCATGTGTCTAACACTTTAGTCACTTTGCTTGCAAGGTTTGTTGTGATGTTGTATTACCGAGTGGGCCCTGAGATACTTCTCTGTCACACGGAGTAACAAATCCCAGTCTTGATCCATTCCCACTCAACATACACCTTCGGAGATACCTGTAGAGCATCTTTATAGCCAGCCAGTTATTTTGCGATGTTTGATACACACAAGGTATTCCTCTCGTGTCAGTGAGTTGCATGATCTCATGGTCATAGGAAAAGATACTTGACATGCAGAAAACAATATCAATAAACTGACACGATCATACGCTACATTCATAGTTTGGGTCTTGTCCATCACATTATTCTCCTAATGACGTGATCCCGTTATCAAATGATATCTCATGTCAATGGCTAGGAAACCTTGACCATCTTTGATCAACGAGCTAGTCTACTAGAGGCATACTAGGGATACAGTGTTGTCTATGTATCCACACTGCATTTGAGTTTCCAATCAATACAATTATAGCATGGATAATAAATGATTATCATGAACAAGGAAATATAATAATAATCACTTTATTATTGCCTCTAGGTTATATTTCCAGCACCTAGTTCATCTAAGAAGAAGAAGAAAAAGAAACATGATAGGAGCTTGCATGCTTCTAGTGAACCTGTTATTGAAAAACCTGTTGAGAAAAACAATGAACTTTCTATTTATGATGCCGAGACTCAGGGTGGTAGTGAGCATACACCTGGTGACAATGAAAATGATAATAATTATGATGATGCTCAACCAGACAATAACAAAGAAAATGATAATGATGTTGAAATTGAACCCGCTAAGTATCTTGATAACACACCTTCTAAAAATAAATGTTATGATAAGAGAGATGTTGTGGCGCGGACACATGGAAGGGAAAGAGAGAAATGCATTCAAAAACCTATGTCATTCCCTCATAAAGCCACTAAAAGTAAAGATGAGGAAGATTTTGAGTGCTTTGCTGTAATTATTAGACCTGTTCATTTACGAACTCGCTCGACTGATATATTGAAAATGCCTCCATATGCTAAGTATATGAAAGATATTATTACTAATAAAAAAAGATACCTGGAACTGAAATTGCCACCATGTTTGCTACTTATTCTTTCGATGGTGGAGGGATGTCTACTATACAAATTTATTCTTGTAGACTCATGTTGGGCCTCCAAGCGCACAGTCTTGTAGGATAGTAGCAGTTTTCCCTGAAGTGGATGACCTAAGGTTTATCAATCTGTGGGATGTGTAGGATGAAGATGGTCTCTCTCAAGCAACCCTGCAATCAAATACAAGAAATATCTTGTGTCCCCAACACACCCCATACAATGGTAAATTGTATAGGTGCACTAGTTCGGCGAAGAGATGGTGATACAAGTGCAATATGGATGGTAGATATCGATTTTTGTAATCTAAAATATAAAAACAGCAAGCTAACAAGTGGCAAATAGTGAGAAAAATGTTGTCTTAATGCTTGGAAATAAGGCCTAGGGTACATACTTTCACTAATGCAATCTCTCAACAATGATAACATAGTTGAATCATATGATCATCCCTTAACGTGTAACAAAGAACCACTCCAAAGTTCTTATCTAGCGAAGAACAATAAGATGAAATTTGTGTAGGTGGTAGAACCACCTCAAAGTTATTCTTTTTGATCGAACTATTCAAGAGTTCATACTAAGATAACATCAGTGATACATATGAATTGATCCTAACATCACCTAGATACTCCAATGTCACCTCAAGTATCCGTGGGTAAATTATTTGACATGCATTAAACCATTTCAGAGCTATCATATTCAATCCAACACAAAGAACATGGTATGAAAACGTGCAATCAACCCCTATGCATAGATCCCCAAGGTCACCGGAATCCGCAAGTTGATGCCTCAACATATATCAAGTGAATCAACAGAATACCCCAATGTCACTACGGGTATCCCATGCAAGACGTACATCAAGTGTTGTCATACGAATATGCCCAATCCAACATAACTGTAGAGTTTCGGGCTCCGCAAAACCCTTAAGATTCGAACACAGGGGCGTGTGCGAAGATCCCCTGCAGCCTCGCCCGACCTAGCTTGCTACTCGATGAACACGGCAAAGAACTCGCACGATGACAGGGAAGAAGACGAACACGATAGTTTACCCAGGTTCGGGCCGCTACGAAGCGTAATACCCTACTCTTGCTTTAGTGGATTGCCTCTTGAGGAGGTGAGGTGGATGAATAAGTATAGTATTTCGGGGCCCCGTGAGGGCTCTCAATGGTGTTCGAGGCTCGTTGTGGTTTGGTGGACAATGAGTGATGGAGTTATTCGATTGGGTTGGGATCCCCCTCTACGAAGCATCCTACCCTCTATATATAGTGGTGGCCCCGGTCCTCTTCCCTTATCGCAATGGCGGGAAGGGGTCCCACAACGGCCAATTTTGAAGGGGGACAAGGGTTCGTGCTTGCCCTGCCCAAGGTGGTCTTCGCTTGCAAAGTAGTTGTCGATGCTGCATGGACGGGCTCAGCGATGACGTCCGCCCAACGGAGCTGGTGGTTGCAGTCTTGCTACACCGGAATGGAAACCTTTGGGGTGCTTTGGCAACCCGCGTACGTCATTGCTCCCTTTGCACCAAAGGGGAAACTGCGCCGCCTGGCGCACTGGTGCTCGCCTGTCCTTCCTTGCGTCATCTTTGACTCCTGAGGTCGGGCCTTGCATACAGATCTCCGCCGCTCCGGAAGGGGACTGGGGAGGCCCGTCCCGACCGGTATCGATGATGCTCCTCCTCACGAGGCTTGGGCCCTCACGAGGGCCTTGTCTTGAGTGGGGCCACGCCTGGCTGCGTTTAGTCGTTGAGGCGGGCCATGCCCTGCGCTGCAAGCAGCAGGCCTGGGTACCCCAGTTCCCAGAACGCTGACAATAGCCCCCAGGTCCAAGGTACGCCTGAGACAACTTCCGGGCAAAGCCTTGTGGTTGGCCCGAAGCGCCACGGGCACCAATTACCTACGGGCCAGGCTTTACACGTGTCAGACGACCAGGCGGCGACCCCTCTGCTCCACGAGGGTCCGAAAATGGTCCCGGTCAAACTGACATGACATTCGGGTGTTGTGTCGGCCATCATTGGTTTACATTGAATACTGCTACCGCCTCGGGGCACGCAGATGTGACCCTTGAGAGGGTCGTGTGCCCCTGGAACACGAGGGGCACTGGGCGGTCCTTTGCTCTATATAAGGGGCGAGGGAGAGAAAACCCTCACCCACCTTTGCCTTCTCTGTCTCCACACCTCTCGAATTGTCCCCTCCCATCCATGGCGCCGATGAGGAAGTTTTCTCCTGCAGAGAAAGGGAAGGCTCTCGGGGATGTCCCTACCGCCCCGCCGCCCCGGAGGGGCCACGGTCGCCACCGGAAATATCCCGTGACATCGGCGGAGGCTCCCGGCGAGCGCAGTCGTGCCCCAGCGCGTCGCGGTGGCCGCTGTGGAACGCTGTCTAGCGCGGGCGGCCGCAGCGATGAACGCAGTGGCATCCAAGGTGGAAGGTCGGCGATGACCACCCGACCGCTGTGCCCGCGGCTCCATTCGGCCAACTCGGCTCTAGAATTCGTGACGTGGGCAGACATGCCAGAAGCCGCTTGGTTCCAGCTCCCGAACTTCTTCGTGAACGCCCTACCGGTCGGAGGGCTTGCTGGCCTTTGGCTACAGGTCAACGACTGCTGCAACAGGGTGTCCTGGGTGGAGGTCGAGGTCACTGCCGAAGGCTATTTGTACCTAAACTGCGGGTGGCAAGCGTTCACCCGCGCCTAGGGCCTGAAAGGGAGGCACAACTTCCACTTCAAGTATGATGGGGAGGTGGCACTATTCATCAAGTTCTTCGGGGGAGGGGGCAAGCTCTTGGGGTGTTGCCCACAAGACGTCGGCCATGGTGATCCTGAAGGTGACCTTGCCCTTGGCGAGAGGCGTCGCACCTACAGCAGCAGTGGCACCGACTCCGGAGGGAGCCCGAGTGACAGCAGCGACATCAGCTACTGCGCGCCGGCGTGCCCGGGTCTCTGGGGGAGCCAGCCATCGCGGAGCCGCTCTCCCGCTCCGGGGACGTCTCCACGGTCGCGCTCCCGTAGGGCCGTGAAGGAGGAGGAGGACACCGACTGAGCGCCGGTGCACCTACGCCAGGGTCCCCGAGGCGACAACCCCCATGGGGCTTTTCACTTTCTTTCTCCTCCTTTCTTCATGTATCCTGCAGATTAAGAACTAAGGGAGGCCCTTCGGGCATGTAATATGCTTGCGCGTCTGCCCCTTTTTATCAGCGCCTTTTGCATTCTATTAATTGGAGTTGCCTTCCGGCCGTAGTTAGGATACTTAGCTTGTCAGACCTGCGGTAGGCTTTCCGGTTGTGGAGGTGCGTCTGTGATGCCCGGAGGGTCCGTTCACTCTGTCGGCTTCTTCTTCTTGCGATTGAGGTAAGTTGGGGGCTCTGACGACGCTGTGTGTCTGCAGATCCCAGTCCTGCGCATTTCCCTACCATCGCAGGGTACGCCCATCTTACCCTGGACACTCCTCACGAGGCGGGGCCCCGACAATCCTGATTCCGACCGGAAACCAAGGACGACACCAGGGGGGTCAAGTGGCCTTATGACCGGTAAGTATCCTAGGGCGCGATGCTCAGGAGCCCCCTTTGACACTCAGGCAGCTCTACATCAGCAGGTTCCAGTACCACGCATTTCCCTCACGAGGCGGGGCCCCGATACTCCTGATGCCAACCGAAAACCAATGACGACACCAGGAAGTCGGGTGGCATTATGACCGAGTAGGCTCCTGAGGTGCGATGCTCAGGAGCCCCCTTAGACCCTCAAGCTCCCCCCCCCCAAAAAAAATCTGCTTACTTTTCCGGGAAGGCTGGGCTTCCCGAGGATTCCAGTTCTAGTCCAAGTATCCCTGCATCGACAGTTCCCAATCCCGTGCATTTCCCCACCACATTAGGTACGACCGGAAACCAAGGACGCACTTCACGGGGCAAGGCCACGACACACCTGATGCCGATCGGAAACCAAGGACGACACCAGGAGGGTCGAGTGGCATTATGACCGGTAAGGCTCCTGAGGCGCAATGCTCAGGAGCCCCCTTAGACACTCAAATTTTCCAAAGAAAAATTTGTGTCCTTTCCAAGATGGTGTGTTGGGCCGAGAATGGAGCCTCTTAGCGAGTACGAGGCGGCATGCACCTACTAAGCCACCCATGAGTACCATGCGAGGATCCCGGGGCCAAGGCCTTGACGAGGTGTAAGCATCGTGCCCCCCAGCCCCTGCTCGCGGGGTACGAGCGGGAGGGGAGCAAGCGAAAGCTTTACTTGGAGGAAGAAAACGACATAAGAGATGGCAATGAAAACAAATCTTTGACTGTTTTGATGATTTGGAAAGATCCCGGGTTTGATTTCATAAAGGCTGGCAAATCCAAACAAGAGAAATGCAAATAACGGTCGTGTCCGGCACTTAGATTGGCCTTCGTCCTCCCCCAACGCTAAGCATAGGGCATCCATATTGCATGGGCATAGCCATTGATGGGAAGTGTTGTCTTCTCCGCCAGCTCCAGGCTGTGGCTGCCACATTGCGTGGGAGGAAACCCTCCGCGTCCTCAGGGGGCTCCGGGCATATATAGCCTGCTCATTACTACGTGAGAGTGTCATGGCTAGAACTTCCAAAAGTGTTGGATGTTCCAAGCGTTCTGGATGGAGTCCCTATCCTGAGACTCCAAGCGCACGGCGCTAGGACTGGAGACATGAGAGGCCTTGAATGGGACCTCCCACATGGGTGAGAGTTTATGCAAGCCCTCCCTAGAGAGAACCCGCCTCTAGGGTCCTAGGGCGAATGTTGCGGCAGTTGTAGCGCCGTAGGGGTTGCTGGTACTCCGCAGCTTGGAGCGAGGCCCGACGTCGCGCCTCCTCTCCGTGTAGGAGGCCTGACGCTCCTCATAAAATGCCAAGACTCGTGAGGACCGGTGCTTGATCTCGTGGGGGAGGACAGTTTTGGCTCTGTAGACGAGGTAGAACGGGGTTTCTCCGGTGGGCTTAGTCGGGGTGGTGCGGATGGACCACAACACCGACTGAAGCTCGTTGATCCAACAATTGTCACAGGCATCAAGCTTCTTCTTGAAGCTCCTTGCCTTGAGGCCCTGCAGGAATTCCGCATTGGGGCGCTCCGCCTGGCCGTTGCTCCTTGGGTAGGCCACCGAGGCTTAACATATCTGCGTACCAAGGTTAGCACAATAGGTCTTGAAGAGGTTACTAGTGAGCTATGAACCATTGTCGATGATGATGCGGTTGGGGACGCCGAAGCGGCTCACGAGGCCCTTGATGAACCTGACGGCCGAGCCGGCCGGGATGGTGTGAACGGGCTCCACCTCCGCCCATTTGGTGAACTTGTCGATGGCGACGTAGAGGTAGCGGTAGTCACCGGTGCACGCGGGAAAGGCCCCAGAATGTCCAACCCTAGACCGCGAGGGGCCAGGAGAGCGGAATGGTCTTGAGGCCTTGCACGGGTTGGTGAATCTGCTTGGCATGAAACTGGCAGGCCTTGCAAGATCGGACCAACTCGATGGCGTCGTCAAGCGCTAAGGGCCACTAGAAGCCCGATCGAAACGCCTTCCCTGCAAGTGTGCGCGAAGAGGAGTAATGCCCGTAGTCTCCTCCGTGGATGTCAGCCAGCAGCTCGCGTCCTTGCTCCTTGGAAATGCACCGCAGCACGACATCGTTGGGGCGCCTATGGTACAAATTGCCGTCTTGCAAGCAGTAGGTTCTGGCTTGTCGGGCCATGTGCTCCACGTCCTCCTCCTTCTCCAGTAGTGTGCCGTGGAGCAGGTACGCCCTGAATTCTTGTATCCACCTGTTGCCTAGGGCTCCAAGGCTAGGAGCAGTCGAGCCCCCGTGGCCTGGCCATAGTTCGGAGCCCCCGAGGGCAGCGCTGGGGGAAGCTCCTCACTCCGAGGCACCAGACCTTTGGTAGGCGGTGTCATAGAGGGTTTGAAGAGTCGCTCCTCCAAGACGCCTGGCTCCTGAGGTTCGCGATGTGAAGTGCTCTTCGCAATGCCATCTGCCTCCTTGTTCATGCCACGCGGGATGTGCTGTAGCTCCAAGCCTTGAAAACGTTTTTCAATCTTATGTACCTCTTCCAGATACGCCTCCATGGGCTTGTCCTTGGGCGTATACTCTTTGGTGGATAAGTTGATGACGAGCTGGGAGTCGCCCTTGACGGAGAGGCACCGAACCCCCAAGGCCGCCACCGCCTTCAGGCCTACGATGAGGCCTTCATACTCCACGATGTTATTGGAGACCTTCTCCCCATCCTGGAAGCAGAGCTACACAACATAGCTAAGCTTGTCTCCTGTCGGGGAAGTGAGCACGACCCCAGCTCCCGCTCCTTTGCACGTGAAGGCTCTGTCAAAATGCACGGTCCATCCTTCAGGTGCTTCGTCGCTAGGAGTGAGGGACTGGCTCCCTTCCAGCCCCTGGTCCGGGGCATCCTTGCATTCGGCCACGAAGTCTGCTAGGGCTGCCAATTTGATGACTCTAGTCGTGCTGAACTCGATGTTGAAGGCCTGCAGTTCGATGTTCCATTCGTCAACCGTCCCCGCCATGTTGGGGTTGTGCAGGATCTACTCCAAGGGGTAAGCAGAGACGACCTTGATTGGATGCCCCTGGAAGTAGTGGTGTAGTTTCCTTGAAGCGACGAGGAGCTATAGGAGAAGGTTCTATTGCATGGGATAACATGAACGCGCGTCCGGCAGTACCGTGCTGACGTAGCACACTGGGTGTTCGATGAGAGGGAGGCCTCCTGAGGTGTCCTGCCCCACGGCAGGCTCAGGAGACCTGGGCGCCTCGCGGTCTGTGGAAGAAGCCAGGGCCTCAAGAGGGTTGTGCGCCTCTTGGCCCATCAGAGCATGTTGGGCTTCGAGTTCCCCAACTTGAGTAGGAGACGTCTCTTGTTGATCATGCGATCCCCTGGCTCCGCATGCGGGGGCCCGCCGGAGCCCTTCAATGTGGTACGTGCTTCGGCTTGCTCCTCCCTGACCACCACCAATGCAGCGCTGGCAGAGTGTGGGGTGGCGGCTAGGTATAGCTACAATGGTTCCCGTGGGTGAGGCGCTATCATCACCGGTGGGCTCGTGAGGTATCGCTTGAGTTCCTTGAAGGCTGCGTCGGCCTCTGGGGTCCATTTGAAAGGGCCCTTCCTTTTCATGATCTTTAAGAAAGGCAAGGCCTGCTCGCCGAGCTTGGAGATGAAACGCCCCAAGGAGGTCACGCGCCCCGCCAACTTTTGCATTTCCTTGAGGGTTTGGGGTGGGCTCATCTCTTTTATGGCCTTGATCTTCTCCGGGTTCACCTCAATTCCCCGGTGTAACACCAGGAAACCGAGAAACTTGCCCGAGGGAACCCCGAAGACCCACTTTTCGGGGTTGAGCTTCAAATTTACCTCCATTAGGCTGGCGAATGTCTCCTCCAAGTCCTTGACCAAGGTCTTGGTCACCCTGGACATGACTACAATGTTGTCGATGTAAGCTTCTGCATTCCTCCCAAGCTGCGGCCCCAGGGCGATGTGTATTAGTCATTGGAAGGTTGCCCAAGCATTCCGTAGCCTAAAAGGCATGCACGTGTAGCAGAATACCCCACACGTGGTGAGGAAGGCCATCTTCTCCACGTCCTCCACCGCCATATTTATCTAGTGGTAACCCGAGAAGGCGTCCAGGAAGCACAGGATATCGCACTCCGCGGTAGAGTCCACGATCTAGTCGACGCGTGGCAGTGGGAATGGGTCCTGGGGGCAAGCCTTGTTGAGGCTCATGAATTCAACGCACATACGCTCCTTCCCGCACTTCTTTGGGAAGACCACTAGGTTGGACACCCACTCCGGGTAACGCACCTCCCGGATGACCCCTGCCCCCTTCAGCTTGGAGACCTCCTAGGCGATTAATGTCTGCTTCTTCGGAGCCTGCCTCCTCGCCTTTTGCTTCACCAGGAGCGAGTTCGGGCACACCATGAGGTGGTGCTCGATTACGTCCCTTGGGACCCCCACCAAGTTCAAGGCGCTCCACGCGAACACGTCTTTGTTTGCCCTGAGGAAGGTCATCAATGCCTCCTCTTGGTCTTGAGCAAGTCGGTGCCGATCGTGAAAGTTGGGCCTGGGCTTCCCTTGTCCACTGGTACTTGCTTCGTTTTCGCCCGGTTCTGGGAGAACAACTCCTTCTTTACGAGCGCGATGACAGGGACACGCGCGGAGTTCTCCGTGGCCCGTGCCACGCCCCCAACGCTGGTGCGTGCTGTGGTCGCGTTCTTGTAGGAGAGCTTGAGTACGTGGGACGTGTCTTTGATATCCCCCACGACGGTGAGGATGCCGCCGTTCCCGGGCATCTTGATGATGTTGTAGCCCGGGTGCGTTGCCTCCATGAACTCCGAGTATCGTGTTGTATGGGAGGTGGATGTGAGCGAGGCCAAAGTCGACCTACTTAGTGCGGAAGTTGGAGCGGGTGTCGAAGGTGACGAGGAGGCGAACCCGCCCCACGGGAACAATTGACCCGGTCATCACCCCAAAGAAGGGCCTTGAAGGTGCGTGCTGCTCATAGGGTAACTGCAGCACGTCGAAGGCCTCCACGGAGATGACATTGAGGCCAGCGCCACCATCGATGAGGTTCCTAGAGACGGCCACGCCACGTATGGTCAGTGTGCACAACATGGGAAGTCCCCCAACAGCCGACGTGGTCTATGGGTGGTCGTCGGGGCTGAAGGTGATGTCGACTTCCGGCCATGCGCGACGCTCTGCGGGCTCGGGCCGTTGTTGATCCGCTCCCACATGGCGTAGGAAGCGCTTGACATAGCAGCGGGAGGGTGGCGCCTCTAACCCACCGAGGATGCAGGCGACCGTAGGGGTGGCCCTACGCGCCCAAACACCATCTCGCACCAAGGTCCGGCAGTCGTCGGGGATCATGCCCGCCATGGAGTTGCTGAGTCGGGGATTGGCCTTCACCGCAAGCGGGGAAGCTCCAACACGCCCCCTACCTAGCACGCCAAATGTTTGATTTCGGGCTCCGCAAAACCCTTAAGATTCGAACACAGGGGCGTGTGCAAAGATCCCCTGCAGCCTCACCCAACCTAGCTTGCTACTCGATGAACACAACAAAGAACTCGCACGATGATGAGGAAGAAGAGGAACACGATAGTTTACCCAGGTTCGGGCCGCTATGAAGTGTAATACCCTACTCGTGCTTTGGTGGATTGCCTCTGGAGGAGGTGAGGTGGATGAAAAAGTATAGTGTTTCGGGGCCTCCTCAGGGCTCTCAGTGGTGTTCGAGGCTCCTTGTGGTTTGGTGGATGATGAGTGATGGAGTCGGTTGATCGGGTTGGGACCCCCCTCTGCGATGCAGCCTACCCTCTATATATAGCGGTGGCATGGGTCCTCTTCCCTTATCGCAATGGAGGGAAGGGATCCCACAACCACCGATTTTGAAGGGGGACAGGGGTTCGTGCTCGCCCTGCCCAAGGCGGTCTTCGCTTGCAAAGTAGCTGTCGACGCCGCAAGGACGGGCTCAGCGGTGATGTCCGTCCTGTGGAGCTGGTGGTTTCGGTCTTGTGACACTTGAATGGAAACCTTTGGGGGGTTCTTTGGGAACCCACGTACGTCCTTGATCCCTTTGCCCCAAAGGGGAACTGCATCGCCTGGCGCACTGGTGCTTGCCTGTCCTTCCTTGCATCATCGTTGACTCCTGAGGCCAAGCCTTGCATAGAGATCTCCACCGCTCCGGAAGGGGCCTGGGGAGGCCCGTCCCCTACCAGTCTCAATGCTTCTCCTCCTCATGAGGCTTAGGCCCTCGCGAGGGCCTTTTCCTGATTGGGGCCGCACCTGGCTGCTTCTGGTCGTGGAGGTGGGCCATGGCCTGGGCCACAAGCAGGCAGGTCTAGGTACCCCTGTTCCCAGAACGCCAACAATAACAAGATCTTAAAGTGAAAGACTCAATTCATCACAACTAGATGGTAAGTGAAATACATCATATGATCCAACTATCTTAACAAGCCCGTGATACGTCAAGATCATGTCATCTCAAGAACACGAGAGAGAAAGAGATTGAACACATAGCTACACGTACATAACCTCAGCTCCGAGGGTGAACTACTCCCTCCTCGTCATGGAGACCATAGGATGATGAAGATGGCCACCGATGATGGTTTTCCCTCTCTGGCAAGCTACTGGAATCGCTCCAGATTGGTTTTTTGATGATACATAGAGTTGTAGCGACGGAGCGGAAGGTCTCACTTTATTTCTGGGGTTTCTTGGATTTATAGGATTTTTCAGCACCGGAATCACGTGCAACGAATCTACATGGGTCTCACAAGCTATCTGGCCGCGCCCTAGGGGGGGGGGGCAGATGTGTGGTGGCCTCCTGGCACACCCCCTTCGATGGTTCTTCTCTCCAGTATTTCTTATTTCCTCTAGACAAAATCATAAAAAAGTTTCGGGTGATTCTGAGAACTTTCATTTTCTGCACTAAAACAACACCATGGTAATTCTGCTAAAAAACAACATCAGTCCGGGTTAGTTATCAATAAATCATATAAAGTGCTGCAAAACCATATAAAATTATTGTAAACATAGGTGAATATGGCATGAATACTACATAAATTATAGATACGTTGGAGACGTATCCGCATCCCTAAGCTGAATTCCTGCTCGTCCTTGAGTATGTAAATGACAAAAGAAATAATTTATGAAGTGTGAATGCTAGCATGATGTATAATATTGATCAAGGATATTTCCATCCATTTTTACAGCATCATAACCAGCAACTATTTATCATAAAGCTTCCCACGATCAAGTAGCAAGTTATTCACATGTTAAAAGTATAGACCATAAACTTTCTTGAAAAATAGCAAACTATGTTTTAAGTCATCAAACAATTGCAATTTTTCTTATTTTTAGGAAGGGCCTATGAAAGAGCTTTGGTTCAACAAATTCCACATACTCAACTATCATTTAGTCTGCCATGATTCCTGACACTCAAAGCATATTTTTAGAACAAACATTTTCAGTCAAACACAAGGAAGATAGGGGCTTAAAATTTTGCCTCCCAACTCATTTATCTCGGGGATAATGTCAACAAATAATGAATCATGATCACCTATACTCAATTGGATCTATGTGTCTAGATATTTCCCCACCACTTGATGCTTCCAACTAAGGAATTAATAGATGGGAATAAGAAGTTGACTCGACATGAAAAGTAAAAGATAGGCCCTTCGTAGAGGGAAGTAGAGGTTGTCATGCGCTTTTTATTTTTGGATGTGTAATTTCTTAATGAAAAGGAACGTCACTTTATATTGCCCCTTGTGATGGCAACCTTTATTATGCAGTCCGTCTCTTTTATTTCTTCACCATCTCAAGTTCGTACAAAGCTTAATTTCCCTTACAATAAAAAATCATACATATTTAGGAGCAATTTTTATTGCTTTTTTTGCACTGATGACAACTTACTTGAAGGATCTTATTCAATCCATAGGTAGATATGGTGGGCCCTCATGGCAAAAAAACTTGGTTCAAGGATTTGGATGCAAAAGTAGAATCTCTACTAAGTACGAAGTTTTGTCTAGCAAAAGGTTCTAAACAAGCACCACATGTTAGAGGATCCTTGACAATATAACTGCTATATGCATACAAACAATCATAACCATTAAGTTTTATTCATTATCCAACATCAACTACTTGATCATGTTTGAAAAAAATTAATGGGGCTCACAATCATAGAAGATGTCCAAGATACGTGAAACCTCTCTTCCTTCAATGTTCTTTCATGAATCGTTTAAATGAGAAATTTGTGTTTGCTAACTTCCAATAAATTTTACCGGTTATACTCCTTGTATGTGAAGTCACTACTCCCCATTGGATAAGCATATGAAGCAAATATATAATTTCACACTTATGATATTCAATTCATTCAACGTTTTACTCTTAAGATATAAGTGAAGCACAAGAGTAAACATCAAACGACTCTCAAAAGATATAAGTGAAGATCAATGAATAGTCAAACAACTAAGTAGCTATATGAGGACTTTCTCTCAGTAAAGATTTTTCAGATCTTGATATTTTATTCAAACAGCAAACATCACAAAAATGACACTCCAAGAATAGCACCTATCATGTCAACGAATAAAAATTTAGGCTCAACATAGGCTAACCGATAGTTGACGAAGAGAGATGGGATTCATAACATCCCCAAGCTTAAATTCTTGATACTTCTTGTAATATTGTCTTGGGGTGTCATGGGCATCCCCAAGATTGAGCTTTTGTATCTCGTTGAATTCTCTCATGTCCTGGTTTCACCTATATCTCAAAAACTTCATCCACACAAAACCTGAAAAGAACTCGTGAGATAGGTTAGTACACATAAGAATAAATCAACACTTCATGTACTACCAAGACATGTTGCATAATAATTTTCAAACATTAGGTACTATATACTATCATTTACACAATTTATATCTACAAATATAAGTCATGAAAACTATAGGAGAAGTAGATAACAAAACTATGACAGCAATATGTCTAAACATGACAGTCTGTAGAAATTTATAAATAGTATACTTATGTATCTCCAAATATTCTGAACATTTAGGAAGTGCTAAAGAATTTATATGTTAACATTGTGTAAAAATTTCAAAAACTTTCCACGTATAGTAAAGTATGAAAATTCAAACACTACAGGAAAAGTTTCTATTTTTATACAGCACATAGAAAAACATGCAATGCAAGAATCCTAATGAAATTCTTGGAGCTTTTTGTTGAAAAAAAGATTATAAATATCATCTAACAGAGAAAAACAAAATATAATGATGCTCCAAGAAAACCACATATCGTGTGAGGAATAAAAATATAGCTCCAAGTAAGATGTACTCATAATGTTGGAGACGAAAGAGGGGATGCCTTTCGGGGTATCCCCAAGCTTAGACGCTTGAGTCTTCCTTGGGTATTACCTTGGGGGTGACTTGGGCATCCCCAAGGTTAGGTCCTTTATGCTCCTTATTTACCTCATATCGGTATCTCACCCAAAACTTGAAAGCTTCAATCGCACAAAACTTACGGAACTTAGGTACTCTCAAGACAAGATTCATAATTGTTCTCACATAATACCTACTATATTCCATTATTGCGACAATTTATATTACCACATATAAGTTGGGTGTGGCCAGATGTGTGGTGGCCTCTTGGCACACCCCCTCTGGTGGTTCTTTGCTCGATTATTTCTTATTTCCTCCAAAAAAATCATAAAAAAGTTCCGGGCGATTCCGAGAACTTCCATTTTCTGCACAAAAACAACACCACGATAATTCTGCTGAAAACAGTGTCAGTCTGGGTTTGTTGTAAATAAATCATATAAAGTGCATCAAAACTATATAAAAGTATTCTAAACATAGGTGAATGTGGCAGGAATACTTCATAAATTATAAATACGTTGGATACGTACCATGGAGTACCTAAGAAGTTGGGAGGTCTTGGTATACCCACAATAGCATGCTCTATTAAAAAGAATAATGTTAAAACTACTTCATGTGATTTAGGGGCCGATGTTAGTGTTATGCCTTTCTCCCTTTATAAAAAACTTGAATTGAGTAAACTCACACTTACTGAGATATCTTTGCAAATGGCCGACAAATCCACTTCTTTACCTTTTGGAATTTGTGAGGACGTTCGCGTCATGGTTGCAAATATTACTATCTTAACAGACTTTGTTATTCTTGATATGCCAGAGGACGACAGTATGTCGATCATCCTTGGTAGACCCTTTCTAAATACTGTCGTGGCTGTTATTGATTGTAATAAAAGCAACATCACCATTCATATCAATGGCAAGCAACATACTGTGCATTTTCCGAGGAAGCAAACTTTCGTTAATAATATTAATGTCATCGATCCTATTCCCACGATTATCATTGGAGATATTACAATCCCTCTCCCAACTACCAAGAAGAAGAAATATTACAATCTTATTGTTGGGGAGATACAAATCCCAATTGAGGTAACCTAGTGACATATGAAGATTCTAAGGTTTCATGTTAATCAAAAAAATTTATTAATAAGACTTGATCAACCTTATTAATGAACTTTTGTCGAAAGACATGAGATTGATGAATTGAATATTCACAACTCTCTACATCACAAGTTTATATTATGTTTTCTTAGTAAAAATAAAAATAAAATTCCATTAAATTACTGTTTTCTGTTTTCCCCGTGCATGAAAAATACCTCAAAAATAAAAAGTCTCAGATTTCCATGAAAATTTAACAAGAATTTTTCAGAAACAAATAAAAAGATTGGTGTAAAAATTACTGCAGGGGGGCTTGCCAGTGGGCCACCACATAACCAGCACCCCCTAGGCGGTGACCGGTTGGCTTGTGGGGCCCACAGGGGCCCCTACCTTATCTCTTCCGCCCACTCCTTGTCCTACCTCTAGAAAAAATTCTCCAACCATCTCTCTCCCATGTTCTTCACACAAAAAGTGAAATTTTTGATCTCTTTGCTCTGAACTTTGTTTCCGAAACTATTTTGAGGAATTGTTCCTTGGTATGTGACTCTCCCATTCCTCCAATTAGTGTTTGTTCTAGCGGTTTATATTTTGCATAAGTTGATGCACTTGGTGCTACAGAAAATAAGCTTGCCTGTCTAATTATTTGAGTTCCAAGTAGTGGGAATGCTTGATATGTACTCTAGGCATCCATATGAGTAGTTGTTATCAATCTTGCGAAGTTTTATTGACATAATTTTTCGGCGCACAAATTTCAGAAATTTTTGTTCTACAACGATGAGTTTCTTTAGGAGGAGGACCTCAAGGAGATTTTCTTCAGGAGAGTCATCGAGCGGAAGCTCGGTGCGACAGGGCTACATAGAGCCCTAAGGTAATCAAATAGTCATGGCCGATGCAAAATCATGTCAGTGGCCAAGCGATGAGTTTATGACAAATGCGATAATCAAAGAGCAAATTTATCATTTCATTTAAAATATCAGCCTCACCGACTTCCTTGCAAATAAGTGTGTCAAACATTATAACCTTACCCATAATTTCGTAGATGGATTTCGCTTTCAAGAGAGTACCTCTAGGGTGTTATTTAAATTGTATGATGAATCTTTTAGCATGGACCTAGAGGAGTTCTTGATTGCTTGCAAACTCCCACTCTAGGGTTTAACTGAGAACCATCAACAATTTCTTATAATATGTTTCTGAAAAGTTTCTTTGTGGGGAGGGATCGGGAAGTATCATATGCTAGAATTAAGAGTATACAATTTCCCTCTATCTGTTACTTTGCATTGTTCAATGGGATATGTGTAGTAGGAAAATGGTACTGCGGTGCACTGTGTGCCCATGATCTAAGCCTTATACATAATGTTGTGACGAGTGAGCAACATTTTAACCTCGGTGCAATTGTTGCCCGAAGGTTGCACTCCAACTCTAGAAATGGAGAACTATATGGAGGCATTTATGCATCCCGCGTAGCTACACATTTGAGAGTGGCACCCCAACCTAATGATCCCATTTTGCCTGAACAATATTTAGATTATGAAGGTATGCATGCTCATGAATTTCTGGTGGAACGTCCTAGAGGCTATGAGTACAACCTAATATTTAGAAAATACGCCCATGCATTTATTTTTGCCTGCACCTACCCTCTTTGACTTTTAGGCTTGACAAAGATATTATGTTCTTGAGGACAAGGTGCGAGAGCACAATGTTGTGGTGGAGGTTGCTCGCTTGGCAGCGGAGGCTGCTCATCTGGCAGAGGAGGAGGATAGGAAAGCCTCCACGAGTTACCACTTCAACTATTACTCAGATCGCTAGTGGTGATTACTAAGATAGGCAAACGCCTAAGCTTTGGGGAGTATGTATCTCTCACCCGACATTACATTCATGATCTTGCACTTCATATAAATTGTCGGTGTTCATCCTTTTTCTTTGTATATCCATGTTAGCTTTATTTTCCTCTTTCTTCTTGTGTGTTTGAAAAACTTTCCAAAAATATTTCTTGCTTGTTTTTGGTAATTTTATTTTCCTCGTTTCTTTAGTTGTAGTACTAAAAAGAAAACCCAAAAATATTTCCTTTGCTTGTTGGAAGCTTTCCCATTTAAATAAGTTTTCTCGTTCTTGTTTTTCCGTGAGTTCCTTTGCTAGCTTAAGAAAACGACAAAAACTCCAAACATATTCAGTGTATTCCTCTGAATTTCTTTTATTTTGTTGAGTTGTCGAAAGGAGAAGACCACAATGAAACTATTGAGTGGATCGAATATACCTTATTGATGATCTAACACAGAGCCAATTTTACCTTGTCTTCTCCTTTGTCTTAAACTGCCCTGCAGATTCCAGCTTAGTCCACAACATTCTTGCACTATTATTATTATCACACCATGTGGTCATGCACGTGAAAGGCAATGATGAAGATATTTGATGAAGTGACAGTGGCAAAGGAAGCTGGTATGAACTCTTTTTTCTGTTTTTGTATATATGTTTAGCCAGTTTGATCCCGATTTAGTATATCATGAGTAAACGTGTTGGTGATGACAATTAGAGATTATAGCTTTAAATATCTAGGAGTTAATAATGATCTATCGTGTGTGTCAACATGCATTAAAATGGTTGTAATATGATATGATAGTATGGTATTTCCCTCTGAGAAATGCAAGTGGTTTGACTTGGCCCATGCGCAAACATGTAACTGAATCAAAACCAATATAGCCTTCATGATGTTTAAATTCAGAGTGATCATATCCTACTCAAGCTATGTTCAATGTTAATTATTCAAAATGCATGTTCATGACAGTCATTGCTCTCTAGTTCGTCGCTTGTCAACCTATTGCTAGCCTTCACATGTACTAAGCGTAAATGCTGCTTGTGCATCCAAATCCTTAAACCGAGTTATTCCATATGAGTCCACTATACCTACCTATATGCGGTATTACCCTGCCATTACAAGTAAATTTGCATGTGCCATCTCTAAACATTCCAATAAAAATCCTTTTTTGTGCACTCGTCTCGCTCATGGAGCAACAGGGCGATCAATATTTTCCATGCTAAGCAAGTTATTCTCAGGATGGTCGTTTATTCGCTGTCATTGCACGAGAAAGGCTGGTAAGAGGGATGCCCTGTCCCACATAAACGAAATAAATTACAACAACTCCTTGGGATAGTTGTTTTTTTGGAGGGCAACCATGGATTCTGCCAGCCATGGAATGTGTTTGTGGATAGGAGTAAACTTTACAATTCTGTTTGGGAACTGCCAATAATGAGTTTAGCATGGAAAATGTGGAAAATCTTTGTCGTAACATTGACAAGAAAAGTGCATTGCTCAAAAATTATACTTCCACCCTTGTTTTAAGCTTCGAGCTCTATCACATCTGCAAATCAATGCTTCCCCCTGCAAACGGCCTATCTATTTACTTTTATGTTGAGTCATCACCCTCTTACTAAAAGCACCAGACCTGAGAGCACTATTATCATTCTTATGCATTTAGTTTAGTTAATGCTAGATATGAGCATTATTGGATCTTTTCCACCCTGAATTATAATGTTTAGTCATTGCTTCTATCTCACAGGTGCTCTGCATTTATGTTTTGCAGCCTCACAAAGGGCTAGCGAATACCATGTCACCATATTGTATTATGAGTGTTTTGACAAATTGGTTTCATAGCAGATGTTTTATTATTCCTTTCTAGCCAATTATATTTTTCCATGATTTAATATAATATCTATTTTTTGTCATGGACGTGTCTATCAATGATTTATGCTGAAAACTTCAGAACTAGCTAAGCATGTGTATAATAATGAGAACAAAAGAGTTCGAAAACATTTTCTTTATCACTTTCAGTTTATCAACTGAATTTCTTGAAGACAAGCAATGAGTTAAGCATGGGGGAGTTTCTACGTCTCAAACATATCTACTTTTCCAAACACTTTTGCTCTGTTTTCCCCCTCTAATTTGCATGATTTGAATGACACTAACCCGGACTGGCACTGTTTTCAGCAGAACTACCTTGGTGTTATTTTTGTGCAGAAATAGAAGTTATCAAATTGGATGAAACTTTTTGTGGATTTGTTCTAAAATATATAAGGGAATTTGGAGCAAAGAACTGTTAGAGGGGGTGGACCAGAAAGCCACCACGTAACCAGCCGCGACCCCCCCTGGGCGGTGGCTAGATGGCTTGTGGGGACCTTGTAGCCCCTCCAACCATAATTCCAACTCTATAAATTCACATCCATGGAAAAAAATAAAAGAGAAGATTTCATCATGTTTCACGAGACGGAGCCATCGCCACCTCCTGTTCTTCCTCCAGAGGGCTAATCTGTAGTTTGTTTTGGGCTCCGAAGAGGGGAATCATTGCCGTTGTCATCACCAACCCTCTCCATCAACACCACCATGATGCTCACCACCGGTAGTGAGTAGTTTCATTGTAGGCTTGCTGGAGGGTGGTGGGATTGGATGGAATTGATCAGGTAATCGAGTTAAGTTTGATAGGGCTTGATCCCTAGTATCCAGTATGTTCTGAGATTGATGTTACTATAACTTTACTATGCTTAATGCTTGTCACTAGGGCCCCAATGTCATGATTTCAGATCTAAACATATTATGTTTTCATGAATATGAGAGTGATTTGGATCCTACCTTGCAAGTTATATGTACCTATTATGTGTCTTGATCTGCATACCCTAGGGTGACCATAATTGGGATTATTTCTGATGATTGTCGTAGTTTGAGGAGTTCATGTATTCAAAATGTGTTAATGCTTTTTTCCAGTTCTCTATTAAAAGGAGGCCTTAATATCCCTTAGTTTCCAATAGCACCCCACTGCCACGAGAGGGTAGGGCAAAATATGTCATGCAAGTTCTTATTGCAAGCACGTATGACTATATACGGAATACATGCCTACATTACATTGATGAATTGGAGCTATTTGTGTTTTCCCCTAGTGTCTAACTCTTATATGATCAATGTCATCTAAATCATTAACCTATGCCTATGCGTTACATATACTGAATCTTGCCAAGTAACTATTAATATTGCTACTGTCACACCTGCTACAAAAGTGCTACTATCACTATTACCGTTACTTTTGCTACTACTATTTGCTATGCTACTAAAACTTTACTGCAGAGAGATATTCTTAGTGCGGTTGAATTGACAACTCAACTTTCAATGCCAATAAATATTCTTTGGCTCCCCTTGTGTCGAATCAATAAATTAGGGTGAAATACTACCCGTGAAGACTGTTGCGATCCCCTACACTTGTGGGTTATCAGTGAAAGGGCCCTGCCGCTCTACAAGCTTCTTAAACAGAACAAAAACTTTGAATGGACCGACGAAGCAACAACCACATTAGAAGAAATCAAAACATTGGTGGCTAGTAACCCCATTCTTACAGCACCCGCCACTGGCGAACCAATGCTCGTGTACATATTAGCCACTAATCAAGTGGTTAGCGCAGTCCTGGTGGTCGAACGTTAGGCCGAGGGCCACAAGATCTAAGTGCAAAAGCCGGTCTACTGTGTATTATACATACTCACGCCATGCAAGACACGGTACCTGCATTATTAGAAGATAACCTATATAGTTTTCATGGCATCTCAAAAACTTTGAGACTACTTTCAAGAGTGTTCGGTGACTGTTGCATCCGAAGTGCCCCTTAAATATACAACAGGGATGCCACGGGCCGCATAGCCAAATGGGACATCGAGCTCTTACCTTTTGGAATCGTGTGTAAACCACGCCGAGCTATTAAATGTCAGGTGTTGGCACATTTCTTAGCCGAATGGACGTAGGCCGACCTCCCTAAAGAGTACAATACATACTCCCATTGGACAATGTAATTTGACGGATCCAAAATGCTCACCGCAATAGGGACTGGTGTCATACTTATGTCCCCCACTGACAATAACAACTAGTATGTACTGCAAATAATGTACACAGATTCTGATAATGCGGCCGAATACAAGGCTCTACTGTATGGACTTCGGATGGCAGCATCTATGGGCGTGCAACATGTCGATGTACGAGGAGATTCCAACCTCGCCATCTCCCAAATGAATGGTGAATTCGATGCCAAAAATCCTAAAATGGCAGCATACAAGAACACTGTTCTTAAAATTTCAACACGGTTTGAGGGTCTTGAGTTCCATCCTGTCACGAGAGACAGCAATCAAGCGGTCGATGTCCTCGCCCGCATGTGCACTAAACACGGCCCGGCTCCTAAGAACACCTTCTTGGAACGTCTCTTTAAGCCATCCATGGTATGGAAGGAGGGACAAAACATTGATGAAACTAGTGAACGGGAGCTGGTCACCCCTCCTATGGTTGAACCAGATTAACAAATTGTCAGTTGTTCGGCACTTGAAGAAACACCTTCGAACCATGAAGTTATGGCGGTAATAGCGCCATGGATCGAACCCTTCCTTGCCTATCTAATCCGTCAAGAGCTCCCCGACGAGCAAACAAAAGAAAGATGAATAATTTGACGATCCAAGTGTTACAAGGTCTAGGAAGGAGAGCTGTACATAATAAGCACCACCGGAGTACTCCAATGATACGTATCCGAATTGGAGGGTAAGCTACTTTTAGCCGGAATACATGCGGGTCTGGGCGGCCATCATGCGGCATCTCGATCCCTTGTTAGTAAGGCTTTCCAGGCAGGCTTCTTATGGCCCATAGCTCGCGCTGATTCACACACACTAGTACAACACTGTGTTGGGTGTCAGCTCTTTGCAAAGCAAAGCCATATTCCCTTAACTTCTCTTCGGATAATACCAATCACTTGGCCTTTTGCGGTCTGGGGGTTGGACATGGTTCGACCACTTAAAGGGGGGACCAAGAAAAATAAATATTTACTGGTTATGGTGGACAAATTCACTAAATCGATTGAAGACAAGCCAGTAAGTTCTTCTAAATTCGGCCGAGTCATTGAATTTATATCTAGGGTGGTTCACCGTTATGGTGTTCCTCATAGCATAATAATTGACAATGGTTCCAATTTTACTACTCAGGAAGTTAAGGACTGGTGCGCAAATTGAGGTATTAAATTGGATTACGCCTCCGCATACCACCCGCAGACTAACGGGTAGGTGGAACCAGCAAATGGACTAATTATGAGCGGCATGAAACCACGCCTGGTTCGCTCGACAAAATCTGACTGCCACTGTGTATACGAGATCGATTTTGTACCATGGGGCCTACGCACCAACCCAGCCGGTCAACGGGATATACACCATTTTTATGGTATATGGGGCAGAAGTAGTTTTAAGCTGCGATATCATTCATGATGCGCCTAGAGTGCGCATGTGCGAGGAGAAGGAAGATTATTTGGATCGACAGGATGACCTAGACGCTTTGGAGGAAGAGCGAGATATAGCTTTGGCATGATCTACATTTTACCAGCAACAAGCTCGACTATATTAGAGCAGGGTGATCCGGGATAAAGCATACAATGTGGGCGAATTGGCGTTGCGCCTCCCAAAGAGAAAGAAAATAAACTATCACTCAAATGGGAGGGTATATTGCCTACTCAAGTCGTCAGATAATTGCCTCGAGCGAAATCCATGGAACACAGCGTGTCTCGATGCTTCTATGGATAGTACTTATGTCATCAATCATTCCAATTTTTATCCTTTTATTTCCTTTTAGTTATCCTATTTTTATATTTTTTAGCTTATGTTCGGCTAGACCGAGTTATGCCATCAAATTCCCACGCATACGTCTTTAAATGTACTCTTTCTTCAAACACATGGGGGCTTTTTATTAAAGCTGGTTATTATATTTCATGTTCTCATACTTTTCGTCTTCATCCTGTAAATACATTGCTTATGTTGTTTTCACAACCATTATATGCATCAATTTGATTAAAGATTTTGACAAGATGGGTTGCCCAGATCCCGTGCTTATCCTCTACATTCCTGATTGTTCGGCTAGAGGATAAAGGGATCACCTTTGCGATTGTTACAACCTTGTAATCTAGGCACGTACCTCAGACGGGTGAAGCCAAAATCTAGTGTTCTTGAAAACATAATTGGTTAGTTGTATAGGACAATGACACAATGTGGCGATTTTCAACATTCCGGTATCACGAGTTGTACTGAAACTGTACCCACCAACTAGGGGTATTTGGATATTAAGAATACGCATAGCGTAGCGCCCCAAGAAAGGATCCCACAGAGGAACTAGTTTTGTTGGAAGATGTTTCTTACGTTACGTAGTAATATAAAATTGCTCTCCAATTGGCCTTTTTTGTTTGTTCGCACCACATGGCCGGATTGTCTGGTTCTTCGAACTGTATACCTGGTATTTCAGTTCTCCCATAGTAAGGAACACTCCCAGACTATTTTCAAAGGGGGGTAAAAGCCGAAAGCTGGTTAAGACAATATTCATGGTTTGGAAGTAACGACATTTTATGGAAAGTACATAGTTACATAGAATCAAATATCTGGTTGCTGATCGAGATTGTTTATTATTGCATCTAGCTGGCAGTCTTGTTGGGAGAGGCACACAGCGGGCATTACGTGGTCATACACCAGGTGTAGAGGTATCTCTTGACAATCTACCCCTACCGGGTCGACTCGAGCCAAGTGCTCATGATTAAGCTGGGTGAATATCATCTTCACCATGGCCCATGCTTCCTATCCCTTTCTTGACAGGCTAATGTATTCCATATCTCGAATCTGCGGCGAGCTCCTTTGAACTGGTCAGCCAGTTCATCCATACCTCCCAGAGGAGTCTGGGATGGGCATAGAACCTTGAGCATGCCATTCATAGCCTTTGGGCCCCGTTCATGCACAACGGATAAGGCCTTCAACAGGTCCACTTTATAGAGATGGTCTCTTCTTCGGGACGCCCAATTAACAGAACTTCCAAGAGACGTGGTGTGCTCGTTACCTCAGATATAATCTGTATATGGAGCCATGAGTTTGGAAATACACTTACCGAATATACCACATTTGAATCTCTGATTTTCTTCACGGGCATAGGCGAGCTGAGTTTTTAAATACTCAATTTTGCCAGCTTGTCATTGATTCTCTGACTGAAGTTTGTTTTTATCTTCAAGAGTCCGGGTCAGTGCTCGATGGTCGGCCTCATGTTGTGATTCAGCACACCTCGGTGACTCTCTTGCCGCATCCAGATCCTTTTGTAATTGACCTATGGAGTCAATTTCTATAAAGCATGCCATAATTAGAGATTGATGCCTTGGGCAATTATGTATCACTCGAAGGGGCCACTTACTATGTGCTTCCCTAGTGAATTTGTTCGCTCCTTCTAGTTTGGACTATACAACTTTTAGCCGTGTGCGGCTAGTCTCAAGGTCTTCGGACAATTTGTCATTTTTCTCCCTTGTGGCCTATGAAAGGTAACCAGCGGATGCTGTTAGACCCTTAATATGGACATATTTCTCGCATTAAGTCTCGGGCACTACCGGAGTGGGATTCATATTTGGCCATTGAAGTAATTACTTACCCAAAGACTATTTGGCATAATATTGGCGGTTCCTTCAAGTCCTAGCCGGGCGGCACCGAGATGCATATCCACTGAATCTAGAGCATTAATCTCATGATTGCTTAATGAGGGGTGGTGTAGTGATCCTTTCCAGAGGCGGTGGTTCAACGCACTCTCTATCTCTGAATTATAGGCGGAAACATCACCAACCTCTTCGGGAGGTTGGTCCATGACAGGGCCCCCCGCATTATCACCGCTAGATGTAGGTTGCCATGCTCAAGGCCTTCACCTTGAACCCTTCTACTATCTTTGGACATTGGGGGTTCTCTTCGTCTCCTGTAATAAGACAATCAAGACTGCAAAAAATTCATAAGCAGTGGCGATCAGTGTTCAATTAGTAAAAAAGTTTGAGCCATTATCTTTTCGGGGGAGGAGCGGCCGAAGTAGCTCCACTGGTGACTTCGCGCTTGATAGTTCCTTGTGTGGGTTCTGCCAGGGACTCATTGTCCTGTATTTGGCGTGTGCTACGATGGCCCTTCGGGACTGGGGGGATGCCTCAGAAGCAATAGGAGGTGGGTGCCTCTGTTGAGTAGGGTCATTCTTCTCGTTTCTTGTTTGGGAGAGAAAAATCCTTGGATGATTGATTATGATGGACCGCAGAGCCATCAAGGCTCTCTCCATATAAAACCCCGTCCTTGAAAATGATCGAAGTGTTCGGATCATCATGCAATCCTAGATCGCCGTCTCGAGAATAACTCTCAGGTTGAGGGGACGAACAATTAACTATCTCGATCCAGCGCCTTCAGTCCTATTCGGTAAAATTTCAATAAGATTTAGTTAGTCACAATCTAGCGTGAAAATGCCTAGAGAAATACTACACTCACCCAATTGATGGGATTATGGACGCATCCTTTGTTGGAGGGATTGGACGCATCGCCTGAGGGTCATGGTCATCACATCAATGATGGTCAGCCCGTAGTGTGCTAATAGCTTCACCTTGGTGACCAGTTGTTTAACTTTGGCACTGACCTCTTGATTGCAACTTCTCTGACGCTAGTTAAAACTCTTCTTCAAAGGGGCGGGGGAGAATTCAGGAAGACCCCTCCGAACTGGGTCGAATAAGGGGACATCCTTGGTATAAAACCATTCAAAGGTCCACTCCTCGGGGTCTTTTTCAGACTACCCATGGGATATCCCGACCTGGCTATGCGACACACCTCAGCCCCTCCAACTTCTAGAATGGATCCCTCATGAGTATGGGGAATAAGGCAGAAGAATTTCCTCCATAGTTTGAAGTGTTCCTCTCAACCCAAAAACATCTCACATAGGGCGACAAAACTTGTGATGTGGAGGATAGAGCCAGGGGTAAGGTTGTGGAGTTGGATCCCATAAAATTCTAATAAACCCGGTATAAAAAGATGAATAGGAAAGCCCAAAACTCTTGAAAGGAAGGGAACAAAGCATACCCTCTCCTCCTTACGAGGAGTAGGGGATTTCTTTGTGAAAGCCTCGCCATTCGCGGAAAGTATTGAAAAGTGAAGAGAGAACTGTAAATCATTTTGGCAATCGATGGTGTTGAAGAAACGGAATACCCATAATGTGCCCTCCTCCACGTGAAAGGCACACAAAACTTGTGTCCAACCCCTTGTGATAATCACATGTCCATCCTTCACCGCCTTTAGGAAGACCTCTAGGCCATTGTTGATGTCAAAACCGCCTCTAGTACTATATATTTAAATTTGCACGTGTGGAATAGTCTAGTACTTTTAAGAGCAGTAGGGGATTTCTCTCTTCATCATATTTAATCTTCTACCGAATTATGTACCTCTTGAACGTGTATTGAGTTTTTTATTTATGCATTGGCTGTTGAACCATTATAAATAGGGTATGTATTGATGGATGTGAAATATTTAATGCCACATTTCAAATTTTGAAATTTCTGATTTGAATAATAAAATAAATGATAATGAAACATTATATAATAAATTACAGTACACATAGTTGGAATGGATAAACCTTGTGCAATGGTCTCATATAGTTTACACGATTGTTCATTGACCAACCCGTGCGATTATCAGCATCTCAACACACGACCGCATATTATGTGTGTGTGGGATTGTTCGCAATAGCACACATGTTTCGATGCTATACGTGTGTGCGATTAGTGGGAATACCAAATAACAGTTCCAAACATCTATGCATGTGTAATGTAGGATGATAAGAATACGATTGAAATATGAACCACGTGTGTGATAGGAATAACTATCGCACACCATTATTAAAATTGACATGTCGGCGATAGTAGAGCCACCGCACACAGTTTATAGTTTTTGTCTGTGTGTGATAATGTACGTATCGCAAATAGTTCGTAGAATTAAATTTTTGTGATATCCATATTTCGCGAACGAGTATATTCACGTCATCGTCTCGGATGTGTGGTTAATCACAAACGTAATGTCAAAATTTCATGTGTGGGATAGTCTACGAGTTACCATAGGATTACTTTGCGCAAATCGTCAGCATGCGCTCGCCCCATCATAGACAATTTCCATGTGTCATGTGGGATGGACTCCCCTATCACCCACACAGGCAAGGCGACGGTTTGAAACTACTTTATGGAAAGGGGTTAAAAACGGTTAGTATATGACGTTATGGTACCAGTGTTGGATAATTATTCCTTTAGGTCAATTTAGTACCATAATATGCCATATCATGCATTTGAATTTTTTTCCTATTCTTTTTGTCGATATTTTCTTCATCTGGTAGACGTTGTTCCTACGTTGTGATCGTTGATACTAGTGAGGAAAAGTGATATCTTTAGAAGTGCCACATAAGCAAACCCCCATCAATCATTCCAATACAATCCCACTCTCTCGTTCTTGTTACTTTTACTCTATTAGGAAAACATCAACTCAACTGTTACATGTTTCGGTAGTTCAACCCATTCCTCTGCATGATCTGATTTTGTCACAGTAAATAGTTGAAACCTCTTAGCATGAGTAGGAACTGATTGAGGCATGATGTGCCTACTCATCCATGCTTGCTTACTATGCTTAGAGTTGTGTTGGCTCTGATCAATCTGGGAGATGAATTGGAACGGTAGTGTTCATGTCCTACTATTTGAGAGTTAAGTGTGTGACTATGATTTGGTAAAGGTAGCGATGAGAGTCCATGTAGGAGTACATGGTGGTTTGTATCATTGAAACCGATCTTAGGAATTGAGTTCCATGTTTGAATCCAAGAGTAGATACTACCACACATTGGGCTTCGATAACTCGATCCATGTCGGCCTATTAATCACCTTGATCTCAGTCCAGGAATAGCAAGTAGTATCTGGAGTTAGTTAGGTAGGTGTTGTGATCTACCAAGCATATACCATACAATGAGATGGGCTTGGGTCATAACATGTGGCCGAGTCTGGGAAGTGTGTGAACGATCCATCAGCAGACCAGCTTGGGGCCCTGCAAACATAGTTTGAGGCCATATTGGAAACCATAGATGGTTTTCCTTTATGGGTTCAATTCTCAGGCGATAAACTTGGAAATGCCCCATTGTAGGTTAACGTCTGTGGCCGACACCCTTCCCAGCGCTTCCGCTTGAAGGTTTTTGTGGTACATGACGTGTATATGGTGGTAAGTGGTGAAAGCGTGTGTAAAGAAGTATGCCCTGCAGGGTTATCAAAACTATTCAAATAGCCATGTCCACAGATATGGACTATTTGGAGACTTGCATTGTTCATAGAAATTTAAATGTATACTCTAAACTGTGAAATATAAGTGTGAGTGCTATGGATGGCCTTCTCGTAGGAGACGGGAGTAGATCCATGGTGGTGTATTGTTGTGGTGAGTATGTGGACTTGTGTGCGCTCTCTCACCTCAAAGATCATACTGGCAGTCGCAGTATAGGATAGCCACTGAGTCAAAGCTAGCTTGCTGCAGTAAACTTCACAACCCCCTTTGTTGATATTGATGCATATGTAGATAGTTCTGATGTAAATCTTTCTAAGTACCTTTGTACTCACGGTTGCTCAATTATGTTTTATGGAGGAGACTATAGTCTCTCTGGTGGTTTCTATGTCAAGTTTGACGTTGAACGAGTAGCTTGGGAATCCCAAATAGAGGTCTAGCTGCTATGGAGGGTCTTGTAGATAGACATGCCTTCTAGCCTTCTTTCTTTTGACTTGTCTACACTCAGACATGTTTATACTTCTGTTGCTTGTATGATTTGTATGTTGGGTCATGTGACCCATGTTTGTAATATCATACTATGTTTGTTCTTTTGAGCCTTATTAAATACATGAGTCATAGAGTTGTATTGTGATGCCTTGTTGTACCAAAATATACTTGCATGTTATGCGTATGTGTGATATGTATTGCTATGTGTGGGGTTTGACACCTAGTTGTATGCCTATGCTAGCCTTCCTTATAGGTAAATAGCTCTTTGTGCTTCCACTGAGCCTTGGTAGTTCCCTATTGCTCTAGACACATTGATTGACCGACATGTGTACTTCTTTGCTCTTGTGTCTATCCCTACGAGGAAATGTCACACGACGTTAACTGAAGACCTTGTAGCTTGCTATGACTCGGTTACATTTGCTGATGACTAACACATGCATTGATGGGTTACCTTTGTTTGTTCCTGTATGTTAGTGCCACCTTGGTATATAACTAATCACGATGACTTGGGTTCTCTTTCACATAGATGCTAGCGACATAATCATATACGTGTGCCAAAAGACTTATATGGTCCTAGCCAAGGTAAAATACTGCATCGGTGGAATACCGTGCTTGAGGCTGCAAGGTGATATGATGTGTTACATGCTAGATCTGTGTGACCTAGGATCGATGTCCTGACACAAACTTGGCTAGTATTAGTGTTTGTCTCTCTACAATTTTAACCACTTGTGCTTACATATTCTTGGATCTTCCATCAAGCATCTGCACATCATTTGTTAGTCCAACAATCTTACCGTTCAACTGGCCAAGTAAGTTTCTGGCACCAAACCAAACCATTCAACTCAGCGGCTACAACCTCAGGTTGTGCTATGGGTTCATGCATGAAGTTATTGCTGGGAGTAGCAAAACTTCCAAGATAATGAACCATGGTAATCTTTTTTAGTTTTCAACTGACCAGACTTGCAACAAAAATAAAACTAAATATAAACTAATCTTTAACAAAACCTCTAAACACAAAGATTAGGATAACTCAACTTCTCCCCAACAAAGGCGCCAGAAAAAGGGATTGGTACTTGCTTTATTAGTGATCCGGTAATGGAACAAAAATAACCCAACACCAATTTTTCTAACAGGTGAACCTAGGGTATCAAACCCGCAAGAGGACCCTTCAACCGATTGTATCTAGTAAGCAATTGTTAAAGTAATAATTCCAGATTTTGACTGGATCAATCAAGCTAATCGTGATGAAACACTTATAATAAAAATAGGTATGGGTATGAGTTCTTAATACTTACAACCATGTATTCTTGTTGAGACCACATATGATCTTAATTTGTGTGCTGGAAGTAACCCATCGAGATGTGCTTGTTACGATCTGAAGTGGGGGATGTGTCCAAATAACGTCTCGACCGAAACCTTTCCTGCATCAAGAATTGGTTGTCCAACCGAAGGCCCTATCCCTCGCATGGGTTTTCCATGATAATTAAGATTATAATAATAAGACAATTGCTTTGGTATTTAATGACTACACCTCATGAATCCCCAAGGATTGGATCCGCGTTACCGTAATAAACCCTTCTATTACCGGTGTCCAGAATAACACTTCACGTTCTCCCTGCCCTTAGCCTCTTCTTGGCTCGCTCTCCATGATCTTGGGTACCAGTAGGGATGAAGAATTCACACAAGACAAGAGACATCTATGAAACAATTTTATTTCACACATATACGAGACGTTAAACCAAAGCACTTCTATTGATCCCCACAACATATATAGACGGTTGGATAGCCTATGCCTCAACACATACCTTATCGAAATACTAACACATGGAGATCATATCACATGAAGAAAACATTAAAGAAAAAATCTTGAAGATCGATTGATTGATAACATGTCTTATAATGGTTGCCGTCTAAGATGTACGATTACAAGAATCATCTATAGCTAATGGAAAGGATGAAGATGTCCTTGTTGTGGCTTCGCTCATGAACCTTCTGTTAACATTTCGACCTAGACCCTGTTATAAAAGATGTTAAGGTGGACGAGGCGCCTCAATTTCCATGCTATACGATCGCTCATACAGGCGGTTGCGATCGTATGGGGTAGCGTCTTTGGTGTTGTTTCTTTTGATGCGCTTCCTCTTGATTTCTCCAATCTCCTTATTCACTCATTTCCATGTTCACATGTGATTTCTTCTCTTTTTAGCCCATTTCCTATGGAAACACATCAATGAGAGTACTTGTGGAATCCTTTGCATTCATTAGTCATTAGTACCAATACAATAGTGAATATCTCACTTTTTATAAAATATATTTGTTTAAACAAAGGGTGGATGAGTGTAGAAATATCACTCATCACAGGCGCAGAAATATCGACGAACCGTTCGACGTTACTTCAGAATCCTAGTCAAACTACAAGTCAAAAGGTGTTGTATCACCTCCCACTTGGGCCCATGGGGCTCGTGGGACCTAAGGTTAGGTTTAGGCTGTCTTGGGGTGTTCTTCGAGCTCCTTGGATGCTGCCCCATAGTCCTATATAAGTAGATGAATCTATTAATGTTTTATTTGTGGTTTTAAATAGTTAAAAGTTAGCCATTGCTGCTACTTCGTGTACTTCATTTGTGTCCAACAACTAGGTCAAGACCTCTTTTCGAACCACTCTTTTATCAATAGTTCATCTATATTTGCAATATTCATATTTATTTCATCATATTATTACTCGTTCTCCAATTTCTTGTAGGGATAGACCTTCGTGGTTAGGCTGATCATGCTTTCGGCATCGTGAGTAACCTCCAGGAGATTGGTTTAGCAAATGCAAAGGCACATCATGGTCACATGTTGTAGTCATGTCATGAAAGTTGTTCTCCACCAAAAGGATAATTATCATCTCACTGTGGGACACCTTCACCTCTATCTTCCCAGAAGTGTCTCAGCTTAAGACACTGGTGGCATACAAGAATTAGTCTAGCGCCACCAGTAGTTGTCATCTTAGTAGCATGCTCTTCAGGTAGCATGCCGTTAGTGACTTATCCAAGGGACAGTCGCCGAGCCCACACACTAGGGTCATGTGCATGTCTAGCCACACCAGTAATAACCTATTACTATTGATATGGTTGTATTAAGGCATGATGATGGTGTTTCAGGCAATTACAACTATCGAACTACTATTTTGGGCATATACCAATGGCCTAGCTCCTAGATGGTGCACCACTAGTAGAGATTGCTTATAAGCATTTTTACACTAGTGCTTGCCTTTATCTTTGACTAAACCATTTATCTTGATCGTGAATATTTGCTTGAACATTTGTTGATTGGGGTATCTTGCTTGGACTCATGTAGCCTGCTTCGACATTTGTTGACCTCCTGAACTTGAGTTCACTATCATCGATTTTTGTTGACTGTCTGTGTGGTGAGCTGACTCGATTTTGGTTATTCCTTCTATACGACCAACGAGGCCAATCGAGGCAATTGACTATTTTCACAACTATACCAACTAAGTATTTTACCCACCCAATACACATGTCTTATTCTGTTTCATACCCATAGTGTTCTACTTTGATCCTTATCAACATAGTTGTAGTGATAAACAATATAAATTTATTATCACGTGTGCACTAATCAGCGATCGGTACTCATCATGGAAGGAACATGCATAACATATACAAGTTATGTACCACACTTGCTATGTGATGCGAACTATAACAATGAAGTAAATTGTTGCAGCAGGCATCAACACATATACACCATATCCAAGGTGGAAAACCCTCAAACTGGGGTAAAACCACATACCGATGTCACCTAATATTCTTCAACTTTATTAGCGGAGAATACATCGAGTTCATCTCTAAGTAGTAGGTGCTAACATAATCAAGATTGATTCATCCTCGACATAAAACACCCATATTTAGGACAACAATAGCAATGGATTGATACAATCTTACCAAAATTAATGAAACCTTGGCTAAATGAGTCAAGGATGTGGATGTGAGCATCACAACTTCATGATGAAGTGCCTATCTCAATGACAAGCTTCTTGCTTCGATCTTCTGACATTTCCATTGTGCCTTCTTAGTTCTATCTTTCTTGTTCTCCAATGAAGGCTATCATGAAAATGCTATGTCTCTCATTGGTGATCACTAGATGGGAGGATAAACATCTCCCTTGTTGTCGGTGTCAAAATTGACAAACCTTGGGTAGGGGCGCCCGAGCTGTGAGATTAGATCGATGTTAACAGGAAATGAGGAACACCAGACTTTTACCCAGGTTCGGGCCCTCTATCCGAGGTCTCTCGGTTTTGACACCGACATTGGTGCTTTCATTCACAGACTATTGTGTGGTTGCAAAGGATCGATGGCTCGTCTACAAAGCAACATCAATTTTTTTTCTGAACAACGGATTCATGTTCGCCGTTGATACGTCTCTAACGTTTCCATATTTTTTGCTTGTTCCATGCTGTTATATTATCTCTTGGATGTTTTACAATCATTTTATAGCAACTTTATATCATTTTTTGGGACAAACCTATTGACATAGTGCCAAAGTGTCAGTTGTTGTTTTTGCTTGTTTTTTACTTGGCAGAAAATCAGTACTAAATGAAGCCCAAATGTCCTGAAATTTTTTGGAGATCTTTTTTGTACCAGAAGACACTAGATGATCCAAACATCTACCATAGAGGAGGCCTAAGGCCCCTGGTGCGGCCTTGTGGGTGGTGCCCATCTCGGGACCCCCCTCACCGGCTATCGACCCTATAAATTCATAAATATTCGGAAAACCCTAGGGGAGTCGATGAAACATAGTTCAGCCACTTCAAGCTCCAGAACCTCGAGATCCAATCTAACACCATCACGGAGGGGTTCATCTTCATCATAGGTGCCTCTCCAATGATGTGTGAGTAGTCCACCATAGACCTATAGGTTCATAGGAAGTATCTAGATGGCTTCCTCTCTCTCTACGATTCTCGATACAATGGTCTCTTGAAGATCTATTTGATGTAATGACTTTTGCGGTGTGTTTGTTGGGATCCATTGAATTTTGAGTTCATGATTAGTTTCTATCCATGAATATGATTTGAGTATTCTTTGATCTCTTATTTGCATGATTACTTATAGCCTCGTATTTCTTCCTCGAATGTTTGGTTTAGTTAGGCCAAATAGATTGATTTTTCTTCGCATAGGAACAGGTGCTTTGTGATGGGTTCAATCTTGCGGTGTTCTTTCCTAGTGACATAAGGGGTAGCAAGGCACGCACGTATCATTTCCATTAAGGATAACAAGACAGGGTATATTCCCACAAGAATAGATCGAGTCTACATCATGTCACCGTTCTTATTGCATTACTCTATTTCTGCATGAACTTAATACACTAGATGCATGTTGGATAGTGGTCGATGTGTGGAGTAATAGAAGTGGATGCAGAATTGTTTCAGTCTACTTATCTTGGATGTGATGCCTATATAGTGATCATTGTCTAGATATCTTCATGATTACTTGATCTTCTATCAATTCCCCCAAGAGTAATTTGTTCACCCACCGTGTGCTATACTCATGAGAGATGCCACTAATGAAACCTACGGCCCCTGGGTCTACTTTTCCAACATATTATTTTTTGATCTACTATTTTGCCTTTTTTCAACTCTATTAATCCAAAAATACCTAGCTGCACTTTTTGTTTAATTTTTTTATTTTGTGTTCTTGCAAGACCTATTTGCCAAAACTATCACAACCTAATCTATATTTTTACCATTGAGAGCTTGACAATCTCTCTTATGCGTCGGGTTGCAAGTATTTGTTATTTGTGTGCAGGTGTTGTCTACGTAGGTGTGTGACCTTCCTCTATGCATTGATACCTTGGTTTCATAACTAAGGGAAATAATTACCGTCGTTGTGCTGCATCATCCCTTCGTCTTTGGGGAAACACCGACGCAATCTCAGGCCACATCAATCGTCCTCGTCTTGTTGAGCGTCTCTTTCTTGATTTCTTTGGTGGAATTGTGTTCAATTGAGCCTAAAACAACCCTTTGAAATTTCGTCATGTTCTGATGGAGAGATCTTTGTCAATCTCTGCTATATTCAAGCGCTATCAGATTTGGACTGGGACCTAGACGAGTTTGGGGCGTGGCTTCTAGCGGTTAGCTCGGACATCAGTTGGAAGATCCCACCATTGATCGACTTCGTAATTCTCATATCAACCAACACTCACAATTTCAGCTCATTTGCCCATTCAAACTCCAGAAATGTCTGATGAGTGCATCAATTTTTGGATCTATTTTCTACGCGAAAATGAATCCGACCCGAGTTCGTCTTTTTAATGAGCGGTCATCGGACGTTATTTTTGAATGAAAGTTCCTCTAGAGTATTGTGTTTTGTTCTCAATCACATGCCTACCAATTAATAATTTTGCAAGGTGATCTTTAGCGTCGCGTTGGTGTCAAACCAGACCGAGAACGTTGCTCCAGAGCTACCGACCTGCAGTAGACAAATCATCGCTTCATCGAGCCAAGGTAAACCTCATCAGATCATCGACTTGGAAAGCCAACTAATAAATCGGCATCGCGAGGGTCAAATAATCATCAAGAGAATATCATCGCCCCATGGATTGCAAGGGGTTGATGCGTTGGCATCGCCGTGCGGTCACTTCATCAAGCTGGCATCGATCGCATTGATATGTCTCCAATGTATCTATATTTTTGATTGTTCCATGCTATTATATTATCATTTTAGGATACTTTTTAGGCAATTACTTGCTGATTTATATTGATTTCTTAGCACTAACCTATAAACCCAGTGCCAATTGTCAGTTGTTGTTTTTTGCATGTTTTTTGTATTTTCAGGAATACTATACCAAATGAAGTCCAAATACCCCAAAACTTTTTGTCACTTTTTTCTGGAGAAAGTAAGGACCTGCAAGTTTCGGAGGAAGACTGAAGGGCACACAAGGTGCCCAGATACTTCCATTTTGCATCACGATTTGCTACTGTTATTTATAATGTTTTATGCATAATAATGCTTTATGAGTAATTCTAATGCCTTTTCTCTCATAATATGCAAGGTTTACACAAAGAGGGAGAATGCCGGCAGCTTTAATTCTCGACCTGAAAAGGCATATTATAGATACCTATTCTACACATCCCCAAATAAGCTGAAACTTCACGGAGAATTATTTTGGAATATATAAGAAATACTATAGCAAATAACTACCGGAGGGGGGCGACCTGGTGAGCACAAGACACCAGGGCATGCCAGGCCCCCAGGCGCTCCCAGGTGAGTTGTGGCCAGCCCGGCCCACCTTCGGTGCCCATCTTCTGGTACTTCAGGTGTTTTGACCTGGAAAAAACTAGGAGGGTACTTTCGAGATGGAACGCTGCCATATCGAGGCGAAACATGGGCAGGAGAACTTTTGCCCTACGGCGGAGCGATTCCGCTGGGGGAACTTCCCTCCCGGAGGGGGAAATTGAAGCCATCGTCATCACCAACAACCCTCTCATCTTTGGGAGGCCAATATTCATCAACATCTTCAACAGCACCATCTGCTCTCAAACCCTAGTTCATCTCTTGTGTCCGGACTTTGTACTGGAACCTCAAATTGCTACATGTGGGTGACTAGTAGTGTTGATTACATCTCGTAGTTGATTACTATATGGTTTATTTGGTGGAATATTATATGTTCAGATCCATTATGCTATTTAATACCCCTCTGATCTTGAGTATGAATATCATTTGTGAGTAGTTACCTTTGTTCTTGAGGTCATGGGAGAAGTAATGTTGCAAGTAATCATGTGAAGTTGATATGTGTTTGATATTTTGATGATATGAATGTTGTGATTCCCTTAGTAGTTTCATGTGAAAGTCGACTACATGACACTTCACCATCTTTGGCCTAAGGGAATGCATTGTGGATTATTTATTAGATGATGGGTTGCTAGAGTGACACAAGCTTAAACCCTAGTTTATGCGCTATTTCGAAAGGGGGTGATTTCAATCCCAATGTTTAATGCTGTGGTTAGATTCTTATCTTAATAGTTTTCTTGTAGTTGTGGATGCTTGCGAGAGGGCTAATCATAAGTGGGAGGTTTGTTCAAGTAAGAACAACACCCAAGCACCGGTCCACCCACATATCAAATTATTAAAGTAGCGAATGCAAATCAAACCAACATGATGAAAGTGACTATATAAGAGACCGTTTTGGTCTGTCCTTTGCCACACAAATATTGGGCTATCTTGCTGCACTTTATTTACCTTTACCGTTACTTGCTTGTTACCAGTTATCTTGCTATCGAACTACTTGTTACCTACAATTTCAGTTCTTGTAGAAATTACCTTGTTGAAAACCGCATGTCATTTCATTCTACTCCTCGTTGGGTTCGACACTCTTACTTATCGAAAGGACTACTATTGAGCCCTATACTTGTGGGTCATCAAGACTCTTTTCTAGCCCCTTTGCCGGGGAGTGAAGCGCTCTTGGTAAGTGGAAATCGGTAAGGAAAATTTTGTACTACGTGCTGAAATTTATTTTCACTTGCTACTATGGAAAACAATCCTTTGAGGGGTTTGTTCGGGGTATCTTCACCTCGGACGGAACCACAACTAGTTTCCCGTCAACCCAAGGCACCTACTTAAAGTATTTGTTATGAAACTCCTTCAGGTATGATAGAACAACTGCTAGATAATCCTTATGTAGGAGACGAAACTGAACATCCTGATATGCGCCTAATACATGTGGATGATTTTTTTGATTATTTAAGCATCCAGGTTTACCCAGAGATGAAGTTAAGAAGAAGGTTTTCCCTTTATCTTTGAAGGGAAATCATTTACATGGTATAGGCTATGTGATGATATTGGATCATGGAACTAGAATCGATAGAAATTAGAATTCCACCAAAAGTTTTATCCTATGCAGTGCTAGAGTGTGGGTGATTAGACTAATTAACCAAATAAAAATCTAGTTTTTCCCAATTTTAAGTGTTGGCAGATTTTAGCATTCATAGCAAGTCAAGTACACCCTACACATGCATGTCTACGAGTATTGCAGTGGAAAGTAAAGACAAGCATGTAAGTAAAGGAAGGGTAGCAAGATCAAACGCAATTGGAGACACGATGGTTTTTTCCCCGTGGTTCCAATAGGTGGTGCTATTGTACATACACGTTTATGGAGTGTTCAACCCATGGAGGGTAATGGTAGCGAGAGTTCATGAAGGGCTCTACCCACAGAGGGTTCCACGAAGAAGCAACCTTGACTATACCATGATGGCCTACGTCCACGGAGGACTAGCCTAACTCGGGGTAGATCTTCACGAAGTAGGCGATATCCTTGCCCTTAAAAACATCTTGGTTCACTCCACAACATGAAGTAGGAGGCTCCCAAGCGATATTTAACCAATCTAGGAGGCACCGCGCTCCAAAAGGTAATAGGCTCAATAATGTTGATGAACTCCTTGCTCTTGTGCTTCAAGATGATAGACTCCTCAACACACAATTAGTCTCTCATAGATTTGGATATGGTGGAATTGATTGATTGGGTGGAAAGAAACTTGGGGAGGATAGAGATCAAGATTCATATGGTTGGAATGGAATCGCATGATCTCAACACATGAGTAGGTGGCTCTCTCTCAAAAAATCAGTTGGTATGAGTGGGGATCTGTTCTGAGTGCTTCTCTTGCGAGTGAGTGGTGGTGGAGGGATATATATAGGCATCACCAAAAATCTAACCTTTACACCTAATAAGTCAGACTCGGTGACATCAATGTGTTAATGTTGGTGGTACCGAGTTGCCTCAAAGGTAGCAACTTTTGAATCTCGGTGAGACCGATACATAAAAATCAGTTTCACCCATAAGGTAACCAATGGTTACATTGCCAAACTCGGTGACACCGATTCAGTAAACTTGGTGGGACCGATTTTGTGAATTTTCATAATATAAAGTTGGCAACCCAAACTCGGTGTCAACAAAGCAGAATCGGTTGCACCGAATGGCTAGGGTTTGGCTGAGTCTATCTGACGCTAAGAATTGGTGGCACATAGTGGATAGTGTCGATTGCACCAATTTTGAATTTTTGGCTTTAGACAGACTTTTTTGGAAGAGCTTGTGGGTTTATTTGGTGACTATCACTTGTCCACGTATAAGCATTTTTTTCACTAACAGTACCTTGCCCCCTTTTGATAGTATTGGCTTTCCTATGGACTCAAAGTGATTTCTCACAAAAGGTAAAATGTAGAGTCCTCTTGCTTGAAGCTTTGCCAATCTATTTCCTGGCATATTGGGGTATTCCACAATCCTTTTTCCAACCCATCATTGAACTTTGCCAGAAACATGCTTAGTGGAAACATTAGTTCGATGGTATATATGTTGTTATTAATTACCAAAACCACCAAGGGAGCAAATGTGCTTTCAGTCTCCCCCTTTTTGGTAATTGATGACAACATATAGATCAAAGCTTCGACATATGATATAATCAATGAATATAATCATCACTTTGAGAGGTATGTGATAAGCAAGAGCTCCCCCTAAATTTGTGCATTAATTTTAAATTTGTGTTTGAATGAAAATGCACAATCTATTAGGTACATGGGGCACTTCTTCCATGTTACATACAACTTGGTGGTGTGCGAGAGTAATAAGAGTTAATATCATAGCACACCACATAAAGCAAAGTCAATGATCATATCATAACCATCAAAAGGATAGGAAATAGTAGCAACACACATTAAAGCGTATGATCAATCACGAACAAAAGTATATCACATCCAAACCAAAAGACCAAATCTTTTTAAAAACAGCAATAAAAACCAGACGCTCTCTCACTCGAAGCCTAGCTCTATATAAAACTTCTCCCCCTTTGTCAACAAGTTACCAAAAATATCAAAGAGATATATCTAATCGTCCTTCTGCGGCTGATCTCCTCCGATGCTCGACGTCGGAGTCGAGAGAACTGCATCGGCAAAGACCTCGCTGATGTCCTGGACGGAGTCGGAGTAGCAACTGGAGGAGCTGGGGGAGCTGAAGTCAGTGTAGCTGGTGTAGAAGATAAAGGTATCGTCTTCGGAGCTGGCACTATAGGTGTCCTGCCTGTCTCCTATACTGGGCAGTCATCCTGACAGGTGCACTATCCTCATCATCATCAAAAGAATCAAACTCTGAAGAGATGTGATGGATAGGAGCTTCATCTACTTCCTTCTTGAGCTCGTTGACGGTCTTGGTCAGCCCATCCACCTTTTCATTGAGAGTCTTCACTCTGTCCACAAAGATGTTCACAAGGCTTTCCTAACTATCCAGTATTGTTTTGATGTCCTTCTTCATGTCCATGACTATAGAGATAAAGAGATCCATTCTCTTTTTCCTGGATCTAGGGAGTTGAGCACTAGTGGCTCTAGCTGCCTTTGCCTCTACCTCTGCTTGAGCCGTAGCTGATGTGGGATGGTCTGGGTCCATCACCATAATGTTGTCCTTGAAGTCTAGTTGTAGGGGCAAGTGGGGTCCGTCCAGAGCAAAGATGTGCTTCTCAAGCTTGGATTTCATGAGCATCTAAATGTAGGGTGTATAGCAGCATGAGCGCTTCAGATTAGCAGCAACCCTCTTCACTATCTCCACTATAAAGTCCATCACTCGGAATCTCTGGTTCCGGTCAATATGAATCAACAATTTATTGGAGTAGGCTTGGATCATCTTATCGTCACCTGACTTGGGCATCAAAGTATGCCTCGATATAGTGTTAATGGTGCAGAGACCTGCCTGGAGGTGATTGATGGATCCTAGCTTGTGGAACTGAAGCTGTGCAACAGGGATGGCATTATACATGTCCTTCATGGCATTGTGGCTTGCCTTGAACTCTAGGTGTACACAAATGTCTCCATCCTGTGCCTCGGGGACTCCTAAGATGGAAGCCCATTCATCAACTATAGACTTGTATCTTGCTCGTTCTGTCATCCGCACTATCCCTCCATCTCCATAGAAGTGATGAGTGGAGTAGAATTGCATGATCATCTCGTCATTCCATGAAGTGAAATCTCTACCAACAAACTGATCAATGCCAATGCAGTGGAACTTGTATTGCACACATGGGAAATAGTTCTCATTCTCCTTGATGTACTTCCAATCGACATATCTCATGTCACTCATAGTTGGACTCTTGTCAAGCAAGATTGTCTCATAGAAATCTTGTTGCTCCTTAGTGTAGAACATGTAGTCCACAACTGTCTTCCTCCTTTGAGAGTAAGGATCAATGGCTCTCCATTCTCCCAATCCTACATCCTTCTTCTTCTTCATATCAACATCAATAGGATGGCTGGCATTGTGTTCTGGAAGATGAGGTGTGAGCTTCATGAAAGCAGACATAGTATCATCATCAGCTTCTTTGAAAGTAGATCCTTTATTCTTCTCAGCAGCTGGAATGTCTCTGGTAGTCCTCTTGGACTTCTCTATAGCAACCTTCTTAGGTGTAGACTTGGTGCTCTTAGACGAACCTGGCTTTGGCATAGCACCTGCCAACAGCTTCTTCTGCTTCTTCTTGGGAGGGGCCTTGACAACATGCTCTTCTTCCTCCTCCTCAGAAGCAGCACCAGCAGCCTCCTCAGGATCCTCAAACATTGAGGTAGGCCCGCCAACGACACGAATGATCCTCTTCCTGGCGTTCTTCTCACCTGCCTTCTTAGGAAAAGACTTCCTTGGGGGCTCAATAGTCATGGTAGCCCTAGCACTCTCAGGTGCTCTCATAGTCTCTAGAGGTGCATATGATTTGCTTACTACCCTCCTAGATGAGATGGCCTCATTGGATGACTTCTTGGGAGCCTTGTCTTACTTCTTGGCAAGAACCTCCTCTAGCGCAAAGTCTGAATCCTCCTCATCTGAATTCAGTCTCTTCCTGGTCCTTGTAGCAACCTTAAGTAACCCATGAGAACTAGGGGTGACTGGATCTGAAAATGAAATGGACCCAGGGCTAGTGCCTGAACTCATGTCAATGTTCTGCTCCTGCAAGTTCTGGCTATCCTCTGAACCTGACATACTGACCCTATGAATAGAGTATAGAACAGTGGAATAGGAGTCATCACAAAATGCAGAGTTTCTGAAAGTTTGAACAAAAGATTCTCAAGGTTTGTATTATGTCACATGAAAATCGATACAACCGAAGAAAAAATTTCGGTGCTACCAAGACTGACTTTCTCATTAACCGAAACTTGGCACTCCTCACGCGAGACCGAAAAGGAGTACTCGGTTTCACCGAGATAGTTCTTAGTAGAACAGAGGGAAAATCAGTGACACTTATTTGTTCGCTTCGGTTCCACCAAGTTTGATCAGGTGAACGACAAACCCTACAAAATTGATTGTTCACTATCGAATGAAAGTCTCTTGTGGACAGATCAATCTCAAACGGTGGCTAGACGATGGAAATTCGCTAATGCACAAGAATCAGAGGTTGGAGCGCAAGACGGGCCGAATCCATACCCTAACTTGGCGATGGATCTGCTATAGTGGTGACGATGGAGAAGATTCCGTCGATGGCGACGATTCCTAGCGGCGGAGACGCTCGGGGAGGCAAGGCGACGACCAGGGGTCTTCAAAACGGCAACTTAGGGTTTTGGGGCGCGATGATTGAAGATTGAGTTTCAAAGCGTCGGGTCCACAACATATATACCCTTCACTATCGGTGATACCGATTCTAAATTTTTAGTGTCACCAAGTTTCTCAACTGTCAGCTGACAGGGAAACTGGGTGTAACCGAGAATATGGAATCGGTAGTACCAAGATTGAAAACCAGATCAACCCTAGGCATTCGATGAGACCAAATTTTTTGAGTTGGTTCCACCGATATGCACTTGGGAGGTTTTAATGGTCAGTCCTTTGTAGATACAAAACTCCGAGTGCACCTCACACAGAGAGATCGAAAAGTACCTGTTCAATTTTGTGATGAAGCATGAATAAAATATGAGTTGAGAAAGCATAGGTAGCTAGAGGAGTGGTCATAGGCATTCTTGTACATCAAATTAACAAATGAAAAATCAAAAGCCAAATAGCAACAATTAGATGTCCTCGAATGAGTAAATAAATACAAACCAACATGCTCACACAATAAGATGTCAAGTGAAAACATGGCAAACATGCACAAACACACTAGCATCTAACAAGCACTTTGGCGATTACGAAGTCATCTATATATGAGTATATTGACTTAGGATCCAAGTAAGAATACTTGATGATAGGTCATGCTCATCGTTTAAGCACAAGTGGGTTTACCACTTCTACATAAAGCATTTAATGTTGTCACATACTATGAGATGCTTTGACTCAAGATTTAGAGTAAAGCTCCCCCTTGATGTGACATGCCCCCATAGGATGGATAAACTAACCTTGGGTTTTGTCTATGAAGACTTCATGTAGGTGAAGTAGTGGTGGATGCTCAAGGTTGATGAAAAACAACATGAGTTGGGAGCATCCTTGTTGTTTCATTACTCTTCTCACCTACATGGGTTAGTCCCAACACACAAGAGACAAATACAAGGATATCTATGGACATGGAGTGCAAAGCATACATAATTATGTCCATTGATTTGTTGATTACCTTGTCCTTTGCTTACCTTGGAGGGAATGTGTGACTCCTTGAACTAGTGCAAAATGTTGATTGCAACTAGTTCTTGCCAATAATGAATATGAGTGGATTTCATTGGCGGGGACACCCTTCAAGAACTTATCTAGTTCTTCTTCTTAGGGACCCACATCAAGTTGATGGGGATCCTTGGTGTTGAAGTAGCACTTGTAGAAGTTGAGCTTGTAGTAGACATGGGAACCCACTTCACCAAAGCCTTAAATTCATATTCATATGAGTCAATGTCCTCTTGAAGATTGTTCTTGCCCTTGAGCTTGGGGTCTTCTGGTGGAAGGTCATCTTGAGCTTTTTTCCCTTGGGGAGAGTATTTTCATACTTTTCCTTTTGAGTAACAAACTTGTGATTGGGGTATTGACCTTCTTGTCATTCAACTACATTAGCGGTGAAGTAGCCAACACGACAGTTCTTTCGGTATCCTCCATGCTTGCACACAATCTCTTCATATTGTTTGCACCCTTCAAGACTCTTGTAGATACCTTTCTCTATAATCCCTTTCAAAAGTTCATTTTCTTGATCAAGTGTAACTTGGATAAGAGAAGAGTTAGTGGGATCAATAGAACTACTAGAAGCAATATCATTGGATTTATCATTTTTATTGCTAGTAGTTGAAGAACATTTCTTGCTTTTTTTACTAGCTTGCTTATTCTTAACTTGTGGTGTGAACATAGACAAGAGAAGTCGCTTGGCTAGATAAGAGGAAGTCTTCTTTTGAAGATCGTCATTGATAGCTTTAAGGAAGTCATGCTCTTACTCTAAGTTGAGCTTCTCGAAGCGGAGCTTCTCACGTGTCCTTTCAAGCTCTCTATGATCTTGTAGAGTAGACTCATGAGCTAACTTAAGGGTTTTTATTTCTTGAGTTAGTCGTTCTATTTCCAAATTATCATCATCGGACGACTTATCTAGACTAGAGTGAGTACTAGCAAGTTCATCTTGACTAACATTACTAGATTTGTCAAATAGCAACTCATCTTCAATTAACAAGTCATCCTCATCAATATTGAAATCAAGATACTCAGGGTGTGATACCTTGGGGCGTTTTTCCATGAAGCAACATCCACTCCCTTCATTTGGTGAATCAAATATGTCGAAGGAGTCGGTTGTCACTAGTGCAAGTCCAGCATCACCTTCATCTTGACTATAGTCGGACTTGGAGTGGTAGCTTCTCTCGGAGTGGTTGTCAGATTCGGAGTCGGAAACCCATTCACCAACATGAGCTTGATGTCTTCTTCTTGAGTAGCTCTTGGTGTACTTGTCCTTCTTCTTCGAGTCCCTACTTCTCCTTGAGGGTCTTCATTCATAATGATCATTCCTACTCCTTCTCTCTCTTCGAGGTGACTCATCTCTTGAGATTCGTATTCTTGGTGACTCTTCTTTCCTTTTGTAAGGAGTCATTGTCGGGGGCATTACTCCGGGGTAGCCTAAAGCGACCCACAACTCCAACTTTCTGAAATGACTGAGGGGCAAGCGGCCTCCCCCTGTAGTCTGGTTGCACCCTGCCGGCTACGTCATGCCGGCTGGGTCCTGGCGGCTATGCCCGACCAGCTATGATAAGCCCTTCGGCTAGGGGCAGGAGCCCCCGGCCCCCTAGCCGGCTACACATTGGATGCCATGGAGGGGGCGTGTGTGGAAATAGTGGCCCCCATCACATCGGGTGTCAGCGCCCCTATGGCCATAGTGAGGGCAACAGTGCCTCTGACTCTGGCTGACCGCTACCAGGCCTCCAACAGTGTCGGCACGCCTCCAACCACTCCATTACCTACCCTGGCGTGGCTACAGTGTAGCTGGTCGTACCGCTGACTCGGGCTGACTACCGCAAGACGACGTCCCGAAGGACGGCCCGTGTTGTGAAGCGACCGGTCATGGGCCCCACTAGCTCTTGACAGGACCTCCTAGCTGGCGGGTCGTACCGAGGATGGGGCCTTGTAGTCGAGGGCCCCATGTCCAACTAGAGAGGCAGCCAGATGGGGCCATCGCGGAACCTTCTATTAATACTATAATCCGGGGGTTTGGACTATAAAAAACCCTGGAGCCCCCCCCCATGTAGAGGGCAAGAAAGCACGCAAGTAGACAAGCAAACACACACCACCGCCACTCACGTAGCAAGGGAAGAGGAGCTGACTGCTCTTTCTTCCACCTCTAGGCACAGCTCGAGGAGCATCATTGTAACCTTTCCCACCGGTCAACTAGATCGGGCAGGACTAGGGGTATTACCACCCATGGAGGGCCCCGAACGTGGGTACATCTAGTGTTAGTCACCGCTTGTGCCTAATCCCGCTCCCGGAGCCCATTGGCGTCCTCCGGCCCCAACCACCTTTGATAAGCCTACCCATGGCATCTATCGTGAGAAAACAACGACAGTTGGCGCCCACCGTGGGGCTGTATGCGGTGCTAGCCGAAGTCACGCTCTAGGCGGGACCCTTCACCACCTCCTCTGGCCGCTCCACATCCGGACAGAACCGCAGGCGTGTGGGCTTGCTCCGGTAGGCCCTGCGGGCAATAATGTCGGCTCCCCCAACAAACACCTCGGCAACGACCTCGCGCTTGACATCACCACACTCACCGAGCGCTTCGGCAAGCTAAGCCTCGCCGATAAGCCAACAACCGATCAGTACCCCGGCTAGGTACTCTGCTGCACCGACCCGCCCACATCCGTGGGTGCACTCTCTACGGGAGAGACATGTGGCTCCCACGTCCGTGTGGGAGTGATGGCCACTGTTTCATCCACCTCCTCTGGCCATGCGCGGGGCGAGGCCGACATAGCCGCTGCCCGCGCCGGCACCTCGGACCTGCTCGGCGCTACCCTTAGGGGCCTGGCCACCCCCATTGCTCTGACAGCGAACCCTCGCATTGTAGCAGCCAAGCCGGAGGCGGCTCGCCATCTGCTGTTCGAGGACGCCATCACCCTCGTAGCTGACCGACATCGTATGGTGGCTGCTCAGCGGGAGTACGCCTCCTCTTACGGTCTCACCCCGGCCGGCACCGAGCCCAGCCGGCATGGGGCCGTGCGTGACCGCGACCACATGGTCGTGGAAATCCTCAATGGCAACGTGCCCGTCTACGACACCCCCGTGGCCAACCTGCGGGCCGCCAAGGTAGCATACGAGGACTTGGCTACCTTGGGTAGCAAAGAACATGCCTCGCGCGACCGACACATCAAAGACCTCATCGACACCGCCAACGAGCAGAAGCTTGGGCTCACCCCCGGTGGAGCCGCCTCCGAAGGTCCCCGTCCCGAGGGCGAGGGCATCGGGGTTGCTAGCCGTCACTGTCTGAGCACTCTTGCTCCGCTCGCATCTCCGGCCGGCGGGCCATGATAAGCAACCCTCAACGCTCCCAGTTGCCTGGGAACGAGCAGCCGGCTGTGAATAGCCAGCAGAGCAACAATCTGGCTCATAGCAACCACCGCAACGAGGCGATGGCTGGTGGTAGAGCGGCCCCATAGTACGAGCCGCCCCAGAGCTCACGGCCCGGCTCAGAACACGGGTCCCCCACAGTTACAATGACACGCGCCTGCATCTCGACTGGCTCGCACAGTCGGCCCTCCTCGAGGAGGAGGGCTCGATCAGTCCGGTGTGTTTTGGCCCCCGAATCCGCAACGAACCGTTCCCAACCGACTTCCCTCTTCCCCAGGACACCCCGAAGTACAACAGGGCCACCAAGCCAAATGACTGGCTGATCGACTACACCACCGCAATCGGCATCACCAGGGGAACAAGCGCGTAGTCGTCCTCTACGCCCCCGCATGTTGATCGGCTTGGCCAGAACATGGCTCAACAGCCTGGCAGCCGATAGCATCAACACCTGGTCTGACTTCGAAGAAGCCTTCCTCCGCAACTTCACTGCCACCTACAAGCGGCCGGGCCGTCCCCATGAACTGGCCGTGTGCGTTCAGGGGCCGGACGAGGCCCTCTGCGACTACCTCACCCAATGGACGGAGCTTCCCAACTCCTGCAAAGGGGTGCACGAGGTGCAGGCCATCCAGTACTTCATTGAAGGTTGCCGCGACGGCCCTAGCTCAAGCACAAGCTCATGTGCTCCGAGCAGGCTACGCTAGTACAACTCATAGCCAAGGTGGACAAGTACGCCACCGCTGACTCCGCAATCGGGGTCAAGACGACCGCGCCCGCCAAGGCGACCCCGACGCCGGCTATGTCGCGACTGGCTGCTGATAACCGGCAGCCAAAGAACAACAAGCGCAAGGCCGACCAGGCTGACTCTCGCTACGGGAGCCGGCAGGTCGCCACCATCGAAGAAGAGGAGTCGGCTGCCCAGCCTTCCGGCCAGCCTCAATGCACCGACAAGGCCGCCTGGCAGCCCAAGCTCCTGTTCGAGCAAATGCTCGACCTCCCCTGCAAGAATTGCTCTGGAGCCAAGCCATCCATGCACACGCTCCGGCAGTGCAGCTTCTCACAGCAACTGGCCCGAGGGGACGGCCTTCCAGCTCCCCCCATGCCACATGCCCGAGCCCCGACACTGGTTTTGGCTCCCGCTCCGGCTCAAAACGACGGTCTCCTGCTCGACCAGTTCCCCAACCGAGATGGTTCCTACGTCGTCTTCACCAGTGAAGAGATGGACAAGCACCCTCAATGTTGGCTCCATCGCGAGGTGAATGCCACCATGCCTGTGACTCCCTAGTTCATGCACTGGTCGGAGAAGCCAGGCCGACCACCCGGCCGTGATGCCGAACCCCACCAGCTATGCCATAGTTCTCGACCCTACCATCGCCTCCGAGAGGCGCACCTACTGCTTCTCGTGGGTGCTGATCGATGACGACGATAGCATCAACATCCTCTACCTTGACACGATGCAAAAGCTAGGGCTCAAGGCAGAAGATCTGCAAAGGATCCGGACCGTTTTCCACGGCATCATGACGGGAAAGTCCTACACCCGCATCGGCAAGATCAAGCTCGACGTCCTCTTCGGCGGTCCCAGCCACTTCTGCCATGAGCCGGTATGGATAGAGGTGGCGGACCTCAAAAGTCCCAACCACATGTGGCTGGGCCGGCTGGCTCTAGTCAAGTTCATGGTGGTCCCCCACTACGGCTACCTCAAGCTCAAGATGCACGGTCCCAAGGGGATCATCACCATCGCTGGCGACTAGAAGATGTCGATCAAGTGCGCTCGAGATGGCAACCGGCTAGGCGAGGCCCTCGAGATAGCCAAGGAGAAGCGGCAGCTCGACTGCTCGTGGCCCTCGCCGCCAGCCGGCCAGCCGTGTTGTCTCCTCCCTCGCAGTCGGTCGGCGAGGACTCATCCCGCTCGACCCGGCCAACCCCGAGAAGTGCATCACCATCGACACTCGCCTCGACAGCAAATAGGAAAGCGAGCATGTCGACTTCCTTCGTGAGAATCAGTACATCTTTGCATGGTCCCCCAAGTACATGTCGGGTGTTCCAAGGAAGTTCGCCGAGCACAAGCTTCATGTCCGGCCGGATGTGAAACCGGTCAAGCAACCCCTGCGTCGTTTCTCCGATGAGAAGTGGTGTACTATAGGAGAACAGATCGCTCGGCTGTTCACAGACGGCTTCATCATGGAATTTTTCCACCCGGACTAGTTGGCCCACCCAGTCCTGGTGCTGAAGAAGAACAAGACCTATCGCATGTGCATCGACTACACCAGCCGGAACAAGGCGTGCCCCAAGGACCCGTTCGCCCTGCCGCGAATCGATCAAGTCATCGATTCCATGGCCGGCTATGACCTGTTGTCTTTCCTGGATTCCTACTCCGGCTACCACCAGATCAAGCTGGACCAGGAAGACCGGCTCAAGACCTCCTTCATCACCCCCTTCGGGGCCTACTGCTATATCACCATGTCCTTCGGCCTAAAGAATGCAGGCGCTACCTTCCAGCGTTGCATGCAGAAGTGTCTCCTGCCTAAGATAGGCATGAACGTCCATGTCTACGTTGACGACATCATCGTCAAAACCAAGAAGCACTTCAGCCTCCTCGATGACCTCCGGGAGACGTTTGCGAACTTGCGCGAATACAAGATCAAGCTCAACCCGGAGAAGTGCGTCTTTGGCGCCCCAGCCGGCCATCTTCTTGGTTTTTTCGTGTCCGCGGCATCAAAGCTAACCCCGAGAAGATTAGGGTGATTGAGCACATGCCCAAGCTGATCCGGCTCCGCAACGTCCAGAAGTTCACCGGCTGCCTCGCCTCGCTCAGCTGGTTTATTAGGCGGCTAGGAGAGAAGGCTCTGCCCCTCTATGGGCTCCTGCGAAAGATGGCTCTGGTCGAGCCGGGCCGCACCCTCACAAAGAAGCCTGGCATGTTTGACTAGCCCGACAAGGCGGACGAGGCCTTCTGTGGCCTCAAGCGGGCCCTCACCTGGGCGCCCATCCTGGTCGTGCCGGCTGAGAAGGAGCCCTTGCTCGCCTACATCATGGTGACCACACGTGTCATCAGGGTCGTTCTGGTGGTCGAGCGGGCGAAGGAGGGCAAGACGTTGTCGGTCCAGTGCCCTGTCTACTACCTCAGCGTGGTCCTCTCGCCTCCAAGCAAAACTACCCCCACTACCAGAAGATATGCTACGACATATACTTCACCGCTGAGAAGGTCAAGAAGTACTTCCAAGAGCACACCATCACCGTGGTGAGCACGGCCCCGCTCGGCGAGATCATGAGTGGCCGGGACTCCACCGGCCGGATCGCCAAATGGGTCATCACCCTCGCCAACCAAGAGATCCGGTACGAACAACGTAGCACCATCAAGTCGCAGGTGATGGCCGACTTCCTCATCGACTGGGTGGAGATCCAGATTGTGTCGCCTCCCCCAGACTCTACTCATTAGCGCATGCACTTCGACGGCTCGAAGATGAGGACCAGCCTGGGAGCCTACATAGTCCTCTCCTCCCCAAAGGGAGACCAACTCAAGTACGCTCTTCAGATCCACTTCGCCGCCTCCAACAATGGGGCCGAGTACGAGGCACTCGTGCATGGCCTCCGGCTCGCCAAGGAGATTGGTATTAGGCGCATCCTATGCTTCGGCGACTCTAGCCTTGTGGTGCAGCAGGTTTATGGCGAATGGGATGCTAGAGATGCCAAAATGGCCAGCTATCACTTCCTCGTCCAGCAGCTCACCGGCTCCTTCGAAGACTGTGAGTTCCACCACATCCCCCGGGCGGACAACGAGCTGGCCGATACACTGGCAAAAATCGGCTCCACCCGGTAGGCCATCTCATATGGCGTATCCCCCAAACGGTTGCTGAAGCCGTCGATCAAGCCCTCCCCCGAAACAGAATCCATCTCCATGCCGCCCAATGCTGCCGGCCCGTTGGCAGCTCCGGCTGCTCTGCCGGCACCATCACTACTAGGTTCATCGTCGGTTCTGGCTGCCACGCCGGCACCTTCGGCGCCGGCAGTCCAGCCGGCGTCACCAGTCCCAACTATCGAGCCGGCCGCATCCGAAGCCGCCGGCTCTGACGCCACGGTGGTCATGATGGCGATCGACGCCCGTCCCACCACCTTTGCCCTGAGGACTAGCGAGCTGGTCCCGAGGGCTGGCAAGCAGGTCCCGGGGGCTGATGACCTAGGCTCAGTGGCCCCTGAGCCGGCCCCCATCTCGTCTCCCTCTTGGGCCCAACCCATCCTGGCGTTCCTCCTACGAAGAAGCTCCCCCCTATCGAAGCCATGACAAGGCAGATTCAACACCGAGCCCTAGCCTACAACATCATCAACCGCGAGCTGGTTCATCGCAGCACAACCGGCGTCTTCCAACGATGCGTCGAGCCGGAGAAAGGATGGGATGTCCTCCTCAACATCCACCAAGGCGGGTGTGGGCACCACGCTGCCTCCAGGACCCTGGTGGCCAAGGCATTCCACCACGGCTTCTACTGGCCGACTGCCTTGGAGGAAGCCAAGCGGCTGGACTGCAAGTCTAAAGGCAACCAGCGCTTCAGCACACAGAGCCACCTGCTGGCTACGGCCCTGCAGACCATGCCTCTCTCGGTGCCCTTTGCCGTCTAGGGGCTGGACATGGTGGGTGCCTTCAAAACCGCATGAGGTGGCATGACACATTTGCTGGTAGCCGTTGACAAGTTCAGCAAGTGGATCGAAGTCAGGCCGATCAAGAAGCTAGACGGTCCCACAACCTCCGGTTCATCGAAGACATCATGGTCCACTACGACGTCCCCAATAGTATCATCAACCACAATGGCACAAACTTCGCCAAGGGCGCGCTAGTGCGTTTCTACGCCAAGCAGGGCATCTGGCTCGACCTGGCATCCATCGCTCATGCACAGTCAAACGGCAAGCTCGAGAGGGAAAACGCCCTGATCGTGTCCGGCATCAAGCCCCAACTCATGGTGCTGCTAGTCAGGTCAGCCGGCTGCTAGATTGAAGAGCTGCCAGCTATCGTCTGGAGCCTCGGTACCACACCAACCGGTCGACCAGTTACACCCCTTTATTTCTCATATACGGGTATGAGGCAATCATCCCCACCGACATCGAATTCGATTCACCTCGGGTTGCCCTATATACGGAGAAGGACGTGAAGGAGCAAAGGGAAGACGGTGTCGACCTACTCGAAGAAGCATGTGAGGTGGCCCTGAGCCGGACGACATCTACCAGCTGAAGATCCGACACTACCACAACAAGCAGATCTGACCGGTCTCTTTCCACGAAGGAGACTTAGTGTTGTGGCGGATCCAACGAACAAACGGCCAACACAAGATGTCCTCCCCATGGGAGGGCCCGTTCATCATCAGTAGAGTGCTGCACAACAACGCGTACTACTTGATAGATGCCTAGAAGCCGCAAAACTGCAAGAGAGAAGCTTCTGGTGAGGAGACGGAGCACCCGTGGAATGCGGCACTCCTTCGCCCGTTTTACTACTGAAAACCAGTGTATGTATGTATCCTTCCCTCTTTGCGCTCATGAATGCAATGGGTGCCCCAAGCTGGCTCTTGGGACACGCCCCTTTTATTTCCTTCCAAAATTTTCTCGACTCACCCACCAGCTCCCGGACCCGGCTCCTAGTCCCGATGGCTCACCGGATAGTCCTGGCACCCTTCCCAAAGCTGATCAAAGTAATGTGAACTAAATAAAACCTCCCACCCCTCCCAGCTACAGACCGGCTCCCGGCTGTCCGGCTGACGGGGCCTCAGGGTGGAAAAACTTAGCGCACACGAAAAATCGATCGCAAGGGCATCACCTGCTAGGTCTAGCCAGAGCACTTTCTTGCCTCTTTAACTTGCCTTACCCAAAACACTCTCGCGGTTTCCAAACTCAGAACCGACTACCTCGAGGCAGACGCCCCGTCCCAGCTACAGACCGGCTCCTAGCTGTCTGGCTGGCGGGGCCAAGACCAAGGAGGGCAAGGGTTTGAGCAGACGGAGCCAGAAAGGGCAAAAATGGGGTAAGTGAAAGCACATTTGCTCCCTTGGTGGTTTTGATTATTAATACAACATATGTTTCATTTAACTAATGTTTCCACCAAGTATGTTTCAGGAGAAGTTCAATGATAGGGATGGCAAAAGATTGTGGAGATTGTGGAACTACCCCAAGATGCAAGGAAATAGGTTGGCCAGGCTTCAAGCAAGAGGACTCTACATTTTACATTTGTGAGAAATCACCTTGAGTCCATAGGAAAGCCAATACTATTAAAAGGGGGTAAGGTTTTGATGGTGAAAAATATGCTCAAACATGCACAAGTGATAGTCACCAAAACATCCACAAACTCTCCCTCCAAAGTCTGTCCAAAGCCATATATGCAAAATCGGTGCAACCAACATTCCTATCCGAGTGCCACCGATTCCAAACCCTAGACAGACTCAGTCGAACCCTAACACTTCGATGCAGCCGACACTGCTCTCGGTGCCATCGAGTTGGGTTGCCATGTTTTTGTTATGCAAGTTCACATTTTCGGTCCGTCCAAAAATGGTGAATCGGCGTCACCGAGTTTGGCAAATCTGACCGTTGGTCACCTTGTCGGTGCAACCAAGATTTCTATATCGTCTCACCGAGATTCAAAAGTTGCCACCTTTTGCTCAATTCGGTACCACTGAGATTTACACATCAGTGTCACCGAGTTGGGCATTTTGTGTGTAATGGTTGGATTTTTGGGGATGCCTATATATACCTCTCCACCACTACCTATTTGAAAGAGAAGAACTCAAAACTATTACATACCTATCCTACTCAGTTTTCTGAGAGAGAGCCACCTACCCTTGTGTTGAGGTCAAGATCTTCCACTCCAACCATATGGATCTTGATTTCTAGCCTCCCCAAGTTGCTTTCCACCAATCCCATCTCTTATACCAAGCCAAATCCAAGAGAGAGAGAGAGATTGTGTGTTGAGGAGTCTATCATCTTGAAGCACAAGAGCAAGGAGTTCATCATCATTACCAAGCCTATTACCTTTCGAGGGTGGTGCCTCCTAGAATGGTTAGGTGTCGCTTGGGAGCCTCCTACTTCGTCTTGTGGAGTGAACCAAGAAGCCTGTAAGGGCAAGGAGATCGCCTACTTCGTGAAGATCTACGCCAAGTAAGGCTAGTCCTCTATGGACGTAGGCGGTAATGGTACATTCAAGGTTGCTTCTTTGTGGAATCCTCCGTGGGTAGAGCCCTCCGTGGACTCTCGCGACCGTTACCCTTCATGGGTTGAAGACTCCATCAACATGGATGTACGATAGCACCACCTATCGGAACCACGGGAAAATCATCGTTTCTACAATTGTGTTTGATCTTCCTACCTATCCTTTTACTCATGTTTGTTGTTTCTTTCCGCTGCTATACTCTTAGACATGCATGTGTCGGGTGTACTTGACATACTATGAATGCTAAAATCTACCAAGAACTAAAATTGGGAAAACCCATATTTTATTTGGTCAAGTAGTCTAATCACCCCCTCTCTAGACCTACTTTCAATCCTACAAGTGGTATCAAAGCTTGGTCTCCATTGCATTGGTTTCACAACCTAGGAGAAGTATGGCATCAAGTGAGGGAAATTATCACCGTAGAGGTCCGTACTTTGATGGCAATAATTTTGCTAGTTGGAAGCACAAAATGAAAATGCTTTTGCTTGGTCATAATCCTGCCGTTTAGGCCGTTGGCCGTGTTGGCTTGCAAGGTGAATTCTTTGGTGATGGAAGAGAACCAGATTGTGAAGCGGACGTAGAAGAATTGAAGATGTTGCAACTCAATGCTCAAGAATGTGACATTAGCTTCAATTGGCTATGCCCTGAAGAATTCAACAAAATAAGCCGTCTTGAACAGGCAAAAGAGATTTGGGATACTTTGGTTAATATTTATGAAGGAACTGAGTCCGTGAGAGAATCCAAGTTAGATGTTCTTCAAGGTCAACTTGATAAGTTCAAGATGAAGGATGGTGAAGGAGTCGCTGAAATGTACTCTAGGCTAGCTCTCATCACCAATGATATTGGCAGCTTAGGAAGCAAAGAAATGACTGACAAGTTCGTCATCAAGAAGATACTTCGAGCTTTGGATGAGAGATATGACACAGTGTGAACAATGATCCAAATGATGCCCAATTACAAAGATCTCAAACATCCGTAAGTGATTGGTAGAATTGTTGCTCATGAGGTGACACTCGAAGACAAGGAAGAGCTTCACCACAAGTCTAGTGATGCTTACAAATCCACAAGTGATGCTCCCGCTACCTCAAGCGACAACCTTGTCAAAAATAAAGAGATAAGCCTCATGGTCAACAAATTCAACAAGTTCTACAAGAATAGAAGCAAAGATCACAACTCCAACTCAAGACATGAAGAGAAGCGTTCATCAAGTCGTGACCGAAACTGCTACAATTGTGGGAAGCTTGGACACTACTCCAATGATTGCACGGCTCCCTACAAACGAAGAGAAGAGTCACCTAGAAGACAAAGCTCAAGAGATGAATCACCTCGAAGAGAGAGAAAGAGTGGAGATGATCGTTATGAACGAAGACCCTTAAGGAGAAGTAGGGACTCGGAGAAGAAGGACAAGCACACCAAGAGATACTCAAGAAGAAAACATCAAGCCCAAGTTTGTGAATGGGTTTCCGACTCCGACTCCGACAACCACTCCAAGAGAAGCTTTCACTCCAACTCCGACTATAGTCAACATGATGGTGTTGCCAGAATTGCACTAGTGACAGACAACTCCTATGATCTATTTGATTCACCAAATGAAGGGAGTGGAAGTTGCTTCATGGCTAAAGTACCTAAGGCATCACACCCCGAATATCTTGATTTCGACAGTGATGAAGATGATTTGCTTTACGATGATGACTTGCTATGTGATAAAACTAGTGATGTTGATCATAATGAACTTGATATTTCTCATGCTAGTCAAGATAAGTCAATTGACGATGATAATATGAAAATATAAGAACTAACTAAAGAACTCAACACTCTTAAGTTAGCCCATGAATCTACTCTTGAAGATCATAGAGAGCTTGTAAGAACTCATGAGAAGCTACGCTTCGAGAAGCTCAACATGGAGCAAGAACATGAATTCCTTAAGGCTATCAATGACGATCTCCAAAAGAAGGCTTCATATTATCTTGCCAAACGACTACTCTTGTCTACATTCATGCCACAAGTCAAATCTAAGCAAACTAGTAATAAAGGAGAGAAAGGATCTTCATCTAGTAGCAACAATAAAAATGCCAAATCCAATGATGTTGCTCCTAGTAGTTCTATTGATTCCACTAATAATGATTCTCTTAGCCAAGTTACACTTGAGCAAGAAAATGCTTTATTTAAAGGAATTATAGAGAAAGGTATGTACAAGAGTCTTCAAGGGTACAAACAATTTGATGAGATTGTACACAGGCATGGAGGATATGGAAGAATCGTGGTGTTGGCTACTTCAATGCTAATGGAGTTGAATGGGAAGAAGGTCAATACCCCAATCCCAAGTTTGTTCATCAAAAGGAAAAGTATGAAAATACTCTTCCCAAGGGAACAATGTTGCAAGATGACCTTTCACCACAAGACTTCAAGCTCACGGGCAAGAACAAGCTCCAAGAGGACCTTGACTCATATGAAGATGAATCCCAAGCTATGGTGAAAAGGGTTTCCAAAGCTACTACAATCTCAACTTCTACAAGTGCTACTACAACTCGAAGAATTCCCATCAACTTGATGTGGGTTCCTAAGAAGAAGAACTAGAGAGTACTTGAGGAGTGACTCCGCCAATGAAATTCACTCATATTCATTATTGGCAAGATCTATTTGCAATCAACATCAACCCTATGAAATAGATCAAGGAGTCACACATTCCCTCAAAGGTAAGCAAGGGATAAGGTATTCAGCAAATCAATGGACAACATCACATATGCTTTGCACTTCGTGTCCATAGATATCCTTGTATTTGTCTCTTGTGTGTTGGGACTAACCCATGTAGATGAGAAGAGTAAGGAAACAACAAGGATTCTCCCAACTCTTGGTGATCTTCATCAACTTTGAGCATCCACCACTACCTCACCAACATGAAGTCTTCATTGACAAAGCCCAAGGTTAGTTTATCCCTCTTATGGGGGATGTCATATCAAGGGGGAGCTTTACTCTAAGACTTGAGTCAAAGCATCTCTTAGTATGTGACAACATTAAATGCTTTATGTAAAAGTGGTAACCCCACTCGTGCTTAAACGATGAGTATGACCTATGATCAAGTATTCTTACTTGGCTCCTAAGTCAAATACTCATATATTGATGACTTCATTCTCACCCAAGTGCTTGTTAGATGCTAGAGTGTTTGTGCATGTTTGCCATGATTTCATGTGACATCTTATTGTGTGAGCATGATGGTTGGCATTTATTTTCTCATTTGAGGATATCCAATTGTTGCTATTTGGGTTTTGATTTATGTTTTGCCAATTGGATATACAAGAATGCCTAGGACCACTTCTTTAGCTATCTATGCTTGCTCACCTCATACTCTATTCCTGCTGCATCACAAAATTTGAACAAGTTCTTTTAGGTCTCTCTAGGTGTGGAGCACTCGGAGTTCCGTATCGACAAGGACTGACCATTAAAACCTCCCAAGTGCATCTCGGTGGAACCAACCCCAAAATCTCGGTCTCACCGAATGCCTAGGGTTGATCTGGTTTTCAATCTCGGTACCACCGATTCCATCTTCTCGGTTACACCAAGTTTCCCTGTCAACAGACAGTTAAGGAACTCGGTGACACCCAAAAGTTTGAATCGGTGACACCGACAGTGGTGGGTATATAAGCTGTGGACCCCGACGCTTTGAAATTCAATCTCAGTCATCGCGCCTCAGAATCATAAGCTGCCGCCTATGAGACCCCCGGTCATCACCCTTTTCTCCCTGCACTCCTCAGCCATTGTGAATCGCCGTCGTCGACGAAATCCTCTCCCTAGTCGCCGCCGTTGCGGATCTGTGCCAAGTTAGGGTACGGATTCGACCTCCCTTGCGCTCCTCATCCGAATCTTGCGCATTGGAATTGATTTTATCTATAATCCACTCTTGCACGTATTCCTATCCACAACAAAGTTTCGATAGCCTAGCCAATATTAGGTTTTCTAGGGTTTTGCCGTCCGCCCCATGGAACTCGGTGGAACCGAAGCGAAAAAGTCGGTCTCACCGACTACATTTTCTGTGTTGTTGAGAACTGCCTCGGTGGTACCGAATGCTTCTTTTTGGTCCAATAGGAAAGAGTGCCAAGGTTCTATTAAGAGGGACAGTTAGTCTCAGTGGCACCGAAAATTTTGATTCGGCTGTACCGATATTCATTTGACATGATGCAAAACTTTGAAAATCCAGTGTTCAAACTTTCAAAAAACCAGCCTCATTTTGTGAAAACTTATCTTCTTGTGCTCTTCTATATTCTATTCACAGGGTCAGTATGTCAGACGGTGAGGACAGTCAGAATTTGCCACAGCAGGGAGTTGACATGAGTTCAGGCACAAGCCCAGAGCCCAGTTCTTTTTCAGATCCAGGCACGCCCAGCTCCCATGGGTTACCCAAGGCTGCCACCAAGACCAGGAAGAATCTAAACTCTAATGAAGAAGATTCAGACTTTATCCCTGAGAAGATTCTTGCCAGGAAGCAAGAAGAGGCTACTAAGAAGTCAGCAACTCAAGCTAATTCTTCCAGAAGAGTTTTCAGCAAGTTCTATGCCAGCTCTGAGACTATGAAAGTGCATGAGAGTGCTAGGGCGACAATGTCTTTTGATCCCCCAAGGAAGCCTATGCCTAAGAAGTCAGGCAAGAAGAAAGCCAGGAAAAGGATTGTTCATGTGATAGGTAGGCCTACCTCCGTGTATGAGGATCTAGAGGAGGGTGCTGGTGTTGTTGCTGAGGAAGAGGAGGATGAGCCAACTGCAAAGGCTCCTCCCAAGAAGAAGGCCAAGAAGCCTATGGCTGATGCTATGCCAAAGACTAGCACTTCCAAGAGCACCAAGCCTACATCCAAGAAGGCTGCTGCATAGAAGTCCAAGAGGACTACTAGAGACATTCCAGCTTCTGAAGAGAATAAAGGAACTGCCTCGAGATGTGAAGATGATGATGACTTGACTACTTTGATGAAGCTCAGACCACATCTTCCAGTACATGATGTCAGCCACTTAGTTGTTGAAGACATGAAGAAGAGGAAAGACTCGGGATTGAGAGCTTGGAGAGCTATAGATCCTTATTCTCAAAGGAGGAAAACTGTTGTTGACTACAAGTTCTACACCAAAGAGCAATAGGACTTTTATGAGACAGTGTTTCTTGACAAGGGCCCAGCTATTAGTGATATGAGATATGTTGATTAGAAATTTATCAAGGAGAATCACTACAAGAAATATGCTATCTTGTGACCTTCTATCAGTGACCTTGGAAAAAATGGTCGTAAATCTATGACCTTTTGAGGCAAATTGGTCGTAAGCTGCCGGGAGGGGTCCTAACCCTAAACACCAACGACCATTTTGGTCAGAAAGGTCGTAATTTCCTTAATTTAAATGGTCATAAAGCAAACAACAGTGGTCCACTTCCTTATTTCTAGCTGATAATGACCAATATAAATGGTCGTAAGCTATGACTTGGCACCACCTCATCAGTTTTGCCTATGTGTCATGTCCATGTGTCAATTTTTGCCTACGTGTCATGTCCATGTGTCAATTTTTGGAACCTATATCTGTGTTATTCCCAAAATTCCCAAACAATTCTCGTAAATTCTTTGTATCATATCTTCATCAAATATGTCAAAAACCTTCCTTGCCTAATTCAAAAATAATTCAAAAATATTTATTTTCCTATTCTGTTCAAAACAACACTTTTTGAAGGAAGTGCTACTTATATATTCTTGATTGCCCTAAAAAAATTTGGGAACTCTTTCCTATCCAAATCATTGCCTCATGGCAGAATTCAGCTCCATTTGCCCCATAAATCGTCCTTAGCAAATTTCCAAAATATTCGTCACCTAGAAGCTTTATGAAGGAAGTACTGACTATGCATATCATAACGAGTTGAATTTTTCCCACATCTTCTATATGCCCAAATAATAGCTATCCATAAATTTTTAGCCCCATCTAATGATCCATGTGATCTCACCATCCAATCTTTGTTTCTAGTAATATTTTCAGTTTGTGAAGCAACTATTTCTTTATAATTGCTGAAACTTTACCAGTACATGACCATGATCACAGAACCTCCCTCCACCAAATCATAGATCATTTAATTTAGCCAATTTCCCTCAACATTTTTCCTAATATTCTCTTCAGTGGAGATCATTGTGAAGCAAGTACCATTTTTCATTTACCCAAATAGTAGGAAATTTTTACAGTGCCTTCATATGCCCAAATTATGATCCTGCTACAAATTGCAGCTTAATCCAATCATCTGTGTGAGCCCAGCTTCAATTTCTACTTTCTGTCCAGATTGGCACAATGCAAAGCAAGTGCTATATAGACCCCTTGTATTGCCCTCAAACTTTTTGGGCAATCTTCCATATCCAAATAATTGCCACATGCCAATATTCAGCTCAATCCATTCATTATTTTGAGCCCAGCTTCAACATTAATATTTCTGTCCAGTGTGGTACTTTGCAAAGGAAGTACCACCCAAGCTCATCCATTTGAGCTAAAAAATTGTGAAGACAGTCTTCTTAGTAGATGATCATCCTCATCCAAAACTCACATCCATTGTCCATGTGCATTTCCCATACCGCTAATCAAACACTTGGCTACTAATTCATGTTTGAGCATAGTTCTGTCTCCTCGTGAGATTCTTCTGCTGTAATTTTCTTCCTAGCACCTACCTAGAGAGTGTCCAGCCCACTCGATATGCATATGCCGTCTAGAACGCATGGCAATGCCACGGTCATGCGGTGACCACGCGGCGGCCACCGTCCAAACCTCGATGTATCGCCACCAAACCATGTATGTCTGATTAAACAGATACTTATATAACTAGAAATGATTTTTTGGAAAAACCATTAGCAAACTATAAGGCAACTGCAGTTCAAATTTGTCTCGGTTCCTATTGAATCAACAGAGTTTTGTCTTTTTCACTAGAGGTGGATCGAAATCTTTTGGCACCAAATATTTTGTCAATTGTGCATTAAATATGGCCTAATATTTTATAAAAATGATTTTTTCGAATTTTGTAACAAATATTTGGTAGGTCCTTCACAAAAAAAACTCATTTTGGGCACTCGAAAAAAGGAAAATGATTTTTTGTGCAAAGAAAATGAAAACTCCCTTTGGCAACATTGTTTTCCATTCCAACATGCTCCCTTGTGCACGATATGAGATCATTTTAACAAACTATTCCATGAATGTGGCCATAAGATTGATCATTTGGCTTGAAAGCCATGAATCTTCACACATGATAGCTCTTTTCTAATAACACTTTTTTAAAATAATTACCGTATTACAAGTTTGTTATTTTTCCTGGTAACTTGGTCACATTGATGACACAACGCGAAGGTTTTGATTTTTTTGAATTATTTATGCCTGTTTCGAAATGCGGTCGAAACGGTGGGCATGACCGTTCATAGCTAGGGGATGAATATTGCCATAATTTTGTTGTATATATGATTAAATAGATACTTCTTTACCTAGAAATGATTTTTGGAAACAATAAAGAGCAAACTATGAGGCACCTCTAGTTCAAATTTGACCCGCTTCCAACTAAATTGGCACGGATTTGTCTTTTTACAAGAGGTGGATCAAAAGCTTTTGGCACCCAAATATTTTGTCAACTGTGCATTAAATATGGCCTAATATTTTATAAATATGATTTTTTCCAATTAGGTAACAAATATTTGGTAGGTCCTTCACAAAAAAACTCGTTTTGGGCACTCGAAAAAAGGAAAATGATTTTTTTGTGCAAAGAAAATGAAAACTCCCTTTGGCAACATTATTTTCCATTTCAACATGCACCCTTGTGCAAAATATGAGATCATTTGAACAAACTATTCCATGAATGTGGCCATAAGATTGATCAATTGGCTTGAAAGCCATGAATCTTCACACATGATAGCTCATTTCTGAGAACACTTTTTAAAAATAATTACCGTATTACAAGTTTGTTATTTTTGCTGGTAACTTTGTCACATATGATGACACAACACGAAGGTTTTGCATTTTTTGATTTTTTTGAATTATTTATGCCCGTTTCAAAATGCGATCGAAACGGCGGGCATGACCGTTCATAGCTAGGGGTTGAATATTGCCATAATTTTGTTGTATCTATGATTAAATAGATACTTCTTTACCTAGAAATGATTATTGGAAAAAATAAAGAGCAAACTATGAGGCACCTCTAGTTCAAATTTGACCCGCTTCCAACTAAATCGGCAGGGTTTTGTCTTTTTACTAGAGGTGGATCGAAAGCTTTTGGCACCCAAATATTTTTTTCAATTGTGCATTAAATATGGCCTAATATTTTATAAAAATGATTTTATCCAATGGTTTAACAAATATTTGGTAGGTCCTTCACAAAAAACTCGTTTTGGGCACTTGAAAAAAGGAAAATGATTTTTTTGTGCAAAGAAAATGAGAACTCCCTTTGGCAACATTATTTCCCATTTCAACATGCACCCTTGTGCACAATATGAGATCATTTGAACAAACTATTTCATGAATGTGGCCCTAAGATTGATCAATTGGCTTGAAAGCCATGAATCTTCACACATGATAGCTCATTTCTGAGAACACTTTTAAAAAATAATTACCATATTACAAGTTTGTTATTTTTCCTGGTAACTTTGTCACATATGATGACACAACACGACGGTTTTGCATTTTTCGATTTTTTTAATTATTTATGCCCGTTTCAAAATGCGGTCGAAACGGCGGGCATGACCGTTCATAGCTAGGGGTTGAATCTTGCCATAATTTTGTTGTATCTATGATTAAATAGATACTTCTTTATCTATAAAGGATTTTTGGAAAAAATAAAGAGCAAACTATGAGGCACCTCTAGTTCAAATTTGACCCGCTTCCAACTCAATCGGCAGAATTTTGTGTTTTTCAATAGAGGTGGGTAGAAAGATTTTGGCACCCAAATATTTTGTCAGTTGTGCATTAAATATGGCCTAATATTTTAAAAAAATTATTTTGTCCAATTTTGTAACAAATATTTGGTAGGTCGATCACAAAAAAAACTCATTTTGGGCACTCGAAAAAAGGAAAATGATTTTTTTTGCAAAGAAAATGAAAACTCCCTTTGGCAACATTGTTTGCCATTTCAACATGAACCTTGTGCACAATATTAGATCATTTGAGCAAACTATGCGATGAATGTGCTCATAAGATCGATCATTTGGCTTGAAAGCCATGAATCTTCACACATGATAGCTCCGTTCTGAGAACACTTTTTTAAAATAATTACTGTATTACAACTTTATTATTTTTCCTGGTAACTTGGTCACATTGATGACACAACACGAAGGTTTTGCATTTTTTGAATTTTTTCAATCATTTATGCCCGTTTCAAAATGCGGTCTAAACAGCGGGCATGACCGTTCATAGCTAGGAGTTGAATATTGCCATAATTTTGTTGTATCTAGGATTAAATAGATAATTGTTTACCTAGAAATGATTTTTGGAAAAAATAAAGAGCAAGCTATGAGGCACCTCTAGTTCAAATTTGACCTCCTTCCAACTGAATCGGCAGGGTTTTGTCTTTTTAGTAGAGGTGGATCGAAAGCTTTTGGCACCCAAATATTTTGTCAATTGTGCATTAAATATGGCCTAATATTTTATAAAAATGATTTTATCCAATTGTTTAACAAATATTTGGTAGGTCCTTCACAAAACACTCGTTTTGGGCACTTGAAAAAAGGAAAATGATTTTTTTGTGCAAAGAAAATGAGAACTACCTTTGGCAACATTATTTCCCATTTCAACATGCACCCTTGTGCAAAATATGAGATCATTTGAACAAACTATTCCATGAATGTGGCCATAAGATTGATTAGTTGGCTTGAAAGCCATGAATCTTCACACATGATAGCTCATTTCTAAGAACACTTTTGAAAAATAATTACCGTATTACAAGTTTGTTATTTTTCCTGGTAACTTTTTCACATATGATGACACAACATGAAGGTTTTGCATTTTTTGAATGTTTTTGAATTATTTATGCCCGTTTCAAAATGCGGTCAAAACGACGGGCATGACCGCTCATAGCTAGGGGTTGAATCTTGCCATAATTTTGTTATATCTATGATTAAATAGATACTTTTTATCTATAAAGGATTTTTGGAAAAAATAAAGAGCAAACTATGAGGCACCTCTAGTTCAAATTTGATCCGCTTCCAACTCAATCGGCACAGTTTTGTGTTTTTCACTAGAGGTGGATCGAAAGATTTTGGCACCCAAATATTTTGTCAATTGTGCATTAAATATGGCCTAATATGTTATCAAAATGATTTTGTCCAATTTTTTAACAAATATTTGGTAGGTCCTTCACAAAAAAAACTCATTTTGGGCACTCGAAAAAAGGAAAATGATTTTTTTGTGCAAAGAAAATGAAAACTCCCTTTTGCAACATTGTTTGCCATTTCAACAAGCACCCTTGTGCACAATATGCCATCATTTGAGCAAACTATGCGATGAATGTGGTCATAAGATTGATCATTTGGCTTGAAAGCCACGAATCTTCAAACATGATGGCTCATTTTTAGAACACTTTTCTAAAAATAATTGCCGTATTACAAGTTTATTATTTTTACTGGTAACTTGGTCACGTATAATGTCACAAATGCAAATGTTTTACAATTTTTTGATTTTTTTGAATTTTGCAAGCCCATTTCAAAATGCGGTCAAAACGGCGGGTATGACCGTTCCTAGGTTGTGGTTAAATCTTGGAAAACTTTTGGTGTTTCTATGATCAAATAGATACTTATGTACCCAGAAGTGATTTTTGCAAAAACACATGAGCAATCTATCAGGCAGTTGCAGTTCAAACTTGCCCGATTCCTACTGAATTTTGGGCACTCGGAAAATGGAAAATGAGTTTTTGGTGCAAAGAAAATGAAAAATTGCTGAGCCAACATTGTATGTTATTTAAAGATACATCCTTGTGCAAATATTTGGTAGCTTCTTTATAAAGAATACATTTTGGAGACTCGAAAAATGAAAAATAAAGTGCTGATATGACTTTGCACCTTATTTTTAGTCGGTTACGACCAATTTTGGATGGTCATAACATCGTACATGCGTATTGCGTTTTGATTGGGCTATAACCATATCACGCGGATCATGTATCAAATATCGTTGGATGCTTTTGGATCCAACGGCTGCCCTCACCCGTTCTGATCCATCCTTATCCATCCCTCCCCTCTCTCCGAAAACCCTAGTCTTGCCCTCTCCCCCGATCCATCCCTTCCCTCATCCTCCAATCGTGCCGCCACCCACCCAGCCTACTGGTGTGCCCGCTGGGGCTCTACGCCGAGCGCCTCCTCCCTGCCAATGTCATCTACGACGGCCACGGCGGCCCCGACGCCTCCCGCCGGCGTGGGTCATCCATCACTAGTAGAGGCACCAACATGGCAACCAGCACCGGCCTCCCTTCCTTCAACTCATGCTGCAAACCCTGGTTATCTAAACATGGCGGCGGCCAGATCTGCGCCGGCAGAGGACCTGCTCGTCGTGAAGGAGAGGGTGCTCTGCTCCTGGCGCCATGGAGCTGCTCATCAAGGTTCCACCCTTCCCTTCCCTTGCCTTCCCAATGAATGCTTGTCAAGGTCTTAGATTCCTGTCTTTTCCCTCGCCTGATGCAATTTCTTTCATTTTATATCCTTCCTCTTCCTCTTTTCTCTTTTCTCTTCCTCGTGTAGGCAGGCACGTAGGCGCACGCAGGCGTGGGTCATCCATCACGAGCGGCAAGACCGGTAGAAGCACTCACCACCATTGGTGATGGCCAGCACCAGCAACGCCATGCGCACAATGAATACCAACAGCTGTTGATGCCATGGATGGAAGGTAAGGTCCACTCCACCTCTCTGTTTCGTCCCTCCCTCTGGTTCTAGCCCTATTCAGTTTTTTGATAGAAACCCATTCAGTTTCGATTGGAAAAAAATTGTAAACTTTTGCGCCTCGGGATTCAGTTTTGTGATGCTCCCGTGTGTGTTTTCTGTTGGTAAAACAAGAAACTAATGTTGTTTTGATGATGATTTTCTTTAGTTCTACAGTTGACGAAAACATGCAGCATTGCTTGTTTGCCATGTTATCTTTGGCAACTCGACTTCCATTGTTCATGTGCAAGTTTATTATCCACCATTCATGCTTGCCTGGTTATCCTTGCACGTCCTTTCTGAAGAAACCATTGGTCTTCAACTTCTAATCAGATCTAAAACTAAGATTGGATGGTCATGTACAGTCCTTTTGAGTTGGGATCCCTTTTTGTCTGTCCAGGCCTTCTTCACCGAGATGGACAGATAGGTCCGGTAGGCATGGCCCAAGCGACCGCGGATGGCCGCTGTCGGCTCCTGCTACCTACTCGGGGCCATAGCCGGGGACACGCTCTACATCACCAACCTCAGCGACTCCCGCGCCATCCTCGACCGCTGCGTCGTCAGCGGCGGGGTGGCCGTCGCCGAACGCCTCTCCAATGACCACAATGTCGCCTCCGAGGAGGTCCAGATGGAGGTCTCCTTGCAGAACCCCGATGACGGGTAGATCATGGTGCACACCAGGGGCGCCTGGAGGATCAAGGGGATAATTCAGGTGAGACCGCGATGATGAGAATACCGTTCTGTCTGATTAATTTGATGCATCCCGATTACAGGCAAGGCAAAGATCTATATTTCGGTAGTTTGCTTGCACACTCAAATATCACATCACAGATTCAAAGCTCCCTAACTTGTGCTAGTGCTGAGCAATTAGATCCCATATCCTGGAACTTAACTAATGCATTGACCTTGAGTGGGTTTCCAGGTAACAATGGGAAAGAAATTAACCCTTTTTTTAGTCTTAAGCTTAGTTAGCTTTGTGTAAGTGGTTTGAGGAAGTAAGCTATATGTCAGAAATGGTAACTAGCCCAATTTGTGCTGTTGCTTGCCTGCCTGAATGAAATCAGTGCTCAGGTTCAGATAACTGAATTAGATACAAATCCAAGGCTATGAGCAAGATGATAAATTAAGAATTGTATAGTATCATTTATCACTACAAGTTTTAGGATTCATGAATATGAGTTCATACTAAATTATGCATGAAGGTAAAATCTGGCGATAGGCCGCGGTTTTAGGATCTGGTACTAGCTGGCAATCTGGTCAAATATAACTCAACCTTATGTTGTTAACTCTACATATGAAGTATTTTCTTGGAGAACAACATTGCATAGGAGATTGTGCCAGCGAAGAGGCACTAAGAAGTGAACACTTTACTTGTTATATGCTGACTTGACAAATGATTGATTAGTGCTTATTATTGGCACATTATGTCAGCATATTCTTCACACATTACTTACAAGACATTTTCTAATAGTAAAGATATGGGTCTATTTAACATGACTGATCGACACTTCATTTTTGTTTGCTATCATTCAAACTTCGCATTAATAGGTCCGTTTGAGCGATAATTATTTCCGAACGGGCGGCGGTGGTGGCAGCCTGAGGCGAGCTTGCCTCATCAGGTTCTACTCCAGCAGCCTGTGCGCATCTGGTTTGTTAACTACTGATCAAATCCACGTGCACTTCTTCACTTGAAATGCATACTATTCCAGGGGAAGGAAGGGGAAGTTTTGTGAACATTGATCGTCTATGACAGGAACCTATGGCTGAAGCATTTTTTTCCCGAACATCGGTTTGGAATTTGAGGTTCCAATGAGTAAAAAAAATTCCATCATTGCAAGAAGTTTATAAATGTCTATTTTCTTTGTCTGTTCTGCTACTGAGTAGAACTATTTCTTAGATCAAACTATTACTGTAAACATGGTCTTTGACACCTTAATTGATAATTGCCATCCCCTTTTAATATGTTGATGTGGTCACCTCTTTTGATTGTTGTACGTCTTTATGATCTATCGTACATTGTGTGAAGCATTAGGTGATGATGTTTTTATTCACCAATGAAGGCAGCCTAGTTGACACCTAGTACATCAAAGTGTTCTATTCACCATACTTGTGTAATCTAGACGCACATAAGTATCAGGCATATGTTTTCTTATAAGCAAACTATAATGATGGTCGTATAAGATATGTTAAAATATACTAGTGCTATCGTGGTTGTCATACTACATGCCATTCATTTATTATTTTGATGTTTTATATGCTTATGAGGAGTGATCCTTTCAATGCTAGGTGATTTGATTTTTGGAAGTTGAAAGAAGAAGATGATGAAGCATGGTGGTTACCTATCCCCTTGTTCTAGTTGTACTCCATAGCTAGTTATATTGTAATAGGTAGTAGTCGGCATATTGTTTCTATGAATACTATGTAAAGACCAACCGGAAAATTTGCTTCATGTTTTAGCTGATTCTTGGCAAGTTTGGTCTCTGAATTGCTAAGTGGTAGCAGTAACTGGTGACTGATATTTTTTGTGTGTTCTTAGTTTCTCTCAAGTCATGACTAGTCTAGTTAGGCCTTTTTACCTCTTGATAGGTACTACTGATTTGGACTGGTGTTCTCCTGAAATTATATGCTGGTTTCATCAGCTGAGTGAAAAAAGGCTTATGTTTCTTGTTGTATGCAGGTAGTACTTCAGAAAGAAGACTGAGGGATTGTGTGTTCGGGAAGTATGGTGATCTCAAGTTTGTTCTCCCAGGTAGATACGTGCTTTCAATTCTTTTGAATCCATTCCATCCTTTCGATTTACTTCACTTGAAGTAGAATTATTCCACCCCATATCAAGACTTACTTCACTTACAATTTTCTGAATTAATTTGCAGTTATTCTTGCCTAGTCCATTCATATCATACTCCTGCCTAATTCAGTACAGTATGTCGATGCACAGTTGTACTTGCGCACCATGCCTAATTATTTGCTTGATGTGAAGTGTCCAGTAAAAATTGCATTCTCTGAATTCTTTTTCTCAACACAAAATATGTGTAGATACAATTGACTTGTGGTTATATTTTTTTGCAATAGAAGAGATAAATCATTTGTGACACGAAGGATTTTAACATCATCTTTAGGATGAACACAAATCTTTTTATTTCTAATATTTTTTATATTTCTTTCCTTTTGATTGATTCATGTGCAGTGTAATCTTGTTGTGGGATGACATGTTGTCGCATCTCGAGCATGTCTCATAGGAGAGTGGAATGAAGTCCGAGCATGTCTCATAGGAGAGTGGAATGAAGTCCATTGTACTGTTGGGACAGTTGCAGATGTGCCATTGTTCTATTGTGCAATTCTGTTCATTCTTGCTATATTCCTGTGTAAGGAAATGTATTCCTGTGTTATGTAAACTTGGGAGATGTATTATGTGATGTTATATGATGGATGATTTTAATTCGACTTTGAGTTTTCTTGATATGAATATGAAATAGTGTTGGATTTAATACTGGACAAATAATTGGGCTAAAAGGCCCAACAAATAAAATGAAACCAAGTTCTAGAACAAAAACAAAAATGAATCTAATAAGGCCAAGGCCCAAATAAGTGGATGACGAAAAGAAAAGAAAGAAGCCTGAATTATTGGGCTAGGCCCATGTAGCTAAGCAAAATAAAGAGAAAAAACATTAAATGGGCTTAATTAATGGGCTTGGCCCATGTAGAACACCGAATTGGGTTGGGCTGATTCTAATCGATGACCTTGTCATTTGGTCGCAATTTTGCCACGTTAGCTTGCCACATCGGATCCGACGTGGCCTGGGCAAACTGCCAGTGACCAAAACAATTGGTCGTAGAACCTAAGACCTTTTTTTTGGTCGTAAACGTCTACGACCAATCCAGAAGAAAGGTCCTTGATTTCCTTTCTTGACCTTTGCTTTTGACCAACTGTTTTTGGTCGTAAAAAGGTCGTAAATAAAAAACAATGACCATTCGGTGACTAATATTGATGGTCGCAAGTTAGCATATTTCTTGTAGTGAATGAGGACTACTTTCCAAGTGTCCAAGATAATTGCCACTACATTGGTCTGGATAAGTTTATTGACAGATAGCTTACTGCATGGAACGATGAGATGATCATGCAATTCTACTCCACTGCACATTTCTACAGAGATGGTAGAATTGTATGGATGACTGAAGGAGCAAGGTATGAATCTACTATCGCGGAGTGGGATGCACTTCTAGGAGTTCCAGATGTTCAGGATGGTAATCTGGATGTATACTCAGAATCCAAGGCTAGTCATAATGCCATGAAGGATATGTATACTCCTATCCCTGCAAACAAAGTGCAATCACACAAGCTAGGATCCATCTACTATCTGCAAGCAGGCTTTCGTACCATATACACTATTCTAAGGCATAGCTTGATGCCCAAGTCAGGAGATGACAAGATGACCTGAGGCTACTCCATCAACATGTTGATCCATCTTGATGGACATGCCAGGATTAGAGTCATGGATTTGATTGTTGAGACAATCAAGCGGGTTGTTGCTGATCAGAAGCGCTTTTGCTGTTATGCACCCTACATCCAGTTGCTTATCAACTGTCAGTTGGAGAAGCATATATTGGCTCTAGATCGTCCACATCTTTCCCTATTGCCAGAACTTGAGGATAATGTTGTGGTGATGGATCAGATCATCCCACATCTGCTACAACACAAGCAGAGGGAGAAGCAGTTCGAGCCGCTAGTGCTCAAGCCCCTAGATCTAGAAACGACCAAATGGATCTTCTGATCTTAGCAGTTCAGAGCATGCAGAAGGATATAAGGGTATTCTGGACAACCAGCATAGTCTTGTGAGAATCTTTGAGACAAGGATCAAGACTCTAAATGATAAGGTGGACAACGTGACAAAGACAGTTATAGAGCTTCACAAGGAAGTTGACTCAGTGCACATCCTCGGGTCTCTTCTACTTCTTCAGATGATGATGATGACATGATGATGATGATGAGGATAGATCACCTCTCAGGACGGGCACACAGTTCACTACTCAGACTATTTCAGCCACGGTGCCTGCATCAAACTTGAGGTCCTCTTCATCAGCTCCTGCTACTGTCAGCATAGCTCCTGCTCCATCAGCTCCAGTTCCTCCAGTAACCTCTCCAGCTCCATGCATGACATCTGCAGAGATCTTTGCCGACGCCGGTCTCTTGACTCCTTCATCAACAACCAGAGGTGATCACCCTAAGAACGCTTAGATGTATGCCTTTGAACTTTTTGGTAACTTGTTGCCAAAGGGGAAGATGTGTATATAGATCTTTATGCTTCGAGTGAGAGAGCGTTTGATGTTTTGTTGTTTGTTTTAAAAAACAATTTCTTTTGGTTGTTGTGATACACTTTTGGTTGCTTTTCATATACGTTTCATGATGTTTGATCATACGCTTTAATGTGTGATTCTACTATTTCCTATCATCTTAATGCTCATGTGATGATCGTTCATCTTTTGTTGATTGTGTTGTGCTATGATGCTCATTCCATTTACTCTCGCACACCACCAAGTGGTATGTGACATGTAAGAAGTGACCCATGTACCAAATAGATTGTGCATTTGCATTCAAACGCAAATTGAAACAAAATAATGCACAAATTTTGGGGGAGCTCTTGCTTATCACATACTTCTCAAAGCAACGATTATATTCATTGATTATATCTTTGTCAAAGCTTTGATCTACATGTTGTCATCAATTGACAAAAAGGGGGAGATTGAAAGCACATTTGCTCCCTTGGTGGTTTTGGTAATTAATAACAACATATGTCTCATTGAACTAATGTTTCCACCATGTATATTTCAGGAAAAGTTAAATGATAGGAATGGAAAAAGATTGTGGAGATTGTGGAACTACCCCAAGATGCAAGGAAATAGGTTGGCCAAGCTTCAAGCAAGAGGACTCTACATTTTACATTTGTGAGAAATCACCTTGAGTCCATAGGAAAGCCCATACAATTAAAAGGGGGTAAGGTTTTGATGGTGAACAATATGCTCAAACGTGCACAATTGATAGTCACCAAAACAACCACAAACTCTCCCTCCAAAGTCTGTCGAAAGCCATATATGCACAATTGGTGCAACGAACATTCCTATCCCGGTGCCACCGATTCCAAACCCTAGACACACTCAGCCAAACCCTAACACTTCGGTGCAGCCGACACTGCTCTTTGTGCCATCGAGTTGGGTTGCCAAGTTTCTGTTACGCAAGTTCACATTTTCGGTCCATTCGAAAATGGTGAATCGGCGCCCGATTTTTGCAAATCTGACCGTTGGTCACCTTGTCGGTGCAACCGAGATTTATATATTGGTCTCATCGAGATTCAAAAGTTGCCACCTTTTGGTCACTTCGGTACCACCGAGTTTACACACCGGTGTCAGCGAGTTGGTAATTTTGTGTGTAACGGTTGGATTTTTGGGGATGCCTATATATCCCCCTCCACCACTACCTACTCGAAAGATCTGCAATCAGAACTATTCCATACCTATCCTACTCAATTTTCTGAGAGAGAGCCACCTACCCTTGTGTTGAGGTCAAGATTTTCCACTCCAACCATATGGATCTTGATTTCTAGCCTCCCCAAGTTGCTTTAAACCAATACCATCTCTTCTACCAAGCCAAATCTGAGAGTGAGAGATTTTTTGTTGAGGAGTCTATCATCTTGAAGCACAAGAGCTAGGATTTCATCGGCATTACCGAGCCTATTACCTTTTGGAGGGTGGTGCCTCCTAGATTGGTTAGGTGTTGCTTGGAAGCCTCCTACTTTGTGTTGTGGAGTGAACCAAGAAGTTTCTAAGGGCAAGGAGATCGCCTACTTCGAGAAGATCTACCCCGACTAAGGCTAGTCCTCCGTAAACGTAGGCCGTCATGGTACAATCAAGGTGTCTTCTTCGTGGAACCCTCCGTGGGTAGAGCCCTCTGTGGATTCTCGCGACCATTACCCTCTGTGGGTTGAAGACTCCATGAATGTGGATGTACGATAGCACCACGAGAAAAATCATTGTTTCTACAATTGCGTTTGATCTTCCTACCCTATCCTTTTACTCATGCTTGTTGTTACTTTCCGCTGCTATACACTTAGACATGCATGTGTAGGATGTACTTGAGATACTATGAATGCTAAAATCTACCAAGAACTAAAATTGGGAAAAAGCATATTTTATTTTGTCAAGTAGTCTAATCACCACCCCTCTAGACCTACTTTCGATCCTATAGTAAGGGCAAGCTGGCATGCAAAAAAACAACATTGCAACACTCAAAAGCTTCATAACACATAAAAGAGGCCCATGGCCAAGAGTTCATTACATCTACACCCCAGTGGGTGGAATTGGAGTTCTAACAAACTGCAGAAGGATAAAAAAAGGCTCTAGGTGGCAGACGCACCATCTTCTCCTTCGGCACCCCCTCAGGTAGCTGAGGTAGAGGCCCCGTCCTTGGCATCGGCAAGGCCCGCGTCGGCTCCCAGCGCCGGGGCCCGAGCCGGCTTAGAGTCGGTCTAGTCGTCAGTGCTAGAGTCAGCATCTTAACCGTCCGTCTCCGTGCCGCTTCCCTCTGAGTCGTCCAGCGCGAGCGCATATTGGTCCTCCGGGATCACCGTGCCGTCTGCACGGCGCTCAGGGACGTATTCATCCCATGCGGTGAAGGACACCAAGGCCTCTTGCTCGCACATCCAGCATGTCGGCCACCGCCTCTAGATCTGCATCGATGCCAGCACGCTGAGCTGTGAGCAGGCTCAGGTCCAGCTCGGGGTACCATGACCGCGCAATGCGAAGGGCCATGCCTGCACTGGCGCGCGCCGCAGAGGCCCTACACGCGTTCACCCGTGCGGTCCCTAACTCCAGCAACCGCGACAGCCGGCTCATCGAGGCCAGATCCATCGCACCCGGCCAGAGGGTGCAGACCAGCGCCTCGCCGCCGCCTGGAGCCGCTTCAAGGCCCTCACCACCTCCCGTAGCCGCACCCTGGCGATGAAGGTCGACCACCTCGGTGTTGGTATCTGCCAGGACAAACAGGCCTCCATTAGAAGACAAGAAAAATCCAGCCCGCCTCCGTGGTAGCCGTCTCGAATCCCGGGGGCTACACCCTCACACTAAAAAAGTTGCAATGGTCTTACCTTGCAGGACCTTGGACAGGATGGCCAGCCGGCCCTCAGCCAGCCCGTACATGCTCAACAGGGAGTTCTACACGGTCACCCAACGGTTGTGCGCCGCCTGCAAGCAAGAGAGACTAGACCCAACATTAGACGCGACCCGCATACACCACAGCCGGCTCGAATATCGAGGGCTACACCTAGTGGGTGTGCTAGCGCGCCCCCACTAGAAAAAACGACAAGAACTAGAGCACGCAAAGAAAGAAAAGGTAGAAGCTTACCACAACAGTCCACTCCAACTGCACTAGCCGGTCGTTGGCCGCCCGGGCGTCCTGCATCGTCAGGGCGCGGCAGGCGGGAAATGCCTCGATGGAAGCGAACACCGCCACCCCAAGGGCACTTGGCGGATCCCCAGCGGCCGGGTGGCCCGCTGCGGCTCAGTTCTGCTGTGGCCGGCCCTTGTCTGCATGCCCCCCTTTGTTGGAGGTCACCATGGGACCGGCTCCCCCCGGTGCCATCACGCCAGGGGCCCCGGACAAGGAGCCCGCGCCACCCTACCCTTCAGGCACCACGACCTCCCCCCTCGGTGCCCCACCTCTGGGCTCTCGTTCCCGGCTCGACTCTCGCACTGGTGCTCCGGGAGCGGCTCTTCCGAACTCAGCGTTCCTGGAGCCGGAGCCTCCGGGGGCGGCCTCTCTAGAGCTGGTGCCTTCGAGGCCGAAGCTTCAACTCCCAGGGGTCCCTCTACCCCCGGCGGCAAGTCATCCGCCCCTGACAGATCCGCGTTGCGATCTGTCTCTTCTCCGCCACCGGCGTGGTCCGTGTCGGCACTAGCCGCCACGCGCGCGTCCTGTGCTGCCTTTGCGTCCGCCTCCGACCGCCGCACGGGGTCGTGGTGGTCCTTGGACCGCCTCTCCCGGCTGTGGGGAAACCGCTCCTATGACTGGCCGGCCGCTTACCTGCCGGCTCCTCCCGACGGCATCCGTTTCCTTGCCTCGTCCCCCTGCAGGCAGTGCCCCTCGATGCGTAGCTCCTGTTGGGCCGCCTCTAGGTCGCACCATGCTTCGTGCTCCCTCTCCTCGCCGGTGCTCGGTGGCGCAATCCCAGCAGCATCGCTCGCCGGGGTCCTCCCCAAGGTGCACGCCTCCCTGATCGAGCGGAATAAGAAGGGGAGGGGGAGAAAAAAACAAAAGAGCAAGACAACTGGGATCAAGGCTTACCCAATTACGACGAGGACTGCTCTCCTTGCGGGGCCCATTGGGGCAACCCACCTTTTCTTCCCATCGCCTCCGCGGCTGCTGCTCGGCGGCCGCCTGTTTGAGCGCCAGGCTGGAGCCGACCACCTATTTCCCCCTACCGCCCTCTGTCACGCCATCTCGACTGGGCTCGTTGCCGACGCGGCGAAGGCGCCTTATCGGCACCGTGACGTCGTCCTCCATGGCCTCGGGGATATTTGGAGTCTCTACATGGCGCCACTCCTCTGACTCAGCATCGTCGTCGGTCCAATTATGCAAATACGACCGGGGAGGGAACTCACCCGTCGACTTGGTCGCCTCCGTCTCCGTCTCCACCTCGCCGGCCTCGAATGCATCGGCTTGCCTCGAGTCTGCCGGCTCCACATCGTCGGCTTGCTCCTCGGGGTCTGAGCCCACCACGTCGGTGGCCGACTCCCCGTAGTTCTACAGCTGCGGGAAAACCTACAGGTGGGAGGGTTTTCTCTTACTATCAAAACGAGACGGCGTCCCCAATGAAGAAAGGGAGGGTGAGCTGGCTCATCACTTACCGGCGGCACCGGATGGCTCCGGCTATATGGGGTTTCCCCCACTGCCAACTCCCTTTCTTCAGCTTCGTCATCAAGATGGCATTCACCCTTTTGGACATCTAGACTGGCTTCAGCTCCTTGGTGGAGAGCCGGCAGGGATCGTGACGCCCCCCTTTGGCAGATGAGGTGTGGCCGGCTTTGCAGTGGCTGCACCCGGCATGCCACCATCGCATCCAGCAGATCTGATGCCTTCAGCCCCTCCGACCCGGTCATCACCAGCAGGCGCTCGAAGGGCCATTCTACCGTCTCGGGAGCCTGGGGCGAAGCCTCCGGCTTCACGTTCTTCACGTTCTTCACATTGAAGAACCCCTGCTGCCAATTTTTCACCGACTCCTGCAGCGGGAGCTTCGGGAAGCCAGCTCCCTAGTAGATGTGGATCAGGGTGCCCCCACAGGCGGTCATGACCTTCTCCTGCGTCGTGAGGTCCTTCGCCATCTACCGCTTGAGGAAGAAGAGGCGGAACCAGAGTTCAAGCCTTTCCTCCACCCCCAAAAACCCCTCGTAGAGGGTGACGAAGGCCGCCAACTGCAAGACAGCGTTGGGGGCAAGATGGTGCAACTCTAGTCTAAACCGTGCCAGGAACCTTCGGAAGAAGGTACGCGCCGGCAGCCCGAGTCCGTGGAGGAAGTGCTCGGCAAAGGCGACCACCTCGCCATCCCTCGGGGCCGGGGAGTTCTCTGGTCCGGCAATGCATGCCTCCACGAGCTCCCTCGCTGGCAGCTTGCAGCGGTGGCGGAGGTGCTCGATGAACTGCTCATCGACATTGCTGCTGTCCCATGCTCCTTTACTCGCCAGGGCTTCCCGAGAGGCTTGCGGGCATAGCAGTGGGCATGGGAGCTTGACAGCGAGGGGAGTTCTCAGCGGCGTCGACAGTGGCACGATGAGAGCATGACGCTTTCCCCTTTCTCTCTTTCTCTTGAAGCGGGAGGAGGAGGGCGACGAGAGCAATGCGACGGGGGCGAGGGAAGCAAATGCATCGTTCTATTCCCCTGCCTCCCCCATTTAAACCCTGTGCAGATGGTCGCGAGGGTGGATTCATTGCACACGATCCCCACGATCCCCACCACACGTGGGATGGAAGTTATTGCGATCGGGAACACCAACCGATGGCTCGATCCGCAGAAGATCCGCTCGCGCAGGCCGAGGTCACGGCCATAGCAGGACCCGCCCCGTGGCCCGGTCTTGTCCACTACGCGGCCTATCAAAGCGCACCCCATTACGACTCCCACGTGGCACAGCTGCTCCACCCGACGGAGTGCCTAGGGCAGCACATGAAGCGTCCGTTGGCTGCGTAGCCGGCTGCCATTCGCCCAATGACGTCCGGCTCCCAAGGTGTGCCCTGATATTGAAGCAATGTTCACGCCGACGAGGTCCGCCGTGGCTCGGCGGCGGACCTCCCCTACTTTAGGGACTACTCTCGGGGGGATAACCATGGTGTAGCCTAAAGCGACCCACAACTCCAACTTTGTAAAATGACTAAGGGGCAAGATGCCTCCCCCTGCAGTCCGGTTGCACACCGCCGGCTACGTCATGCCGGATGGGTCCTGTCGACTACACCCGACTAGCTACAATAAGCCCGCCGGCTTGGGGAAGGAGACCTCGGCCCCCTAGCCGGCCGCACATTGGATGCCATGGCCAGGGCGGGCGTGGCAATAATGACCCCATCCCATCGGGGGTCAGCGCCTGTATGGCCAAAGTGAGGGCAACAATGCCTCTGACTCTGGCTGACCGTGACCAGGCCTCCAATAGTGCCGACACGCTTCCAATCACTGCATTACATGCCCCGTGATGGCTATAGTGTAGCCGGTCATATCGCTAACCCTGGCCGGCTACCGCAAGACGACGTCCCGAAGGACGGCCCGTGTTGTGAACCGATCGGCGCTGGGACCTATCGTGTGGGCTCCTCCGGCTCTCAGTAGGACCTCCTAGCCGGCGGGCCCTACCAACAACGGGACCTTGCAGTCCAGGGCCCCACAGCCATCTGGAGAGGATGATAGTTGGGTCCCTCCCGGAACCTTCTATTCATGCTGTAATCAGGGGGGTTGGAATATAAAACCCGCTGGACCCCCCATGCAGAGGGCAAGAAAGCACTCAAGTAGACAAGCAAACACACACCACCACCACCCACGTAGCAAGGGAAGAGGAGCCGACTACTCTTTCTTCCACCTCTAGACACAGGTCGAGGAGCACCATTGTAACCTTTCCCACCGATCACTAGATCAGGCAGGACTAGAAGTAGTGTCCTGGCTTCCGAAAATTGTAGCAGTTTCAGTCACGACTTGACAAACACTTCTCTTCATATATTCAGTTGGAGCTTCGATCTTTGCTTCTATTCTTGTATAACTTGTTGAATTTCTTGACCATGAGACTTACCTCTTCATTTGTGAAAAGGTTGTCGCTTGAAGAGCTGGGAGTATCACTTGTGGCTTTGTAAGCACCGCTAGACTTGTGGTGAAGCTCTTCCTTGTCCTTCAGTGTCTTCTCATGAGCAAAAAACCTTCCAATCACTTCTGTTGGCTTGAGATCTTTGTAGTTGGGCATCATTTGGATCAATTGGCATACGGTGTCATATCGATTATCCAAAGCTTGAAGTATCTTGTTGATGATGAATTTGTCAGTCATTTCTTTGCTTCCTAAGCCGACAATGTCATTGGTGATCACAGCTAGCCTAGAGTACATTCAGCGACTCCTTCACCATCCTTCATCTTGAACTTGTCAAGCAGACTTTGAAGAACATCCAACTTGGATTCTCTCACATATTCGATACATTCTTGCATATCAACCAAAGTATCCCAAATCACTTTTGCATTCTCAGGACGGCTGATTTTGTTGAATTCTTTAGGTCATAGGCAGTTGAAGAGAATGTCACATGCTTGAGCATTGAGTTGCAACATCTTCAATTCTTCCATAGCCGCTTCGCGATCTGGTTCCCTTCCATCCGAAAAGAATCCACCTTACAATACAACACAAACAACAGCCCAAACGGCGGGGTTATGACCAAGAAGATGCATTTTCATTTTGTGCTTCCAACTAGCAAAATTAGTGCCATCAAAGTATGGACCTCTATGGTGATAAATTCCCTCACTAGACGCCATATTCTCCTAGGTTGTGAAACTATTTGTAGGATCATAAGTAGTGCTAGAGGGGGGTGATTAGACTACTTGATCAAATAAAAAATTACTTTTTCCTGATTTAAGTGTTGGAAGATTTTAGTATTCATAGAAACTCAAGTACACCCTACACATGCATGTCTATGAGTGTCGGTGCATGACACCTACGGGATCGCAAGAATCCCTTTGTGATTCGGTGGGGAGAAGGTATGCGCAAAGAGCAGATCGAACAAACGGCGTGAGGGAAGATTTTTACCCAGGTTCGGGCTGCTGAGAAGCGTAAAACTCTACTCCTACTTTACTGTATTATGAGTGTTTTTAGGGTTGTGGCTATAGGAGCGCTATCAACTCCTGCTGCGCGTGTGTCCAGAAGGTGGAAGAAAAAGCCCCCTCTCATAACGCCATGGGCCTCCTTTTATACGACTAAGGGGACCCAACAGTGGTGTACAAGGCATGCACGAGGTGCACAGTGCTATAGTGTTATCATACCTTAACACTGACGGTGTAGGACAAATGCATTTAATGCTCCGTCAGGTGTCCTTGACCTTCTACGGGATGGGACAGGAGCCCGTCCTATTGGCACCTCTTAGCTTCTCCATGGCAAGCGCCTCGACATGTATCATGGTGGGTCGATACCTGGCCTCTGCGCTAGCAGGGTGGCGAGGCCTTGCCGTGTGCACTCCTTGTTGGGGCTCCGCAGTTCACCCCCAGCAAGATCTTGTCAGGGTTCCAGCCTTTGGCCTTCGGTCTTGTGCTTGTTGGCTTAAATTTCCTTGATGTCTTCATATTTGCTTCCAGCAGTCCCCTGGTAGGCCTCGCTGCTAGTGTGGCTACAACTGCCCGTGCACAAGTATGGGGTACTAAAAAGCCCAAACTTTAGTACACGGACAGGAGCCCCCGGGCCTGGGCCACACACGGGTGCGAGGTGTTGTTGGGCTAGGTCCAAACAGTGCATGGGCACGCGTGGCAGGAACCTGCGGTTGCAATCATTCCACTTACTGTGCCTCCCCACGATGTGCGTTAAGTGCGTGATGTGAGAGACGTGCGCAGAGCGGCAGTAACGGCGGCGTGCTCACGAAGGTGTTTACCGTTGGTCAGTAAAGAGGTAGCCCTGTGTCTTCCCTATAAAGAGGATCCGCATAGGCATTTGCTCATTTACTCCCTGTCTTTTCCAATCTAGAAACCGCCGTCATCTCCTTCCTCGAGCCCGAAACAGAGCTTCTCCAACTCAACCTCCACCTCCGCCCTCTCTCTGTTCTTAGCCTTCTCATGCACAACCACCATGCTGCCCAAGACAAGCAAGGGCAAGGGGATGAAAACTCCCGTCAGGGAGAAAGATCTGGCGAAGATGTGGAAGGAGCGTGTCGTCTTCCCTCCGGCGCTCGATGCGAACACCTTGAAGGGGTGGTACCAGAGCATGTGGGAAAGGGATACCAATGCGCATCCCGGCCCGCATGAGTCGAGGTTCTTCCAATGGTGGCCCTGGCAAATTCACCTTCTTCGCTGATTAATTTTACTACAGGCTTTGTCCCCCATTTTCCAATTTCTCCAACGACATCATGTACACATACGACTTCCATCTCCTGGATTTCATGCCAAATGCGGTAACATGTATGTCCGTCTTCGCCCACCTCTACGAGAATTTTGCCGGGGTAGTCCCCAACACTGCACTGTTCCACCACTACTTCATCCCTCGTATCCAAGGGGGGAGGCCTTTCTGGTTCTATCGCCTGTATTCCAAGGGGATGGAACAAGCAAATATACCCAGTCGTGGCTTTCCATGATAAGTGGGACGAATGGCGGGCCAGGTGGTGCTGGATGCAGGAGGACGATCCCCAGTCTTTCTATTTGCCCCGACAGACAAAAATGGCGCATGGTGATGGCTAGAGCGACTTTGATCTCCACGACGAGAAGCTCACATTTGTAGTCACCAGGATCCACCGCCTCAAGGTTGCCGGGCTAAAATTGGTGATGATCGGGGCCAATTTTCTCCATCGGCACATAGCCCCTCTACAGAGCAAAGGGAGGCCAACCTGAGAGTTCAGGAACGCGTCAGACATCATGAGGCTGCACCCTGTCCTGAACAATAACTTGATGGTGATGCAACACATAGCTCTTTCTTAGAAATTGTTCAGGTCTGACGTGAAACATAATTTGTTGGCCGGTGTAATTCCCCTATGCAATAGTTTTGCTTTGGCTTCGATCCTCGCCATGATGCCGGTGTGCAACACTCACGGTCCTAATGGTACTTGGGAAGAGCCATCCGCAGAACGGGTACATGATTTCTTTGACAACTTGTCGGACAAGGCCATTCGAAAAGAGATGAACCTCATCCGTGACACCACCGAAGAAGAAATGACGTACATTGCTAACAGGGTGGAAGAGACGACTCTTGCCGTGGAGGCCGACATCATAGGCTTCATAGAAGAGGAAGCCGATGAGGGAGAAGTGGTGTTGCAGGAAAAACTTGCCGAGGAGGGCGAGGTTGTTGGAGAATAGAGTGGCACTGCTGCTGGGGGCCCTTTTGCCGAAGACACAGCTGAAGAGGAGCCGCACAAGGAGCCCCCAGCCCTCAAGAGGAAGAAGCCTGTCCTTCGGAAAGCTTCCTCTGGTGCCCCAGCTCTCCAACCTTCCACAAGTAGGGCAGCCCCCAAAAAGGGTGCATCCGGCAAGGCTATGCAGCGGCAAGAAGCTCAATGGCACCCCTCCGCTCTAGCCGCAGCCAAGCGACCTAGGACCACCCCTTCTCTGCCTCCTGACGCCGTGGCGAAGGTGGACTTTGATCTCTCCGCCTTCAGCTCGGGGGAGGAAGAGTATGGAACCCGCCACATCTCTTATCTTTGGATTTTTCTCGATTTTTTTTAACTTACTTGTCTCGCTTTGGCCTGTTCCCGCAAAGATTCGGAAATACTGGCGCAAAGGATGGCGAAGAGGGTGAAGACTTCAACAGGTGATGTGCCACCAGCAAGCACCACAAGCGCGTCGGAGCTGATCGACATCAGCCCAGAGTCCAGCCCACGCCGCAGCCCGCAACACAACCCCCAGCATGAGTCCGTTACTCATTTCCCATTGGCGAGCCTTGGGACATATATCTTCGTCGCTGACATCGCCAGGCTTGTAGAAGAAAGACGACAACAAAGGGGGCCATTGGGGGCCATCCCTGACGCTCCCGCCTCCATCAAATACACCGCCTAGAGATGGATCTCCGACAAGGGATTTCGTCGACGAGCCGACTCTTGCTGAGGGGAGGCCGGCAAGTGCTAGCATCGGCAGTCCTATGCGGGCAACCGAAGTTGTCGGGGAGGAAGAAGCCACCTTCCAATAGCTCGGTGCAGGTAAGACCATTTTCCGCAGAGCGCTTGTCACTCCGTCCTTATATATTATTTTCTTGAACTTTAGCCTCGGTCTCATATTTCTCTCCATTTATGGCTTTCAGATCTCCCCCCGGCAGAACAAATGGACGTCAATGTCATCATTGAGGAGACCGCCAGGAATGCTACCGCTGAGGCCACCAGGGTTGCCGCTGATGAGGCCGCTAGGGACGCACAAGAATACACCACCGAGAGATCTGTTGAGGGGGGCGGCGAGGGGTACGATGACCGTACTGACGGCGTCCCTGCCACAAGAGAGCCAGGCATGGCGTCAGCCACGGAGCCTCTGGCCGCTGTTGGGACGGTTATCGAGGATTAGCTGTCAAAATCCGAAGTCCCCTCTCTGAGAAGATATCTCAACGCTGGTGAGAACATGTTCGTCAATGCCCTAGGAACGACAAACATTGGGGAGCCCATTAAAGGAGAGGCCCTTGATGGGGAAATCACCGCTGCTACTGGACCCGAAGCTCTCGACGAGGCGGACATCAACGGCCAACCCAAGGAAGAGCAGCTCCTCCACGCGATGGGCGATAACTTCCAAAAGCTTTAGGCGCTCTAGCGCACTCAGAGGGAAACGATGGACACCAGGGCGGCAGTTATGCAGGCGGTGGAGGCAGAGTTCTAGGGGTGCGTTGAGGAAACACAGGCCTGGTTCGCAGAAGCCTTTAAGGAGTTGAAGACCATTTGGGAGCAGCTAGGCAAAGGCTGGAATGAGCTCTTCCTGCAGCACTTCGACATCGAGAGAGACCGAGAGGTGGCTTCACAATAGGCTGCTACGGAGAATGCTTGTCGGATAAAACACCGCATCGGGCTTGACGCTCATAAAGAGGACCTCGCTACTCGCGAGGGGGCGCTTGCCGACAAGCTTCGTCACAAGGATGAAGAAATTGAAAAGCTCGTCGCGCAGCGAACCCTGGAGCTGGAGCAGAAGCACGAGCAAGCTCTTGAGGCTATGGTCATCGACCACGCCGTCAAGCTGAAGGAAGCCTTCGATGCTGCCGAAGCCGCAGAGGTCGCCAGAAACGTACTTGCCGACAAGGTGAAGAGGCCGAAGGCGGACCTTGAGGAACACAGCAAAGATATCTCGACACTCAAGACCGATAGAGACAAAGCTCTCCACAGCTTCATGGAGATACATGTCACCATGTCCGAGAAGATCAAACTGCTATCCTCAGCCAAGGAGTCCATCGCCGATCTAGAGCTCAAGTTGGATACACTGAAGGAGTCTCTTGAGAGCATCATGGCTCGTGAGAAGGCTCTGGCCAAGGATCTCAAGAGTGAGCAGGACTTGCTCAAGAGCACCACTGTCTCTGACAATGACTATGTGCAAGGCGGGGAGATTTGGACTGAGCGTCTTGTGGACGTGGCAACAAAACTTGATGCAGAATTGTCCACCTTGGGCTTGCAAAGCATCAACTTCTCCTCCAACGAGAGGGTCTCTTCAAGTGCTAGGATAACTATGTTCTTCGACGGCATAATCGATGCCCTGAAGCAACTCCGGTCTGATTGGGCGGCCTATTTAGCCAACGAGTCCTGCCAGACCTCCAGTCCGTCCTCCTGAAGGTGCTCATCAAAGTGGCGCACAAGAACCACGGCATCAACTTCACCAACGTCCTCGACCGCCTGCCGAAGGACGTGGACATCAAGGCCCTTGAGGAACTTGTCGCGCCCATCGTTGACAAGGTAAACCAAGTCAAGAGGGTTGAGGGCAATCGAGGGACTAGCTTCTCCACCTTTTCTTGTCACCATTCTTTCATGCCAAAGACGATTCTATCTTAAGTCAGAACTGCGGCAACTCCTTAGTGTAATATAATTGTTTGTGTTTCGGATGGATGCATGTTATTCTTCTTGTCTGATTTTCCTCTCTACGGTGTGCCCCATACGCTTTATCAGAAACTTGCCGGCGTATGCAACACCGCCGCAAGCACTTTGAGGAGCGGATCCTTAGCAGCTTGCTGGTGGTGCCGCTGCCGTTAAGATATCTTGACATTTTTAGTGCAGCCACTTCAAACTGTTGAGCGGAATCAAAACAGAATAAGGGCGCGACCAATCATGACAAGTTACCTTGATGTTTTTAGTGCAGCTACTTAAACTGTTGAGTGGACTTGGAACAGAGCAAGGGTGCAACCGTTCACGGCAAGGTTCCCTCGCGTGCATGTATTCCATACAAAAGTTGAAATTGTCCAAGGACAAAATAACCTCATAGTAAAAGTTTACTTAGAGTCTTGTAACTTAGCTTTTCGTTGTTGTACTCCTTTCCGCAAGGTGCCAATTTCGAATGTCGCTCGTAGATGTCCACACTATCTCACCCCCCTGGAAAACTTGCATGCGAAGGAACCTTCTATCCTGTAAGAAAGAGAAAGAAGAGAAAATAGAGGTATGGAACTAGCGGTTCATTAGGACTTGTTGGGAATAAGCGCAATGCAACATATCAAATAAACATGCATGTAAAGAAACATGGGAATCGACAAGAGTTGCAAGATGCCTGATCTTATTCAACTATGCAACGGGTCTACGCCTGGCTTTGCACAAAGGATGACATGCCCTATCGACAAGACTTGTACAAAAGGTGGTTGCTGGAGGGCCCGGAAACCGTGCCTTATGGATAGAACTAACGAATATGTTCGATGTTCCAGGAGTTACTCACTGGGACTCCATCTTCGGTCTCCAAGTGGATTGCACCAGGCCTGGTGACTCGTTCCAGCTGATAAGGGCCTTCCCACTTTGGCGTAAACTTGTTTGAATTCTTGGCCGACTGAACGCGCTGAAGAACAAGGTTTCCTTCCTCAAAACTTCGGGCATGAAATTTGCGGCTATGGTAGCGGAGCAAAGCTTACTAGTAGCGTGCTGCTCACACAACAGCCCGAAGACGATCTTCCTTAAGGAGCGTTACGTCGTCTTGGCATAGCTGCTCTTGCTCAAGCTCATCATAAGAGACCACTCGAGGCGACCCGTATATGAGTTCCGTGGGGAGAACTACCTCCGCCCCATACACCAGGGAGAAGGGTGTCTAGCCGGTTTCTCAATTTGGCGTCATTCTGATCGACCAAAGAACCACCGGTGGCTCATCAACCCAATGTCTTCCGCACTTGCGCAGCTTGTCGAAAGTTCTTGTCTTAAGCCCTCACATCACTTCAGCATTTGCCCTTTCCGCTTGGCCGTTGCTCCTTGGATGAGTGACAGAAGCAAAACAGATCTTGTTGCCAAGGTCTTGGACATATTGCATGAAGGTGCGGCTTGTGAACTACGTGGCGTTGTCGGTGATGACCCTGTTTGGCACACCAAAACGACAAACTAGTCCTTTGAAGAACTTGAGGGTTGATTGCGTTGTCACCTTTCTCACTGCTTCCACTTCCAGCCACTTTGTGAACTTGTCGATTGCAACATACAAGTACTCAAAGCACCCGGTAGCACCGGGGAAGGGGCCCAAGATGTCAAGCCCCCCGACCGAAAATGGCCAGGAAAGAGGGATTGTCTAAAGAGCTTGACCAGGTTGATGTAGCATCTTCAAATGGAACTGGCACGCTTAACACTTGGTTACTAGTGTAGTTGCATCCTTGAGGGTAATAGGCCAAAATAAACCTTGCCGGAAGGCCTTCCCGGCAAGAGCTCTTGATCCTATGTGGGAGCCACATATTCCTTCATGTATTTGTGCCAACAGCTCCAGTCCATCTTCCCAAGGAATGCACTTCAATTTCACACTGTTTGGTCTCATTTTGTACATGACGTCGTCCACAAACTAGTACATACTAGACTGGCGGGCTACTTTCTCCGCTTCTTCCTATTCTCCCGGGAGTTCCCCTGTTTGAAGGAAGCGAACTATGTGTTGTGCCCATGTTGGAGCCTGAGGCTCAACGACAAGGACTAAAGGCATATCTTCTGCCATGGGGGTGCTTGTCTCTACGACAAGGGTTGAGGCCTTGCCGGAGCCTGTTGCTCCCCGTCAAGATTGACGTCGTTCCCGACAACTTCCTCGTCGGCAGCTTCTGTGAGCTCTGCTGGGAAGTACTCGCTGGAATTCAACTTCCTTCTCTTGTTCTGCTTTGCCGATGGCGATATGGATGGCTAAGTCAGTTGGAGCACAAAAGTCCCTGGTTCCACAGGTAACTTGAGGGCAACACGCTTCGACAGTTCGTTAGCAACACTATTCTCTACATGAGGAACATGCTCTATTTGCAAACCGCCAAAGCACTCCTCCAACTTCCTCACTTCATCTACATAAGCTTCCATCAACGGGCTCTGATAATCCTTGTTGACTTGCTTGACGACAAGCTTTGAATCTCCTCTGACAATAAACTTCTTGATCCCAAGGTCTATGGCAATCTTGAGACCGGCAAGCAGCCCTTCATATTCTACGGTGTTGTTTGTCAATGTCTCCCGAGGAAAGTGCATCTGAATTACATATTTGAGGTGCTCTCCGGTGGGTGCGACAAGCAGCACGGCAACACCGGCTCCCTGTAGGGAGAAAGCCCCATCAAAATACATAACCCATTCTTGGCTTGTTTCCTTGCCGGAATGGTTGTTTCTTGGATCTCTTCGTGTGGCGTTGGAGTCCATTCTGCAATGAATTCTGCCAAGGCTCTGCTCTGGATAGTTGAAGTGCTTTCAAACTTGAGGCCAAAGCTTCACAACTCCAAAGCCCACTCCACAATCTTGTTGCTTGCGTCTGGGTTTTGCAAGATCCGTTGTATCCTAAAGTGAGTGACGATGCTAATTTCATGTGCTTGGAAATAATGGCGTAGTTTCCCTAAGGACATGAGGAGGCCAAAAAGTAACTTTTGCACGCCAGAGTACCTTGACCTAGCCCCATGCAAAAGGGAGCTGACAAAGTACACTGGGCCCTGCACCATCTTCTTCTTCGGTGTCACTTTGTTCATCGGCGCAGGTCCTGACTTGTCGGCACCAGACCTTGCTGGGGAAGATCTAGGTTCGTCGCTTGGCGGTCCTACACCTGCTGCTACTTCTTCATCGGCTTCTCTCTGTGCCACCAAAGCAACACTAGCCACTTGAATCATTGTCACCAAGTATAGCAACAATGGTTCTTGTGGTCTATGCGCGACTAGTATTAGCGGAGAGGAGAGGTACCTCTTCAAATCCTGCAGCGCTGCCTCTGCTTCTGGAGTCCACTTTATGGTACCCGCCTTCTTCAAGATTTTGAAAAAGGACAGGGCGCGTTCAGCAGACTTTGAGATGAACCTACACAGAGCCGCAACGCATCCGGCTATTGAAAATATGCCCTAGAGGCAATAATAAATTGGTTATTATCATCTTTCCTTGTTCATGATAATCATTTATTATCCATGCTATAATTGTATTGACCGGAAACTAAGATACATGTGTGGATACATAAACAACACCATGTCCCTAGTATGCGTCTAATAGACTAGCTCATTGATCAAAGATGGTCAAGGTTTCCTAGCCATGGACATGAGATGTCATTTGATAATGGGATCACATCATTAGGAGAATGATGTGATGGAAAGGACCCAAACTATAAACGTAGCATATGATCGCGTTAGTTTATTGCTACAGTTTTCTGTATGTCAAGTATTTGTTCCTATGACCATGCGATCATGCAACTCACTGACACCGGAGGATTACCTTATGTGTATAAAATGTCGCAATGTAACTGGGTGACTATAAAGGTGTTCTACAGGTATCTCTAAGGGTGTCTGTTGAGTTGGCATGGATCAATACTGGGATTTGTTACTCCGTGTGATGAAGAGGTATCTCAGGGCCCACTCGGTAATACAACATCACAACAAGCCTTGCAAGCAATGTGAATAAGTGGTATCCACGGGATCTTGTATTACGGAATGAGTAAAGAGACTTGTCGGTAATGAGATTGAACTAGGTATAGAGATACCGACGATCGAATCTCGGGCAAGTAACATACTGAAGAACAAAGGGAACGACATATGGGATTAGCTGAATCCTTAACATAGAGGTTCGACCGATAAAGATCTCCGTAGAATATGTAGGAATCAATATGGACATTCAGGTCCCGCTATTGGTTATTGACTATAGAGGTGTCTCGGTCATGTATACATAGTTCTCGAACCCGCAGGGTCTACACACTTAAGGTTCGGTGACATTTCGGTAGTATAGAGTTATGTATGGTGATGACCGAAGGTTGTTCCAAGTCCCAGATGAGATCCCGTTCTTCACGAGGATCTCCGGAATGGTCCGTAGGTAAAGATTGATATATAGGAAGTCCTATTTTGGTCACCGGCAAAGTTTTGGGCTCATCGGTAGTGTACCGGGAGTGCCCGGAGGGTGCCGGGGGACAATCGGGAGGGGTGTCTCGTCCCAAAGGACCTCATGGGTTGTGGGAGCAGTCAAACCAGGCCCTGGTGGGCTGGACTAAGCCCTCACTAAGTCCCATGTGGCTAGGGGTGGGGAAAACCCAAAAGGTGGAGAGGTGGAAAAAGTTTCCAAGTGGAAAGGAGGAATCCTACTCCTAATAGGATCGGAGTAGGACTCCTACACCTCCAATTTTGACTAAATCTTGAGGGTTTGAGGCTGCCTCCTCCCCTACCTCCCTCCTATATATACTAGAGGATTGATAGGGAAGAGTTAACCCTAATTGCCACGTGGTGCCCTCTTCTTCCCTAGATCAGTTTCTCCTCTAGATTAGTTCTGCGGTGCTTAGGCGAAGCCCTGCAGGAGTAGTTCACCACCACAGCCACCACGCCGTTGTGATGCCAGAGAACTCATCTACCTCTATGCTCCCTCTTACTGGATCAATAAGGCGGATACTGTCATCGAGCTGTACATGTGCTGAACGCGGAGGTGCCATCTGTTCGGCGCTAGATAGAAGGACCGTGATCAAGATCACGAGATGATTCGTGATTTGACCATGGAACAGATCGTGATGGGATCGCGGGATGGATCATGATGGGATCGCGGGATGGATCATGATAGGATCGCGGGACGGATCGTGATGGGATCGCGGGACGTTCGGTGATTTGGATCGTGAAGATGTTTGACTACATCAACCGTGTTTGTTAATGCTTCCCGCTTAGCGATCTACAAGGGTATGTAGATCCACTCTTTATCTCTCTCGTAAATGCTCATCATCGTGGATAGATCTTGCATGTGCGTAGGAATTTTTTTGTTTCCTATGCAATGTTCCCCAACAGTGGCATCATGAGCTAGGTTTATGTGTAGATGAGATCTCGAGTAGAACACAAAGGACTTTGTGGGTGTTGATGCTTAGATTGCTTCCTCCCTTGGTCGTGTTTTGGTTCAGCGGTATTGTGGGATGAAGCAGCCCAGACCAACCTTACTCGTACGCTTACGAGAGACCGGTTCCATCGACTGGTGTGTAACTTTGTTGCACAAAAATGGCTGGCGGGTGTCTGTTTCTCCTACTTTAGTTGGATCAGATTCGACCAAGCCGGTTCTTGAGAAGGTTGAAAAGAAACTTATGCATCACCGTTGTGGTTTTTGCGTAGGTAAGAATTGTTCTTGCTAGATACCCGTATCAGCCACATAAAAATTACAACAACAATTAGAGGACATCTAACTTGTTTTTGCAGGGTATGTTGTGATGTGATATGGCCAATTACATGATGATATATATGTGATGCATGAGATGATCATGTATTGTATAGAATATGATGACTTGCATGTTGATGAGTATGGCAACCGGCAGGAGCCATAGGGTTGTCTTTAATTATTCTATGACGTGCGTGTCAATCATTAAGCGCTATGTAATGCTTTAGTTTATCGCTAAACGGTAGCAATAGTAGTAGAAACATGGTGGTCGCGACAACCCCGATGGTGACATGTTGATGGATATCAAGATGATGGAGATCATGATGTCATGCCAGTGATGATGGAGATCATGTTGGTTCTTTAAGGATGGAGATCAAAAGCACAAGTTCATGGCCATATCATGTCACTTATGATTTCCATGTGATTTTAATCCTTTTTATGCACCTTGTTTTGCTTAGGACGACAGTAGCATTATAAGGTGATCCCTCACTAAAATTTCAAGATAAATTGTGTTCTTCTCGAGTGTGCACCGTTGCGAAAGTTCGTTGTTTTGAGACACCACGTAATGATCGGGTGTGATAGACTCTACGTTCACATACAATGGGTGTAAGCCGGTGTTGCACATGCGGAACACTCAGGTTAAAGTTGACGAGCCTAGCATGTACATACATGGCCTCGGAACACAAGAGACTAAAAGGTCAAACATGAGTCATATAGTAGATATGATCAACATGATGATGTTCACCATTGAAACCACCTCAACTCCCGTGATGATCGGACTTGAGTTGGCGAATTTGGATCATGTATCACTCAAATGACCGGAGGGATGTCATTTGAGTGGGAGTTTTTAGGTAATATGATTAATTGAACTCATTATCACGAACATAGTCAGTAGTGTCTTTGCAAATTATGTTGTAGATTACTAGCTCGCGCTGTAGCTCCCTTGAGTTTTTGTATGTTCCTGGAGAAAAATAGTTGAAAGATGATGGTAGCAATATTGTGGACTGGGTCCGTGATCTGAGGATGGTCCTCATTGCTGCACAGAAGGCTTATGTCCTTAATGCGCCGCTAGGTGCGCCACCCCCTCTGGCGTCGTCTATAGATGTTGTGAACATCTGGCAGGCACGTTCCGATGACTACTTGATACTTCAGTGCGTCATGCATTACAACTTAGAATTGAGGCTCCAAAACATTTTGAACATCACAGAACATATGAGATGTTCTAAGTGCTGAAATTGGGATTTCAGGCTCATGCCCGTGTTGTGAGATATGAGATCTCCAACAAGATTCTTTGCCTTCAAGATGAAGGAGAATAGCTCAATCGTTGGGGATGTGCTCAGATTGTCTGGGTACTACAATCGCTTGAATCGAGTGGGATTTGGTCTTCCAGATAAGATAATGATTGATATAGTTCCCCAAATCACTGTCACTAAGCTACTAGAGCTTCATGATGAACTATAAAATGCCAGGGATGGAAATAATTATCCCTGAGCTATTTGCGATGTTTGACACTGCGAAGGAAGAAATCAATAAGGAGCATCAAGTGTTGATGGTTAGTGAAACCACTAGTTTCGAGAAGGGCAAGGGGTAGGAGGGAAACTTCAAGGATGCCAAGTCAGTTGCTGCTCCAGTGAACAAACCCAAAGTTGAACCCAAACCAGAGACTAAGTGCTTCTATTATGAGGGGAACGGTCGCTGAAGCGGAACAACCTTAGATACTTGGTAGATAAGAAGGCTGGCAACATCGACAGAAGTATATTTTATATATGTGTTATTGATGTGTACCTTGCTAGTAATCCTAGTAGCACCTGGGTATTGGATACCGGTTCGATTGCTAAATGTTAATAATTCAAAATAAAAGCTACAGAATAAACGGAGACTAGCTAAGGGTGAGGTGACGATGTGTGTTCGAAATGTCTCCAAGGTTGATGTGATCAACATCACTCTCTCTACCTTCGGGATTAGTGACGAACCTAAATAAATGTTATTTGGTGTTTGCATTAAGCACGAACATGATTAGATCGTGTTTATTGCAACATGGTTATTCATTTAAGTAAGAGAATAATGGTTATTATGTTTACATGAACAATACCTTCAATGGTCATGCACCGAATGAGAATGGTTTGTTGAATCTTGTAGTAATACACATGTTCATAACATTGATGCCAAAAGATACAAAGTTAATAATGATAGTACCACATACTTGTGGCACTACCGCTAAATATCATATAGGTATAAATCACATGAAGAAAGTCCATGCTGATGAATCCTTGGACTCATTCGATTTCGAATCGCTTGAGACATGCGGACCATGCCTCTTGGGCAAGATGACTAAAGACCCCGTCTTCGGTATGATGGAGTGGGCTAGTAACTTATTGGAAATTATGTATGTTGATGCATGCGGTCCAATGAGTGTTGTAGTGTGTAGTGGATATCGTTATTGTCTTACCTTCACTGATGATTTGAGTATATATGAGTATATTTACTTAATGAAACACAGGTCTGAAACGTTTGAAAAGTTCGAACAAATTCAGAGTGAAGTTTAAGATCATCATGACAAGAAGATAAAAATGTCTACGATATGATCATGAAGGTGAATACCTGAGTTACGAGTTTGGCATACAACTTTAGACAATATGAAAGTTGTTTCACAACTCACGCCACCTGGAACGCCATAGTGTGATGGTGTGTCCGAACGTCGTAGTCGTGCTCTATTAGATATGGTATGAACTATGATGTCTCTTAGCAATTTGCCACTATTGTTTTGGGGTTATGTATTAGAGACAACTACATTCACTTTAAAAGCGGCACCATCTAAGTCCGTTGATATGACACCGTATGAATTTTGGTTTGGCTCATATTTAAGCTGTCATTTCTTAATGTTTGGGGCTACGACGCATATGTGAAAAAGGTTTTCACCTAAGGAGCTCGAACCCAAAGCATACAAATGCATCTTCACAGAATACCCTAAGAAAAGTTGGGTATACCTTCTATCTCAGATCCGAGTGCAAAGTGTTTGTTTCTAAAACGGGTCCTTTCTCGAGAAAGAGTTTCTCTCGAAAGAATTGAGTGGGAGGAAGATAGAACTTGATGAGGTTGTTGTACCTTTGTTTCAACCAGAGAGTAGCGCAACGCGGAAAGATGTTTATGTGGAGCCTACATTATTTGAAGAGGAAGTTAATGATGATGATCATGAAACTTCGGAACAAGTTACAATCAAACCTCGTAGGTCAACAAGGTCACGTACTACTCCTGAGTGATATGACAACCCTATCTTAGAGGTCATGTTGTTGGACAATAATGAACCTACTAGCTATGGAGAAGCGATGATGGGACCGGATTCCGACAAATGGTTAGAGGCCATGAAATCTGAGAAAGGATCCATGTATGAAAACCAAGTATAGACTTTGGTAGACTTGCCCGTTTGACGGCAGGTCGTTGGGTACAAATGGACCTTTAAGATGAAGACAGATGCTGATGGTAAATGCCACCATTTATAAAGCTCGACTTGCCGCAAAGAAGTTTCCGACAAGTTCAAGGAGTTGATTGCGATGAGACTTTCTCACACGTAGCGATGCTAAAGTCTATTGGAATTATGTTAGCAGTTGCTATGGTTTTTCAATTATGAAATCTGGCAGATGGATGTCAAAACATCATTTCCTTAACAGTTTACTTGAGGAAAGGATGTATGTGATGCAACCAGAAGATTTTTTCAGTTCAATGATGCTAAAGGGTGTGCAAGCTCCAGCAATCCTTCTATGGGATGGAGCAAGCATCTCGGAGTTGGAATATACGCTTTGATGAGGTGATCAAAGTTTTTGGGTTTATACAAAGTTTACGAAAAACTTGTATTTACAAGAAAGTGAGTGGCAACACTATACATATTCTGATAAGTATATGTGGTTGACATATTATTGATCAGAAATAATGTAGAATTTCTAGCAAGCATAAACGGTTGTTTGAAAAGTTATTTCAGAGGAAGACCTAGATAAAGCTACCTAATTATTGGGCAACAAGATCTATAGAGATAGATCAAGATGCTTGATGAGACTTTCAATGAGTACATACCTAGACAAGATTTTGAAAGAGTTCAAAATGGATTAGTCAAAGAAGGAGTTCTTGCCTGGTTTGTAAGGTGAGGAGTTGAGTGAGACTCAAAGCTCGACCACGGCAGAAAAAAGAGTAAGTACGAAGGTCGTCCCCTATGCTTTATCCATAGGCTCTATATAGTATGCCATGTTGTGTACCGCATATGTGTGTGCCTTGCCATGAGTCTGTCAAGGGGTACAAGAGTGATCCAGGAGTGGATCACTGGATAGCGGTCAAGATTATCCTGAGTAGCTAGAGGACTAAGGAAATATTTCTCAATTATGGAGGTGATAACGAGTTCGTCGTAAAGGGTTACGTCGATGCAAGCTTTGACACCAATTTGGATGACTCTTAGTAGCAATCCAGATACGTATAGTGGAATAACCATTTGGAATAGCGCCAAGTGGATTGTGGTAGCAGTGTCTACAGTATGACATAGAGATTTGCAAAGTACACACAGATGTTAATGTCGCTAACCTGTTGACTAAAGACCTCTCTCACATGCGAAGCATGATTGAACACCAGAACTCATTGGGTGTTAGATTCATAACAATTTAAATCACATGGTGATGTGAGCTAGATTATTGACTCTAGTGCAAGTGGGAGACTATTGGAAATATGCCCTAGAGGCAATAATAAATTGGTTATTATCATATTTCCTTGTTCATGATAATCGTTTACTATCCATGATATAATTGTATTGATCGGAAACTAAGATACATGTGTGTATACATAGACAACAACATGTCCCTAGTATGCCTCTAATAGACTAGATCATTGATCAAAGATGGTCAAAGTTTCCTAGCCATGGTCATGAGATGTCATTTGATAACAGGATCACATCATTAGGAGAATGATGTGATGGACAACACCCAAACTATAAACGCAACATATGATCGTGTGAGTTTATTCCTACAGTTTTCTGCATGTCAAGTATCTATTCCTATGACCACGAGATCATGCAACTCACTGACACCGGAGGAGTACCTTGTGTGCATCAAACATTGCAACGTAACTGGGTGACTATAAAGGTCCTCTACATGTATCTCTGAGGGTGTCTGTTGAGTTGGCATGGATCAATACTGGGATTTGTTACTCCATGTGATGGAGAGGTATCTCAGGGCCCACTCGGTAATACAACATCGCAACAAGCCTTGCAAGCAATGTGACTAAGTGTTAGCCATGGGATCTTGTATTACGAAACGAGTAAAGAGACTTTCCGGTAACGAGATTGAACTAGGTATAGAGATACCGACGATCGAATCTCAGGCAAGTAACATACCGAAGAACAAAGGGAATGGCATACGAGATTAACTGAATCCATGACATAGAGGTTCGACCGATAAAGATCTTCGTAGAATATGTAGGAATCAATATGGGCATCCAGGTCACGCTATTGGTTATTAACCATAGATGTGTCTCGGTCATGTCTACATAGTTCTCGAACCCGCAGGGTCTGCACACTTAAGGTTCGGTGACGTTTCGGTAGTATAAAGTTATGTATGGTGGTGATAGAAGGTTGTTCAGAGTCTCGGATGAGATACCGGATGTCACGAGGAGCTCCGGAATGGTCCAGAGGTAAAGATTTATATATAGGAAGTTTTGTTTGGGTCACCGAAAAAGTTTCGGGCTCATCGGCAGTGTGCCGGGAATACCGGGGGACCATCAGGAGGGGTGTCTCAACCCAAAGGACCTCATGGGTTGTGGGAGGAGTCAAACCAGCCCCTGGTGGGCTGGACCAAGTCCCCACTGAGGCCCATGCGGCTAGGGGTGGGGAAAACCCAAAGGGTGGAGAGGTGGAAAAAGTTTCCAAGTGGAAAGGAGGAATCCTACTCCTAATAGGATTGGAGTAGGACTCCTCCACCTCCAATTTTGACCAAACCTTGAGGGTTTGAGGCTGCCTCCTCCCCTCCCTCCCTCCTATATATACTAGAGGTTTTAGAGGGAAGAGCTAACCCTAATTGCCACGTGCTGCCCTCTTCTTCCCTAGATCAGTTTCTCCTCTAGATTAGTTCCGCGGTGCTTAGGCAAAGCCCTGTAGGATTAGTTCACCACCACCGCCACCACGCCGTTGTGCTGCGGGAGAGCTCATCTACCACTCCGCTCCCTCTTACTGGATCAAGACAGTGGAGATCGTCATCGAGCTATATGTGTGCTGAACGCGGAGGTGTCGTTCGTTCGGCGCTAGATCGGAAAGACCGCGAACAAGATCGCGAGATGATTCGTGATTTGATCATGGGACGGATCGTGATGGGATCGCGGGGTGGATCGTGATCAGATCACAGGACAGATCGTGATGGGATCGCGTGACGCTCGGTGATTTGGATCGTGAAGATGTTCGACTACATCAACCGCATTTCTTAACGCTTCCCACTTAGTTATCTATAAGGGTATGTAGATCCACTCTCCCTCTCGTAGATGCTCATCACCATGGATAGAGCTTGCGTGTGCGTAGGAATTTTTTCCTCTCCCATGCAATGTTTCCCTACACCAGCAAGAGGACGTACATCCTTGAAGCCTTTTGGTGCTTCAATCTGCTCAATTGCTTTGATCTTGTCAGGGTTCGCCTTGATCCCGTGCTGAGACACAAAGAACCCAAGAAGCTTGCCGGACCGAACACCAAACACACACTTCTCGGGATTGACCTTCAAGTTGATCTTGTCCAGATTTGCAAACGTCTCTTCCAGATCTTGTACTAGAGTTGCTTTGTCCTTGGTTTTGACCACTCTGTCATCCATATAGGCTTCCATATTTCTATGTAGTTGAGGGTCAAAACCAATCTAGACTGCTCTTGCAAATGTTGAACCAGCACTTTTCAACCCGAAAGGCATATCTACAAAGCAATAGGTACCACACGGGGTGATAAATGCAGTCCTCTCTTCGTCCTCCTTGGGCATGAAGATCTGGTGGTATCCTGAATAAGCATTGAGGAATGACAGCAAATCACAGCCTGTAGTGGAGTCCACAATTTGGTCGATGTGTGACAAAGGGAAAGGATCTTTTGCGCAGGATTTGTTGAGATCTGTATAATCAATGCACAACCTCCATTTTACATTCGCCTTGCGCACTACAAATGGATTGGCCAACCGTGTTGGATGGTGCACTCCTCTGACCAAGCCTACCGCTTCCAATTTCCTGATTTCCACGGCAATAAATTCTTGCCGCTCCAAGGCTCGCTTCCTAACTTTCTGCTTGACAGGCCGCGCATGGGGACAGATGACAAGGTGGTGCTCAATTACCTCCCTAGGAACACCAGGGACATTAGATGGTTGCCATGCAAACACATCGACATTCGCCCGCAGGAAGGCAATGAACGCGCTTTCTTATTTGTCGTCGAGGGTGGAACTTATGGTGAAAGTTCCTCCTGTGTCATCCTCCTTGACAGCCACCTTCTTGGTTTCTGGTGGAGCTGCCTTGGATTTCTTGTTCTAGCCGGTGGAGCTCTCTGGCACATCATCGAGGGGAGCGCAACACTCTGAAGAGGCGCGCTTGCCGGAGAGTGCACCAGAGGCCTTGCCGATCTTCTCCCCCCTGAGAGCTTCAGTAGCAAGAGCAGGTGCCTTGGCGAGAGGTGCTGCAACTGCCTCCCGGTAAAGTTGGTCGGCAAAGATAAGTGCATCCTTCTTGTTAGAGTTGATCGTGATGATGCTGATCGGCCTGGGCATCTTCAACACATTGTGAGCATAATGTGATGCCGCCATGAACTTGGCCAGTGCCGGGAGTCCAAGGATCCCATTATACGGCAAGGGTATCTTGGCGATGTCAAAAACAATCTTCTCTGTTCTAAAGTTCATGTCACTACCAAATGTTACCGGCAATGTGATCTTGCTCTTCAGCGGAGACCTTCCCGGATTGATCCCCTGAAAAGTGTGTGTCTCCTCGAGATCTTAGTCAGGAATTTGCAACCTCTTGATCATATCAGGCGAGATTAGATTCAGGCTGGCCCCACCATCAACTAACATTTTCGTCACTTTGAGGTTGCGAATTGTTGGAGAAACCAACAATGGGAGACACCCAACCGTTGTTGTGCGATCAGGGTGACCCTCGGCGTCAAAAATGATAGGCGTGTGGGACTATCTCAGAGGCTTTCGGGCATCAACAGATGGTTCTGTCGCATTAATCTTGCGCGCCCACTATTTGAGTTGGCGGCGGTAGGAATGCAACGAGGCGCCTCCCTCGACGCACATGACATTTATAGCTCTCTAAAACTCATGCTAGTTGGACCCATCGTCCTCTTCATTGCCATCATCCTCCTCCTCTTCCTTGTCGCGGCCTCGAGCGGGCCTCTCTTGCTATGTGGTCTTGCCACGGTGACCTCCTTGGCCACCGCATTTCTTGCCAGACCCCTCTGCACCTTCTTGGGCCTTCTCCTTTTCTCACCCTATGTACTCAGCTTTCTGCCTCTCGGCAAGTTGCTTGACTTGTCAGCAGTTTTAGAGATCATGTCCCTTGGTGTGATGGATCTTGTAATACTTCCTGTCAGAGCCCTCCGTCTTGTCAGCAGCCGCCAAGGCCTAACAAGAGGCGCACTCAGCAAGATCCTTGTTGAGGTTGTCAACCTTTGTCTTCTTGGCAGGGTTGGGGTTGCCGGATTCCTCGAAGGAAATCATGGCCTTGTCCTTACATTCTCGTTCCACCGTCGGACTTTCCTTGTCGGGGCGGTAGTGTCTTTGTCAGAGTCAACTCCAGCACCGGCATCCTCGCTGAGGAGTCTCCCCCTTCTTCATCTCGATCACACCTATCAGCCAGGGCGTCGAGCTCGGCGACATCCTTGACCTTTTTCATCGCCAGCTCTTCGCGCATCATGCGGTTACGCACGTTCTGATGGAATGCGCTGATTACAACAACATGATGAACGTTTGAGATGTTGTGATGTATGCGGATGAATCTCTGAATATACTTGCGCAAGGTTTCACCTTCCTTTAGGGGGATGAGATGCAAATCGCTTGCTTGACCAGGAGCTTGGTGGCCTCCGATAAAGGCACCAACAAACTCATGGCACGGGTCCTAGGAAGAAATGGAATTATCCCACAGATGCATCAACCATGACCTGATTTGGGCTTGAGAACCAATGGGAAGTAGTTGGCGAGTATCTTGTTGTCGCGAGCCCCGGCAGCCTGCACCGTGATGGTGTAGATCCTCAAGAACTCCAACGGGCGGGTCTTGCCGTCGTATTTCTCCGGGAGCTCCGGTTTGAACATGCGGGAATTGGGCCACTGGACTCGCAGCACCTCACGGGTAAATACTGGACAACCTACCTCATAAGGTAGGTCGACAAGATACCCTCGCACAGGATTGTCTATAGTGGGCCATGCGCGCTTATCGGGTTGATGGCGTGTTTCCCACCGCCGCTCAATGGCGGTCTGAGTGTTCCCTTTGGTACTCTCCCGAAGAACTTGATATTACTTGTAGCAAGTTCGCGGATCAGACGGCACCGTGGAGTCATCACCACCAGCGCCTACCGGCTGAGTCAGTGATTGCTGTTGTCACCGTGGAGGACAGTGCATCGTGGTCGTCCCACCTCCGGCCTTGTCGCCATTAGTGCGCACTGACTCGACGGACCGCTTCTGCGAGGGCTCCGCCTACTACGGTCTAGCCCTATTAGCGAAGCTGATGAGGCTCTGGATAGTAGCTCTCCGCTCATCAAGCCTCTTTGCCGCAGGAGGGAAATTCAGGAGCAGCTTTGCTCGCGGCAATGCTTCTGCTGACGAGGTTGGCAACAGAAGGTGCGATGAACATGAGGTGTTGTGCCTCCTAACTGTGTTACAAGGAGTTCCATCACGGTCCCGCGACCATGTGCCACGTCGTCAGCATTTTGGCACGCATGTTGGTCCCACACATCTCGGGAGTGACGTGCAGGGGTCATTCCATGGGGGCGCTTAGAACCACCGACATCACGGCGCTGCTCATCGCACACGATCTGAGAAGGTCGCGACGTATGCGTCGGCATAGGTGTCTTGGAAGGCGCCCTATCGTCTCTGGAGTTCACTGTGCCGCCCTGTCACACCCAAGAGGCGGTCCTATCCTTATTTTGGCATGAGGGCCTTGACGGGGATAGAAGCGCATCTCGATGCGTTCGCAAGAATGGATATCATTACAAGTACATGTACGGAAGAGATGAGTATATGGAATTGGCTTACACTCGCCACAAGCTACATCAGAGTCACATCAATAAATCAACACACAAAAGAGCAGGGTCCGACTATGGAAGAAATCAAACAATAAAATGACATCCACCCTTGCTATCCCAGGCTGCCGCCTGGAACCCATCCAAGATTCAGGAAGAAGAAGAAGAAGAACTCCAAATCAAATCAAGCAACGCGCTCACGTAAAATCATCGCATTACCTGTACCTGCAACTATTGTTGTAGTAATTTGTGAGCCATAGGGACTTAGCAATCTCATTTCCAAAGGTATCAAGACTATTAAAGCTTAATAGGTGAGGTATGGTTAAGTGGTGAGGCTGCAGCAAGCGACTAAGCATTTATTTGAGTGGCTAACTTACGAGTACAGAAAGTAAAGTATGGTGGTCTACGCATAAGGGACGTGTACTAGTTATGATCACTAATGATCCTGAACACCTACTTACGTCAAACATAACCCCACCGTGTTCTCTTTCGGATAAGAACTCACGAAAAGAGACAGTCACGGTTACGCACACAGTTGGTGTGTTTTATTAGAGTTTACTTCAAGTTTGCTATGACCGGGTGTTAAACAAATTATCCAAGTTTGCCACATAACCGCGGGCACGGCTTCTCGAAAAGATTTAACCCTGCAGGGCTGCTCCAACTCATCCATCACAAATTAACCACACACAGCGGGAATAACCTCAACCACAGGTCTCGTAATCTTCCTAGGCAATTCCAAAGGAAATCCGACACCTCGAGATATCTCGAAGAAGATCAGAGTTCCTCACTCAAGACATTTGAGGAAGGTAAAACAAATCCAGCAAGGCCACCCGGCGTGTCGACGAACCAGATAGGAGCCGCGTATCTCGTTCTCAGGACACGACCATATGAGCACAGCGTACAGTGGCCTGATAGAAATCTCCCGAGTTGCCCCGGGTTGGCCCCGCACACGACTCTAGTTTGGACCAACACTCATGAGGAGCACTGGTCCGGGTTGTTGATTAAGATCCGCGGGTACCGGCCGGTCCCTATGCAATTTTATTAATTATTAGGCAAATGTAGTACCAATGTTGGGCCTTGCCAGACAAGTTTTATCCCAAAACGAAAATCATGGGGGTCCCCATAACAACCCCGAGCATGTTAGGAGCGCTCAATTATGGAACATAACACCGGTTCACAAGTAACTAGGGGCGCCAAGAGTGGAACAAAACACCGAGCAAAAGGCCAAGCCTTCCACCCTTTACCAAGTGTATATGTGCATTAAATTGAATAGCAGCAATATTGTGGTAACAAAAGAATGTCCATGTTGACACATGGAAGCAAATGCACCTGCAGCTAGAAACGCTATAAGAAGGACTGAGCAAGCGGTAACATAGCCAAACAAAGGTTTGCTGGGATGTGGAGGGGTTAGAGGCTTTTCATGGCAATGTTGGGAGGTTTATCAAACAAGTGGTAGGTAGCATGACATAACGATACAAAACGAGACATCTAGCATGGCAATGATAGTAATGGTATCCAGTGAAATGTGTCATCTTGCCTGAGATCCCGGTCGGAAGAAGAATGAGTCCATGAAGAAGACGAGCCAACGTAGTCGAACGAATCCTCACACTCCGAACGCTTTCGGAACTCTATCGAGAAGAAGCAATCCGAAACAAACAATCAACATAAGATACACCACAACATTTGCATGACACGATGCGCAAACAATATGATGCATGTCCGGTTTAAATATGCAAGGCATGACAATACACATCAAACAACTTCTACACATTAAAGTAAAGCTCAATATGCAACGAGGTGAAGCATAAGTAAACTAACTATTTAGTTCACTGCATATTGACGAAACTCCATGTTCGAATTATTTAGTTCACTCTTGTTAGGTAAATGACAATATTAAATGTTGTTAAACATTGCAAGAGGTGAAGCATAAGTAAACTAACTATATAGGCATTTTTAAATGAGGCCGGAAACAACTTATAGTATTTCCGAAACGACCTCATATGTTAATTTCGAAATTATTCCAGATCTGAACTAATCATATTTTATATTTGTAAAAAAACAGAATAAAGTATACCATGCAATTCTACACGTCATTCTAGTCGATTTACATATATGGAACACCTCAAACGGAGCTATGGTCTAAAAGATATCAGCAATGCAAGATGCACATGTCATGAATGCAAATGCATGGGAAATACCATCACAAACATTTCAAAACATGAATTCAGCAAGCTATTATGAAACGAAATGAGATTTTAAGCAAGTTTCATATATGGCATGTCCAAAACGGAGCTACGGTTCAACCACAAACACCACAACAAGTTTTAATTGAAATCTGCCCAAAACAGCAACTTAGCATTTTGCACACATGAAAACAACAAGTTACAATATTCTAAAATGCACAAAACAAGCATGAGACAGTAGAATTTAACACACACTTCATTTCATCTTGACATATCATAAACAAAACATGCATGGATCACTTGGTAGGAAGCTCACAAGGTGGCTACATGAAAACAGTTTCAGACTTGGTGAAAATAGCAGTTTTTGGCAGTACAGTTTTTATCACGAAGGCATATTGACAGCAGTAAAACTATATGCTACAGACCATATTATGGCATGAAACTTAACAGCATGATAAAGGACAACATCCACTACAAATAACTCCATTACACCTACCACAAAAGGGTTCTAGAACACTAGCAAAACACATGGCAAGACAGTAACAAAATTTTACAGATTCCAGACTTAGAAATATTTTGGACCCTCAAAATAGCAGAATTTTATAGCAAGGTGACAACAACAAAATAACACCTATACATGCATTTCCATGACAAGCAAAATGTCTAGGGGCTAGGACACATATCAAAGGGCATATCTCATGTTCAAAACTATTTCATACCATGCATGGATTAAATCCCACAAAATTAACAAAAGGGCATCACGGCATAAATGACATGCATGCAAAAATGCTCAAATGACAAAACTAAATGCACAGGTAATTCCTATGGATTTTTCTACCCCAAAAACATATATAATATGAATGGTTCATATAGAAAACTAATCACACTTAATTATGCAATCACTATGGCCTAATCATCTTACAGCAAGGCATTTATGCAAAAATAAATGCAAACACCATGCCAACATTTTTATCATGCATGAAAATGCGATGCCGACAATATGAACATTTTTAATATATGGTTTGATTAATCCCGATGCATGTTAAATAAATATGCGAAATGCAAAATCATGTCGAATATGCGAAATGCAGGAAAATGGTATGTTAAATATCTTAGGCATGGATGAAAATGGCATCTAATTAATCTACACAATTTTCTAATCATTTATATATAGAACATTTTAATACGACTTACGGATTATTATCTATAGACGATTTAAAATGCAATGGTTCTATACACGAAAATAAAAATAAAAACGCAAAAGGGGGGGCTGGGCTCACCTTGTGCGCCTTGGCCCATTCGATGGCAGGCACTGTTGGGCCGCGCGGGCGAGGCCGAGGCCCACGTGGGGGCGAGCGGGCGAGCGCTGGGGTCAACGGAGCGAGAGCGCTCGCGTTGTCCTCCTCCCGATGGAGGCAGCGAACCAGGGCGACGGCGGGGCTGCATCGGCAGCGGGCTGGCACGGGGAGGCTGGGATCTGGCCGTAGGAAGGTCCGGCGGTGACGGGAGGCCGGTGGTGGAGCTCTTGGGCGGCCATGGCGACCTGTGGGAGGGAGAAGGGAGTAGGGGTGAGAGGGTAGAAGAAGGGAAGGGAAGGAGAGGAAGAAGAGAAGGCGGCGGCCCGGCGGGCAGCAGGGCGACTGGCGGCGGTTGCTTCGGGCTCCGGCGAGCGGCGGCGGCGCGGCCTCGGAGCGGGGCTGGCAGCTACGGTCAACGGGGAGCTCGGGAGCTGCCATGGGAGCTGCGGGAGAAGCTCGGGACGGGCCCAGATGGGCTTTCCCGGGCTCAGATGGGCTCGGGCAGGCCTGACAACTGGAGGAGGGAGAAGCTAGGGTTTGGCACGGGATTCGAGGAGGGATTAGGGTTGGCTGCCCAATTTGGAAGGGAAGGGTCTATTTATAGGTTTCGGGGCTAGGGATGACGGTCTCTGTCCGATTTTGGACCGCCGGATGTCGATTCGACGGTCCGGAAGCGGAGGGGGGGTTATGGTGACTGTGCAGATGGGCTAGGAGGGAAGAGAGGGAAGTTTACGACCCGTGACACGAAGTTTTAAAACACCGACAACGTCCGATAAACCGACGACCGCACTGCTACGACTGACCGACGGGGTATCAAACGAACTCGAAACGTGACGAATTTCGACAGGCGGTCTACCTAGACTATAACAAGACCGCATGCCAAGGTTCGACCCAATCCAAGAATTTTGTTAGCGCGCATTAAAATGGTTTTATTTAAATGATGCCATGGGCGCGTGCACGTGTGGTTGGTCTCAACGGGCAACAGCAAGAACAGAGAGAACCAGCAACTACGAACGGATGCAAGCTTTCGAAAACGGGTGACAATGCAATGCAGATGATGCAAATGATGCGATGATGAATGCAAGAATAAAACAAAACACAAACGAGAACGGAAATAAAAGGGGAATCTTCTGGAATCTTCTAGAGCATCGGTCCCGGGCTGTCACATGCTCGTAGGCCGCAAGGCTCTGTCTTGAGATCCAGCGGAGCGTGGATTGCCACCGTCACTGCGAACGGTGCCGTTGGCTTGGCCTTGATCACCAAAACGTCGTGGAGGCTCGAGGCCTCCACTTGCATCCGCACCGCCGCCCGTCTGAGTGGCTACGGGCGTGCAGGATGTGGGCAGGTCAACTGCCATGAAAACCTTCTTCTTGGGGGCCATGGCGATAAAGACGATGAAGGAACTGGCGCAATGATCGTGTGATCAGGTTCACACAACCTCGCATCCCTACATGGCGTGCCAAAGATGTCAGTGCACGACACCTATGGGATCGCGAGGATCCCTATGTGGTTCGGTGGAGAGAACGTACGCACAAAGAGCAGATCAAACGAACGACGCGAGGGGAGATCTTTACCTAGGTTTGGACCGCTGAGAAGCGTGAAACCTACTCCTGCTTTAGTGTATTGTGAGTGTTTTTAGGGTTCTGGCTACAGGAGTGCTATGAGCAGTCGTTACGCGCATGATCTAGAAGGTGAAATAAAAAGTCTCCTCTCGTAACGCCTTGGGCCTCCTTTTATACGACTACAGGGATCCCAACAGTGGTGTACCATGCATGCACGAGGTGCACAGTGCTACAGTGTTATCATACCTAACACTGGTGTAGGACAAATGCATTTAATGCTTCGTCAGGTGTCCCTGACCTTCTACGGGGCAGGACAGGAGCCTGTCCCATCAGCACCGCTTAGCTTCTCCATCGCCAGCGCCTCGACATGTATCCTGGTGGGTCGACACCTGGCCTATGTGCTGGCAGGGTGGCGAGGCCTTGCCAGGTGCACTCCTTGCCGGGGCTCCGCATGTCACCCCGGCAAGATCTTGACGGGTTTCCAGCCTTTGGCCTTCGGTCTTGTGCTTGTTGACTTCAATGTTCCTTGACGTCTTCATATTTGCTTCGAGTAGTCCCCTGGTAGGCCTTGCCGCTGGTGTGGCTACAACTTCCCGTGCACAAGTATGGGGTACTAAAAAGCCCAAACTTTAGTACACCGACAATGAGTATTGAAGTGGAAAGTAAATACAATCATGTAAGCAAAGGAAGTGCAGGAAGATCAAACGCAATTGGAGACACAATGTTTTTTTCCCATGGTTCCGATAGGTGGTGCTATTGTACATCCACGTTTATGGAGTCTTCAACCCAAGGAGGGTAACCGTCGTGAGAGTCCATGCATGACTCTACCCACGGAGGGTTTTGATAGTGTCAAAACTGGCGGATCTCTGGTACGGGGTCCCAAGCTATGAGACTAGAATCGATGGTAACAGTTGACGAAGGAGACGGTGTTTACCCAGGTTTGGGCCCTCCTATGGAGGTAATACTCTACGTCCTACTTGGTTGTATTGATGATATGTGGATTACAGAGTTGATCTACCTCGAGATCGAATAGCTAATACATAGATGAGATGTCCTCTCTCTACAACCTAAAACCCTCCGGCTTATATAGACGCCAAGGGTACCTAGGGTTTTCACATGGTCGGTTACACGTCGAAGGGATAAACATGCCCATTCACTACTCCAAACCTAGAGGACACGCCACGATTCATGGAGCTTCCTTCCTGGAGACGGGGCCTTCGATCAATCCAATGCTCGGCAAGCGGCCCATACAGTCTGGCCCATAAGAAACAGGTCAGCCTCCCGAGGACCCCTTAAACCAGAACTCCCTCAGTAGCCTCTGAACTTGCCTCCAATGCCAAGGGTCTTAGCTCCAGCCGCTTCGTATAATCAGAGTCTTCGGCTTGCTGGGCGAGTTCTTCCCTCCGAGTTTAGTTCAGCCTCTGATGACATGTAGTTTTCTTATTAGAGGCTCGTCCGAACACCGTGAATAGCGTAGCCCTGAAGGCCAAACGTCAAGGAGTAAGTAGTCTTCCCTAACAACCTTTCTGATGAATGGTCACAGCCAACCACGATCGCCAAATCAGTTGCAAAAACTCGATTCGCGGTTCGAGGCCATTTTCGTCAGCATGATCCATCAATGCACAGATTGTGCCCCATTTCACACGGGATATGTTTAATCACACGTTTATAACAGCACGCACGTCTTGGGAAGCGGATGGATTCACGGCACAGTAAAGGTACGCTAAACGGCGATAATCCTCATAAAAGGGAAAGAAAACCCCAAGGCCTAAAAACGCTTCCCATTCGCATCCTCTGCTTCCCCAATGTCCTAAGCTTCCAGAGCACAGATCTAGGTTTTCCACAACTCCCCCTCCGAGCTTCAATGGCAAGTGGGAGGCTTCCACGATCACCGACTGGGACATCGAAGACCTCAAGGACGCCAGCTACCTCCCCGTCAACGTCTACCACCGCGCGTCGGAGAAGGGCCAGGTGGTCCCCCCTCCCAAGCTGGGCGAGAGGGTGGTCTTCGTCCCTCACTTCATCCAGTGACCGAGCTTCCCTCTCCACCCCTTCAGCAAGGGGCTCATGTTCTTCTATGATCTCGACTTCCACGACCTCCCGTTGAATCCTTCATGCACATATCGACCTTCATCATTGTCTGCGAGGTCTTCTTGCAAGTCAAGCCAAACTTGGGACTATGGCTCAATATATTCAATATCAAGCCGAAGTGTGTTGCAGGCAAACACGCAGACTGCAGACGGGTTATCATCAGCAAACTCCCCCGCATCGGATGGCCATCCGGCACCTTCATCGACACCATCAAAATATGGCAAAAAGAGTGATTTTATATCACCAAGCCAAGGGAGGAAGGCCGAGCTGCTCTGGCCGAATTTAGATCCAGTCCCCCCACCAGAGTGACCTCATGGCTCCGAAAGGGCCTCGACTGTGGGTCGGATAAGGAGGTACACAACCTGCAGAAGCGCATCACCTCCATGATCAAAGGCAATATCGAGCTGGCCAACATGGTCCAGATTATGCTCCGGTGGCGCATCCTTCCCTGCCAGCACCGGGACTCTCCCATGTGGGCTTATCACCGGGACTCTCCCATGTGGACTCTCCCATGTGGGCTTATCAGCTATTCATCAGCCATGCATCCTTCCCAAGCAGTGGAAGGCGTTGTTCAAGGCATAGGAGAACTGACCAGCCGAGGAGGAGGATCAGGGTCTACACGCCGATAACCCTCCTTCCCAGGTACATCATAGTTCTGTTTGATCGGCTCTATTTTTCCTAAAGAAAATCTAAGCACCTTTCCGATCACTTCTGCAGAAATGGCTAAACAAGGCCATGGGTATTGACTGCCCGGTGCCTCAGCCTGAAGACATCAGGTCCAGGCTATTGTCAGAGATGCTCGTCGTGGCTCCTTACAAGGTGCCACCAAAGAAGGAGAAGAAGAATAAGAAACTAGGCCGACAGGGCCTTCGTATCAAGGACCAGCCAGATGGTGCGTTCGAGGAAAGCCATGCCTCCTCTAACCAAGAAGAGGAGCATGAGGAAAAGGGGTAAGGCGATTCCCCCTCGCAAGAAAGAGGGCGGTGTCATTGGATGCCACGGAGGATGTACCTCCTCCTTCTCAAAGAAAGCGCGTCAAACACAGGTGATCTTGTCCGACGATAGTTTGGACTCGGATACCGAGTCTGACGACTTCGAGAGGGTTATGTCGGTGTCAAAACTGGCGGATCTCAGGTAGGGGGTTTCAAGTTGTGAGACTAGAATCAATGGTAACAGGAGACAAAGGAGATGATGTTTACCCAAGTTCGGGCCCTCATATGGAGGTAATACCCTACGTCCTTCTTGATTGTATTGATGATATGTGGGTTACAGAGTTGATCTACCTCGAGATCGAATAGCTAAACCCTAGATGAGTTGTTCTCTATCTACAACCTAAAACCCTCCGGCTTATATAGACCCTGAGGGTACCTAGGTTTACACATGGTCGGTTACACATCGAAGGGATAAACATGCCTATCTACTATCGACATTTTGGAGGACACGACACGGCTCCTTGAAGCTTCCACCCTACCAACGGGGCCTTCGCTCATCCAATGCTCATCTAGCGGCCCACACAGTCCGGCCCGTGAGAATAGGTCGGCTATCCGAGGACCCCTTAAACCAGCACTCCCTTAGTAGCCCCCGGAATGGCCTCCAATGCCGAGGTATATCTAAACAATCTTTGTGTGTCGTGGTCTTTGGCTTGCGAGGCGAGTCCATCTACTCCTTCTTGTTCGGCAACCGACCAATCATCGATGAAATCCCAAGCATCACGAGTTCGCCAGGTCCATTATAATAACCATCAACGTTTCTCGATTTCGCACGTCATAGGGAGACGAGCGGTTCAGTGATTTTGTACAAGACTACCCCTTCGCAATGGAGGCACCACCCATTTAAACAAACAGAATAATGGTCTAGGCCACATCCTCTTCCTCCTCCCCATCAACAAAACTCCCAGCAGAAGATCACCACGAAAAAACATGGCAAGCACCCCTAGCTCTTCCTCGTGCCCTTACGGCTCCCGTCCCAGGGATTGGATCAGTTGCTCTATATCGCTCCTGCCACTGCGTAATCTGGAGACCCAGGGGTACCTTCACTGCGTAATCTGGAGACCCAGGGGTACCTTCCTTCCTCGGATCTGGCAGTGACCCACGCAGGTTTATCTTCTTTCAATGATGAAGTTTTCGCGGAGAATTACCCAATCCCCAAAGGGGGGCAAAGCGTATTCTTCGTGCCCTTTCTTCTGTGGGGTCTCGGGTTGTAACAGCCCCGGACCGACGCTCCGGAAGATTCCCCTTTTATTTCCGTTCTCGTCCGTGATTCGTTTTATTGTCCTATTCATCATCGCATCATTCGCATCATCGGCATAGCATCATCACGTGTTTCTGAAAACTTACATCTGTTCGTAGTCGCCGGTTCTCTCCGTTCTTGTCGTTGCCCGTTTGAGACCAACCACACATGCACGCGCCCGCGGCATCATTTAAAAAAATGTTTTAAAAGGCGCACTAGAAATATTCTCAGATTGGGTCGAGACTTGGCGTGTGGTCTTGTTTTATTGTAGGTAGGCCAACTGCCAAATTTCGTCGCAATCAGAGTTCGTTTGATATTCCTATGGTTGCCCGTAGCGGCACAATCATCGGCTTATTAGTCGGACGTTTCGGTTTTGCAAACTCCGTTGCCCCGCCTTCATTCTCGCTCTCTTCTCAACATTGGCCCACTCCACACACAGACCACCAACCTTGCCCCGATCCGGCCATCCGATTGCGATCGCACGGCCGAAATCGGCCCTGAAAACCCCTAACCCTAGCCCTAATTAGTATAAATAAACCCCTAGCCTACCCTGCCTCGAAATCCGCGCCCTCCTAACCCTAGCCGCCACTTGGCCATCCTCCTCTCACCCCCAGCTGCCGGGCTCGCCCAGGCCCATCTGGTGGCCCGCCTGGGCCCGAATCCCCGCCGCCACTCCCCGCATGCGCCCGAGCGAGCTCCCACAACCCCGCTCTCGCTCGACCACGTCCTCCCTAGCGCCCTGCTGCCAGCCTCGCCCGCGTCAACCCCGCCGAAGCCACTGTCGCCGGCATCCGGGCGGCCCCGCCGCCAGGCCAGAGCCGTCGTCGTTGCCCCCCTGCTTAACGTCTTCCCCGATGGAGGGCTCCCGCCCTCTCCGCCCCATGGTGGCCGCCATCGCTCCGAGCTCGCAGATCTCATCATTGTCGTTGGGAATGGAGGTGCAGCCACCGGATCCGTGATCCCCTCAGCAGGATCTATCCATCCCCGTCTCGGGCCAATGCATGCACGCCAGAGATCGGGATCCAGCGCCGCTAGTTCATCCTGGTCGGGAGGACGACGACCACGACTCAGCCCTCGCCCAGTCGCCCACATGGGCCGCGTCGCCCCGCCAAGGCCCAGCGCACCTCCTCCGCCCATGTCAATCGGCCCAACCAGCCACTCCGCTGACCTGGGCCCGAGGCCCAGCTTGGTGAGCGCCACCCCTATGCTCCGCCCTGGCCGATGCCCTGTTATGTTGCGCTCGAGCTGTTAAGCCCGTTTCAAAGCGGTTTTGGCCCAATAGTACTTTTTCCCAGATGAACGTCTTATCTATTTAAAATGGAATCGCATATTTTCAGAAAAAAATATTAATGTCCATTGCTCATAAATAAGTAATCGTGCACCATATCAAAATATTTTTAATATGTAAAATATGTAGAATTTTGTGTAGAATATTTATAGCCCGTTTTCGCAAAATGATAAAAATGTTTAACATGTCGTTTTCTGTTAATTTTGCATATATGTCATATTTTGTATTGCGCATATATATTTAGTCATGCATCCGAATTATTCGAACTCTATATGTAAATGTGCATATGGATAGTATCACATTTTCATGCATGATAAAAATATGAATATGATGTTTGTATTTTATTTGCATAAATAACTTGCTAAAACGGTTTAGGTCTTAATCCCGCATAATTGTTGTGTCATTTTGCTAATATGAAAACCCACATATTATATATGTTTTCGGGGTAGAAAAATCCATAGAATTTATCTCTGCACTTTGTTTGGTCATTTGAGCAAGTTGTGTGCATGTCATTTTTGCTATGATGCTCTTTTGCTATTTTCGTGTGATTTAATCCATGCATGATATGAATTGTTGTTGAACAGGAGATATGGTCTTGGACATGTGTGCTAGGCCCTGGTCATTTTGGTGCTATAGAAATCCATGTTTAGGTGTTGTTTTCTTGTTGCCATCATGCTATAAAAATTATGCTGTTTTGAGATGCTAAAATATTTCTAAGTCTGGAATCTGTAACATTTTGTTGCTGTCTTGCCATGTGTTTTGCTAGTGATCTAGAACCCCTTTGGGGCAGCTATAATGGAGTTATTTGTAGTTGATAATGTCCTTTAGTATTTTGATAAGTTTCATGCCATAATATTCCCTGTAGCATGTAGTTTCACTGCTGTCAATATGCCTTTGTGATAAAAACTGCACTGTTAAAAAACTGCTATTTTCACTAAGTCTGAAACTGTTTTCAATTAGCAAGGTTGTGAGTTTCCTACCATGTGATCCATGCCTCTTTCGAGTATGATATGTGAAGATGAAATGAAGTGTGTGTTATGCTACTGGCCCATGCTTAGTTTGTGCATTTTAGGATCTTGTAGCTTGTTGTTTTCATGCGTGCAATATGCTTTGTGACTGTTTTTGGCAGGTTTGCTCTAAACCTTGTATGGGTGTTTGCGGGTGAACCATAGCTACGTTTTGGGCATGACATATATGAAACTTGCTTAGAATTTAATGTAGTATCATAATATCATGATGCATTCATGATTTGGAATGTTTGTGATTGTCATTTTCATGCATTTTGCATTCATGACATATGCATCTTGTGAAGGTCATATCTTTTAGACCGTAGCTCCAATTGAGATGTTCCATATATGTAAATCGACTAGAATGACATGTAAAATTGCATGGTATGCTTTATTCTGTTGTTTAAAAAAATATAAAATAGGGTTAGTTCAGATCTGGACCGATTTTGAAATTAACATATGGGGTCATTTCGAAAATGCTATAAGTTGTTTTCGGCCTCATTTAAGATGCCTAGATAGACAGTTTACTTATGCTTCACCTCTTGACATGTTTAACAACATTTAATATTGTCGTATACCTAAAGAGAGTGAACTAAATAATTCGAATGTGAAGTTTCATCAATATGCAACTCGTTGCATATTGAGCTTTACATAATGTGTAGAAGTTGATTGTTGTGCTTGCCATGCCTTGCATAATTAAACCGGACATGCATCATATTTGTTTGCGCATCATGTCATACATATGTTGTGGTGTACCATGTGTTGATTGTTGTTTTCGGATTGTTGCTTCTTGATAGAGTTCCAAAAGTGTTCGGAGTGTGAGGATTCGTTCGACTATGTTGACCCGTCTTCTTCATGGACTCGTTCTTCTTCCAAGCGGGATCTTAGGCAAGATGACACATTTTCCTGGATACCACTACTATCATTGCTATGCTAGTTGTCCCGCTATTATCGTTATCTCTCGCTACCTACCACTTGTTGACAAGCCTCCCAACATTGCCATGATAAGCCTCTAACCCTCCACCTTCCTAGCAAACCTTTCTTTGGCTATGTTATCGCTTGCTCAGCCCTTCTTATAGCATTTATAGCTGCAGGTGCAATTGCTTCCATGTGAAAACATGGACATTCTTTTTTCATCACAATATTGCTACTATTTAATTTAAGACACTTATACACTTGGTAAAGGGTGGAAGGCTTGGCCTTTTGCTCGGTGTTTTGTTCCACTCTTGCCGCCCAAGTTACTTGTGAACCTGGGTATGTTCCATAATTGAGCACTCCTAACATGCTCGGGGTTGTTATGGGTACCCCCTTGATTTTCGTTTTAGGATAAACCTTGTCTGGCAAGGCCCAACATTGGTACTACATTTGCCTAATAACTAATAAAATGCATAGGGACCCGACGGCACCCACGAATAATTTAATCAACCCTCGGGACAGTGCTCCTCATGAGTGTTGGTCCAAACTAGAGTCGTGTACGGGGCCAACCCGGGGGAACTCAGGAGATTTCTATCAGGCCACTACACGATGTGCTCATCTGGTCGTGTAATAAGAACGAGATATGCGGCTCCTATCGGGTTCGTCAACATGTCGGGCGGCCTTGCTGGATTTGTTTTACCTTTCTCGAACGTCTTGAGTGAGGAATTCCAATTTTTCTTCGGGCTATCTCGAGGTGGCGTATTTCCTTTGGAATTGCCTAGGAAGATCACGAGATTTGTGGTCGAGGATATTCCCGCTGCGTGTGGTTAATTTGTGATGGACGAGTTGGAGGACCCCTGCAGGGTTAAATCTTTCGGAAAGCCATGCCCGCGGTTATGTGGCAACCTTGGATGCTTTGTTTAACACCCAGTCATAGTAAAATTGAAGTAAACCCTAAAAATATACCAACTGTGTGCGTAACCCTGATTGTCTCCTCTCGTGAGCTCTTATCCGAGAGAGAACATGGTGGGGTTATCTTTGATGTAAGTAGGAGTTCAGGATCACTTATTGATCATTGCTAGTTCACGTCCGTTATGCGTAGACCACCATACTTTACATTCTGTATTAGTAAGGTAGCCATTCAAATAAATGCTTAGTCGCTTGTTGCAGCCTCACCACTTAACCATACCTCACCCATTAAGCTTTAATAGTCTTGATACCCTTGGAAATGAGAATGTTGAGTCCCCATGGCTCACAGATTACTACAACAACAGTTGCAGGTATAGGTAATGCGATGCTCTGACGTGAGAGCGATGCTTGTTTTGATTTGGAGTTCTTCTTCAATCTAGGATGTGTTCCAGGTGGCAGCCTAGGATAGCAAGGCTGGATGTCATTTTATCGTTTGATTTCGTCCGTAGTCGGACCACCCTGCTCTTCCGTAAGATGTTTGAGAATGTTGTTGTATTGATGTGATATTGATGTAGCTTGTGGCGAGTGTAAGCCAATTCCATATACTCATCTCTTTTGTACATGTACTTGTAATGATATCCATTCTTGCAACACGACGAGATGCGCTTCTATCCCTGTCGAGGCCCTCGTGCCAAAATAAGGATAGAATCGCATCTTGGGCATGACACGGGTTTCCCATTCACCCATTCTTGAGAGGGTTACTGGAATTTTATGTGATCCAACTCCACCATCTCACTCTAGGATCTATTCTGCACATCTCGGGCTTCTTCGCCCATTGCGAGATGTTCCTGGGCTGCGAGGCACATTTTGAACTATGGAGGAAGTACTTCTGCCTCGTCCCTTGAACTCGGGACAAGACAATCTTGGAGGTCGGCGGAGCCGAAGTATGCCGCATAGCGGGGACGGGGTATCTGGTGGGGACACCAAAGGAGTTCAAAGAATGGTCTTCAGAATGGTTTTATATCAAAGATGTGCCCCTGTTCGATCTAGCTCGGAGGGGTCTGCTAGAATACTCTGGTGCTCCCTTGAAGAAAAGGTACAACTGGCGGCCGAGGAGTTCGTCCCAAGAGGACAGTGTTGAAGTGCAACGCTTGGCAGCCCAGGTGAGATTACTAGCCCACCACAAGTTGACCATGAACGACGTCATGGCCGCCGCCATCACCCGGTGCGTGCAGCCTCTTCAGTAGAGGATACACCCCTTGGGGCATTACAACGAGACAAGCGACACCATACGCTCTCGAAGACTAGGTCCTGCCGATCAGACAACATTGTCCGCTGCACTTGCCAACCTATACAAAGGGGAGCAAGAAGATTTTATTCGGTGGTCGACCAAGGAGGGATATTCAAGCAACTATCCCATCGAATGGTTAAGCCTTTCACCTTTGTGAACAAAGTTCGGGTTTCCATTTTGTCCCTTTTTTGACCAAAGTCTTTGGCTTCATGTGAACAGGATTGGAGAAGCTTCATTGAGATAGTTAACTGTCTGACTCCTCAGCCCGAAGACTATTCCCACGATGATGATCCGGCTTTTATGAGGACCCAGATCTGTCAATGGAGCTTGAAGACGGGGTCTTCTAACAGGAGAGTCTTAACCGCTCCAAGGTGGCTATCATAGCCGATTACCCTGGATCGTTCCCTTCTCTTGCGACAAACAAGAATAAGAAAAGCTCATCCGGCAAAAGGAAAGCATGCTCCAACGCCCTGAACACGCCGGATCCTACACCCAAGCGTCATTGATCCGCGCATCATATGTCGGTAATGGTAGCAGTGCCCAGATATGAAAGCAACATGGATCCGACAAATGAGCTGGCTATGAGGACGAGTCCGTCCACTTGCTCAACCCAAAGGTATTTTGTTTGTTTGTTTATTTATTATCACAACCAATAGATCCTCAGAGCAGATATCGAAATTCTCAGGCAAAAAACTCAGCCTTCCTCTGCCGAGGAGGCTGCCAGGGTGTCCGGGGAAGCTGAAAACTCCAGGGCTTCGGCTAAAGCTGAACCTACTATGGAGGTTCCCATGGTCAATTCGGCCCCTGCTGATTCCGGTGATTCTATGTCCGTTACCAAATCCGAGGTAGGAAGCAGCATGAATCATCGGCGGCGAGAGACCCTGCGTCACCCAGCATTCTCCGAACAGGAGTTTAGTGCTCTAAGCACGACGGACGCGCACATCGGTACCACCCGAGCTCGGTTCAGGGACGCCATGAAATTGATATCGTCTAGCCTGCAGGTAAAAAATCGGTTTTGTAGAGTTCGAACACTCAAGTAAACCTAGTAGCCCCCGAGCCTTAAATTGCTCGAAACTACCGCATTAAGGGTCGTTGTGTTGTTTTCTTGCTAATGCAGGTCTTGAAGCAGCAGAGCGAGCAACTAGCCAAGGAACTAGAAGACATCCGAACAAAGGTGGAATCTGTGAAGGCCGAATTGGAGCAGGTGAAGTGCCGCTCCACCTAGTGTATGACCAAGTGATGCCTGTCACCCGTCTCTCACAAGAAGACTGCTCCCTAGACACTATAATCATAGCCGAATGTATAATAACATATAACTATGTACAAACAATCGAGTAGTTGATCCATCTATGTTGTGAACTTTGTCTTAACCGGCCATCGGCTTCTACCTCCCGCACGAAGAGCTTGGGAGTGTTCCTCGTAATTTATCATCCTAGAAGAGTGAATTATGTTTGGAGAACTAGGCAATCCAGCCATTTGGTGCAAACAGACAGAAAGCACACAGGGAGATATGTTATATTACTGATTAGCGTAAGAAACATCTTCAGAAGAAAATAGTACCTATATTGATACCTTTCTTCAGGGTTCTATGAAGATCGTAGGTAGAAGGATGTATACTGCTAGTATGCAGCTAAGGGCTTTTGAGAGAAAAGAAGCCCAAGTAACGGTGATAACAACCATGGTCGTCTTAATTGCTTCCGTCATGTCCGACCAATTGTCTACTTAAGATAGCTAGCTTTTGGCTTCACCCGTCTGAGGTACGTATTCGGATGACTCGGTCGTTACAATCGCAGAGGTGCTCCCTTTACCCTCTAGCCGAACAAATGGGAACATAGAGGGTAAGCATAGGAGCAAGGCAACCCAGCTTGGCAAAGTCTTTGTTCGAATTGATGCATATGATAGCTTAAACGCGACAAAGGAAACATGTGTACACAATAAGTGTGGGAAAATTCTTATAATATAAAAGTGTTGGCTTCGGAAAGAAGCCCCCAGGTGTTGTGTTCGGATTTCACACTTAAGGGTTTAAGCCGAGAGTCTTAGTACAAGATCGGTTGAACCGAACATAGGAAGAAAAGCAAAAAATTCATTCCTACCAAACAACAAAGTGGGAGGGGAAGGTAAAAGAGAAAGAAAAGAAAAGAAAAAAGGATAAAGAATGTGACAACACCAGTTTATCCATAGAAGCGCCAAAGACGAGCCGCATTCCATGGGTTTGGTTCAAGGTGGTCGTCCGACGGGTTCCGAAGACGGTAAGCTCCTGCCGTGAGTACTTCGTCGATTATGAAGGGCCCCTCCCATTTGGGGTTGAGTTCATGCTTCTGCTTCTCCGGGAGCCATAAGTCGAGTTCACCCATGTTGTAGGCTTTTGCCCTGACCTCCCTACTCTGGTAACGTCGGGCCTACTATTGGTAAATAGTCGACCGAGCCCGAGCTATGTCGCGCTCTCCTTCTAAGGCGTCCAGGTCATCCTGCCGATCTAACTCAGCCTCATTTTCCTCGTACATGTGCACCCTTGGTGAATCATGAATAATGTCACAGGGGAGGACTGCTTCTGCCCCATAGACCATGAAAAATGTCGTGTATCCCATTGATCTATTCGGGGTGGTGCGCAGGCCCCATAGAATGGAGTTGAGCTCCTCCACACAATGACATTCGGACTCATGAAGAGATCGTATCAAACGTGGCTTAATGCCGCTCATGATGGGGACGTTTGCTCCTTCGACTTGTCCGTTGGTCTACGGATGATACACTGATGCGTAATCGAGCTTGAAGCCCATTTCTGTGCACCAGTCCTTGACATATTGGGCCGTGAAGTTGGATCCATTGGCCGTTATTATATTGTGCGGGACACCGCAACGGTATACCATGCCAGATATAAAGTCGATTACTGGTCCGGACTTGGCTGATTTTACAGGTTTTGCCTCTATTCATTTGGTGAATTTGTCAACCATGACCAGTAGGTATTAATTCTTCTTGGTCCCCCCCTTTAATGGGTCTGACCATGTCCAGCCCCCAGACCGCGAAAGGCCAGGTAATCAGAATAGTCCAAAGAGCTGTTGGGGGCATGTGACTTTGATTTGCAAAAAGTTGACACCCCACGCAGTATTTGACAAGTGTGTGAGCGTCCGTCGAATAGTGGGACAAAAGAAACCAGCTCGGAAGGCCTTACTAACTAAGGCTCTTGCCACGGCGTGGTGGCTGCCTATGCCTACGTGGACTTCGGCTAGGAGCTCCTGTCCTTGTTCCTCACATATGCACCGCTGTAATATTCTAGTGCAGATTTTCTTGTATAACTCACCCTCATGTACTTTGTAGGCTTTGGATCGCCAAACTATGTGTCGCGCCTCTATGTGATCATTGGGGAGTTCCTTGCGAAGAAGGTAGGCGAGGAAGGGCTCGATCCATGGCACAATTACTGCCATGACCTCATAAGTTGAAGGTGTTTCATCCATTATGGAGCCGCCAATGATTTGGTCGTCTGGTTTGTTTATAGGGGGAACAACTTCTTCCACAATATTTAGACTGGCGCCCATATGATCGTCCTGCCAAACCATGGATGGCTTAAAGAGCCGCTCCAGGAAAGTGTTTTTTTGGACAGGGTCATGTTTAGCCCCCATGCTTGGTTGTTGTCGCGAGCGACGTGGTGAAATTCCAACCCCTTGAACCGTGCGGATATATTTAGGACGGCATTTCTGTATGCCGCCATATTTGGATTTTTGGCATCGAATTCACCATGACATAAGGTTCATACAACTGGTTACAAGCCATAAAAGGAAGGGACATCACTTGGGATGTCACAACTCTCCCACACTACAAGAGGATCTCGACCCGAGATCTAGGAACGGAAGAAGTCTGGAAATTCAGAACGGAGCAGGTCCTCATGTTCCCAAGTAGGTTCTTTGTCGGAATGATGAGACCACTTCATCTTGAGGAACTTGATAGACTTGTTGCGAGTCTTACGCTCAGTTTCTTCAAGAATTGCAACTGGGTCCTCACGATAAGAAAGATCAGCTTGAAGGTCGATGTCTTGGAGGTCAGTGGTTCGCTCAGGAGTCTTGAAGCATTTCCGGAACTAAGAAACATGGAAGACATCGTGCACGTTCGCGAAATTTGGAGGAAGCTCAAGTTGATATGCAAGACCACCTCTCTTGTCAACAACTTTGAATGGACCAACGAAACGAGGAGCCAACTTCCCTTTGATTCCAAATCGCTGTGTGCCTCTCATGGGAGAAACTTTGAGATAGACAAGATCATCCACTTGGAAGGAAACATCCCGATGCTTGCTATCATAATAGCTCTTCTGACGGGACTGAGCAGCTTTGAGGTTCTCGCGAATGACATGGCACATTTCTTCTGCTTCAGTGATCATGTCATTCCCCAATATTTGATGCTCACCAGTTTCAGACCAGTTAAACGGGGTACGACACTTTCTGCCATAGAGAATCTTGAACGGGGCCTTGCCTGAACTAGCTTGGAAGCTATTGTTGTATGAGAATTCAGCATACAGAAGACAGTCTTCCCACTTCATGCCGAACGATATCACACAGGCTCTGAGCATATCTTCAAGGATGTGATTGACTCTCTCAACTTGACCACTTGTCTGCGGATGGAACGCCGTGCTGAAACGGATCTTGGTACCCATAGCTGTCTGGAAGGACTCCCAAAACTTGGAAGTGAAGAGGCTTCTGCGGTCAGAAGAGATGAGTTGAGGAATGCCATGCAAGGACACTATTCTTGACGTATACAACTCTGCAAGCTGAGCTGCCGAAATAGACTCCTTGACTGGCAGGAAATGAGCAACTTTTGACAACTTGTCGATAACCACAAAGATGGCATCGTTGCCCCTCTTGGACTTAGGAAACCCAGTTACGAAATCCATCTCCACATGATCAAATTTCCACTCTGGGATTGGCAAAGGCTGCAAAAGACCTGCTGTACGCTGATGCTCCGCCTTCACTCTGCGGCAAACATCGCACTCGTTGACAAACCGAGCAATTTCACGTTTCATACGAGTCCACCAGAAGGTTTGCTTGAGGTCCTGATACATCTTGGAACTGCCTGGATGAATGGATAGAAGATAATTTTGTGCTTCGTCCATGATAACCTTTCTGAGATCACCTTTTGGAACAACAAGACGGTCCTCAAAGAACAAGGTATCTTTGTCATCGACACGAAAGCACTTATACTTCGGAATGCTCTTGGCCACACCTTTCTTCACTTTCTTCACCATAGCGTCTAGCAGCTGCGCTTGGCGAACCTGATCTTCCAGAGTCGGAGAGACTTGAAGATTTGCAAGAAATCCTTGTGGAATCATCTGAAGGTTGAGCTTGCGAAAGGCTTCACAAAGCTCGGGTTGAAGAGGCTTCAAGATAAGACTATTGTAGTACGCCTTAAGGCCGAGCACGTCTCCAATGACATGTGCTTTCCCAGGAGTATACTCAATGCTTGGATTGAATCTTCAAGCATGTCCACCCAACGAGATTGCCGAAGATTGAGATTTGGTTGAGAGAAAATGTACTTCAGGCTCTTGTGATCAGTGTACACCTCAACTGGTCTACCCAACAACAAATGCCTCCAAGTCATAAGAGCATGCACAATTGCCGCCAACTCAAGATCATGAGTGGGGTAGTTCTTCTCGGCAGGCTTCAACTGACGCAAGGTATTGGCCACAATCTTCTTGTCTTGCATAAGGACACCACCAAGGCCTTGGAGGGAAGCATCACAGAAAACTTGGAAAGGCTTGGACTGCTCCGGAGGAACAAGAACTGGAGCTGAAGTCAGTCTCTTCTTGAGTGTATTGAACGCAACATCACACTCAGGAGTCCAAACATACTTGACACTCTTCTGGAGGAGATTAGACAGAGGCTTGGCAATTTGAGAAAACTTCTCCATGAACCTTCTGCAATAGCTAGCAAGCCCGAGGAAACTCCGAAGGTGCTTTACGTTCTAAGGAGGTTCCCACTTCAATATAGCTTCAACTTTCTCAGGGTGCACTTTAATTCCCTCGGCAGAGATGACATGCCCCAGGTACACCACTTCATTGAGCCAGAACTCACACTTGGAAAACTTGGCATAGAACCTATGTTCCCTTAACTTGACAAGCACAAGGTGGAGATGCTCTGCATGATCTTCTTCTGTCTCCGAGAACACTAGAATATCATCAAGATAAACCAAGACAAACTCATTCTTGAAGGGAGAGAAGATGAAATTTATCATCCTTGAGAAGGTTGGAGGGGCATTCGCAAGACCAAACGACATCACGGTGTACTCATATGAGCCAAAGCTCGTTCTGAATGCGGTCTTGGGAATGTCTTCTTCACGAATGCGGATGTGATGATAACCCATTCGAAGATCCAATTTGGAGAAAACTTTTGCACCTTTCAGTTGTTCAAACAACTCGTTGATGTTAGGGAGTGGGTACTTGTTTCTGATTGTCTTCTTATTCAATGTCCGGTAGTCCACACAAAGACGATCCGTGCCATCCTTCTTCTTGACAAACAAAACACCACAACCCCACGGAGAAGAACTTGGTCTGATCAGACCCAGACGTTCTTGCTCATCTAGCTGCTTCTTCAACTCTTTCAGCTCTTCGGGGCCAAGTTTATACGGGCACTTGCAAACTGGTTCAGTCCCGGGCTCGAGATCAATCACGAACTCGACTGGTCGGTGCGGAGGCATTCCTGGCAATTCTTCTGGAAAAACATCTTCATACTCACAAACCACCGGAATTTGAGAAATCACCGAGATTTCACCCTTCTCATTAAGAGAAAAGAGACGGATTGTGTCATCGCGAGCTGCGAAAATAATCACGTCTTCTGAAGGATGAGTCAGCTTGACTTCTTTTGCTTTGCAATCAATGTGAGCCTTATTCATAGCCAGGAAGTCCATGCCCAGAATGAGATCAATATCAGAATTCCCGAGAACAATTGGGGAAGCTAGAAAAGAATAATTGCCCATCTTTATAGAAGCATCTCGGACCAACACACGAGAAGTCATTTGCATGCCCGGAGAGATAATCTTCAGGGGTCTAAGGGTATCCTCAGTCACAAATTCATGCTTAGCAACAAAAAGCCTAGAAATGAATGAATGCGATGCACCAGAATCAAACAATACTTTTGCAGGAATAGAATTAACTGAGAGGTTACCAATAATCACATCATTGGACTGCTCTGCTTCTGTTGCATTCACAATATTTACCTAAAGAGACTTGGGATTATGCTTCACCATAGCATTGCCTGTAGGCTTGACAGGAGGAGGAGGCGAAAGATGCCGCTGGTTGCACTTGTTAGCATAGTGACCCTTCAGGCCACACTTGTGACAAGTCACCTCAGAAAGCGGACAAACATTGCCTGGAGAAGGAACAAGAACAACTTTGGACGCCTGATTCTTCTACTAGAAACCTGGGTTGGGTGGGTGGGAAGAACCACGACCATCGAACTGCTTCTGCTGCTGAGGAGGACGAAACGGAAGAGGATTTGGCGCCCAATACTTCTGTTGCTTGGGACCAACCTGAGAGCTGGAATAAGAATGTGAATCCCTCGAATGCTTCTTGGAGTTCTCCAACCTGAGCTGAGCTGCTTCCACCTTCAAAGCCATGTTCTAGAACTGATCAAACTCACGAGGCTCTTGAAGAACAAGGCCTGGCAGAAGCTCATCCTTGAGACCACCTCTGAACTGATAGATCATAGCCTTATCATCAGGAACATCTTGCTTGGCATAACGAGCTAGATTCTGGAACTCAATGTTGTACTGATAGACTGACTTGGTTCCCTGCTTCAGGTGCCTGAACTTCTCACGCATCTCTTCGACAAAGCTTGTCGGAATGTAATGAGCCCTGAAGTCACGACGGAAATCGTCCCAAGTAACAACACGATCACCCCTGGAATCCTTGTATTGTTGCCACCAATCAGCTGGTTGACCTTTGAGCTGGAAAGAAGCAAATCTGACAAAGTCCTCTGGCCTGACATTGTTGCACTCAAAATGCTTGCTTATATCACGAAGCCAATCATCAGCATCTAGAGCCTGCTCACAACAGGTGAAAGTCTTTGGCTGGTTGGCAAGGAACTGATTGAGAGTCGCAAACTGGAATTGATTCTGAAAATTGCCTTGAAAACCATGATGGCCCTGCTCCCTTTCTTGCAACAGCCTGAGCAACATCGGGGTGTTTGCATTGGTCGCGGCCATCATAGCTTGCCAAGCTTCTGGAGGAGGAGGCGGAGGAGGCGGTGGCGGGGGTGGTGGTGGAACATCAGTCTGCTCCTCACCACGACCCGGATTGCTACGAGTCGGTGGAGCCATCCTGAAGATGGACAAAACGCATTAGCCTCATTGATAAGATGAAACCTAAGGCGAATCAAATGCTTGAAAGAATTGAACAACACACATAGCCTTCCTACTGAACAATTAGTAAGAAAGCTTCTTCGGATCATGATAACATCATTAGACATAAGGCTACTTGCAACAACACAACAAGTATTGAGCTAAGCGCTCGGAACAAATGTATATGCCCAATACATCTGGAGAACATGATCCTAGATGACTATAGATTTCCCACCTGTGAACTTCCGAAACTTTCTTGTTTATGCGATTCGGGTTGCAGAATCAGGAACCTTCCCTAGGCAATCAGCTGCGACTACATCTACAACATTCCACACCATAATTCAAGACATTTCGCAAACTCGTCTAATCTCAAATCCTCGAACTCACAACGATATTAAACCATGGTGGTACCCCGGACGCCTCCCCAGTACTGGGTGACTCCGACCTTGTCTCACCACGATAAGTATTGAAGCAATTCCGAACATTCTTCGTCCTGAGATATCAAGGAAACTGAATGATAACGATGTGCCCACCTTCCTCAGAGCTCAACTCCCTGGAAGAAATCAAGTCAGACAGGAGGCACCAAGACAGAATCCTGTCACATCGGCATCATATAGATTCCAAAATACCCGCATGATCCTAAAAAAAATTTTGAGCAAGAAGAGGAGTAGAATCAAAATTCCTAAGTCGGAAACCTCACCAGAGCATAGAAGAGGAGTAAAAAGAATCCTACTCTCCGATATAACTAGACTCAAAATAGTTTTACTAGACACAACTCGGCCAAGTTCGAACAAGCAAAGGCTCCTATGGTCGTATGGCTCTGATACCAAGTTGTCACGCCCAAGATGCGCACCTATCCGTTTAAGGCACGGGGCCTCGCAAGGGATAGAGGCGCATCTTGCCGTTAGCAAGAATAGTATCATTACAACATATAGTACTGAATGAGAAGAGTATACAAGTTGGCTTACACTCGCCACATGCTAACTTACAATGTCACCCAATTCATAGCATCAAGTTGAACACAGGGTCTGACTACGGACGAAATCAAACGATAAAAGAAGTAGCAAATGATACTATCAAGCTATTCCAAAGATCACGACTAGGTCCTCTACTCATCCGGATACGTCACGTACATCCTGCCTCTCTCTTCATCATACTCCCACTGGAGCTGAGTAAGATCATCATGCACGAACTCATCTGGACCTGCACCTGGATTGTTGTAGTAAACTATGAGCCACAGAGGAGTCAGCTATCATGTGCCCGGGTTCCAAGACTATTTAAGCTTTAGGAAGGAAGGGGTGATGTTTAAATCTGCAGCAGCTGTAAGCTTTTGTGGTGGCTAACTTACGTAGCTAGAATGTAAAGAGAGTGGTCTACGACAATCGGTCGGTTTCTACATGATCTCTAAGAGACCCTGAACACCTGCTTACGTCAGTCATAACCCCACCGTGTCCTCTCTCGGATCATGTTCACGAGTAGAGACAATCACGGTTACTCACACAGTTGGTGTATTTTAATTAGAGTTTACTTCAAGTTTTCTATAACTGGGTGTTAAACAAATATCCAAGATGCCACATAACCGCGGGCACGGCTTTTTGAAAAGATTTAACCCTGCAGGGGTGCTCCAACTAGTCCATCACAAATAACCACACTCCGCGGGACTTCCAGCACCTCGGGAAAACCCGAAGAAAGTCAGAGTCCACACGCAAGACATTCGATAAAGGTAAAACAAATCCAGCAAGACCACCCAACATGTCGACAAACCCGACGAGAGCCGTGTATCTCCTTCTCAGGACACGATAGATGAGTAGTACGTACGGTGGCCTGATAGAAATCGCTTGAGTTTCCCTGAGGTGGCCCTGCAAGTGGCTCTAATTTGGACCAACACTCATGAGGAGCACTGGCCCGGGGGGTTCATTAAATTATCCACGGGGTTGCAAAGCCCTATGCAGGTTCATTAAGGGGGAAAAGCTAGGTCGAAATTTGACCCTGACTCCCATGTATGACTTATGGCACTTAAGTTTCTTGATGAAAGCTAAAGGAAAGGCATGGTACCTATGCACACAAGTTGGAAATGCACCAATAGCACCCTAGGAACAAGTTGGCATGGCATGGCAAAGAGAAACAAGGTTGGAACTAGCTAGAGAGGTAACAAGCTCATGTGATCAAATAGGGAGAAACCTACACATGGATTCTACTCATGCACACAAAAGAGTCTAAGAAGATCATCTACACATCACCTACTCATGCACTCATATCATAAGAACACATGCACACACAAGCATTCCTACACAAGCACCCATGTGTGTGTATGCACAAGGGGCATACACACCAACACACACACTGTAGTATGTAGGTGCACTTGGCACACACACACTACACACACACCACCACATACACACTAGGGCACACCATACACATATGTGTATACATATGCACAAGGTGGTATATACCACACACAACTCACTTACACACTATGTGGGTGCACACATACACTCACATGCTAATATATACATACATACCCTCTAAATACTACACACACAAGCAGCAACCCACACACACAAGTTCACTCGGATCTGGCCGCCACAGCCGATCCTGGTACTCCACACACGCACACATGCGCACGGGATCCAGATCCCGCACCGGATCCGAACAGCGGACACGCGCACTAGCCAATCAAAAAAAAGAAAATGGCAGGGCGCTGGGGATCGAACCTCGGACCTTGCGGTCGTCCGCCGAGCCGGTCACCACTGCGCTACGCGTTCGACTGATACTAGTATAGGGGAGGTATTGCTCTTATACACGCACACACACACTGAACCTGACGAACCGCCGCACCGACTGTCGAAGCAGATAGAGCACGGCGCGCGCGCGGGGCATGGGCAGGGCGAGCACCACATCACCAAAGCTCGGAGCATTGCACGGGGATGGAACGGCTGGTCGCAGGGCTACCCCTCGGGCACCAAGCGCACGCACTCGAGCCGCGGTGCACACGCGCTCGTCGCCATTGCGGAGCTGGGAGCTTCAGCACTCGATCTATGCGCACACAACACAAAAGGCAAACAGGGGCTCGGGGCGCATCGGTTGCTCACCTAGGGTCGCTGGGAACGCCGAAATCGAAGGGAAGGAAGAAGACTCAGCAGGGGAGGAAGAAGGCGATCTTGGGCGGAGCTTCAGCATTGGAGGAAGAAGGCGTTGATGCGAGGGCTCGTCTGCGTCCCTAGCGTCGGGAACAGGACGCGGGCATCGCCAGCTTGGCGTTGGACATGACGGGGAGGATCCTACGACGATGGAGGAAGGCACCGGCGACGAGCCCCTTCTCTGTCGCTCCACCCTGCAACTACTGCATCTAACTGAACCCTCTCTCGACAGGAAGAAGAAGGGGGAAGAAGATGGGGAAGGAGCGGCGGCGCGAGGGAGAAAGGAGGAGGAAGGGGAAGAGGAACACATCGGGATCCGCGCGGACAGCTTTATATCGGACCCCACGCCCTAACGGCGTCTCGACGTCCGTGCAACGCCGGCCCCTCTCTCTGCCTGAACCTCTCTGAACTGACGGAAACAGAGACGGGGCAGGTCACTGTTACCTCGGCTGGGCTCGTGGGCCGCTGGGAGGGAAGGCCCACTCACTCACTCTCCCTCTCACACCAGAAAATCTTTCCTTTTAAACAAAAACTGCAACAAAGAAATGTTAAATGGAATTATATGACAAGATAATATTTTATTTATTAATAAAACAGCCCATGTTTTGGTAAATTTTAAAATCCAACCTTATTCAAATATGAAAAGCAACACTCTTAGTATTCATAAGAACCCTAGGGCCATCTCATGAACATTTTAAAAAGATTTTAACAACATTTAAAATCTGATCATAAAACACATAGGGTTTTTAAAATAATAAAAGGGGTTTGTAGGAGAAGAAAAGAAAGGGGAAGAAGAAGAGAAGGGGCCCACCTCCTTGCCCCCACACTCACACAACAACCACACCAACACTCACAACATTCACACCACAACCAACACAAGACACAACAAGCAAGAAGAAGCAGAGATGCATGATGAAATGATGATGATGATGATGATGATGAGGATGTAAGAATGCCACCAACACAAGAATGACAAGGTGCAACTCCACTCATAAATCATGACATAAGGTTCATATAACTGGTTACAAGCCATAAAAGGAAGGGACATCACTTGGGATATCACACAACCCTAGGTATTCGATGAGACCGAGATTTTGTGGTTGGTTCCATCGATATGCACATGGGAGGTTTTAATGGTCAGTCCTTGTCGATATGGAACTCCGAGTGCTCCACACATAGGGGGTCGAAATGCACTTGTTCAAATTTTGTGATGCAGCATGAATAGAGTATGAGGTGAGAAAGCATAGATAGCTAAAGAAGTGGTCCTTGGCATTCTTGTATATCCAATTGACAAAAGATAAATTAAAAGCCAAATAGCAACAATTGGATATCCTTGAATGAGAAAATAAATGCAGACCAACATGCTCAAACAATAAGATGTCAATTGAAATCATGGCAAACATGCACATATACTCTAGCATCTAACAAGCACTTGGGCGATGACTAAGTCATCTATATATGAATATTTGACTTAGGAGCCAAGTAAGAATACTTGATCAAAGGTCATACTCATCGTTTAAGCACAAGTGGGGTTACCACTTTTACATAAAGCATTTAATATTTGCCACATAGTAAGAGATGCTTTGACTCAAGTCTTAGAGTAAAGCTCCCCCTTGATGTGACACCCCCCATAAGAGGGAAATACTAACCTTGGGTTTTGTTAATGAAGACTTCATGTTGGTGAGGTAGTGATGGATGCTCAAGGTTGATGAAGATCACCAAGAGTTGGGGGCATCCTTGTTGTTGCCTTACTCTTCTCACCTACATGGGTTATTCCCGACACACAAGAGACAAATACAAGGATATCTATGGACATGGAGTGAAAAGCATGTGTAATGATGTTCATTGATTTTTGATTACCTTGTCCCTTGCTTACCTTTGAGGGAATGTGTGACTCCTCAATCTCTTGCATAGGATTGATGTTTATTGCAAATAATGAATGTGAGTGAATTTCATAGGTGGAGTCACCCCTCAAGAACTCACTAGTTCTTCTTCTTGCGAATACACATCAAGTTGATGGGGATCCTTGGTGTTTAAGTAGCACTTGTAGAAGTTGAGATTGTAGTAGCCTTGGGAACCCACTTCACCAAAGCTTGGGATTCATCTTCATAAGAGTCAAAGTCCTCTTGGAGCTTGTTCTTGCCCTTGAGCTTGGTGACTTGCGGTGGAAGGTCATCTTGACTGTTTGTTCCCTTGGGAAGAGTATTTTCATACTTATCCTTTTGAGGAACAAACTTGGGATTGGGATATTGACATTCTTCCCATTCAACTCCATTAGCGTTGAAGTAGCCAACACCACGATTCTTCCGGTATCCTCCGTGCTCGCGTGCAATCGCATCAAATTGTTTGTACCCTTCAAGACTCTTGTAGATGCCTTTCTCTATAATTACTTTCCATAAAGCATTTTCTTGATCAAGTGTAACTTGGCTAAGAGAATCATCATTAGTGGAATCAATAGAACTACTAGGGGCAACATCATTGGGTTTAGCATTTTTATTGTTTCTACTAGATGAAGAACCTTTCTTTCCTTCGTTACTAGTTTGCTTAGATTTGACTTGTGGCATGAATGTAGACAAGAGTAGTTGTTTGGAAATATAGGATGAAGTCTTCTTTAGGAGATCGTCATTGATTGCTTTGAGAAATTCATGTTCTTGCTCCAAATTGAGCTTCTCGAAGCGTAGCTTCTCATGAGTTCTTACAAGTTCTCTATGATCTTCAAGAGTAGATTCATGATCTAACTTAAGAGTGATGAGTTCTTTAGTTAGTTCTTCTATTTTCATCTTATCATCGTCACTCGGCTTATCTTGACTAGCATGAGAAATATCAAGTTCATTATGATTAACATCACTAGCTTTAGCACATAGCAAGTAATCATCATCAATAATGTCATCTTCATCACTATCGAAATCAAGTTATTTGGGGTGTGATACCTTGGTGCCTTTAGCCATGAAGCAACTTCCACCTACTTCATTTGGTGAATCAAATAGGTCATAGGAGTTGGGTTTCACTAGTGCAATTCCGGCAACACCATCATCTTGACTATAGTCAAAGCTGGAGTGATAGCTTCTCTCGAAGTGGTTGCCGGATTCGGAGCCGGAAACCCATTCACCAACATGAGCTTGATGCTTCCATCTTGAGTAGATCTTGGTGTGCTTGTCCTTCTTCTACGAGTCCCTACTTCTCCTTGAGGGTCTTCGTTCATAACGATCATCTCTACTCCTTCTCTCTCTTCGAGGTGATTCATCTCTTGATCTTCGTCTTCTTGGTGACTCTTCTCTTCGTTTGTAGGGAGCTAAGCACTCGTTGGAGTAGTGTCCAGGCTTCCCACAGTTGTAGTAGTTTTGATCACGACTTGAAAAATGCTTCTCTTCATATCTTGAGTTAGAGCTGCAATCTTTGCTTGTATTCTTGTAGAAGTTGTTGAATTTCTTTACCATGAGGCTTATCTCTCCATTTTGACAAGGTTGTCGCTTGAGGTAGTGGGAGCATCACTTGTGGATTTATAAGCACCGCTAGACTAGTAATGAAGGTCTTCCTTGTCTTTGAGTGTCATCTCATGAGCACAAATTCTACCAATCACTTCCGTTGGTTCGAGATATTTGTAGTTGGGCATCATTTGGATCAATGTGCACACAGTGTCATATCTCTCATCGAAATCTCGAAGTATCTTCTTGATGATGAACTTGTTAGTCATTTCTTTGCTTCCTAAGCTGACAATCTCATTGGTGATGAGAGCTAGCCTAGAGTACATTTCAGCGACTCCTTCACCATCCTTCATCTTGAACTTGTCAAGTTGACCTTGAAGAACATCTAACTTGGATTCTCTCACAGACTCAGTTCCTTTGTGCATATCAACCAAAGTATCCCAAATCTATTTTGCGTGTTCAAGACGGCTATTTTTGTTGAATTCTTCAGGACCTAGGCAGTTGAAGATTATGTCACATGCTTGAGCATTGAGTTGCAACATCTTCAATTCATCCGCAGATGATTCACGATCCGGTTCCTTTCCATCCACAAATAATTCACCTTGCAAGCCAACACGAACAACAGCCCAAACAGCAGGATTATGACCAAGCAAATGCATTTTCATTTTATGCTTCCAACTAGGCAAATTAGTGCCATTAAAGTACGGACCTCTATGGTGATAATTTCCCTCACTAGATGCCATACTTCTCCTAGGTTGTGAAACCAATGCAATGGAGACCAAAGCTCTGATACCACTTGTAGGATCAAAAGTAGGTCTAGAGGGGGGGTGATTAGACTACTTGACAAAATAAAAGTTTTGCCTTTTCCCAATTTTAATTCTTGGCAAGTTTTAGCACTCATAGCATATAAAGTAACACCCTACACATGCATGTCTAAGAGTGTAGTAGCCGAATGTAAAGACATTGTACATGTAAGTATAGAGAGGGTTAAGAATGCAAACACAAGTGATGACACGATGATTTTTCCCATGGGTCTGATAGGTGGTGCTATCATACGTCCACGTTCATGGAGTCTTCAACCCACGAAGGGTAACAGTTGCAAGAGTCCACGGAGGGCTCTACCCAAAGAGGGTTCCAGGAAGAAGCAACTTTGACTATTCCATGCAGTTTCCGTCCACGAAGGACTAGCCTCACTATGGGTAGATCTTCACGAAGTAGGCGATCTCCTTGTGCTTACAAACTTCTTGGTTTAACTCCACAACATGAAGTAGGAGGATCCCAAGAGACACCTAACCAATCTAGGAGGCACCACCCTCCAAAATGTAATAGGCTCTGTAATGGTGATGAACTCCTTGCTCTTGTGGTTCAAGATGATAGAATCCTCAAAAAACAATATCTCTCTCACAGATTTGGCTTGGTAGAAGCGACGGGATTGGTGGAAAGCAAATTGGGGAGGCTAGAAATCAATATCCATATGGTTGGAGTGGAAGATCTTGACCTCAACACAAGGGTAGGTGCTTGTCTCTCAGAAAACTGAGGAGGATAGGTATGGAATAGTTCTGAGTGCTCCTATTTGGAGTGGGTGGTGGTGAAGGGATATATATAGGCATGCCCATAAATCCACCCGTTACACAAAATAAGTCATACTCGGTGACACCAATGTGTAAATCTCGGTGGTACTGAAGTGACAAAAAGTGGCAACTTTTGAGTCTCGAATGGACCGATATACAATTCTCGGTTGCACTAGCAAGGTGACCAATGGTCAGATTTACCAGTCTCGGTGACCCCGATTCACCATTCTCGGCCAGACAGAAAATGAGTACTTGCATAATAGAATCTTGGCACCCCAACTCGGTGGCACCGAGTGAAGTGACGGCTGCACCAAAGCGTTAGGGTTTGGTTGTGTCTGTCTAGGGTTTGGAACTCAGTGGCGTCGGGACAAGAATGTTGGTTGCACCGATTTGGCATATTTGGCTTAGGACAAACTTTGGTGGGAGAGTTTGTTGATGTTTTGGTGATTGTCACTTGTGCACATTTGAGTATATTGTTCACCATCAAAACTTTACCCCCTTTTAATAGTATTGGCTTTCCTATAGACTCCAAGTGATTTCTCACAAATGTAAAATATAGAGTCCTCTTGCTTGAAGCTTGGCCAACCTATTTACTTAATCTTGGGGTAATTCCACAATCTTTGCCATTCCCATCAATGAAGTTTTTCCTGAAATATACTTGGTGGAAACATTATTTCAATGACTTATATGTTATTATGTATTACCAAAACCACCAAGGGAGCAAATGTGCTTTCACCTGGGAGGAGGCGCACCCGGCAACATCCTTGTCAGGTTCATAAACCTTGCCCTTCTTGGCGGTACCGGGGTTGCCGGATCCCTCGACGGCAAGCAAGGCCTTGCCCTTGCGCTTCTTGTTCCTCCGCCAGCCTTTCTTTGTCAGGGCGGTAGTGTCTTCATCCTTAGAGTCGACCCCTACGTCAGCGTCCTCGCCGGGGAGCCTCCTCCCTTCTTCATCCTGAGAACATTTATCTGCCAGAGCGTACAGATCGGCAATATCCCTGACCTTGTTCATCGCTAGCTCTTCCCGCATCTCACGGTTGCGCACTTTCTGATGGAATGAGCTGAGAACAGCAGCAAGATGAACGTCTGGTATGTTGTGGTGCACGCGGCTGAACCTTTGGATGTACTTGCACAAATTCTCGCCCTCCTTCTGAGGGATGATGTGCAAATCGCTTTCTTGACTAGGAGCTTCGTGGCCTCCGATAAAAGCGCCAACAAACTCGTGGCACATGTCTTCCCAGGAGGCAATGGATCCTTCTAGTAGGTGCATCAACCATGACCTGACGTTGGGCTTAAACACGAACGAGAAGTAGTTGGCGAGTATCTTGTTGTCACGAGCCCCGGCAGCCGACACTGCAATTGTGTAGATGCTCAAGAACTCTGACGGTGAGTCTTGCCATCGTACTTCTCCAGGACCTCTAGTTTCAACGTGCGGGAATTGGGCCACTGGACATGCTGCAGCTCACGGGTAAACGCTGGACAACCCACCTCGTAAAGTAGGCTCGCAGGATACCCTGTTGCGGGCTTGCCTACAGCAGGACCCGTGCGCCTATCACATTGATGGCATGCTTTCTGCTGTCGCTCGATCATAGTCCGAGCATCTTCCTTGCTTCGTTCCCGAAGAACTGGACGCTGGTCGCAGCGAGTCTGTGGATCTGACGACGCCGTTGAGTAACCATCGTAAGCGTCGGTCCATCGAGTCGGTGACCGCCATTGTTGCTGTGGAGGAGAATGCACCATGGCCGCACCGCCTCCGGCCTTCTCACCATTGGCGTGAGCCAGCTCGGTGGACCAAAACTTGTCACCAAGGCTGAGCAGGCTCTGAATGGTGGCTCTCCATTTGTCGAGCTTCTCCGCAGCAGGAGGGAAGTTCAGGAGTAGTTGTGCTTGCTCCATTGCTTCTTCCGACATGGTTGGCAGCGAGCGGCACGAGGAATGCGAGGTGCTTTGACTTCTAACGGTGTTAGAAGGAGCTCCGTCGCGGTGGCACACCACTACCACTAGCATGCTTGCGAACATGCTCGTCCTGCTCACCTTGGGAGTGATGTGTAGGAGCATTTTTGTGGGGACATTGGGAACCGTGGGCACCATGGCACTGCTCCTCACGTGCGTCCTGGGAAGGTCATGGCATAGGCGCCGGTGTGGGCATCCTAGAAGGTACCCTGCCTTCCCTGGAGTTCACTATACCACTCGCAGGCGGTATAGTTCCGTCCTGAGACCCAGCGGTGCGGGGGTTCCCGCCGCTTGCCTGGCCTTGATCACCGGAGCATCGTGGAAGTTCTTAGCCTCCACCTCCTTCTCCACCCGCGTCTACACTCTCACTTGTCTGTGTATCTACAGGGACAACAAACGTGGATGGGCCAACGGCCGTCAGGCCCTTCTTTTTTGGGGTCATGGCGATGATGATTATGAAGGAACTGGCGCGCTGATCACCAGATCAGGTTCACGTGACCTCACGTCCCTACCTGGCGTGCCAATGATGTCGCAAGAATCGACACCTATGGGATTGGAGAGATCCCTTTATGGTTAGGTGGGGAGGAAGGCTCGCACCAAGAACAGATCGAGTGACCAGTGCATGAGAATTTGCCCAGTTCGGGCCACAAAGATGCGAAAAAACCTACTCCTGTTTGGTTATATTGTGGGTGTTTTTAGGGTTCCAGCTATAGGAGCGCTGTGAACAGCCACTACACGTATGAGCTAGAAGGTCGAAAAGTCGAAAGGTTAAAAGTGAAAAAGTCCACTCCTATAACGCCCTGGGCCTCCTTTTATGTGATAAAGGGGATCCCAGTAGTGGTGCACATTGTGTACACAGGGTGTATAGAGCTATAGTGCTATCATACCTAACACTGACGGAGTCGGACAGGCGCATTTAATGCACTGTCAGGCATCTCTGACTGTCTACGGGACGGGGCAGGACACTGTCCCATCAGCACCGCTTAGCCCCTCCTTCGCTGGCGCCGCGACACGTGCCTAGGCGGGGCGACACCTGGCATGGGCACAGGCAGGGCCTTTCCGGGGCTTCGCCTTGCCGGGTCTTGCCGGGTCGTTACCTTGCCGGGGTTTGAAGGCCATCCCAACAAGGTCTTGCCTTTGGTCTTGATTCTCCTATACTTGAATCTAGCAGCTCCCTGCCAGGCCTTGTCACCAGGGTGGCTACTACTATCCGTGCAGTAGTAAGGGGCACTGGAGAGCCCAAAACTCTAGTGCACTAACAAGGACTTGATACCTTATAATGCTATGGTTGGGTTTTACACTAATGATCTTTAGTAGTTGCGAATCCTTGCTAGAGTTCCAATCATAAGTGCATATGATCCAAGTAGAGAAAGTATGTTTTCTTATGCCTCTCCATCATGTAAAATTCCAATAATGATGACCGGTTGCTACCTCTTGAGCATGCATTGGTTTCCCCTTGAAGAGGAAATGGTGATGCAGCAAAGTAGATAAGTATTTCCCTCAGGTGTTGAGAACCAATGTATCTAGTAGGAGGAACAAGTAAGTCACCAATGGATGCACCTGCACAAACAATCAGACTCTTGCACCCAACGCTATAAAGGGGTTGTCAATCCCTTCACATTATTTACCAGGATTAGATCTGATAGAGATATATGTGATAGATTGTGGAAAGTAAAAATTAAGTAAATTGCATCAAGGTATTTTTGGTATTTTTTGTTTATAGATCTGAAAATATATTATGGAAAGTAGACCCGGGGGCCATAGGTTTCACTAGAGGCTTCTCTCTTTAAGGAAAATATCATGGTGGGTGAACAAATTATTGTCGAGCAATTGATAGAGAAGCGAATAATTATGAAGATATCCAAGGCAATGATTATGCGTATAAGCATCACGTCCGTGTCAAGTAGACCGAAACGATTCGGCATCTACTACTATTACTCCACACATCGACCGACTCTTGCCTGCATCTAGATTATTAAGTTCATAAAGAACAGATTAACGCATTAGGTAAGATGACATGATGTAGAGGGATAAACTCCAGAAATATGATGAAAACCCCACCTTGTTACCCTTGATGGCAACAATACAATACGTGCCTCGCTGCCCCTACTTTGTCAATGGGTGAGGACACCACGAGATTGAACCCAAAACTAAGCACTTCTCCCATTGCAAGAATTACCAATCTAGTTGGTCAAACCAAACCAATAACTCAAAGAGACTTGCAAAGATATGAAATCATGCATATAAGAATTCATAAAATACTCAAATAATATTCATGGATAATCTAAACATAAACCCACAATTCAATAGATCTCGACAAACACACCGCAATAGAGTATTACATCGGATAGATCTCCATGAACATTAGGAAGAACATGGTGTTGAAGCACAAAGAGAGATAAGAAGCCATATAGCTACAAGCTATGGACCCGTAGGTCTAAGGTGGACTACTCATGCATCATTGGAGGGGCAATGGAGTTGATGTAGATGCCCTCCATGGTCGAATCACCCACCGACAGATTACCAGAAAAGGCTCCAAAACTGGATCTCTCGGTCATGGAGGCTTCTAGCAATGGAAAAGTATTTGTGTGGCTCTTTTTGGTATTGGGGGAATATTTGGGTATGTATAGGAGGAAGATTAGGGCTAGAAGACCTACCAGGAGGTGGCAAGCATGCTAGGTGCGACCAGGGGGGTGGTCGCGCCCCCTGGCTGTGACCTCCTCGCAGATTCCCTGCCTTGCACTCTAAGGTTGGTAGATCTCTTTCGTTACAGAAAAAATCATTCCGAAGATTTTATTCCATTTGGAATCCATTTAATATTCCATATCTGCAATACTCAAAAACAAGGAAAAAACAGAAATGACACTTGGCTCTAGATTAATAAGATAGTCCCAAAAGTAATATAAAATAGCATATTAATGCATATAAAACATCCAAAACAGATAATATAATAGCATGACACAATAAAAAATTATAGATATGTTGGAGACGTATCAACATCCCCAAGCTTAGTTACTGCTCGTCCTGAGTAGGTAAATTATAAAAACAATTTTTTTAATGTGGAGTGCTACCTAACATATTTATCCATGTAATATTCTCTATTGTGGCATGAATATTCAGATTTGTAAGACTCAAAACAAAATCTTAATGTTGACATAAAAATAATAATATTTCAAGCATACTAGAAAAGCAATTGTATCTCTTCAAAATATAATGGCAAAAGAAAGTTATCCCTACAATATCATATAGTCTGGCTATGCTCCATCTTCCCCACACAAAGTATTTATATCATGCACAACCCTGATCAAAAGTCAAGAAATTGTTTCACACTTTTATTTTCTCAAACTTTTTCAACTCTCATGCAAGACATGAGCGTTTTCCGTAGATATAACACTATAGGACTGAATAGAATATGGCGGAGGTTGTGAAGGAAAAGGATAATATAGTCTCACATCAACTAGGCGTATCAACGGGCTATGGAGATGCCCATTAATAGATATCAATGTGAGTGAGTAGGGATTTCCATGCAAGGAATTCACTATAGATATAAGTGTATGAAAGCACAAAAGGAAACTAAGTGGGTGTGCATCCAACTTGCTTGCTCATTAAGACCTAAGGCAATTTTAGGAAGCCCATCATTGGAATATGCAAGCCAAGTTATGTAATGAAAAATTCCCACTAGTATATGAAAGTGAAAAAATATTAGACTCTCTATCATGAAGATCATGGTGCTACTTTGGAGCACAAGTGTGGAAAAGGATAGTAACATTGTCCCTTCTCTCTTTTCTCTCATTTTTATAGTGGGCATCTAAGGCCTCTTTTTTTGTTTGGGCTTCGTGGCCTCTTTTACTTTTTTTCATAAGTCGGCAGTCTCATCCCCACTTGTTAGGGAATCATCGCTTCCATCATTCTTTCCTGACATGGGACAATGCTCTAATAATGATGGTCATCACACTTTTATTTACTTACAACTGAAGAATTACAACTGAAAGTGATGGTGCATGTTATAATGAACGGAACGGTGGAAGTTGCATGGAAATTTATCTTGGAATGGCTATGGAAATGTCAAAATAGGTAGGTATGGTGGCTGTTTTGAGGAAAGATATATGGTGGCTGTTTTGAGGAAGGTGGGTTTATCACACCGGCGAAAGTTGCGCCGTACTAGAGAGGCAAGCAAAGGTGAAAGGGTGAGAGTGCTTATAATCCATGGACTCATATTAGTCCTAAAGAACTCACATAATTTTTTCCAAAGTCTATTATTCATCGAAGCAAAGCATTAGACACATGCCCCTAGGGGATAGGTTGTTAGGAGGAAACCATCGAGCGCTCCCGACCCTCACACAAATCATGCTCCGACTTCCTTACATAACGGTTCACCATACGTGCATGCTACGGGAATAACAAACCTTTTCACAAGTATTTTTACCAATTCACAATTACTTCCTAACATGACCCTTAACATTACCATCCTTATATCTCAAAACTTTATGCAAGGAATCAAACTTCTCATAATACTCAATGCACTTAATATGCAAGTTTTTATTATATCCCTCTTGGATGCCTATCATATTAGGAATAAATTCATAACCTAAGACAATTACCATGATGTTTAAAGACTCCAAAAATAATATAAGTGAGGTACAAGAGTTTAATTATTTCTATAAAAGCAAACACCATCGCGCTCTAAAAAGGTATAAGTGAAGCACTAGAGCAAAATTGCCTGTCTCAAAAGATATAAGTGAAGAACATAGATTATTTTAATAAATTCACGACTAATGCGTGTCTCTCTAAAAATATGTTTTCAGCAAGGATGTTTGTGTAAAACTAGAAAGAAAACACTCGTATCATACAAGAATCTCCAAGCAAAACACATATCATGTGGTGAATAAAAATATAGCCTCAAGTAAATTTACGATGGATTGAAGACGAAAGAGGGGATGCCTTCCGGGGCATCCCCAAGCTTACGCTCTTTGGAATCCTTGAATATGACTTGGAGTGGCTTGATAATCCCAAATATTAGGCTTTTCTCACTCCTTATTCCATAGTCCATAAAATCTTTACATAAAACTTGAAAACTTCACAACACAAAACTTAACAGAAAACTCGTGAGATCCGTTATTGTAAGAAAATAAATCACCACTCTATGTACTGTTGTGAACTCATTATTTATTTATATTGGTGTAATACCTACTGTATTCTAACTTCTCTATGGTTCATACCCCCCGATACAACCCATAGATACATCAAAATAGGTACATAACACAAAGAAAACATAATCTGTCAAAAACAGAACAGTCTGTAGAAATCTGAAAACTTCATATACTTTTGTAACTCAAAAAATTCTTAAAACTTAAGAAGACCTGTTAAATTTGTATAAAAATCTTATTTACAAATTTTAGACTCATTCTATGCTCCGAAAAAATTATACATTTCCTGGACTGGGCGCAAAAGATTATGTTTTTCAGCAAGATCAAATCAACAACCACCATAGACCATCCCAAAGGTCTTACTTGGACAAAACACTAATTAAAACACAAAAACAAAATTATAACAGAATTAATAATGTCGTAAACACTAAAAATATAAGGAAATATAGAACATAAAAATAAAATTGGGTTGCCTCCCAACAAGCGCTATTGTTTAATGCCCTTAGCTAGGCAAAACACAATAGATCTAGGTATTGTCATCTTTGGTATGCAAATCAAAGTTAGCTCTCATAATAGACTCATAAGACAATATTATTTTATTCATAGTAATGTTTTCCATGCCTTCCCTTAATGAAATTGGAATCTAATTTTTCCTTCTTTGATGTCAATAATTGCACCAATTGTCCTAAGGAAAGGTCTACCAAGAATAATAGGACATGTAGGATTGCAATCTATATAAAGAACAATGAAATATATGGGCACATAATTCCTATTTGCAACAATAATAATATCATTAATCCTTCCCATATGTTTCTTAATAGTGGAATGCACAAGATGCAATCATCAAGATCATGGTAACCTAGCACATCACATAAAGTTTTTGGAATCGTGGAAACGCTAAAATCCAAATCACAAAAAACATGGCACTCATAATCCTTAATTTTAATACTAATATTAGGTTCCCACTCATCATAAATTTTTCTAGGGATGGAAATTGCAACTCAAGTTTTTCTTCAAAAGATATGATCATAGCATCAACAATATGTAAAAGCCTTATTTTGAGTATAACCATGCGGATAATTAAACATTAATTGCAACAAGGAAATACAATCAATCAAAGAGCAGCTATAATAATTAAAGTCCTTGAAATCCAAAAGAGTGGGTTCATTACTATTTAAAGTTTTGACCTCTTCAATCCCACTTTTATCAATTTTAGCATTAAGATCTCAAAACTCCAAATCATTCAGATAAATTTTAAGTAAAGTTGACTTATCTCCAGTACCATATTTATCAAGATTTATAGTGGAAAACAAAGATTCAACAGGAGTCACATCAATCACTTTGAGTTCTTCATCATTATTATCACGAGAACACACTTTTTCAAGCCATTCACGCTTAGCACGTATTCTAGCGGTTCTTTCGTTACACTCATCAATAGAGATTCTCATAGATTTTAAAGACTCGTTGATATCATGCTTGGGTGGAGTAGATCTAACTTTCAAAGAATCAATCTCAAGCGAAGATCTATCAACGTTCCTAGCCAAATCATCAATCTTGAGCAATTTTTCCTCAATCGTAGCATTGAAAACCTTTTGCGAACCAATAAATTATTTAGCAATATTCTCAAGATAAGAGGGAATCTTATTATAACTTCCATAATAAGTTTTGTAGGAATTACAATAATTATTAGAGGAATTACTAGGAAACGGTCTAGGGATGAAATTACCTCTGTACGCGTTATTACCCAAAAAATTCCTACCAACAAAATTCATATCCATAGATTCATTATTATTTCCAATCAAAGAAGACAAAGGAATATCATTAGGATCAATAGGAGCACTCTTACTAGCAAAAACTGTCACCAGTTCATCCATATTTTCACTCAAAGTATTTATTTCTTCAATAGCATGCACTTTTTTACTAGTAGGAGATCTTTCGGTATGCCATTGAGGGTAATTTGCCATAATATTATCTAGAAGTTTTGTAGATTATCCTAATGTGATTTCCATAAAATTACCACCCATGGCTGAATCTAATAGATTCCTAGATGCAAAATTCAATCCCGCATGAAAAAATTGTACAATCATCCATAAACTCAAACCATGTGCGGGGCAATTTCTAATCATTAATTTCATCCCCTCCCAAGATTGTGCAACATGCTCATGATCAAGTTGCTTAAAATTCATTATGTCGTTGGAAATAAAAGCATCTATACACTTATTCAATGAATCCATACTATTTTTAGGCAAAGATGAGAACCATGTCTTAGCACGATCTCGTAGTGAGAACGGAAATAGCTTCAATTTAACAATATAATTATCCACATTTTTCTTCTTTTGTATGTCACAAAACTCAATGAAAGTATTTAGATGGGATGCGACATCTTCACTTGGAAGGCCAGAAAATAGTTCTTTCATAACAAGATTAAGCAAAGCAGCATTGATTTCATAAGATTCTCCACTAGTGGCGGGAGCAATCGGAGTACTAATAAAATCATTATTATTAGTATTGTAAATGTCACACAACTTGGTATTCCCATACATCGTGAAAAATCAAGCAATCAAGCACACAAGCAAAAAGGCAAACAAAAAGGCGAACGGAAGAAGGGTGTATAAAAAAGCAAATCTTTTTATTATTTTTTGAAAATCGTTTTATAAGTGGGGGAGAGGAAAATGAGAGGCAAATATAAAATAAAGTAAATGCAAGAGATATGTTTGTGATGGATACTTGGTAGGCTTGATGTGTATCCTCACCGGCAACAATACCAGAAATGCAGTAGGAGGAACAAGCAAGTCACCAATGGATGCACCTACACAAACAATCAAACTCTTGCACCCAACGCTATAAAGGGGTTGTCAATCCCTTCATGGTTATTTACAAGGATTAGATCAGATAGAGATAGATGTGATAGGTTGCGGAAATTAAAAAGTAAATAAATTGCAGCAAGGTATTTTTTGGTATTTTTGGTTTATAGATCTGAAAATATATTATGGAAAGTAGACCCGGGGGCCATAGGTTTCACTAGAGGCTTCTCTCTTGAACGAAAATATCACAGTGGGTGAACAAATTACTGTCGAGCAATTGATAGAAAAGCAAATAATTATGAAGATATCCAAGGCAATGATTATGCATATAGGCATCACATCCGTGTCAAGTAGATCAAAGCGATTCTGCATCTACTACTATTACTCCACACATCGACCGACTTGTGCCTCCATCTAGAGTACCAAGTTCATGAATGGCAAAGTAATGCATTAGGTAAGATGACATGATGTAGAGGGATAAACTCAAGCAATATGATGAAAACCCCATCTTGGTACCCTTGATGGCAACAATACAATACGTGCCTTGCTACCCCGACTTTGTCACTTGGTGAGGACACCGCAAGATTGAACCCAAAACTAAGCACTTCTCCCATTAAAAGAATTACCAATGTAGTTGGCCAAACCAAACCAATAACTCGAAGAGACTTGCAAAGATATGAAATCATGCATATAGGAATTCAGAAAAGTCTCAAATAATATTCATGGATAATCTGAACATAAACCCAAAATTCATCGGATCTAGACAAACACACCGCAAAAGAGTATTACATCGGATAGATCTCCATGAAGATCATGAAGAACATGGTATTGAAGCACAAAGACAGAGAAGAAGTCATATAGCTACTAGCTATGGACCCATAGGTCTGTGGTGGACTACTCGCACATCATCGAAGGGGCAATCGAGTTGATGTAGATTCCCTCCGTGATCGAATCACCCTCCGGCAGATTACCGGAAAAGGATCCAAGATTTGATCTCTCGGGAACGGAGGCTTCTGGCAGCGAAAAAGTATTTGCATGGCTCTTTTTGGTATTGGGGGAATATTTGGCTATTTATAGGAGGAAGATTAGGGCTAGGAGACCTGCTAGGAGGTGGCAAGCCTGCCAGGCGCAGCCAGGGGGTTGGTCGTGCCCTTTGGCTTGTGACCTCCTGGCAGAGTCCCCGCTTTGCACTCCAAGCCTGGTAGATCTCTCTCGTTCTAGAAAAAATCATTCCGAAGATCTTATTCCGTTTGTACTCCATTTAATATTCCATATCCGCAATACTCAAAAACAAGGAAAAAACAGAAACTGACACTAGGCTCTAGATTAATAAGTTAGTCCCAAAAATAATATAAAATAGCATATTAAATCCACAACAAATAATATAATAACATGACACAATCAAAATTATAGATACGTTGGAGACGTATCAATGGTCTAGTTATCGATTTCCTGGGGACAATTCCGCAACTCCTACCACCACTTTTCCACACTCGTTAAGCTAACTTAGTTGTTTCTTTATCTTAGCAGCCACTTGTTTTTATTTACATGTTCTTTATTATCTTGCAAACCTATCCCGTCACTCCTACATAGTACTTCTAGTTTCATACTTGTTCTAGGTAAAGGGAACATTAAGCGTGCATAGAGTCGTATCGATGGTCGATAGAACTTGAGGGAATATTTGTTCTACCTTTAGATCCTCGTTGGGTTCGACACTCTTACATGTCGAAAGAGGCTACAACTGATCCCCTACACTTGTGGGTTATCTCCCAATTCCATATATTGTTTCTCAATGATACTTGGCTATCCTATGACATTTGAGTAGATTGCTTTTGTCCTAGTGGTTAATTGTGGTATGATGTGATGGATGTGAGTTGTATGTTGATATGGTGTTGTCCTATGGTGCCGTCCGTGCCACGCAAGCATGAGGGATCCTCGTTGTAGGGTGTTGCAACATGTTCCTGAATTTCCTATGGTGGGTTGCTTGAGTGACAGAAGCATAAACCCGAGTAGGTGGGTTGTTGCGTATGGGAGTAAAAAGGACTTGACACTTAATGCTATGGTTGGGTTTTACCTTAATGATATTTAGTAGTTGCGGATTCTTGCTAGAGTTGCAATCATAAGCGAATATGAACCAAGTAGAGAAAGTATGCAAGCTCATGCCTCTCCCTCATTGCATATAAAAGTATCTATCGTATTATATTCAACTGCCTATGGACAACCTTTCTCCTCCGTTACACAAAAAGCTTTCTACTAAGCTATTTACTTTTATTGATCTTTTATTAAAACATAACCTAACTTTTATTTCCATGTTCTTTATTATATTGCAAAGTACTTCTAGTTTTATTCCCGCAAAGTAGTTTGATACTTGTTCTTGGTAATGCAAGCTGCGGGATCACTAGAAGAATATGTCTAAAGGGGGCTGAATAGACTACTTGCAGGAATTGAAAACTACCTCAAGCCTAAGATCAAGTGTTGGTAGATTTTAGCATATATAGCGAGTCGAGCACACCCTACACATGCAAGTCATCAAGTATAGCAGCAAAAAGTAAAGACATTGAACACGGAAGTAAGGAGTAGAGATAGGGACATCAAACGCATGAGGGACACAAAGATTTTCCCATGGTCCCGATAGGTGGTGCTATCGTACGTCGACGTTTATGGAGTATTCAACCCACGGAGGGTAACTTTCTTGAGAGTCTACCCACGGAGGGTTCCATGAAGAAGCAACCTTGACTATACCATAATGGCCTACGTCCATGGTGGACTAGCTTAACTCGGGGTAGATCTTCACGAATTAGGCAATCTACTTGCCCTTACAAACTTCTTGGTTCACTCCACAACACGAAGTGGGAGGATCCCAAGCTACACCTAACCAATCTAGGAGGCACCACCCTCCAGAAGGTAATAGGCTAGATAATGTCGATGAACTCCTTGCTCTTGTGCTTCAAGATGATATACTCCTCAGCATACAATCACTCTCAAAATTTTTTGGCTTGGTGGAAGAGGTTGATTGGGTGGAAAAAAACTTGGGGAGGCTAGAGATCAAGATTCATATGGTAGGAATGGAATGGCATGATCTCAACACATGAGTAGGTGGCTCTCTCTTAGAAAATCAGTAGGTATGAGTGGGGAACTATTCTGAGTGCTTCTCTTTCGAGTGAGTGGTGGTGGAGTGGTATATATAGGCATCTGCAAAAATCCAACGGTTACACCTAATAAGTCACACTCGGTGGAACCGATGTTTTAATATCAGTTGTACGGAGGTGCCTCAAAGGTAACAACTTTTGAATCTTGGTGAGACCGATACACACAACTCGGTTGCACCGATAAGGTGACCAACTGTCAGATTGCCAAAATCGGTGACGCCGAGTCAACAAACTCAGTCGGACCGATTCTGTGAAGTTGTGTAACAGGAAGTTGGCAACCCAAACTCGGTGGCACCGAAATGGAATCAGTTGCACCGAAGGGCTAGGGTTTGGCAAAGTCTGTGTGATGTTGAGAATCGCTGGCACCGAGTGGAAAATGTTGGTTGCACCGATTTTGGACATTTGGCTTTGAACAAACTTTTGTGGAAGCGTCTGTGGGTGTATGTGGTGACTATCACTTGTGCACGTAGGAGCTTTTTGTTCACCAATAGAACCTTACCCCCTTTTGATAGTATTGGCTTTCCTATGGACTCAAGGTGATTTCTCACAAAAGGTAAAAGTAGAGTCCTCTTGCTTGAAGCTTTGCCAATGCTATTCCTTCTCCTTCTTCCTCATGGGGATACTCTCCATACTCCTTTTTGCCAACCCATCTCTCTATGTTCTTTATCTGAAATACACTACATAAAAGTATTAGTCCAAGAATTAAATGTATGTTGTCATGAATTCTCAAAACCACCAAGGGAGCACATTATTCAATCTCCCCCTTTTTTGTAATTGATCACAACATACAATCAAAGCTTCAAATAAAGATATGCATGTATATAATGAAGACTTTGAGAGACACATGACTTAGACTTGCTCCCCCTAAATGTGTGCAATCCCTTTAAAGGATGGTTGCTTTGGAATGCATGGACACACATATAGTAGAAGGGACATAATAAGTCATGTGTATCTTGGTCATATGCATCAAATGAATATGAATGAGTTGTATCCTTGTTCAAGACTTAACTCTTGCATACAATATGTGCAAGAAGCAAGAGATCACCTTGATAAAAAATATGATGCATATACTTACCTTGAGTTTTTGACCATTCTAGTAGTAGAGATACGCTTGAGAAAACAATGTTAGGAAACACAAGAGTATCCTACCAATAAAAAGCAACAGAACTCAAAAGTACCAAGATATGGAGAACATATAGAAGATAGTATTCCTAAAGAATTGATATGTCTCCAAGATCATTTAGAAGTTTCTCCCCTAGATATGAAAAATGTAAGACATCCTCTCCCCCTAAATCTTAGCATGTTGATATTGGGATTGGATAGGGTGAGAAAATTCTAACATGAGAGATCAAATGCAGTAACCAGATTTTTCTCCAAAACATATTTTTCTCCCCCTACTTTGGTATTCTCCCCTTGTATATTCTCCTCTCCCCCTAAATCATATCTCCCCCTTTGCATAAGCATGTATCCCCCCCTTTATCTTTGAAGCTTTGTATATTTCTCCCCCTTTGGCATTAATTTCCAAAAAGGTCAGACATAGGGCTATGTACAGGGATCATTGATTAAATAGGGATCCTTGAGAACAAGGGTCATAGAGTTTAGGCATCATAGAATATGAAAATCATGAGAAAAATGAGGGAATCACTAAAAATAATTTCTCTCCCTTTGGCTAAACCGAGAATTTGTAGAACTTCTCCTCCATTGAGTTAGGGATCCTTGAATGTATTTCTCATCCTTCCCTTTGTGTTTTTTTAATAATAAAGGGATCATTGAAGGATTGAGAAATCACAGAAGGAACACAAAGTTTTACAAAACAAACACAATTTGAAATATGGTAGGCAGTCGGTGGCTCTGAGACATAATTATCGGTGGTACCGATATAATGTTATGCAGCTCATCTACTGAAATCGGTAGAACCGAGTCCTGTGTATCGGAGGCTCCGAGTTATAAAATAGAATCTTGAAGAGTTTGAGAGACTTGCAAGTTAAGAGTTGTTTGTACAAAGAATATCAACTAGTGAAGATTTGAATGGTTCCAAGAAATTTGCAATAGCGAATGAACTAGCCAAGATTCTTAACTAGATGATAGGCGGTGACTAGGTCACCTACATTAGAGTATATTGATTTAGGATCCAAGAAAGAATACTTGATCATAGGTCATACTCATCGTTATGCTCAAAATGGGGTTACCATTTTTTGATACACATTTTAATGTTTTCATCTCACTTGAGTTGCTTTATCTAATTCTTTTGAGTAGAGCTATATCAAGGATATGAGTACATACATTTGAGTGATGTTGTTGATGTAGCTTGTAGGTGAACTTAATGAGGATGCTCTAAGTTGTTTAAGTTCATCTTATGTTGGGAGCAATCCTTGTTGTTTTTGTTCACTTTTCACCTACATGGGTTAGTCACGCCAGGAAAGATGTGATTTATCCAATTGACATGATATCAATAGAGTGGATATCAATTGAGAAATATATGTCAAGGATATTTTTTGTTGTCGTCTGCCTTCCATCATAAAAGCGAGGTTGTGGATACTTGGTCATGACAAGATTTCTTAAGATATGAGTTAATGGCAATCTTGTGGAGTGTTGTTCTTCCAAGTACCTACAAGAGGGTTAGATGCCAGACAAGGGAGCATAGAATTCCATGATATATGATATTCATGGTAATAACATGGAATAAAAAATGAATCTCATCCCCTTGCATACATCTGAGTGAGATTAGCTCAACTTTGAAGCATCAATGATGTTCAACTGACTCCTTAGATGACAAAACACGTTTTCATCAAGTGGCATAGTAAAGATATCGTCCAATTGCTTGTTAGTGCAAATATGCTTAATATTAATATCTCCTTTGGCAACATGATCACGAATGAAAAGATATCAAACTTGAATATGCTTTGTTCGAGAGTGATGCACAAGATTGAGAACAATGTTAATAGCACTCTCATTTTCACATAGTAATGGCACATTTTTAACATAGATTCCATAATATTTAAGCATTTGGGTCATCCATAATAATTGCACACAACATGATCCAGCGACAATTTATTCCACTTCGACAGTAGATAGAGATACCGAGTTTTGTTTCTTGGAGGACCAAGACACAAGAGATCTACCAAGAAATTGACATGTACACGAGGTGGATTTCTATAAACCTTGTCACCGGCATAGTCCGAGTCAGAGTAGCTAACAAGATTAAAAGAAGATCCCTTGGGATACCAAATGCCAAAATTTGGTGTATGTATCAAGTATCTCACAATGCGTTTCACGGACTTTACATGACATTCTTTAGGTGCAGCTTGATATCTAGCACACATGCAAACACTAACAATAATATCGGGACGGGAGGCACATAGATAAAGCAATGAACCAATCATTGATCGATAGATCTTTTGAACAACCGGTTCACCCTCCTTAGTAAGATCATCATGTCCGCTAGTGGGCATGGGAGTTTTCATACCTTTGCACTCTTGCATGTTGAACTTCTTGAACAAGTCCTTGGTATACTTCGTTTGAGAGATTAAAGTACCTGCTCTCGTTTTCTTGATTTCTAGACCAAGAAATAATTTCATCTCACACATCATAGACATATCATAGTTCTCTGACATCAACCTTCAAAACTTCTCACTAAATTGTGGGTTAGTAGATCCAAAGATAATATCATCCACATAAATTTGGCACGCAAATAATTCACCACTAACTCTCTTGGTGAATAAGGTTGCATCCATTTTTCCAATTTCAAATCCTTTTTCTATGAGAAACTTTGTTAGGCATTTAGACCAAGCACGAGGAGCTTGCTTAAGACCATATAAAGCTTTGTGAAGTTTGTAAACGTGGTCAGGTTTCTTAGGATTTACAAAACTAGGTGGTTGCTTAACATAGAGCTCTTCTTCGATATCACTTTAAGAATGCACTTTTAATATCCATTAGGTAAAGCGTGATATCATGGTGATTAGTATAAGAAATAAGAATTTGTATGGATTCTATTCTAGCAACGGGGGCATAAGTATCATCATAGTTCATACCTTCGACTTGCGTATACCCTAGGGCTACGAGGCGAGCCTTGTTGCGAACGACTTGACCATCTTCACCTTGCTGGTTCCAAAATACCCATTTCGTGCCGATAATGTTTTGCTCGTCCTTGAGTTTTTCTATGAGTGTCCACACTTTGTTCCTTTCGAAGTTGTGAAGCTCTTCATGCATAGGGTTCACCCAATCCGCGTCTTCAAGATGTTTTTCAACCTTCATGGGTTCAATGATATAGATGAAAGAATAATGCTCACAAAATTTAGCCAAGCAAGTTTTAGAGTGAGTGGTCCTATCTATTTGTATAGCACCAAAGATTTGGTTTAGGGGATGGTTCTTGGTCACATCTGCTCGAACTCGGGGTAGCTTTGGCTTGTTAGTTGGTGGAGCTTCTTCTTCTTCATCGTCTCCTTCATCTCCGTTTTTGTCAACATGGTCATCTCCATGAGGTGGTGGTGAAGGATGTTGTGGTGGATCTTCATGATGTACTTACTCCTCCTCTTAATCTGGTAGGGTACTACTTGTGGATGCTTCCATGTTGTTTTGATGGTAGCCTTGATTCGAAGTAGGAGCTTCCACTTGGGTTGATGAAGTACTTTCCTTCACCTCCATGGGACGAATCTTGCCGATGGGAAAGTCTTGGATAGCTTCCGAAGGATCTTTGTCACCTACATCATTTGGCAATTGTTTGACTTGCGAACCATTAGACTCATCAAACTTCACATCTACCATCTCTTCAACTTTTCGAGTGAAGTTGTTATAGACACGGTAGGTGTGAGTGTTCGATCCATAACCAAGTAGGAAACCTTCATGAGATTTAGGAGCAAATTTAGCACAACGACGCTTATCAAGAATGTAGCACTTAGAGCCGAATACTCGAAAGTATACAACTTGGGGTTTGTTACCGGTGAGAAGCTTGTATGCTATTTTACCGCGAAGCTTGTGTTAGTAGAGTCGGTTTGTGGCATGACATGTTGTTTCCACAGCTTCTGCCCAAAAGTGTCTTGGGGTCTAGTATTCGTCAAGCATCGTTCTTGCAATCTCCGATGGGTGTTCTTGAACTCCGATCTGTTATCGCTTCGAACCTTCTTGATCTTCACTTCAAATTGGTTCTGTGCTTTGCATGCAAAGTTCTTGAAGATCTTTTGTACCCGCAACTTATCATCAAGAAACAATACCCACATAAATCTGGAAACATCTTTAACACCAAGAATGTGATCACCCTTGATAAGCTCATCTAGATTGCGCATGCCTACATGTCCAAGTCTTCTATGCCATAGCCAACCTTTAGTTGATTTCGCAATAAGACAGGTACGAGCTTGGGCCTTTTTAGTGAAATAAACAATGTATAGATCACCTCTACGAATACTGGTAAAGACAATTTTATGATTATCAAATCGAAACACTTGGAAATCTACTTTGGTAAATAGCACATTGAAACCGAAGTCTACTAGTCTAGATACGGAAAGAAGATTGTAGCCAAGGGATATGGCCACCTTACCAAGGCCAAGTACCTTACCCTTAGAGTTGTCTCCAAAGGTCACTACCTTCGAGCACCTTGATTCAGCATGATATCTTGAAACATGTCTTTATCTCCAGTCATGTGATATGTGCATCGACTGTCGAGAATCCACTCTTTTCCACCGGACATGTAACCCTTCAAGTTTGCCATTAGCCTTAGATTCTTCATGATCTTTTCATGCTCGGTGTCTAACAACTCATCTTCATCATAGTAGCCATGTTCTTCATTGTCATCATTTGGTGGAATCACCTCGTCATAGAAACCAAGAGACTCATTAGAAGGGTTCATGGATGGCAATACCACGGAGGGTTCCACGAAGAAGCAACCTTGACTATACCATGATGGCCTACGTCCATGGATGACTAGCCTAACTCACGGTATATCTTCATGAAGTAGGCGATCTCCTTTCCCTTACAAAATTCTTGGTTCACTCCACAACACGAAGTAGGACACTCCCAAGCGACACCTACCCAATCTAGGAGGCACAACCCTCCAAAAGGTAATAGGTTAGATAATGTCGATGAACTCCTTGCTCTTGTGCTTCAAGATTATAGACTCCTCAACACACAATCACTCTCTCACAGATTTGGCTTGGTGGAAGAGGTTGATTGGGTGGAAAGCAACTTGGGGAGACTAGAGATCAAGATTCATATCCTATGAAAGGAATGGCATGATCTCAACACATGAGTAGGTGGCTCTCTCTTAGAAAATACGTAGGTATGAGTGGGGAACTATTCTGAGTGCTTCTCTTTCAAGTGAGTGGTGGTGGACGGGTATATATAGGCATCTCCAAAGTCCAACCTTGACACCTAATAAGTCAGACTCGATGGAAACTGTCATAGCCCTACAATTTGCTAGAATTGTTTGCATCAACAGCAGCATGTGCATCATGTCATCATGTTAAAATTTAAAATTAATTTCAAATGGGGATGTCAAACCCTAGAACCTCAATGAATAAACAAAATTCCAATAATTGTTTTTTTCTCCTTTTCAATGATTTCAAAATGCCTTTAAACAATATTCACCATGTCTGATAAATGTTTGCAACAACAATCCAGTTGTGAAGTATATTTTCACAATTAATTTGGCAAATTAAAAAAATCATCAAAGTTTCTGAAAATCACTATTAAAGCACTATAAATATTTTAGTTGCTTAAAATTTCCTGAAACTTTTTGTGTAGTTTCGAAATATTCGAAATATACCCCACAAATATTTCTAGGAATTTTAGCTTTATAGTTTTTCCCAAACAAAATTAAATAGAAAACAGAAACTAATAAAACTAAAGAGAGAGAGAACTCACCTGTTGGCCCAACACGGTAGCAGGCCCAGCCCACCCTGGCGAGCGGTCGTCTTCCAGCTCTGCCAGTAGGCAGAGCCGAAGGCTGGCACGGCGCATGGCCGGGGCGCCACGCCTCCTGCCTTCCTGGCTCTCCCGAGCCAGCGCGACGACGGGGGTGAGGACCCCTGTATCGTACGGATCGAGCCGACCCTCTCATTCTCCCTCTCTCCCTCTGCTTCCTTCCCCTCAGGCCCGAGTAGAGCTTGTCGTCGCCCTTGCTATCCCCGCGGCCTCCGGCCACCTCTAGCCCAACCAATGAGCCCACTAGAACCGTCGCCCCTGCCTCTCCTTGCCGAGCCATACTTTGCCGGGGGCACCACAACGCCCTGATGCTGTCATATTCCCCAACCTTCGGCCAGGGGATGCTATCACCGACTCGCCATCGTAGGAGCCCCCCGAGCTCGTCGACCACCTCCTCAAGCCTGCTGTGAGCCCCGGTTCCTCTTCCCCTCGCTCTGTTGCTTGTTCCGTCCCCTAGTCGCCATCCCCGCCGTTGCTGAACTCCGGTCGCTACGAAAGTCACCATGGCCATCGTCTCCGGCGTCCGGGCGTCCTCCCGTTGCCTCAGATGGATGCACACAAAGCCCAGCTGCCCGTAGATGCCTTTCGCCGCCCAAATGGTCGCCGGAGGAGGATTTCATGTGACCCCCGCCATCTCGGCTCATCGTCGGCGACTAAACCCAGCCCGACCGACATGGCAATTGACCGGACCCACCAGTCAGTGACTGACTGGGTCCCCTGTTGACTGCCGAGTCAGCAGTTGACTGGGCCCACCAGTCAGCCTGTGGAGATGGCCCTATGTCATTGACATGTGGGTCCTACCAGTCAGGTTTGACCCTGGCCATCCCTGTTGACCTGTGATGTCACCCAGACGTAATTTGATGCAATAAAGTATTTCTGCAATTAAAATAAGTACTAAATGATTTATTTATTTCAGGAAAAATTTAAAACTTCTAAATTCGTAGAAAATAATTTGTAAATCAGATGAAAATAATTTATATATGAAAAATGATCAAAAAAATCTAATGAATCTGTTTATACCATGATCATGCATATTTGAACAAGTTAACATCACCAAGTAGGACATTTTATGATTAGGGTAGTATATGAAATATCATTTGGAGTTGGAATTCAAACTTGTTTGAATTCCACTTCAATTAACCTGGTTGATTATTCCTCTAGGTTAATTCAGTATCCTAACTTGTCACATCATGCATCATGATTTTGCATTCCATTGAATGTTGTTCCTTTGTGTTTGCCGGTGATGGCTCCCTCTCGGTAAACGATGGTTCCGACGATGTGAACGTTGACACTAATGAAGAGAAATGATATCTTCAGGACTATCAGGCAAGCAAACCCCCCTTGAGCATACCGATATGAACCCACTCTCTCGCTCCTGCTCTCTTTTATTGCATTAGGACAACAACGATTCAATTTTTACCTATTGTCGGTAGTTGAACCCATTCCTTTGCATGACCTGTCTTTGCCATAGTAAATAGTTGAAACCACTTAGCATGAGTAGCAATTGCTTGAGCCTTGTTGTGCTTACCCATCCATGCTTATTTACCTATTGTGCCAGCTATGCTTAGAGTCGTGTCATGTCGGGTCTGATACATCTGGGTGATGGATCAGAATCACAGTATTCATGTCCTTCTGTGTGAGAGCTAAGTGTGTGAACACGATTTGGTAAAGGTAGTGATGAGAGGTCATGTAGGAGTACATGACGGGTTGTCTCATTAGGACCGACCTTAAGAACTGAGTTCTGTGTTTGTGATCTAAGACAATTACTACCACACATTGGGCTCCGGTAACTCGACCCGTCTCGTCTTATTAATCGCCTAGTCCTATGTCCAGGAACCGCAACTAGTTTCTGGTGTTTGTAGGAAAAGTGATGGCGGTCGTGCATAGAGCTGCCCGACGGGGTGGGTTGTGATGCGGTATAGGCACAATGGCACGATGTACCAAGTGGCACCCGAACGGTGGGCTTGGGAACCCTACGCACATCGTTTGAGATCGTAGCGGAAACTTCGGCCGAACTTCCGTGCGGGTTCAATCTCAAATAGGCGATAAACCTGGACTAGGGCCTTGTGTGGTTGATGGTCGTGGCCGACGCCCACGCCAGTGCTTCCGCTTGAAGGTTGCCAAGATGCATGACGTGCATATGGTGATAAGCGGCGAGAGCGTGTGTGAAGAAGTATACCCCTGTAGGGTTAAACAATCTGTTCGAATAGCCACGTCCTCGGATATGGACTACTTGGAGAACTTATGTGGTTCATAGATAAGTGAAATGGATACTTCTAAAATACGCAAGGTAAGCGTGAGTGCTATGGATGGCCTTATCGTAGGGAGACGAGAGTGGATCCATAGTGTTGTATTGATTGGTCAATATGTGGACTCGTGTGCGCTATCCCACCTCAAAGAAAGCACTTGTAGACGTAGTATAGGTTAGCCAAGAGTCAAAGCTGGCCTGCTGCAATAAACTCCACAATCCCCTTCATTGATACTGATGCATGTGTAGTTAGTTCTGATGTAAGTCGTGCTGAGTACCCTTGTACTCACGTTTCCTTAAATTATGTTTTTGTAGAGGAGACGTCAGTCTGATTAGTGGTATTTTTGACATGAAGTTCGATGTTGACCGGATTATCTTGGGAATCCCAGACAGAGGTCTGGTTCCTTTGGTAGGGTCGTTGTATTTTTCAATCTCCTCGAGCCACTTTTGTAGATGTCTGTACCCAGACATGTTTTACTACCGCTTGTTTGTTTGAATGCTCTGAATGTTGGGTCTTGAGACCCCTGTTTGTAACATCTTATTGTATTCGCTCTTCTGAGCCTTTTAATTAAATGTTGTAATGTTGTACGGTTATGTTGTGATGCCATAGTTGTATCTATGCATATCAGGCATGTCGTGCGTACGTGTGACGTGCGACGGTATGTATGGGATCCGACACCTAGTTGTGTGCCTTTAGTAGTACTCTTCACGGGGAACTGCCTCTTTGTGCTTCCACCAAGCCTTGGTAGCTTGCTACTGCTCCGGACACATTGATTAACCGGCATGTATCCTTCTTTGATGTTGTGTCTGTCCCTTCGGGGAAATGTCTCATAGTGTAATGGAGTCCCTGTAGCCTGCTATGACTCGTCTACGTGCAGGATGACATTCATGTCCCACGGTGTAATGGAGTCCTTGTAGCTTGCTATGACTCGTCTACACACGCTAGAGATCGACACCTACATTGTTGGGTTACGTATGCCCGTCCCTGTACGGATGTGCCACTTTGGTTCTACGAATAGTCATGTCGGCCCGGGTTCTTTGACATTTGAATGCTAGCGACACACTCACATACGTGAGTCAAAAGACGCAAACGGTCCCGGCCCAGGTAAGGTGGCAGCCGTGGAGATAATCATGTGTGAGACCACAAAGTGACATGATGTGTTACAGGCTGGATTCTTATGGCTTAGGATCGGGGTCCCGACAAATTTGGTATCATAGCTTGACTGCCTGTAGGATTACCAAGCTAAATTGGTCGATGTTGAGTCTAGAACTGCTTTAGTTATATAAGGGAATTGATTGTGGAAGGGAACGTAAGGCTCTTTTTACTCCTTTCCTTCTGTCATTCTAATTCTGAGTCACCCTCTTCTTTTCTATGGGGATTAAGAACTAGGCCTTCTCATCTATCTATTAGGAAGACTAGTTACTATGCTGGAGACCTATAGGAAAGTTGTTGTCTTCCTGGATCAGTGTCTCCATATGAATTCATTGTCATGTTGTCAGCTTTCTTGTGCAGGTTGCCTCATATTTCATGCCAGTACACTCATTATGCTGTCCGAGTTATCCAAGGTTTCTAAATTATCTAATGCAATTGCAAAACTCTTTCATCTTGAGTCAATGTCTTTCGGGCCAAACAATGCACACTAATTTTTGAGTTGAGTTACTTTAATACCTCGACGTGTTTGATTAAAGTGTTTTAGGAAACCATGTTATTTCAGTGAACAATTCTGGCCATCATTATCAAAAGCATGCTGTGATGCTATTTAGTCAATAGGTATTCTGTATGTGGGTTCTTGAACCCAAGGATCATTTTGCTCATTCCCATTGATAGTAATTGCTCGTTCCTTTAGGATATTAGTAACTTTGTTATAGTCACAACAAGAGTGGTCGTGATGATCCTCCATTTCATAGTTGTGAGTCTGCCAATTCTTTCATTTATGCATGGATTATCTAGAAGAGACATGTTGAACTCCGTTTGACATATTCAATCCATGCATCTACAACTGAGGAAAAATCAGGTGCTCTTGAGTTGCCCTCCTTCAATTGTATTCTGACCTTTATCTATCAATCGATAGTCAAGAGTATGTCATGCATTGTTTTATCGATGTCGAATATTCTTGTGGTTTGTCAAGCCATTCTATTCTAGAATGACTAGGAGAAGCAAACTCGCGTACCTCATCCATTTCTAGGATTGGGTCAAAGCAGTTGTATTCTCCAGACCAAAATACCAATCCAGCTTTTGCTCTGTTCTACCTTGAAGTATTACCCTCTTCATGTCAGGAATATCATGAGAACTACACTCCCTCTTATGAAATCTTGATGTAGTGATACTTCTCGCCATCATCACTCATTCCTCCGTCTCTGTGCTGTCTGTGACCAGAACACCGACGAGACAATAATCTCACTCTTGGTGTCATGATCATTGAATTTTCATACTAAGAATGATCGTGCTACTAGTGCATTTTCCATGGTGCACTTTTCGGTCAATGAGTAGGATTGTGTCAATCCTTCGCTCTGTTGATCATATTGTCTTGCCTTGAAAAGCAAGATTGCTCTTGAGCTTCATAACATACCGGTGGATCATGATTTTCCGAATGTATTCTCGGAAGTATTACCAAGGTGTTCCTTGACCGTTATGTTAAGTTCGTGATCGAGATGGTTTTCTTATAAACCACCTTTGTTCAAGAATCTGTGTTGGACACCCTTGAACTAGTTGGTTAAGCTAAACAACAACTTGGAGAGTTGGAAGATAGAAGCTTCATCTGACTTAGTTCATTCCAGGGGGATGTCTTTGTTGTGGATGTGTGTGGCGAAGAAAGGCGATATTTCATCGAGTGATTCTCGTGGTCAATTGATGCATCTATCGTCTTATCCAATCTTTGAATTGAGTGTGGGCTATCGTCAAATCAAAATCATAACCAAAGATCTTCCTAATGTTGTTTTTACTCATGGATGTATCCTTGAGCATACAACATTATATCCTTTGGTCTGACCAATGCTATCACCTTGTTCTCATAGTTGAGGAATTCCATCCATTTGGATACCTCGATGAATTGTTGTTGGGCCCATCGACAACATTTTCATTTGTTCCATGATTCATGATGAACATTGAGCTAGTGTTGGGAACTTTGTAGGTAATATCTTCGTGTCCTGTACATGAAGCATATGCATGGTGTAAGAAGTGACTTACTCTTGGTTCATGTGCATATGGTGAGAGTTGCTGCCATGAACTTGAGAAAGGTCGTTTTGTTTTCTTTGGAATCATTCGAAGTCAATCATGCGCGTGCGAAGTATTATATGGTTTGGTAGACTGATCATCTCCATTCCACTAATTGATTTGTTTGAGGAAAAAAGCTAAGTGTTACTCCTGAAGGGCCCTGACGGACGTGCACAATACTTTGCTACCTCCAATGATGGTTCCATCCAGAACTCTGTAGTGTTTTGTTGCAAGTCCATGTAGTCATGCATGTCCTGGATAGTGTGTTCACATGTGTCTTGCAATCCAACTCATGTTTTGGAGTTGAAGCCGTAGTTCGTGTCCTGAGAATCTCACAACGTCATCTCTTTGATTTGTGTTGCAACCTTTCACTTCTGGATATGCTGAGTCAAGAATATCCTGACACCAGCCATATCTGAATCTCAAGCAGATATGATGGTTGGGCCTTTTTCCCCAAGAATTATAACAATGGTCTCTCTATAACCCGACAAAGGGATGTAGTGGCTAAAATACCTATCCGGAAGACCTACTATTATATTATCTTGTGTCAGCAACCTTAGCCACTTCCCCATGAAGTTTTCGCATGACTTATTCAGAAGTTATTTCTCATGGACCCTTTGAGAGCCCGAAGTCTGACCTTTACATGATGTTCTAGATAGCAAACCTGAATGACGTTTGGGGTTACACTAGTACATCAAGGAGAACATTAGAAGCGGGGTGCTAAATGTCTCTCGGTCGATCATCCAAATTTTGCTCCCTTGGTATAGCTAAGGTGAAATATGAGAAAGTGTTGTCTTCCTTTGCATCTGCATCCTCCATCATTATTCATCATGGTAGTATGAGGTGTTGCCAGGATCCTTGGCAAGGATGTTGATAAAAACCATGTTAAATATGGAAATGCTCAAGTTCTTGAGAGCATGCTCGGTGTCATGCCCAAGATGCGCGCCTATCCATTTTAAGACACCAGGGCCTCGCAAGGGATAGAGGCACATCTTTTTGTTAGCAAGTATACACTACAGAAAACTGGTACTTTGTCGTCCGCCATCCTGGACGGCAAAGGCATGAACACGGATGGCAAAGGCTTTGTCGTCCGCCAGCGGACGGCAAACCGTCCGGGTGAATAATCCACGGTAAAGGCCGCTTTGCCATCCGCTGGCGAATGACAAAGACCTTAGGTTTTTTGCCGTCTGCCAGTGGACGGCAAAGAGCCTGGACAGCTCACGTGGGCACTTAGCTCCGTTAGGGGGCTTAACGGCGTGCTTTGCCGTATGCCCACGGACGGCAAAGAACCTAAGGTCTTCGTCGTCTGCCAGCGGATGGCAAAGCACCTTTTTTGATAGCTGGGGCTGGCCTAGGTGGGTTCTTTGCCGTCCACTGGCACACGACAAAGAATCTTAATTCTTTGCCGTCTGCCAGTGGACGGCAAACAACCCACCTAGGCCAGCCCCAGTTTGCACAGGTAGCTGCCATGTGGCCACTTTGCCGTCTGCTGGCGGACGCCAAAGCTCCTTGCCATCCGCCAGCAGACGGCAAAGTGGCTATATAGCCCCTGTTTTTTTTGTTTTTTCTGAAAATCATTCAATTTGATAGAATATTCATATATATCCAACATATACATATCCAGAACATACATATCATTCAACAAGTTCCAACAAGCATACCAAATAAGTTAAAACAAGCATATATATACCAATAATTAAGTTCCAACATACAAGTCCAACATATATATAAGTTTCCAACAACACACAATATGGTTTCCAACAACATATCCATACATATGTATCCAAAACAAATTTTCCATAAACATAAAGGTAGCAGAAGTAGAAGAGTACAATCCATCAATGCACTCTTCCTCATCTATAGAAAATCTCCAAAGTAGGAAAGATATAGTTAGAAGAAGAAGAAGACTAGCTAGAAGAAGAAAAAGAAAATGAAGAAAAAAAAAGAAGAATTTATCTTCTATTTCTTTTTCTCCTCTCCTCTCCTCTCCTCTTCTCCAAGGTGGTAATGCCATTTTGTAGCTAACTAATCATATCAAGTAATTTTGGAGGAAAAAATGCTCAGTATAGGTCATTTTATAGCTATCCTAGGTAGAATATATCATTTTGATGGTAAGTAAGGTTATTATGTATTTTTGAGGAAAATAAGCTAAGTATAGGTCATTTTGGAGGTAAATCAAGGTTATTATGCCATTTTTACCTAAGTGAGCATATTATGTCATAAATGAACTAGCGAAGCTAATTATAGATCAATATTGAGCTATCCTAGGTAGTTAGGCAATTTTGTACCTAAGTGAGCTAAATATGTCATAAATGAACTAGCTATAGATCATTATTGAGCTATACTAGCTATTAATGCCATTTTCTTGCTAACTAAGCATATCAAGTCATTTTGGAGGAAAAAATGCTAAGTATAGGTCATTTTATAGCTATCCTAGGTGAATATACCATTTTCTAGCTAACTAAGCATATCAAGTCATTTTTGATGAAAATAAGCTAAGTATAGGTCATTTTATAGCTATCCTAGGTAGAATATATCATTTCGGAGGTAAGAGAGGTTATTATGTATTTTCGAGGAAAATAAGCGAAGTATAGGTCATTTTGGAGGCAAAGCAAGGTTATTATGCCATTTTTACCTAAGTGAGCATATTATGTCATAAATGAACTGACTAAGCTAATTATAGATCATTATTGAGCTATCCTAGGTAGTTATGCCATTTTGTACCTAAGTGAGCTAATTATGTCATAAATGAACTAGATATAGATCATTATTGAGCTATACTAGCTACTAATGCCATTTTCTAGCTTACTAAGCATATCAAGTCATTTTGGAGGAAAAAATGCTAAGTATAGGTCATTTTATAGCTATCCTAGGTAGAATATACCAATTTCTAGCTAACTAAGCATATCAAGTCATTTTTGATGCAAATAAGCTAAGCATAGGTCATTTTGGAGCTAAGTAGTTCATTTCCTAAGCTAAGTATGCATTTGTTAATGAAAACACTTGGGAAAACATACCATCAACACGGAGGTGAAGGACCAGTAGGGTTTGGGCCAGGCTAAGACGTAGAAGGACCGGTCGGGGTTGCGGTAGACGTAGAAGGATCGGTCGATGCTTGTCGGGAGGCGCACTACACCAAAGATCATTTGCAATGTCTCCTTAGCATGATGCAACTCAAATGTGAATACTAGTCACTAATGACCATTTAAATGTGAACACGGTCTGCACATTTTGTATTCACGAGTCATTCATATTAGTTAGTGATGAAACGAACATTACGTGCATGTTTTGGCTAATATGCAGGAGAAACTTACCACGACGAGCTCGTATAGGGCCCGGTGAGATGCGTCGTTCGAGTTCCTCTCCTCCTCCAACAGCCTAGTCGTCCTCTCCTCCATCTCCCTCTCCCTCTGCGGCGCCTGCCTATTTGCCTCCGCTAGAAGGTCCTGGGCCCTAGACTCAATGGCGAGCTCCATTGGCCATGGACGAGGCCTTATCTTAGGATCAGAGCTCGTCTGGCGCTTCTTGATCTCTGGGAGAGTTCTAGGACAACGTATCAGTCCATCCCCAATGGCTAACGAGCCATGGGGCCTCCCACCACCAGATATCATCACGAGCTCTGGGTCAAAAGGACTCTGGCTCGGGTTGAAGTCCTCCCCTTTCCTCCCCTTTCCTCGCCTTCCCCTCATCTTTGTAGCTCACGAGCTTGTTGTGGGAGGATATGTTGCTGAAGCTCTCTGGATGATCGAGGTCATCCTCAGAGAATGCCTTGGCCTTCTTGTACGAGGTGGTATGGGCCATGGCATAGAGGTCGAACAGAGGTGGCACCTCCTTCTTGTTTTCTCGCACCTAAAAGAGGTGAACAAAATATTAGTTAAGGGCTCAAGCTAGCATGAAGAATGAAATTGCATGAATCATGAAGCAAACCACATACCCAGTTATCCTATCCACACACCATCTCGGGGGTACCTCTCATTTGGGCACGCTTCTCCTTGGCCTTGTTGTGTTCGGCTAGCCATTCGGGAGAGCACGACTCATCCACCAATGCCTCCCAACAGTCCATCCTATCCACACACCATCTCGGGGGTACCTAAGTTAGACAAGAGAAATTTTAGCATTACGCATATGAATCAAATCAAAGAAACTAAGTACAAGGCCTTATGAATAGATAATTACCTTCATAAACTTCTCCTTACTCACATAATTTTCGCGGAACTTCTTCTTGTCCCTCTTAATGTTACTTGAGGTGTAGTAGTCTCGAATAGCCTGCACCCGAGCCTCGTGCCGTAAGTTCTGAAGTAGGCGCTTGCACTCGGCTTCGAGAACAACAGACGCTCTCGCCTCGTCTTCCTCAAGACACCTATAGAAGGTCTACAATCAAACAAGACAACACATTAGACACTGATTAGTACAATCACTAGGTGTTGTTGATTTTTAATTATGTAAGGGAGAAATTACCCAAAAGCGACGGATCACAATGTCAGCCACCGTCTCGCACAAGGCACCGTCGACCATCTCCTCTAGCGGGGCCGGGGCAGCCTTGTACAGCTCCCAGGTCAGTGCTACCTATGGAGACTCACCCTCACCGGGCAACTAGACCTTCCCCGGGAAGTGGTGCCGGAGAAGCACACCAAGGACCTGGTTGGGCCTACGGACACCACCGTGCTCGTATTTCCAACCCCCGTAGTAGTACAAGGCTAACACATTAGATATTAATATGAAAAAACATGAATGCAAAAGGTTAAAAAAGAGTAAATGCACTTACTTCTCCGCGTTAGGCGCAATCAACCACCTCTGCTCGCAGGTCGTCGGCACAGGAGGCAACTTTGTACAACCATGCTGGTAGACCTTCTTACCCTCCTCAACCAGCTCGCTCTCGCTATAGGTGTCCTCAGACAAGTAATTGTCCTCGCCACCATCAGCATGGCCACTAGCCTCTGGAGTCACGTGGGACGAAGACTCTGGGACCCGAGTCTCTTGCGACGAAGACTTTGGGACCCGAGTGTCCTGGGACGAAGGCTCGGTGACCCGAGGCTCGTCGACCCGAGGCTCGTGGACCAGAGTCCGAGACGGGTCCAAGTCAGACGGGTCCACCCGAGACGGAGCACTCCTGTGGTCGGGAGAATCAGCTGGGGGTGGCGGCAAGGAAGGCGCAATAGCCTTCCTACCTCTAGCACCTCTCTTCGTCTTCCCCCGACCTCTCCCGGTCGAAGAAGAAGCGCCCGCCGGTGTCTGCATGCTATGTACCAGCACTCTCCGAAGTTGCTGGGGTGGAATAATAGCACCCCTCCCAGCACGCGCCGAGGAAGGAGGCTCAGAGCGCTCTCGACCCCCGCCCACCATCTGTCAACACCTGCAATGACAAAGAGTGAACAAAATTAGTTCAACATAAAAAAATTGAATACCTAATAACATGAACTAATTAATAATATATATGTACATAATAATATTTGAATACCTCACATTACTAATATTAATCTTCATCGTTTATATATGCTCCCGGATCAATAAATGCATAATCATCATCACTATCAGTAATGACGTGCTCATCAGCATCATCAATAAATGCATCAACATGTGGAAGGCCTCTTTGGAATCGGTCAAGCATTGTCAGGTCATCCGTAGCAGTAACCTCTTCTTCTTCCGTCTCTTCTTGTTCCTACTCAGGGGTGAAGTCGGGTTCACTGTCGCCGTCGACCTCAATGTTCTGGGGTGAAGTAGAGCGGTTCTTGAAGCATTTTTTGGAAACACGTGTTTCTTGGAAGAATTCTCCTTCATATATGTCTGGGTTAATGTGAGGTTCATAATCAAATTCATTGAGGGGAGGTGGTCTAAAATGTGGCGGCACATCATAAACGACATCCCAACCTTTCAAATTTGGATCCGTTTGGCAGGCCCATGGTAGATAGAAAACTTGGGTCGCATGTTGAGCCGCAATATAGACATCGGGAACATCCAAATGGGTGCTTTGTTTGATTTCGACTAGCCCTATATGTTCATGAGTCCTTCTAGTCTCCTTCGGTTGGAACCAATAAAATTTGAAGACTATGACGTTTGGTGGGTTTTCACCAAAGAATGTAAGTTCATAAATTGCTTCAACTCTTCCATAATACTCGACCCCTCCTTCACCGACAGCGGAGACACAACAATTTGTAGTCTTTCGGCCGGCCATAGATAGCTCTTTGCGAAAAGTACGAAAGAGATGCCCATTGATGTTGTATTTGTCAAATGAACAGACGTTGAAGTCAAAACCATTAGCGACTTGTCTCAATTCGAGTCCATAGAATCTGCATTAGCCTACAAGTTTAATTCCAAAGGATTGTTGCATTAGCCGCAAACTAGGCGAAGAAATGAAATCGTCTAATTAATGGAAATTACCGTTTGCTTGAACCAAGAGATAAAACCGGGATAGCCGCCTCCATGCTTTGCGAGAAGCTCATACTCTTCGATGGAATCCTTTGGATCACCGCTCCAGCCGAGAATTTGGCGACGTATCGAGTGTATCACATATCCGAGAATAAAGAGCATTTCAAAGGAATTAGAAGTTGCGAAAAATGTACCGAGATCTTACTCGATGTATGGCCGCACTTCTGTTAGGTTGTTGAGGATATACAACGAAATGGTCCGCCATTCTTCGACATCCAACCCTAATGATTTCAAAGCACTGGCTGGTGCGAGCTTCCCTTTGAATAGGCTGAGGTTGGATCGACCTTTTTCAAGGTTGCCATCATTGTACCGAGGCTTCGGATTATGCAAATGACGATTCTGAGCCGTGTAGTGTGCTGTCACAAAGTTTGTTGCCTCCTTAGTAATGAATGCCTCGACCATCGATGCTTCAACTCTACGTTTATTTTTACATTTTGCTCAAAGCGTCTTCTGCATCCTCTCAGTTTAGAAGCACCAACGATTTTGCACGCCACCCAATATTGCCTCGGTCAGGAGATGCAAAATCAAATGCTGCATTGGATTAAAGAAGCCCGGTGGAAAGATCTTTTCTAACTTGCAGATCAACTCCGATGCCAACTCTTCCAGTACGTCTAGCACGTCAGGCGATAGTTCTTTCGCAAAAAGAGCACGGAAGAAATAGCTCAGCTCTGCCAGTACTAGCCATTCATCCTCGGGGATAAAGCCACACAACATCACCGGCATTACCCGCTCAAGCCATATGTGCCAATCATGACTCTTGAGACCAAATATTTTCAATTTTTCAAGACTCGCTCCCTTCTTTAGATTCGTTGCATACCCATCGGGGAACATTAACTGCATTTGCACCCACAAGATCATTTCCCTCATAGCTGGCCTTCCAAGATTGAACCATGCCTTTGGCTTCCTCCAGTTCTTCTTTCCTTTCGGTCGTCGAATGTTTTGTAACGGTCTATCACATAGAGCCTCCTGGTCGACTCTAGTCTTAGGATTATCCTTCGACTTCCCCTCTATGCCGAACAATGTACCAAAAAGGGCCTCCGCGACATTCTTTTCAGTGTGCATGACGTCGATGTTGTGTGGGCAAAGGAGGTCTTTGAAGTAAGGCAGATCCCACAAACATATCTTGTGAGTCCAGGCGTGTTCCGTATTATACCCTTTGAAATACCCTGGACGATTTGGATCTGGCTCGAGAGTGTTTATCTGATCCAGGATCTGTTGGCCTGTCAACGCAGGTGGTGCAATGTTTTTGACAACTCTACCTTTGATGAAATTCTTCTTGTCTTTTCTGAACTTATGGTCAGGATCCAGGAACTGTCTATGCATGTCGAAGCAAGAAAACTTGTGACCCGCCTCTAGCCAACAGAACTGAAGAGCTGCCTTGCATGTGGGGCACGAAAACCTTCCATGCACACACCAGCCAACGAATAGCGCATACGCCGGCAAGTCATGCATCAAGTACATGTACCACACATGCATTTTGAAGTTCTTTTTTGTAGCAGTGTCGTATGTCTTGATCCCATTATCCCAGGCTTCTTGTAATTCATCCTTAAGCGGTTGCATGTACACATTCATATTCTTCCCCGGATATTTGGGCCCTTGAATTATCAGGGTCAGGAAAATGTTCTTTCTTCTCATAATCTCTCCGGGGGGAGATTGAGTGGAATGACAAATACAGGCCAACAATTGTATTGTGCTGCTGTCATACCATACACATTGAACCCATCCATGCTGATGGCAACTCGAGGATGCCTTGGTTCTGTTGCTTTATCCTTATGTAATGCATTGAAGTGCTTCCACGCAACAGCGTCTGAAGTGTGTCCCAACATCGGATTCCCATCTGCATCTAGTTCTGTTCTTTTGCCCAATTTATGCCACGTCATCTTTCTAGCCGTCTCTTCGACCATGAAAAGCTGTTGAAGTCTTGGTATGATTGGAAGATACCGAAGAACATTAATTGGGATTTTGGTCTGACTCTTCTGACCCATACCGTTGTCTACCAGAACATACCTGGAAGCATTGCAAATGGGGCAATAGTTCAACCCCGCATACTGAAGCCTAAATAAGGCACATCCATTCTCACAGGCATCTATCTTCTCATAGGGCATCTTAAGCGCACGTAGGATTTTGTCCGACTAGTACAGGTTTGGTGGCAATACATGGCCTTTGGGTAGAAAGCATCCAAATATCGTCATAATCGCGTCATAGCATTCTCTGCCCAGGTTGAACTGAGCCTTTAGAGCAATTACTTGCGCGATGGCATCTAGCTAACAAAGCTCAGTGTGCTCGTGGAGAGGACGTTTTGAAGACTCCAACATTTCATAAAAGGCCTTTGCAGATTCCTCCATCTCATCGTCCGAATCCCGAGCATCATAAAAGTCTTGCACCATGTCTTCGATCCCGGTACCATGCTTGTCGGTGCAACGACAAAGCACCTCAGCTCTAGCACGTTGGGCAGACTCACCATGAAATGTCCAGACCGTATAATTAGGTATAAAACCCCACTTCTGTAGGTGTTTGATCATTTCAAACTCTGACTTCTTCTTATAGTTGTCGCAATCGACACAAGGGCACCAGGTTGTTTTCTGTCCACTTGCAATTGCGACTCTCACAAACTCCTTGGTTTTTGTTAACCACTCACGGGTCATGTCTTTCTGACTAGTGTGACCGGTGTACATCCACCCATGATCACTCATCCTGACTAGCTACTGGACACACACAAAATATATACATAATTCAGCAAACCATATTCATAAGTTAATAGAGATTGTCAGTTTCATTACGTCGATGCAACCTAGACGCTAGTAGGTAAAGATAGGTCCTAATCCCATCCGAGTATGTGTAGATTGGGTTCGTTTTCCCAAGCTCTGCTCCGGATCCAATGCAAAATTTTGGCAGCACCTCCTCGCTGTTCTCCTGATACACGTCTCGGCAATAAGCAGAGAGGATGTGTACCCAGAGAACAATAGGGAGGCACTGACAAAATTCTGCATCGGATCCGGAGCAGAGCATATGGGAAAACGAACCCAATCAACACATACTCGGGCTTTCCATGGATAACGGTGGACAATTCGAAAGAATCACAGTTATAAATATGCAAATGTATGCATATTTATAGATGTAACCCTTTCGAATGGGAGACGCATAGTGTTCACGCATACTGATGATTCAATCTACCTACAGCTAGCAAGTATCATCAGCACGAAGACCGGAACAGAGCAAATGAAGGGGGAGGAGGAGATGTCATTTGTGCTCACCTACGAACGCAGGGGCGGAGCTCGTTGAACGAACGGGGAGGTCGTCGAACACCAAACCCTCGCAACGACGAAACAACTGAACATTTAAATCAACCCGATGAACACAAATATATATATGACGTTTTTCATAACAAAATCATAAATTATATGACCTAACTCATAATTCACACATATATGACCCCGTCGGCCTCGAAGAGCACCCTTTTGGTCAATATGAGGCCGATGAGGTGTCAGGGGTCGGGGGTGTCGTGTCATGGTATTGGGGTGTCGTGTCGGGGTCGAGATGTCGTGTCGGGGTCGAGATGTCCTATCGGGGTCGGGGGTCGGGGGTGTCGTGTCATGGTGTCGGGTTAGGGGGTTCCTCGATGTCGATGAAACCCTAAATAGCAAGTATCATCAGTGCGAGATACATGTGGCGCTCGGCGTTGAACACTAGATCCACATCCCACAAGTGACGCCGGCGCCCGGTGTCCCGCGCGCAGCAATAGTTCTGGGTCGGTGTACATCGTTATAATGCATGTGTGACTTTCGTTTCGTCGAGGCTTTCCTTAAGTAACTCTCATATCTCATGGTGTGTTGGTGCGCTCCCTCTCACACTGATATGGTGGTGTATATATGTTGGTGGGCACTCTCTCACAGTAATAGTTCGACCACCAGTGATGGAAGCGTCACCTCTTCTCTTCTTGTGCAATATATCGACGAGTATATCACAAAGAAGAGAAGAATGATGAGGCGCCCCCCACGACAACAGTCGGGATTCCTCCATCAAGAACACACATGAAAGTTATTTAAGGAAAACCTCAACGGACCGAAAATCACACACGCATTATACCGATGTACATCGACCCACGATCACTCATCTAGCCTAGCTACTGGACATGTGTCAGGGTCAAGGTGTCATGTCGGGGTCTGGTTGTCGGGGATGTCGTGTCAAGGTAGGGGTGCTGTGTCTGGGTTAGGGGGTTCCTCGACATCAATGAAACCTCGTGTTGGGGTCGGGGTGTCTGGGGTGTCGTGTCGTGGTCGGGGTGTTGTGTCGTGGTCGGGGGTGCCGTGTCGGGGTCACGGTGTAGGGGGTGTCGTTTCGGGGTCGGAATATTTGTGATTTTGGGGAAAAAGAGTCAATGCGAGATGATCCCTGTAGCGACCCGACTCAAAACGAGTCAAGCCTCTGTATTTTCTGTGCCATCCCTGGATCAGTATGCTGGCACACACAGTACATCAATGTATATATCAAAGTGCAATCACATGTAAATAGCGTAAAACTGATATATACCTGAAAATAGCAGCGGATACAGTTAACGGGAGTGGAGTCCCAATAACACCAACGGCAAGTTGAGTGCGGACCGTAACCCTGAATCGTACTCTTACCCGTCGTAGAAGAGTATCTGCAACATAAGACGTTGCAGCCGTGTAGGTCAGTACATTGAATGTACTGGCAAGATCACCATAGTAGAACAGAAAAAAATAAAGACTATTCTATATGCAAAGGCTTTGTGGCTCTGTGTCTGAGTTTTTGTGCGTAAAAGCTGATTTTATTTTCCTACAACAAAAAGAATATCAGGAATTTCACTATAGAGTTACCTATCATGACATGGTTCCGCCAACCAATGTCTCAATGCCCATAAGTATCATAAGTTGCCCACAATTAGTTATCAGTCCAGTGTTGAGAGTTCAGAGATAGATCCAAGTCTAGAAGCTCATATTGTCCGTAACCGGGGACACGGCTAATCGACTAGGTTTAACTCTGCAGAGTGTTGTGTACTTTACCCACAAGATTCTTTCCCTCCTGGTAAGTCCTCGCACTGCCTGGTGTTTGAGAACAGGATGAAAGAAACATGGTCTTTCAGAGTGCTTCCCTGACTGTCCGACAGTGCCCATCCCAATCCTAACGTCGACTACATCTCGTAGCACTGCCCAGCAGAGTCACAACAAAGATCAACCAAGCCAGAGCCCATAATGACTTGTGGCTACACAGGTAAGCTTCCGGGCATGAAGTATTCATCCTTCTCTTTGAGTCTGGGTGAAGCTTTCCGCAAGATGTCATGGCGCTTCTCCATGCATCCCGGCCACTCACTGGTTTCTCCAGGGTGCCCAATCAACCATCCTTCACCAAGTAGTGTGTATTGAAAACTTGTCTTCTCGAGTCTTGAAGTCTTGAGGTCTTGAAGATGCGGGACTTGAAGATGTCTTCATGAAGTCGTCGTTTTGACGTGGAGTCCTTCTTCACACCACTCACGAACACTCATACCAGACCCCGTCTACTTTAGCATAGCATTGCACTAACTAGCGTTCTCGGGGCTTTAGTAACCAGTGGTGGGTTCCTACCTCATGCATTCTACTCAACTACAAGAATTTCAATAACACTACGGGAGGGATGTGCTGAATGATGTCACTACATGCAATAAAACATAGGTATGAAAAGATGGTCAAAGTGAACTTGCCTGTACTGTTGATGAAGATAAAGATCGCTCTCAGAAATAACTTGATAGACTATTCGTCACTCTCCGATGAAATCTATAATCAAGCATTGCATACATATAAGCAATCATACTAGCAATCAATTCTAACAATCACAAGGTAACACAAGAAACAAAATCAACAAGGTTGATGAAAGAAATACTTAAGACAAAGTTGAAACACAAAACTCCAACAAATTCAAAAGTAACACAAAACCCAAAACAAAGTAAAATATAATAAAAGGATTTTAGTAAATATTTTGTTAGCAAAATTAATTACTTTTGAAGAACAAGTAAAACTATGCAAACAATATTCTAAACAACATAAGTTTTTGCCTAATGAACTTAACTACAAGCACAACCATAAACTAAGAGAAAACAAATTATGAAACAACTTAGTTAACAGAAAGTAATTAAATAAAATCTTTATTATAAAACAGAATTAAGTCATCTAAAACTTTGTGAAAAAATTTCTATGAAAAACTAAATTGTTTTATAAGACATTACCTAATGATTAAGGATATAGTTTTCCTATCATAATAGAGCAAAACTAAATTATTTTATTAACAAAACATTACTTAACAGAATGGAATTACTACAAATTTTATATGAAAACAGAATCTAATTATATAAAACTTTAGTTAAAAGAATTGTTACTAACAAATTTGTTTTAAATAAACTATACCTATTTAAAAGAGGGTATAGATCCCTACAACAAAATTTATAAACTAAACAAATTTAACTTTGTTAACAGCAAGTAAATTACTAAGGTTTGGAACAACAAAACTAAATGAAATCTAAAACATAATGTAAATCATATTCAGATTTTCAAAATAAAACAAAGTAAATCAATTTAATTAAACTAATAGGAAACTAAACAGATTTTGTTTGGTTTGAAAATACTATTTAAAATTATTATAAAAATTCTCAAACTCTACCTAATGATAGCTATGATCACTAGTGACAAGTAGGAAAAAGAATCAATCAAAAATTCATTTTAGAACTCAAGATATTCAGAAAACAAAATTTAAATCCAATCTGTTTAAATTCAAATTTAAGTGTTGAAACATAGCCAAATTTGATATCCGCAGAAACTATATAAAATTTTTGACACAATGCAGAAAGAATCAATTAAAAATACTTAAAAACATAAAAGATATAAGCAAAACAAATCAGAAACTATTCTATTTTTGAAATTAAAACAGAAAAAGAAAAAAAACAATTCTGACGGACAGGGGGTGACGTGTCGCTCTCTGGTTGGTCTAAGGGTGTGCGTGTTCCAGAGATTCGGGCGAATGACCGACAACTAAAGAAAACGTTTCGCTCTAAAATTAGAAAAGAAAAAACCGGCCGGTTCTTTTAAAAGAACCGAAGAGGTAAGTTACTTCTAATCTGGGCCGTTCGTTCGAGATCGGATGGAGGAGAGGGAGAGGGAGGCTCACCGCGGTGGTGGTGGAGGCCGGCGATGACTCCGGTGACGTCGGCGGCTCGGGTATGGACGGGGACGGCGCTCCGGTGGATTTCGGTGTCGGGGAAAGGGCCCAGTCGATGTGCGCGATCGTGGCGATGACGATGGTGGCGTCGGCGAGGCTCGAGGGCGACAGGAGCGAGCGGCACGAGCTCCAGGACGGCTCGGTGGAGGTGGGGCTCCGGCGAGGTCGTCGGGGACGGCGTTCCAGGGGCGGTCAAGCACGGGCAGGGGGATGGGGCGGTGCGCACGGGCGCGGGGAGGTCGTCAGAGGGCTCGGGTGGCGAAGGGGCGGTCAGAGACGGGCGCTAGGAGGGAAGAGGCGCGGCGGCTACCGAGAACTCCGGCGATGGAGTCCGGCGAGGAGAGGAGCTCGGACGAGGGGGAAAAGGGTGTAATGGAGGGTGGGATCCTCGGTCTATTTATAGGAGGGGTCGGGGCGACCGAAACGGAAGGAGGGGAGGGGTCCGGTCATGGCGCCGGCGAGGGATTAGGGGAGGGGATGGAGCAGAGGGATGAGCGCTGGGATCTCGGGGTCGGACGGGGTGGGCTCCACTTGCCCGAGAGAGAGAGGGAGGAAGGAATGCGTCGGTTGACCGACCGGTAACGGTCTCGGCATTTAATGTCATTGGGCCGGCCGGTTTTATTATAAACCGTTACCGTTTCTATTTAATGTTTTTCTGGAGCGTTACAAAAACCTTTAAAGCATTCAAATCTTCTCTAAATATAGGAGTATTATATATCAAAATTAACAGAATAATAAATGCAATTTAATGAACATTTTTATTCTGGTATTTGAATACCTAAAAAAAACCATTTTTCAGAAAATGCCTTAATTGGCTTTATTTACTTTTGCAAATATTTTTCAAATAACTTTTTGGGTTTGATGATTCAAAAACTTCAAAAATTACCCCCTGTCTTGGAGTGTCATGTTACTCCTCTCAAATTTTGTCAGGGTTTTGAATTCTTTGAAAATTTTGGATAGGGACCAATATGAAATGGATTTTCAAAATAATCCAGAGGTTTTCAAAAGCTCTTTCAATTCCTTCTTTTAAACTTCCAACTCATATTTCTTAAAATTTGAGGAAGTCATATTATCCTCTCTCATGAAAATCATTGAGTTGCATAAAGTTTTCTGAATTTGAAATATTTTCAAAATGGAAATTCAAATCATTTTCAAATCCCTTTTCATTTCTTTAAATGGAAGAAGTCATGTCATCTTCACTCTAGGGTTTTGTGATGAAATGAATTTGAATTCCTGGTGATCAAAATGCAGATTGAAAGTTTTGGGAAAGTCATTTCATTCCCTCTCAATAAACTTTCAAAAGTTTCAAAAAGTTTCAAATTTCACTCACTTTCAATCATTCAAGCAAACAAACAATCATTCTATATTTATTATAACATTCCAAAGTTTGGGATGTTACAAATCTACCACACTTAAAATGAATCTCGTCCTCGAGATTCTGAAGGGCTAGAAAGAAAGGTTAGGGTTTGGGGTCTTCTAACAAATCCATTGACCAAGAAGGTGAGGGGTCTTCCAACAAAACTCCATTGACCTGGAAATGTGGGTCTACCACACTTGAAATGAGAGTTACTGGTCTCTCAAAATCTTGGTAGTCCTCTGGGTACATCTGTCTGTTCACCTTCTTCACGATATCTCCTTCAGTGATGCTCTTCCGTTATATCAAAGTCTTGTGTCCTCATAACAACATATATTTCCTATGATACTGGGTCTTATTAACTGATAGGTCTCGTGATCATTCTAAATAACTTATCGAAGATCTCATGGTGGTCTACCATTAGTGGTTATCCTGCAGTGAAATGGGTCTTGGCTTCATTCCTCACTGTAAAAATTCCTACGTGTGACAGCAACTATCATGTACAAGGGTTTCATCCTACCATTCTAAGGCTTTAAACAAAAGCTTCAAAGAACGTCGTCTCTTTACTATGGGTAAGTCACTCAGATTTACCAATCCGAATAGCAAGAGAATGATAAGAGTAAGTCGTCATAGTGGCCAAGCCATGCCGCACTGAAATCATTACCTTGTATAAGGTTTAGTGAATCTCGTATTCTAACACTTGGGCTTCCTCACAAGCGTTGCAAAAAATTTCTCTTGTCAACGAACAAAGTTCGGATAAATCCATTTATTCTGCAAGCTAAGCAAAAACATCTATCGTTTCTTCACAACTCTCAGGTTTTCGTATACTCCTAAGAAAAACGTTTTGCTGATCAGTCATAGCTTCTTCCAAGTCTCTGCCTTCACAAAGGTGGGGCTTGATCCTTATCAATCCTGAGGTCAGTGAGTTGTGGGTTCACTTGAATACTTGGATAACTTTAACTCACTCTTCGGGTTACTATCGTTCCACATCCCAACGTTACCTTCAGTTCACTACACCATACCCTTGAGGTAACAATTCACAGACTTATTCTTGTCTAAGTTCCTCTCTACGAAATCCATTTTCCTTTCCATTGGTGTGTTTAACTTTGGGTATGGTTTCATCTCAATAATTCCGTTTCTCAGCATTCCAGCTTCGAAAACTCTATGTCACAAAGGTTATCATCCACACAGTTTGGATATGGTTCCACATTCTCTTCATCCGTATTCACTGACCCAAATTCCTTAACCGGGAGGTACCTGTGGTCACTACCACACTTAAAATAAAATGCACTCAGGTCTGTTTTGACCAAAATTTTCTCTCGTATCCTCGAAAATTGGTCGGAGACATTGCTCTTAGAATGGCAACTCATATAATTTAACACAGGAGAGTCATGGCATCATAAATTCCATTGATCTCATGACTTTTATTACAAACACTTAGACTTCCGTTACATAACTTCAATCTCTTCTTAAAATTCCAAAATACTTTATTACAAGTGTTGCCATCCACATACTTTGGTATGGGTCAGTTTCACTCCCAACTTTATTCCTTTATCCCCTCTTGGAGATATTTTAGTACCACTGGAACTTTGCGATGTGCTCCTTGAAATCACCCATCTTCTCCTTGATCAGGGTGGACTTGAGCTTCATCTCCATCATCTCCATGTGCACCTCTTGCAGGTATTCCTGAGTATGAGGAGTCTTGCTTCAAGTATTTCTCCAATATGGCGTATGGCTTCCATGACAGCTTCACGACCCGCGTCAAAGAAAATAGCTTGTGGTACACGAGATATGTAAAAGTATCGTCCAGTAGTCTTTGGGCAAACTCCCTTTGCACGGTGAAGGTGTACCTCCACATACCAAAGTTTCTCTCCATTATCCATGAATGGGTAGCCTTTGTAGACTGCATCTCCTTCAAGATGGATGTGCTTCATCATATCCTTCAGGATCCTTGGGTAGTCATGATCACTGGTCAGGGTCATGATTGTTTCCGGGCCTTTGAGGAAAGACTCATAAAGGGTGGTCATCTGCGTGTGTCAGAAAAGGTACTCAGAATTGACATATGTCTCGACTTGGGTAAACATCCATGTTATTCAAAATCAAACTTCAATTTCACTTTCCAACATCTTTAGAGAGTATTGTCATCCTTAAAACAAATGGATTATCCATTACATAACCTCAAAGGATAAGAGTGCTACCTATTACATTTATTACTTCCGAACTCAAACTACTCATGCTTAGCATTCTTCTCTGGGCAGGTATAGGAGTAGTGTCCTGTCTTCTTGCACTGAAAACAAATGATTTCTGACATATCTCGGGGCTTCTTGATGTTGGTGCTTGCTCCTTGGGTTCTTGATTTCTTTCTTGGGCACTTATCGGCATAGTGGCCCATATCCTTACACTTGTCACATCTAATATGACTCAGGTCCTTTTGTTCAGGGGCTTGTCTCTTCCTAAGGTTCTTTGTTCCGATCAAAGCTTCAATTTCCTGTGGATCAAACTCCACTTCTTCTATCGGGAAGTTTCCCAGATACTCTTTTCTTTCCTTCATACAGTCCTGTGAGAAATGTCCTTCTTCTCCACATGTATAGCAGGCATTTGAGTAAAACCTGGTTAATCCTTCTCCATCAGGGTCTTCAATATCTTTCTTCATCACAAATTCTCCAAATTCTCCTCTGAAGGCTTCCTTCATGGCTTCCTTTTGTTGCTTGATGACTTCTTGTACCTTGGGGTACATTTGGCATTGAGCCGGGTAATGCATAGTCCCTTCACACAAGAAACAAGTCACCCTACTAGTTGGGCATTCCTCATCTCGGTGATTTTCTTCACAATGAGGGCATCCTTTCTTGTGTTCTTCCTGGGTGTGTCCTATTTCTCCACAGATTTTACATGCTCGGGTCTTCTTCATCGGGATAACACAATGCTTCTGAATGAGACGGGATCTTAACAGAGTCTTCTTGAGTTCTTCCCAATTCTTTGCTCCATTAAATCCTTGTATGGCATGATGCATTTTCCACCAAGTTGCGGCACTTTGGGTAAAGTGCTGGAGAGCATATTGAACCTTATACTTCTGTGCTATCGAGTTGCTCCTGAAGTGATTCTCCATATTGTGAATCCATACTTCTGTCTCCAACCGAGTCATCGATCCAGAATACATGAGTCCAGCTTCATTCATCATCTATTGCGTCAAGGTTTTGGGATGAGATGGTAGAGAGAAAGGAGGAGATACACACAATACAAACAATGGTTTTGAAAATAGATTTTTTTTGTGGCTGTCGAAAATTACACACAAATGACAGCTCACAAAAATCATCGTATCTAACGTAAGTATACAACAGGGGTTTGGTCTTCTAGGGCATAATATATTGGAAATTCTTCATGGTCTTCAGTTTCTTCAGATCTGTATAGTATTCAACTTGTATAGCTTCAATTCTTCTAATGCATGGTGAAATCTTCTATACTTGGAAAGGACCATCAGTTGTTTTGATATCTTGTCCTTCTTGGAGGGCTTCAGTTGATCCTTCGTGTGGTCAAGGGAAAAAGGGTAATTTTCTAACTCTTTGATAAAACTCAGAAGGGATGAGAAGTAGAAGGTCTTTTGAAAACAAAGTTTTCGAGAAATCATTTCCTAAGGCTTTCCAGTTTCTAGGGTCACGTCCTACAGTCAACATGTGCTCTGATGCCATTTCTGTAGCGACCCGACTCAAAACGAGTCAAGCCTCTGTGTTTTCTGTGCCATCCCTGGATCAGTATGCTGGCACACACAGTACATCAATGTATATATCAAAGTGCAATCACATGTAAATAGTGTAAAACTGATATATACCTGAAAATAGCAGCGGATACAGTCAACGGGAGTGGAGTCCCAATAACACCAACGGCAAGTTGAGTGCGGACCGTAACCCTGAATCGTACTCTTACCCGTCGTAGAAGAGTATCTGCAACATAAGACGTTGCAGCCGTGTAGGTCAGTACATTGAATGTACTGGCAAGATCACCATAGTAGAACAGAAAAAAATAAAGACTATTCTATATGCAAAGGCTTTGTGGCTCTGTGTCTGAGTTTTTTTGCGTAAAAGCTGATTTTATTTTCCTACAACAAAAAGAATATCAGGAATTTCACTATAGAGTTACCTATCATGACATGGTTCCTCCAACCAATGTCTCAATGCCCATAAGTATCATAAGTTGCCCACAATTAGTTATCAGTCCAGTGTTGAGAGTTCAGAGATAGATCCAAGTCTAGAAGCTCATATTGTCCGTAACCGGGGACACGGCTAATCGACTAGGTTTAACTCTGCAGAGTGTTGTGTACTTTACCCACAAGATTCTTTCCCTCCTGGTAAGTCCTCGCACTGCCTGGTGTTTGAGAACAGGATGAAAGAAACATGGTCTTTCAGAGTGCTTCCCTGACTGTCCGACAGTGCCCATCCCAATCCTAACGTCGACTACATCTCGTAGCACTGCCCAGCAGAGTCACAACAAAGATCAACCAAGCCAGAGCCCATAATGACTTGTGGCTACACAGGTAAGCTTCCGGGCATGAAGTATTCATCCTTCTCTTTGAGTCTGGGTGAAGCTTTCCGCAAGATGTCATGGCGCTTCTCCATGCATCCCGACCACTCACTGGTTTCTCCAGGGTGCCCAATCAACCATCCTTCACCAAGTAGTGTGTATTGAAAACTTGTCTTCTCGAGTCTTGAAGTCTTGAGGTCTTGAAGATGCAGGACTTGAAGATGTCTTCATGAAGTCGTCGTTTTGACGTGGAGTCCTTCACACCACTCACGAACACTCATACCAGACCCCGTCTACTTTAGCATAGCATTGCACTAACTAGCATTCCCGGGGCTTTAGTAACCAGTGGTGGGTTCCTACCTCATGCATTCTACTCAACTACAAGAATTTCAATAACACTACGGGAGGGATGTGCTGAATGATGTCACTACATGCAATAAAACATAGGTATGAAAAGATGGTCAAAGTGAACTTGCCTGTACTGTTGATGAAGATAAAGATCGCTCTCAGAAATAACTTGATAGACTATTCGTCACTCTCCGATGAAATCTATAATCAAGCATTGCATACATATAAGCAATCATACTAGCAATCAATTCTAACAATCACAAGGTAACACAAGAAACAAAATCAACAAGGTTGATGAAAGAAATACTTAAGACAAAGTTGAAACACAAAACTCCAACAAATTCAAAAGTAACACAAAACCCAAAACAAAGTAAAATATAATAAAAGGATTTTAGTAAATATTTTGTTAGCAAAATTAATTACTTTTGAAGAACAAGTAAAACTATGCAAACAATATTCTAAACAACATAAGTTTTTGCCTAATGAACTTAACTACAAGCACAACCATAAACTAAGAGAAAACAAATTATGAAACAACTTAGTTAACAGAAAGTAATTAAATAAAATCTTTATTATAAAACAGAATTAAGTCATCTAAAACTTTGTGAAAAAATTTCTATGAAAAACTAAATTGTTTTATAAGACATTACCTAATGATTAAGGATATAGTTTTCCTATCATAATAGAGCAAAACTAAATTATTTTATTAACAAAACATTACTTAACAGAATGGAATTACTACAAATTTTATTTGAAAACAGAATCTAATTATATAAAACTTTAGTTAAAAGAATTGTTACTAACAAATTTGTTTTAAATAAACTATACCTATTTAAAAGAGGGTATAGATCCCTACAACAAAATTTATAAACTAAACAAATTTAACTTTGTTAACAGCAAGTAAATTACTAAGGTTTGGAACAACAAAACTAAATGAAATCTAAAACATAATGTAAATCATATTCAGATTTTCAAAATAAAACAAAGTAAATCAATTTAATTAAACTAATAGGAAACTAAACAGATTCTGTTTGGTTTTAAAATACTATTTAAAATTATTATAAAAATTCTCAAACTCTACCTAATGATAGATATGATCACTAGTGACAAGTAGGAAAAAAAATCAATCAAAAATTCATTTTAGAACTCAAGATATTCAGAAAACAAAATTTAAATCCAATCTGTTTAAATTCAAATTTAAATGTTCAAACATAGCCAAATTTGATATCCGCAGAAACTATATGAAATTGGTGACACAATGCAGAAAGAATCAATTAAAAATACTTAAAAACATAAAAGATATAAGCAAAACAAATCAGAAACTATTCTATTTTTGTAATTAAAACAGAAAAAGAAAAAAAACAATTCTGACGGACAGGGGGTGACGTGTCGCTCTCTGGTTGGTCTAAGGGTGTGCGTGTTCCAGAGATTCGGGCGAATGACCGACAACTAAAGAAAACGTTTCGGTCTAAAATTAGAAAAGAAAAAACCGGCCGGTTCTTTTAAAAGAACCGAAGAGGTAAGTTACTTCTAATCTGGGCCGTTCGTTCGAGATCGGATGGAGGAGAGGGAGAGGGAGGCTCACCGCGGTGGTGGTGGAGGCCGGCGATGACTCCGGTGACGGCGGCGTCTCGGGTGTGGACGGGGACGGCGCTCCGGTGGATTTCGGTGTCGGGGAAAGGGCCCAGTCGATGTGCGCGATCGTGGCGATGACGATGGTGGCGTCGGCGAGGCTCGAGGGCGACAGGAGCGAGCGGCACGAGCTCCGGGACGGCTCGGTGGAGGTGGGGCTCCGGCGAGGTCGTCGGGGACGGCGTTCCAGGGGCGGTGAAGCACGGGCAGGGGGATGGGCGGTGCGCACGGGCGCGGGGAGGTCGTCAGAGGGCTCGGGTGGCGAAGGGGCGGTCAGAGACGGGCGCTAGGAGGGAAGAGGCGCGACGGCTACCGAGAACTCCGGCGATGGAGTCCGGCGAGGAGAGGAGCTCGGACGAGGGGGAAAAGGGTGGAATGGAGGGTGGGAGCCTCGGTCAATTTAAAGGAGGGGTCGGGGCGACCGAAACGGAAGGAGGGGAGGGGTCCGGTCATGGCGCTCGCGAGGGATTAGGGGAGGGGATGGAGGAGAGGGATGAGCGCTGGGATCTCGGGGTCGGACGGGGTGGGCTCCACTTGCCCGAGAGAGAGAGGGAGGGAGGAATGCGTCGGTTGACCGACCGGTAACGGTCTCGGCATTTAATGTCATTGGGCCGGCCGGTTTTATTATAAATCGTTACCGTTTCTCTTTAATGTTTTTCCGGAGCGTTACAAAAACCTTTAAAGCATTCAAATCTTCTCTAAATATAGGAGTATTATATATCAAAATTAACAGAATAATAAATGCAATTTAATGAACATTTTTATTCTGGCATTTGAATACCTAAAAAAAACATTTTTCAGAAAATGCCTTAATTGGCTTTATTTACTTTTGCAAATATTTTTCAAATAACTTTTTGGGTTTGCTGATTAAAAAACTTCAAAAATTATCCCCTGTCTTGGAGTGTCATGTTACTCCTCTCAAATTTTGTCAGGGTTTTGAATTCTTTGAAAATTTTGGATAGGGACCAATATGAAATGGATTTTCAAAATAATCCAGAGGTTTTCAAAAGCTCTTTCAATTCCTTCTTTTAAACTTCCAAATCATATTTCTTAAAATTTGAGGAAGTCATATTATCCTCTCTCATGAAAATCATTGAGTTGCATAAAGTTTTCTGAATTTGAAATATTTTCAAAATGGAAATTCAAATCATTTTCAAATCCCTTTTGATTTTTTTAAATGGAAGAAGTCATGTCATCTTCACTCTAGGGTTTTGTGATGAAATGAATTTGAATTCCTGGTGATCAAAATGCAGATTGAAAGTTTTGGGAAAGTCATTTCATTCCCTCTCAATAAACTTTCAAAAGTTTCAAAAAGTTTCAAATTTCACTCACTTTCAATCATTCAAGCAAACAAACAATCATTCTATATTTATTATAACATTCCAAAGTTTGGGATGTTACAATTCCCGGGGAGGTCACAAGCCTTCTAGCCGCGGCCCACCCCCTAGACGCACCTAGAGGGCTTATGGACACCCCTTAGGATGGTTCGAGGTGTCCTTTGGCCGCAAGAAAACCAATTTCTGGAATAACGTACCCTCAAAATTTCAGCCCAGTCGGATTTGCGGATCTCAGGATATTTAAGAAACGGTGAAAGGTCAGAATCTGGGAGCGCGCAAACAGAAGGAAACAGAGAGAGAGATCCAATCTCGGAGGGGCTCTCGCCCCTCTGCTGGCATGGATGCCATGGACCAGAGGGGAAACCCTTCTCCCATCTAGGGGGAAGGTCAAGGAAGAATAACAAGGAGGGGGCTCTCCTCCCCTCTCTCCTGGTGGCGCCGGAATGCCGCGGGGGGCCATCATCGTGACGGCGATCTACTCCAAAAACTCCATCATCTTCACCAACACCTCCCTCACCTTCCCCCATATATCTACAGCGGTCCACACTCCAGGAACCTGCTGTACCCTCTACTTGAACATGCTGCTTTATGATTCATATTATTATCCAATGATGTGTTGCCATCCTATGATGTCTGAGTAAATTTTTGTTGTCCTATTGGTTGATGATCATGATTGCTTTGAGTTGCATGTTTTATTATTGGGCCTGTCCTATGGTTCTCTCCATGTTGCGTAAGTGTGAGGGATCCTCTATATATGGTGTTGCAATGTGTTCATGATTTTCCTATGGTGGGTTGCTTGAGTGACAGAAGCCTAAACCCAAGTAGGTGGGTTGTTGCATATGGGAGTAAACAAGACTTGATACCTTATAATTCTATGATTGGTTTTTACCTTGATGATCTTTGGTAGTTGTGGATGCTTTCTAGAGTTCCAATCATAAGTGCATATGATCCAAGCAGATAAAGTATGTTAGCTTATGCCTCTCCCTCATATAAAATTGCAATAATGATTACTGACCTAGTTATCAATTGCCTAGGAACAATTCCACAACTCCTACCACCACTTTTCAACAATCATTAAAATAACTTATTTGTTTCTTTACCTTAGCAGCCCCTAGTTTTTGTTTATGTGTTCATTATTTTCTTGCTGGACTATCCTATTACACGTACAAAGTACTTCTAGTTTCATGCTTGTTCTAGGTAAAGCGAACGTTAAGCATGCGTAGATTTTTATTGGTGGTCGGTAGAACATCAGGGAATATTAATTCCACCTTTACCTCCTCGTTGGGTTCGACACTCTTACTTATCGAGAAAGGATACAATTGATCCCCTATACTTGTGGGTTATCAAGACCTTTTTCTAGCGCCGTTACCGAGGAGCAATAACGTGGGGTGAATATTCTCGTGTGTGCTTGTTTTCTTTATCACTAAGTAGATTTTATTTTCTGTTGTAAGTTGTTTTCTATCTTTAGATATGTGTAGGAAACACAAAATACCAAAAAAAAACAGTTGTACCTGCTGCTCCAAAAGGAACCACTAGTGTTCTGTACCACCGAAGAATATTACTTGGGTCATCTTCGATCCACTTGTGCTCGTGCTGAAAACCCAACTAGATTAGTTGAGGGAAAATCATTAAATGAGCATGCTCATTATGTGCGACACCACATATCTTGAAAAGGGAAACTCTTGTGGCATCAAATTAATACTTTGTTTTGCTATGCTTGGGATCTATGTGAAATTTATGAATTTACTTGTTGTTCTAAAAAAGCTAAAAAATACCTTCCCTACCAATGTGTGTTTAATGATAATGAAATACTATCCTATTATGCCAACAAGGCCTATTGCTATACGGATGTTGAACAAATTGAAGAATTTGATGCTTTTAAGAGTTCCTATGAAATTACTTCTTTCATTGAAAAGTATGATTCTACTCTTTATGAATCTGAAATTTTTGCCATACTTAAATATTGCTATGAAAAATATGCTTCTAATGCTTATGTCAAAGAGTTTATTGAAAGAATGACCGCTTCTTTGGAAGAGATTAATATTTTATAGGAATATATGGAAGAACAAATTGATGACACTCTGATCTCATTGGATGAAAAAGATGAGGAGGAGAGCGAAGAACAAAGGGAGGAAGAGCGGATTAGCTACCTGTGCCCACCTTCTAATGAGAGTAAAAATTCAACTCACACGTTGTTTAATTTCCCTTCGTTCTTACCGAAGGATGAAGGCTATGATAATTGCTATGATCCCTTGGATTCATTTGAAATATCCTTTTTTGATGAACTTGATGCTTGCTATGCTTGTGGCCATGATGCCAATATGAAAGATGCTTATGGAGATGAAATTGCTATAGTTCCTTATGTGAAGAATGAAATTGTTGCAATTGCAGCCACACATGATAGTCCTATTATCTTTTTAAATTCTCCCAACTACACTATATCGGAGAAGTTTGCACTGATTAAGGATTATGTAGATGGGTTGCCTTTTACTATTACACATGATGATTTTGATAGTTATAATATGCATGTCCTTGCTGCTCCTACTTGCAATTATTATGAGAGAGGAACTACATCTCCACCTCTCTATGTTTCCAATATGATAAAATTGTAAGAAACTGCTTATTCTATGTATTGGCCTTTACTTTGTGTGTATGAATTGTTATTTTATGACATTCCGATGCATAGGAAGAGAGTTAGACTTATTTTTTGCATGATATATGTTACATTGTGCTCACTATTAAACTACAAATCATTGTTCATTAAAATTGTCTTTGATATACCTTGGGATCCGTGTGGATCCATTGCATGTGCACTTTATGCCTACCTTAATGGCTTTAAAGGAAGTGCTGCCAGGGAGACAGACCGGAAGTTTTAGAGAGTCATTTAATTCTGTTGTGTGATTTTATATAGTTTAAAAACAAAAAAATAAATAGGGGAACCTAAATCTTTTTCAAAAATAAATGTGAAAGTAAGAGAGACGAGCATTGTGGAAGTGGGAGCTAGCCTTGAACTTTGTTCATGCCCATGAAAACTTTACCAATCTTGATTACGGAAACTTTTCAACAAAACTAATTATGCCCTTGTATAAATCCATTTTATTATAAAACTAATGTGCCAAGATTTGCCTTTAGGATGATTAGATTGCTTGTTTGGTGTGTGCAATGCAAAAACAGAAACTTTGGCTGTAGTGCGTGAATTTAGATGTTTTACTGGAATGTCAAAAGTTTCTAAAAAATTTACACAGTACTTCTATGCAAAATATATATATATATTCCTAATGTTTCAGAATTTTTAGAGTTAAAAAAGTATGGTGAATTTTCAGATTGCAACAGACTGTCCTGTTTAAGACAGATTCTGTTTTTGCTGCATTGTTTTGCTCGTTTTTATGAAACTATCGATTGTATCGATGGTATAAGCCATGGAAAAATTATAATATAGTATCTAAAATGCAAAAATAAAATATGAATTGGTTGGCAACAGTAGATAAAGTTGTGATTTGCTTTATTATACTAACGGATCTCACACGGGCTTTGTTAAGTTTTGGGTGAGATCACGATGGATGAAGGAATAAGGAGTGGAAAGAGACTAAGCTTGGGGGTGCCCGAGGTACCGCAAGGTAATATTCAAGGATTCCAGAGAAACTAAGCTTGGGGATGCCCCGAAAGGCATCCCCTCTTTCTTCTAACAAGCATCGGTAATTCTAGTGGGAGCTATATTTTTATTCGTCACATGATATGCGTAAATCTTGGAGCATCGTGTGCCTTTTATTTTTCTTTTAATAATGCACCATTCCAGTATGAGAAAGTACTTGGTTGATTTATAGAATGCTTCATGCACTTCACTTATATCTTTTGAGTATGGCTTTATAGAATGCTTCATGTACTTCACTTATATCATTTGAAGTTTGGATTGCCTATTTCTCACACATAGAAAACTGCCATTTGTAGAACGCTCTTTTGCTTCACTTATATTTTTTAGAGCAATGGCATATCTTTTGTAGAAAGAATTAAACTCTCATGCTTCACTTATATCTATTTAGAGAGTTAACAGGAGTTGGTCATTCACATGGTTAGTCATAAAATCCTACATAAAACTTGTAGATCACTGAATATGATATGTTTGATTCCTTGCAATAGTTTTGCGATATGAAGATGGTAATATGAGAGTCATGCTAGTGAGTAGTTGTGAGTTGGACAAATACATGTGTTGAAGTTTGTGATTACCACAGCATGCACGTATGGTGAACCGTTATGTAACGAAGGCAGAGCATGATTTGTTTAATGATTATCAACCTTTCTGTGAGGGTCTGGAGCATGTGATGGTTAACTCCTACCAACCTCTCCCCTAGGAGCATGCGTCTAATGCTTTCTATGATAACTAATAGACTTTTGAAATCATTATGTGAGTTCTTTATGACTGATGTTGAGTTCATGGATTATACGCACTCTCCCCCTTCCACCTTTGCTAGCCTCTATAATACCACCCAACTTTTGCCGGTGCATCAAACCCACCTTCCTCAAAACAGCCACCATATATTTTCCTCAAACCATCCACCATACCTACCTATTATGACATTTCCATAGCAATTCCGAGATATATTTCCTTGCAACTTCCACCATTATGCTTTGTATGACATGCACCATCATTTTCGTATTGCTTTGCATGATCGTAAGATAGCTTGCATGATCTTTTCGTGTTATCCTTTTTTGATGTCATTTGCTAGGCTAGATCGTTGCACATCCCGGTATCCTACCAAAAGCATTCATATAGAGTCATTTTTTTGTTCTAGGTATCGAGTTGTAAGTAAATAAAAGTGTGATCATTTTCATTATTAGAGCATTGTCCCATGTGAGAAAAGGATGATGGAAGCTATGATTCCCTCACAAGTTGGGAGGAGTCTTCGGACTTTACAAAAAAATAAAAGAGGCGAGCGAAGCCCAAATAAAAAACAGAGGCCAAAGATGCCCACCAAAATAAAAGAAAAAAATAAAAAAAGGAAAAAAGGAAAAAAGAAAAATGAGAGAAAGAGAGAAGGGACGGTTGCTACTATCTTTTTCCACACTTGTGCTTCAAAGTGGCACCATTATCTTCATGATAGAGAGTCTCCTATTTTGTCACTTTCATATACCTAGTGGAATTTTTTGCACGACCACTTAGTTTTCTTTTTGAGTTTTCATACACTTATAGCTCTAAGTGCATTCGTTGCAAGGAAATCCCTACTTACTCACATTGATATCTATTGATGGGCATCTCCATTGCCTGTTGATACGCCTAGTTTATGTGAGACTATCTTCTCCTTTTTCCTCATCACCTCCACCATATTATATTCCACCTATAGTGGTATAACCATTGCTCACGCTCATGTATTACGTGAGAGTTGAAAAGGTTTGAGAACATAAAAAGTGTGAAACAATTGCTTGACTTGTCATTGGCGTTGTGCATGATTTAGATACTTTGTGTGGGGAAGATGGAGCATAGCCATACCATATGATTTTGTAGGGATAACTTTCTAAGGCCATGTTATTTTGAAAGGACACAATTGAATTGTCGGTGTGCTCGAAGTATTACTGTTTTTATGTCAATATAGACTATTGCTTTGAATCACTCGTCTCTTAATATTCATGCCATGATTAGATTATATGATAAAGATTATGCTAGGTAGCATTCCAAATCAAAAATTATCCTTTTTATCATTTACCTACTCGAGGATGAGCATGAATTAAGCTTGGGGATGCTGATACATCTCTGTTGTATCTATAATTTTTGACTGTTTCATGCCAATATCCTACAACTTTCATATACTTTTGGCAACTTTTTATACTATTTCTTGGGACTAACATATTGATCCAGTGCCCAATGCCATTTCTTGTTTATTGCATGTTTTTTGTTTCGCAGAAAATCCATATCAAACGAAGTCCAAATGGGATAAAAAACTTATGAAGATTTTTTGGAATATATGTGATTTTTTGGAAAAAGAATCAACGCGAGACGATGCCCGAGGAGGTCACAAGCCTGCTAGCCACCGCCCACCACCCTGGCCGCGCCCAGAGGGCTTGTGGAAACCCCTTATATCGGTTGGAGGTGTCCTCTGTCCGCACGAAAGACAATTATTGGAAGAAGATCCCCTCAAAATTTCAGCCCTATCGGAGTTACGGATCTCCGGATATTTAAGAAACGGTGAAAGGCCAGAATGTGGGAGCACAGAAACAGAAGGAAACAGAGAGAGCGATCCAATCTCGGAGGGGCTCTCGCCCCTCCGCCGCCATGGAGGCCATGCACCAGTGGGGAAACCCTTCTCCCATCTAGGGGGAAGGTCTAGGAAGAAGGAGGAGGGGGCACTCTCCCCCTCTCTCCCAGTGGCGCTGGAATGCCGATAGGGCCATCATCGTGACGACGATCTACTCCAACAACTCCGTCATCTTCACCAGCACCTCCATCACCTTCCCCCATTTATCTAAAGCAGTCTACTCTCCCGCAACCCATTGTACCCTCTACTTGAACATGGTGCTTTATGCTTCATATTATTATCCAATGATGGGTTTCCATCGTATGATGTCTGAGTATATTTTTGTTGTCCTATTGGTTGATGATCATGATTGGTTTGAGTTGCATGTTTTATTAGTGGTGTTGTACTATGGTGCTCTATGTGTCGCGCAAGCATGAGGGATCCTCGCTGTAGGGTGTTGCAATGTGTTCATGATTTGCCTATGGTGGGTTGCTTGAGTGACAGAAGCATAAACCCGAGTAGGTCGGTTGTTGCATATGGGAGTAAAGAGGACTTGATACCTTATAATGCTATGGTATGGTTTTACCTTAATGATCTTTAGTAGTTAATGATGCTTGCTAGAGTTCCAATCATAAGTGCATATGATCCAAGTAGAGAAAGTAATGTTAGCTTATGCCTCTCCCTCATATAAAATTGCAATAATGATTACCGGTCTAGTTATCAATTGCCTCGGGACAATTCCGCAACTCCTACCACCACTTTTCCACACTCGTTAAACTAACTTAGTTGTTTATTTACCTTAGCAGACCCTAGTTTTTGTTTATGTGCTCTTTATTATCTTACTAGCCTATCCTATCACACCTATAAAGTACTTCTAGTTTCATGCTTGTTCTAGGTAAAGCAAACGTTAAGCATTTGTAGAGTTGTATCAGTGGTCGATACAACTTGAGGGAATATTTATTCTACCTTTAGCTCCTCGTTGGGTTTGGCACTCTTACTTATCGCGAAAGGGTAAAATTGATCCCCTATACTTGTGGGTTATCAACGGCCTCCCCTGGGCGCCTTCCTCTTCCGGCTAGAGCAGAGGCTAGGAGACGACCAGTCAACAACCGGGACCTTGCACTCAGGAGGAGAGGCGGCGACCCTTATCATCGACGGGGTGCCACCCTCGATCCTTGGACGATCCAATGCGGGAATCGGGGAAGCAGACGGTCAAGGGCGCCCCATCTCGACCGCCGAAAGAGCAGTGTCCTTAGTGCTCCCGGGGGTGAAGGCCCCAAGAAGGGGACACACTGAGGACGCGACCCCTCGGGAGGAAGGAACCCCAGTCGTCGAAACGCGACATCTTCAGGACAAGGGCTTCCCGGTCCATGTAGATATACAAGGGAGGCCGCTGTGAGGGAGCTTGCTGGGCTCACCACCGGTCAGGCGGCAGAGCAACTCGTGCAAAACATCAGGAGAAAGAGACGGGACCTGGATCCTCATGGGATCGCGAGGACCTATGAAGGCCCACATTGGGCGGGAATGATGCTGAAGGGGGGCGATTAGTCGGCGTACAAACTCCCGCACCACCATCGCATTGTCACCCCCGCCTCATTCAGCTTCACTATCCTGGCTAGAACCCGTACGTGTTGTGGGTCGGTAAGCTCCTCGCGCAGCCACCCTTTGTGCGGCACCATGGGGGACAATTGGGGTTGAAATAGGGGGCCGACCTCAGCTGCATTGAAGTACACCCACCACGGCCAGAACCCTTCTACCTCTGGAGAGAGTTCGGCATCAAGGGCCGCTCCGGCGGGTACATCAGCTGCTCTTAGGGACACGCACCCAGAGCACTGTTCCCTCGAGGCCAACTCGAGGGAGGCAACTGGCGCAACAGGGCCACAGGGGGGAAGACACCCACGAAGGTCTCGCACAGCAACGTGAAGGCTGAGAGGAGGACAAGGGAGCTAGGGTCAAGGATCTGATAGTGCGATAGCACAGCGGAGAGGAAGTCCGAAAAGGGTCGTAGCAAGCCCGAGAGAAGGGCATGTATATGGAGGGGAATGGCGGTGGCTACAAGCTCGCCCTGGGGCCCTGAGCCTGGCCAGATCTTGATCGCCCCATTCATTGGAGCCGGCGGTGACCACGAGATGAACCTTCTCCAATGCCTCTAGGTTCACCACCAAAGACCGGCACATCGCGGGCATCGGCATCGACGCATTGGTCAGCGCCCTCAGGCCCTCGCCCTCTCCCTTCTTGCCAGCCATGGTAAAGGGGCGGGGTGGCGCGCTCAAGGATTTCGCAGAAAGGGCAAAACAGATGGCGAGATCGACGGGGAGCAAAGGCGGCTTGGTGGTGTGCATTATACAATTTAACACACCTGGCTATGGGTGAACTGACATTGAGAAGAGGGGGCCATGGCCCCTCAGAATCTTTCGCATGTTAAACCTGGCCCGCAGGAAATTGGGGCCCGCGACGCTTTGAGCCACCTTTGTCGGCTTCGCCTAGAAGCCAACTCGGGCGCGCCTTGGGCCCGGGGGCTATAGTCGGCATTCTGTGAAAGGGGGTACCCAAACTTGCCTGCCTGCGGCCTAGGGCATGGCCCACCTCGTCATCCAGACACGACCTGGCGTGACACCACACAAGACAAGGCCCTCGCGAGGACCCTAGGCTCGTGAGGAAGATCAGCACCAAGACCAGCAATGATGGGCCTCCTCAGGCCCCCTCTAGAGCAGTGGAGATCTTTAAGCAGAACCTGCCCTCAGGAGTCAAGGATGACGCAAGGAAGGATAAGCGGGCGCTAGCACGCCAGGAGGTGCAGTTTCCCCTTTGGTGCAAAGGGGGCAGGGACGTACGCGAGTTCCCAAAGCGCCTCCCAAAGGTTTCCATTCCAGTGCAACAAGACCACGACCACGAGTCCTGCAAGGCGGATGTCAATGCCAAGCTCACCTCTACATCATCGAGGGCTACATTGCAGGCCAAGACCACCTTTGGACAGGGCGGGGATGTACTCATGTCCCCCTTCAAATTTGTCTGTTGTGGGATCCCTTCCCTCCATTGTGATAAGGGACGAGGACCCGGGCAACTTCTATACATAGAGGCTAGGCCACACCGTGGAGGGGGGCACAAGACAAGGGAGAGAGCCAAGAACCACATGAGAGCTCACTCGCGAGGCTTGAAACCACTATACTAGTTCATCGACCTCACCTCCCCTAGAGGCAATCCACCAAAGGAGTGGGGTATTAGGCTTCCCAGTTGTCGGGACCCCGATCCTAAGCCATAAGAATCCAGCATGTAACACATCGCATCACTTTGCGGCCTCACGCATGGTTAAATCCCGGCTGCCACCTTACCTGGCCCGGGACCGTTTGCGTGTTTTGGCTCACGTATGTAATATGTCGCTAGCATTCAAACGTCAAAGAACCCAGGTCAACATGACAAGTTGTAGAACCCAAGTGGCACATCCATATAGGAATAGGCATACGTATCCCAACAGTGTAGGTTTCGTCTCTAGCGTGTGTAGACGAGTCATAGCAAGATACACGGACTCCATTACACCGTGGGACATAAATGTCATCACTGCACTTAGATGAGTCGTAGCAGGCTACAGGGACTCTGTTACACTGTGAGACATTTCCCCGAAGGGACAGACACAGCAGCAAAGAAGGATACATGTCAGTCATTCAATGCGTCCGGAGCAGTAGCAAGCTACCAAGGGTCGATGGAAGCACAAAGAGGGAGTTCATTGTAAAGAGTACTACTAAAGGCACACAACTAGGTGTTGAATCCCATACATATCATTGCACATCACACATACGCACGACATGCCCGATATGCATAGATACAACTATGGCATCACAACATAACCATACAACAACACTACATTTATTTAGGAGGCTCGTAAGAGCCAACATAGAGTGATATTATAAACAGGGGTCACATGACCCAACACACAAATCATACAAACAACTAGCGGAAGCTAACATGTCTGAGTACAGACATCTAGAAAAGAAGAAGGCTGAGGAAGCCTGTCTATCTACAAGGCCCTCCATAGGAACGAGACCTCTGGCTAGGATTCCCAAGCTAAATGGTTAACATCGATCTTATCATAGAAACCACTAGCAAGACTGGAGTCTCCTCTGCAAAAACATAATTAAGCAACAGTGAGTACTGAGTACTCAGCAAGACTTACATCAGAACTAACTACATATGCATCGGTATCAATAAGGAAGTTGTGGGGGTTCAATGTAGCAAGCCGGCTTTGACTCGGTGGCTATCCTGTACTACGACTTCCATAACTTTGAAAAGTTTTGTGAAGCATACACGAGTCCACTAATAGCACAAGAATACACCACCATGGATCCGCTCCCGTCTTCCTACGAGAGTGCCATCCATGGTACTCACACTTGTCTTGAAGCTTTTATGAGTAACCCTTTAAATTTTCCATGAACCATATAAGTATCCATGTAGTCCATATCTGCGGACGTGGCTATTCAAATAGATTGATTACCCTGCAGGGGTGTACTTAGTCACCCATGCTCCCGCCACTTACCACCATGTGCTCCTAAAAGGCACCTTGGCAACCTTCAAGTAGAAGCCCAACGACTGAGTTGGCCACGACCTGACTAACCACACAAGACTCTAGTCCATGTTTATCGCCTATTTGAGATGGAACCCGCAAGGAAGTCTGGCCAAAGTTTCCTCAACGGCCCCAAACAATGTGTATAGGGTTCCCAAGCCCACCTCAATGGATGGTACTATGCTTGGTAAACCGGTCCACAATGCCTAGTCTGTCCCAAGCCCACCTGTACGGGGGGCACTCGGTAAACTACTATCATATCCTAAAAACACCAAAAAATAGTTGCAACTCCTAGACAGAGATCAAGTCGATTAATAAGTCGAGGGAGTCAATTAAGGATCCCAATGTGCGGATCTAGCTAGTCTTGGACAACATACACATGACTCAGTTCTTAAGGACGGTGCCAATGAGACAACCCGCCATGTACTCCTACATGGCCTCTCATCGCTACCTTGACCAAATTGGGTTCACAACTTAACTCTCATGATCAGAACAAGTTCAGTTCACTCCGGTTCATCACCCAGATGAATCAGACCTGACACAACTCTAAGCATAGCAAGCATAACAGGTTAAAGGCACAAAATGGCTCAAGCATCTACCAGGTATGCTAGGTTGTACGGTTGAGCTATTTACTATGACAATGACAGGTCATGCAGAGGAATGGGTTCAACTATCGGAACATGTAAATGTTGAAACATTTTGTCCTAATGCAATAAGTTAGAGCAAGAGCGGGAGAGTGGGATTGTATCGGATATGTTCAAGAGGGGTTGCTTGTCTGATAAGACGATCATACATTATTGCTCCTCAGATGGACACTTGACTGTATCCTGCGGAACAGTGCCTAACACGAAGAAAAACCATCAAAGGGGAACAAATCAATACACCTCAAATGCAAGAATATGATGCATGAATACGACATGGCAATATGATGTGTTTGAGCTAATGCATCTAGCAATAGGTTTAAAGGAAGTAGGTCTGAACTCAAGGTTCAAATTTAACTTCATATATGGAATTCCATAATGCATTTGAACTAAAATGTCCAAGTTCACCTATTTAGGTTGCTCTAACATGCATGAAAATGGTAAAGATGGATTCATTGTGTTTTTCTGATCAATTTTCATATATAAATTATTTTCATCTGACTTACAGATTAATTTCTATGAATTTTCTAAGTTTTTAGTAAGTTCTGGAATTAATAAAATACAGAAATGCATTATATTGTGTCAGCCATGCATCAGCATGACGTCAGCCTGGTCAACCGACTAGTCCAGGTCAAAGCTGACCAGCGCGACCCACTGGTCAGTGACCCAGCCGCTACGCAGGGTCAAATACCTCGCTGACTAGGGTTTGCCCTGCTTGCAAGGCCCATTGGTCAGTCACTAAGGCTAACTAATGGTGTGGGTTAGCGCTAATGGGCTTGCCATGTCGGCCCTGTCGGAGTTTGGCCGGCTATAACCAACCCGATGGAGGTTTCTCACCGGAGTCGCGCTCCCGGCCACCATTTGGCACGCGGGGTAGCGCTATCGGACATGGGGAGCGAGCTGCATCCATCCCAGCCGATGGGACAGTGCGGTGCGGTCCGTAGCATCCTGACAATGATGACTACGGCGACCAAGGCTCGGGTCAACACGGGGTAGAGGCTAGGGCTGCAGATAGAGGAGCTAGGGGCAGCTATGGGCTCCTGTGAGTGCCCTGAGCACGAAGCCGAGGTCAGGCGCGAGCTATGGCTGCTATGCTCATGGCTACGCCATGGCGGGCGGCGAGCTCCTCTCGGTTTCAGTGGCTGGCAGGGATAGAAGAGGGGATCTACGATAGGGACAGGGGGAGAGGGTCTAGAAGCTCACGGGGATCACGCCTGGATGGTCAGCGAGCTTGGGGACGCTTCGAGGACGACGAATCGACGACGGCGACGGTGGCTTCAGTCCTGTGCGGGAGAGAGAGCAGGGGCGACCGGCAAGGGACAGAGGGGAAGAAGAGCACGGTGAGGGGGGGTCGCGCTGGCGCTCTCACCGGCCTCTAGAGGCAGGCAACCAGGCAGGAGGTGGCCGGCACATGCCGACGTGCCCCAGCCACACGCTCCAATCCTCCTGGCGGGAGGTTGGGGGTGACTGGCTGCTGGGCCGCTGGGCCAGCCCCCTCCTGGGCCTCAGGAGATTTACCTTTTTTTATTTTCTTCTTTTTTTCTATTTTCTCTTTTTTCATTTGTTTAAGTTTAGGCACTAAAACATTTTATAAAAATATGAAACTTTTTCTCGGCACTAAAGTGAATATTCCAAAGGCCCTGGCCAAGTTTCAAATTTATTGGAGCTATAAAATTATTTGTAATATTTTATAACTCCAATTCAATTATTTATTGATTTAATTCAATAAATAAAAATGACTTTGAAAAATATGAATCACCTCTGGTTGATGCTTCCACATTTTTCCAGAAAAGATGAACATTTTAGAAGGCCACTTTGGTTCATTGAAAAATATTTTGGTTGAACCTATTTGAATTCAAATAATGCTAGGGTTTTGATCATCCCCATTTCAAGTTTAAAAAGAATTTAAACATGATGCAATCACAAGCATGGATCCTAGTGCATGCTAAAGCTAGGGATCTAACAACTCACCCCCACTTAAAAGAATCGCGTCCCGAGAATCTGGAGTCAACGGGAAAAGAGTCGGATACTCAAATCGAAGACGATCCTCATGCTCCCAGGTAGCTTCATTCTCAGAATGATGCGACCACTGAACCTTCAGAAACTTGATACTCCGATGCCGGATTACACGCTCAGCTTGATCAAGAATACAAAAAGGATATTCTTGCTATTGAAGATATCCTTGAAGATCAAGTGTTTCGTGGTCCACTTCACGGATAGGATCCTTGAAGCAACGCCTGAGTTGAGAAACGTGGAAGACATCATGAACTCGGGAAAGATGCAGGGGCAGTTCCAATTGGTAGCTAACCTCTCCTCGTTTAGCAAGAATGCGAGAAGGACCAATGTAACGAGGGGCCAATTTTCCCTTTATACCGAAACAATGGGTACCCTTCACAGGAGTAACCCGGAGGTAAGCCATTTCGTCCACCTCATAAGTTACTTCCCTATGATGGCGATCACACTAGCTCTTCTGACGAAACTGGGCTGTCTTGAGATTTTGATGGATTACACGAACTTGCTCTTCTGCTTCCTAGATCATGTCTGGCCCAAAGAATTGTCTTTCCCCGTCTCTGAGCAGTTCAAAGGTGTTCGGCATCTTCGTCCATAAAGAACTTCAAAAGGAGCTTTTCCCAGACTAGATTGGTAGCTGTTGTTATATGCAAACTCGGCAAATTGAAGACACATCTCCCAATTCATTCTGAATGAGATGACACAAACTCTGAGCATGTGTTCGAGAATTTGATTGATTCTTTCAACCTGACCACTTGACTGAGGGTAAAAAGCAATGCTAAAGGAGAGATCGGTTCCCATAGCATTGTGGAAACTTTCCCAAAATCAAGAGGTGAAAAGACTTCCACGATACGAATTGATTTCCAATGGAACACCATGCAGGGTCACTATTCGAGAGATATACAAGACCGCCAATTGACTAGAAGTGATACTCTGTCGGATAGGAAGAAAATGAGCCACTCTGCAAAGGCGATCAATAACAACGAAGATTGCATTATTTCCTTTCTTGGTCTTGGAAAATCCGGTGATGAAATCCATTTCAACTTTATCCCATTTCCATTCAGGAATAGCTAAAGGCTGAAGGGTGCCAGTAGGTCTCTGATGCTCTGCCTTCACGTGACGACAAACATTGCAATTAGCAATGAATTGAGCGATTTCCCTATTCATTCTGGTCCACCAGAACCTTTGGCGTAGGTCCTGATACATCTTGGTGCTGCCAGGGTGAATGGTGAGAGGAGATTCATGAGCCTCCTTAAGGATCAACTCTCGATGTTGTTGCGTTTTAGGAACTACCAGTCGATTCCCAAAGTATACTGCACCTCTATCATCAATGGAGAAACTACCAGCAATTCCCTTTTCAAAATTATCCCTGGGCTGGGTAATACCCGCATCAGACTATTGGCTTGTTATAATCTGTTCCTCCAGAGTAGGTTTTGCAACCAAGGTTGAAAGGGATCCGCGATGAAGAATGTGGAGGTTAAGCTTGCAAAATTCCTCATGAAGAAGGGGTTGACCTTGTTGCAGCATAAGATTGTTCTAGTAAGATTTACACCTTAATGCATCTGCCATGGCATTTGCCTTGCCTGAGGTGTAAGTAATTCCTAAGTCGTAATCCGTAATCATCTCTAACCATTGTCTTTGTCTGAGATTCAGATCTGGTTGAGTGAAGATATACTTCAGGCTTTGGTGATCTGTGTAAATCTTGGAACGATTACCAAGAAGGTAATGTCACCATACCTTGAGTGCATGGACTACTACCGCAAGCTCCAAATCATGTGTTGAATAATTTCCCTCATGTGGGCACAATTGTCGGATGCATAGGCGATCACCTATCGGTCTTGCATAAGAACACATCCAAGTCCTTGTCTGGAGGCGTCACAATAGATGACAAAATTCTTTGGAGAAGTCAGGTGGCACAAGCACGGGAGCACAGGTCAAATGTCTCTTCAGTTCCTGGAAACTGTTCTCACATAGTGGGGTCCACTCAAACTTCTTATCTTTCTTGAGGAGTTCTGTTAGGGGCTTGGCAAGTTTGGAGAAGTTCTCAATGAAGCGGCAACAATAGCTTGCTAAACAAAGGAAACTTCTAACTTGCTTAACTGTTTCAGGTCGAGTCCAGTCAAGAATGGCCTCAACTCTTTGAGTATTGACTGCAATGCCCTTTCTGGAGATCACATGACCTAGATAGGTCACTTTAGGTAACCAAAATTCGCACTTGGAGAACTTGGCATAAAGACGGTACTCTCTGAGCTTTTCTAGCACAAGTCTAAGGTTCTCAACATGTTCTTCTTCATTCTGCAAATAAATCAGAATATCATCGGGGTAAACCGCGACGAACTTATCTAAGTACTCCATGAAGATTGAGTTCAGCAAACAGGAAAATGTTGCTGGAGCATTGGTTAGTCCAAAGGACATGATTGTGTACTCATACTGGTCATAACGAGTGACGAACACCGTCTTGGGAATGTCTCCATTCTGAATCTTGATTTGATGGTAGCCTAACCTCAAATCCATCTTGTAGAACACTAAAGATCAAGCAAGTTGATCATACAAATCATTGATCCTGGGAAGCGGATACTTATTCTTTATTGTAACCAAATTGACGGGTCGATAATCCACAACCATACGATCCATTCCATCCTTCTTCTTCACAAAGAGAATGGGACAAGCCCAAGGAGAAGAGCTAGGTCGAATGCAACCCTTTTCCAAGGACTCATCAAGTTGCTTCTTGAGCTCAGCTAACTCCAAGGGTCCCATCTTATAAGGTTTTCTGGAAATTGGAACAGTTCCTAGGATGAGGTCTATCACAAACTCTAGATCCCTATCAGGCGGAATGCCTAGCAATTCTTCTAGAAATACATCCAGAAAAATCTCTTACTACCGGTATATCTTCAATTTCGGGTAGAGGGTTGGCATTGTGTGAATAGAGCTAACGCTTTGCAACTCGTGTTGAAACATGGACTATCTTGCCAGATGAATGCGTAAGCTGAACAGACCTGGTGGAGCAATCGATCTTAGCATGGTGAGCTATCATCCAGTCCATACCCAAGATGATATTAATATCCGAAGACTTGAGAGCTATCAGCGAAGCAAGAAATATAAGCCTATCAACACAGATTTCATTTCCATGGCTTATTCTTGTGGTCTGCCATCTAGACCCTAGAGTCTGAATTTCAAGAGAAGTTGGCATATCGCAAAATGACATGTCATGCAACCTGGCATAGCCTTCCGAAATGAAGGAATGTGATGCTCCCATATCAAACATAACTGATGCCGGATGGCAATTGACAAGGAGCATTCCAAGGAGAACTTCTGGATCATCATTAGCTTCTTTGGCTAAGACGTGATTCACACATCCATGTTCAGTGATGGTTGGCTTGGCATGGATCACCTTGACTGGTGTAATATCATGTTCAACAGACTATCCAGACTGAGGTGAAACACCATTGGACTGAGTGCAACTGCGGGCGATGTGGCCTGGTTCTCTACACTTGTAGCAAATCACTGAAGTATGACATGGAATCGCATTGACAGGCGGTCCACCAACAGGTTTGAGTGGAGCATTTGGCTGAGTTGGACGAGGCGCCACATAGGATGGCCTCGATGCATATCCAGGAGGAAGTGATGAGTTCAGAACACAAATCCAGCGCTTCTGAGATCCAGAACTGGAGGTAGAAGCCAAATCATGGTTGTGCTTGCGAGATTCTTCATAGGTGAGCGGAGTTGTCTCTGCATTAATGGCCTTGTTCACAAGAGCTTGGAAGGTGTCACGATGATGCAGGTGAAGATCACGAAGCAACTTTGGGTTGAGACCCTTCCTGGATGTAGCTTGCTTCTTGGCATCCGTGGACACTTCTTCTATGTCATAACGTGCAAGGTTCTCAAACTATCGACTGTAAACATCTACAGACATCTTACCCTCGGTAAGGTTACAGAACTCTTGCCTCTTTCGGTCCATGAGACCCTAAGGAATATGATGCTCACGGAAAACCTGTGTGAATTCTTCCCAGGTAGGAATCTGGCCAGCTTGAATTATAGTCTCATAGTTCTCCCACCATATACTAGCAGGACCCTCCAAGAAATATGTAGCATAGGTGACCTGGTCAGCCTCGGGCATGTTCGCGGAATGCAGCTTGTTTGTGATGCCACGGAGCCAGTCATCTGCATCGAGTGGCTCAATGGAGTGATGGAAGGTGGGTGGGTACATCTTGATGAAATCACGAATGGTCACTGTTCCGGCACATTGATGTGCGGTGTTTTCCTGAATACGTGCCAGCAAGAGATTTGACTCACGCTTGTCTTTCTCAATGTCTAGCATGAACTGTGCCAATGAAGGTGAATCTGACAGAACTTCAGCATCTCTGGTTCCACGTCCCTGGCCCTTCTTGCGACCAATGGCAGCTTGGGTACAGCGGGACATCCTGATGATGAGAAACTAGGATTAGACATGGCGGCATGGCAAATAGATAGGAGGGAATGCAAAAGCATTGATCTTCATAGAAATCCTAGGGAAAATTGGACAGCATATCGACTGCGAATGCTCAGAAATGGGACATCCTGCAAAAGATTTAGGTGCCACGACACCTAACATAACAATCTCAAGATTCTGATGAACTAACAAGCTACATAGATAACACTCGAGGACTAAAATGCAACTCAGATCAACCATTCCTATAAGTCTACAGAATAGTAACATGAGATCCTGGTAGATAGGTAAGAAGCCTAGTTCTTAATCCCCGTTGAAAAGGAGAGGGTGACTCAGAATCAGAATAACATAGGGAAGGGAGTAAAAAGAGCCTTACGTTCCCTTCCACAATCAATTCCCTTATATAACTAAAGAGTTGCTAGACTCAACATCGACCAGTTTGGCTTGGTAATCCTACAGTCAGTCAGCTATGATACCAACATGTTGGGGAACGTTGTATGGGAAACAAAAAATTTCCTACGCACACGCAGATCTATCCATGGTGATGAGCATCTATGAGAGGGAGAGTGGATCCACATACCCTTGTAGATCGCTAAGCGGGAAGCGTTAAGAAACGCGGTTGGTGTAGTCGAACGACTTCGCGATCCCAATCGCAATGCATCCCGCGATCCAATCACGATTCGTCCCGTGATCAAATCACGATCCGTCCCGCGATCCGATCATGATCCGTCCCACGAACTTGATCACGATCTGTCCCACGAACTTGATCACGATCCTTCCAATCTAGTGGACGGCACCTCCGTGTTCAGCACACGTACGGCTTGATGACGATCTCCACCGTATTGACCCAGCAAGAGGGAGTGGAGAGGAAGAAGAGTTCTCCGGCAGCCTGACGGCGCTCCCGCGATGGTGGTGGAGCAATTCCGGCAGGGCTTCGCCTAAGCACTGCAGAAAACCGATCTAGAGGAGAAACTATGCACTAGAGGAATGGGTAGCACGTGGCTAAAAATACTAGTGCAAAAACCCAAAACCCTCTAGTACATATAGGAGGAGAGGAGGAGAGGAGGCAGCCTTGGCCTCCATGGATAGCTGGTTCGGCTGAACCTACTAGGAGAGGAGGATTCCTCCTCCAATCCTAGTAGGACTAGGATTGCTCATTTTTGCCTTTTTTCCACCTTTTCCTATTGGGTTTTTTCCTCCAGCCACATGGGCCTTGTGTGGGAGTTTCCACCAGACCACAAAGGTCTGATATTCACTCTCCCACAGCCCATGAAGCCTCTTGGGTCGAAATACCCCTCCCGGATGCCTCCCGGTACACTACCGGCACTCCCGGTACACTACCGATGAGCCCGAAACTTTTCCGGCGACCAAAACAGGACTTCCTATATATCAATCTTTACCTACGGACCATTCTGGATCTCCTCGTGACGTACGGGATCTCATCCGGGACTCCGGAAAAACTTCGGTCACCACCATACATAACTCTATACTACCGAAATGTCGGCCGAACCTTAAGTGTGCAGACCCTGCGGGTTCGAGAACTATGTAGACATCACCGAGACACCTCTACGGTCAATAACCAATGGCGGGACCTAGATGTCCATATTGGTTCCTACATATTCTACGAAGATCTTTATCGGTCGAACCTCTATTTCAAGGATTCAGTTAATCCCGTATGATGTTCCCTTTGTTCTTCGGTGTGTTACTTGCCTGAGATTCGATCGTCGGTATCTCCATACCTAGTTCAACCTCGTTACTGGCAAGTCTCTTTACTCGTTCCATAATACAAGATCTTGCAACTAACGCTTAGTCACATTGCTAGCAAGGCTTATTGTGATGTTGTATTGCCGAGTGGGCCCTGAGATACCTCTCCGTCACACGGAGTAACAAATCCCAGTCTTGATCCATGCCAACTCAACAGACACCCTCGGAGACACCTGTAGAGCACCTTTATAGTCACCCAGTTACGTTCCGACATATGATACACACAAGGTACTCCTCCAATATCTGTGAATTGCATGATCTCATGGTCATAGGAACATATACTTGACATGCAGAAAACAATAGCAATATACTGACACGATCATAAGCTACGTTTGTTGTTTGGGTCTTGTCCATCACATCATTCTCCTAATGATGTGATCTCGCTATCAAATGACATCTCATGTCCATGGCTAGGAAACCATAACCATCTTTCGATCAACGAGCTAGTTCACTAGAGGCACACTAGGGACAATGTGTTTGTCTATGTATCCACAAATGTATCCATGTTTCCAATTAATAAAATTATAGCATGGATAATAAACGATTATCATGAACAATGAAATACAATAATAAACACTTTATTTATTACCTCTAGGGCATATTTCCAACACAACACTGTTGGGACCCCGATCCTAAGCCATAAGAATCCAGCATGTAACACATCACATCACTTTGCAGCCTCATGCATGGTTAACTCCATGGCTGCCACCTTACTTGGGCCAGGACCGTTTGCGTCTATTGGCTCGCGTATGTAATATGTCGCTAGCAATCAAACGTCAAAGAACACGGGTTGACACGACTAGTCGTAGAACCCAAGTGGCACATTCGTACAGGAACAGGCATACGTAACCTAGCAGTACAGGTATCGGTCTCTAGCGTGTGTAGACGAGTCATAGCAAGCTACAAGGACTCCATTACGCCATGGGACATAAATGTCATCACTGCACGTAGACAAGTCGTAGCAGGCTACATGGACTCCATTACACTGCAAGACATTTCCCTGAAGGGACAGACACAACGGCAAAGAAGGATACTTGCCAGTCAATCAATGTGTCCGGAGCAGTAGCAAGCTACCAAGGCTTGGTGGAAGCACAAAGAGGCAGTTCCTTGTAAAGAGTACTACTAAAGGCACACAACTAGGTGTCAAATCCCATACATATCATTGCACGTCACACGTATGCATGACATGCCCGATATGCATAGATACAACTATGGCATCACAACATAACCATACAACAACAAAACATTTATTTAGGAGGCTCATAAGAGCCAACATAGAGTGATATTACAAACAGGGGTCACATGACCCAACACACAAATCATACAAACAACAAGCGCAAGCTAACAAGTCTGAGTACAGACATCTAGAAAAGAAGTAGGCTGAGGAAGCATGTCTATCTACAAGGCCCTCCATAGGAACCAGACCTCTGGCTAGGATTCCCAAGCTAAATGGTCAACATCAATCTTTTCATAGAAACCACTAGCAAGACTGGAGTCTCCTCTGCAAAAACATAATTAAGCAACAGTGAGTATGAGTACTCAGCAAGACTTACATCAGAACTAACTACATATGCATTGATATCGACAACGAACTTGTTGGGGTTCAATGCAGCAAGCCAGCTTTGACTCGGTGGCTATCCTGTACTACGACTTACATAACTTTGAAAAGTTTTGTGAAGCGTACACGAGTCTAGTAACAGCACAAGAATACACCACCATGGATCCGCTCCGTCTTCCTACGAGAGTGCCATCCACGGTACTCACACTTGTCTTGAAGCTTTTATGAGTAACCCTTTAAATTGTCTATGAACCATATAAGTATCCAAGTAGTCCATATCCGCGGACGCGACTATTCTAATAGATTGATTACCTTGTAGGGGTGTACTTCGTCACACATGCTCCCGCCACTTATCGTCGTGTGCTCGTAAAAGGCACCTCGACAACCTTCAAGCGGAAGCCCAGCGAGCGAGTCGGCCATGACCTGACTCTAGTCCAGGTTTATCGCCTATTTGAGACTGAAACCGCAAGGAAGTCCGGCCGAAGTTTCCTCAACGGCCCCAAATGATGTGTATAGGGTTCCCAAGCCCACCTCAACGGATGGTACTATGCTTGGTACATCGGGCCACAATGCTTAGTCTGTCCCAAGCCCACCTGTACGGGGTGCCACTCGGTAGACTACTAGCATATCCTACAAACACCAGAAACTAGTTGCAACTCCTGGACAGAGATCAAGTCGATTAATAAGTCGAGAGAGTCAATTAAGGATCCCAATGTGCAGTAGTAGCTAGTCTTGGACGACATACACATGACTCTATTCTTAAGGACGGTGCCAACGAGACAAACCTTCATGTACTCCTACATGACCTCTCATCGCTACCTTTACCAAATTGGGTTCACAACTTAACTCTCATCATTAGAACAAGTTCAGTTCACTCCGGTTCATCACCCAGATGAGTCAGACCTGACACTACTCCAAGCATAACAAGCATAGCAGGTTAAAGGCACAACATGGCTCAAGCATCTACTAGGTATGCTAGGTTGCATGGTTCAGCTATTTACTATGACAATGACAGGTCATACAGAGGAATGGGTTCAACTACCGGAACATGTAAAAGTTGAAACCTTTTGTCCTAATGCAATAAGTGAGAGCAAGAGTGAGAGAGTGGGAATGCATCGGATATGTTCAAGAGGGGTTGCTTGCCTGATAAGACGATCACATGTTACTACTCCTCAGATGGATACTCGACCATATCCTCCAGAACAGTGCCTAACACGAAGAACAACCATCGAAGGGGAACAAATCAATACACCTCAAATGCAACAATATGATGCAAGAATATGACATGGCAATATGATGTGTTTGAGCTAATTCATCTAGCAACAGGTTTCAACGAAGTAGGTGTGAACTCAAGGTTCAAATTCAACTTCATATATGGAGTTCCATAATGTATTTTAACTAAAATGTCCAATTCCATCTATTTATGTTGCTCCAGCATGCATGAAAATGGTACAAATGGATTCATTGGATTTTTCTTATCAATTTTATATATAAATTATTTTCATCTGACTTACAGATTAATTTATATGAATTTTTTAAGTTTTTAGCAATTTCAGGAATTATTAAAATACAGAAATGCATTATATTGCGTTAGCCATGCGTTAGCATGACATCAGCCTGGTCAATCGACCGTTCCAGGTCAAAGCTGACCAGCGGGACCAACTGGTCAGTGACCCAGCCGCTAAGCAGCGTCAAATCCCGCGCTGACTGGGGTGTGCCCCGCTTGTAGGGCCTATAGGCCAGTCACTAAGGCTAACTAATGGTGGGGGTTAGCACCAATGGGCTCGCCACGTCGGCCCCGCCGGAGTTTGGCCGACGGCGACCGACCCGACGGTGGTTTCTCGCTGGAGTCGTGCTCCCGGCCACCATTTGGCACGCGGGGCGGCTCTATCGGACGTGGGGAGCGAGCCACATCCATCCTAGCCGATGAGATGGCATGGGGCAGCATGTAGCTTCACCGGCGATGACGACTATAGCGGACGGGGCTCGGGTCAGCACAGGGTTGAGGCTAGGGCTGCGAACAGAGGAGCTAGGGGGAGCTATGGGCTCATGTGAGCGCCCTGAGCACGAAGTCGTGGTCAGGCACGAGTTATGGGCTGCTGTGGCCATGGCCACGCCATGGCCGGCGACGATCTCCTCTTGGTTCCAGTGGCTGGCGAGGCTAGAAGAGGGGATCAACAATAGAGATAGGGTGAGAGGGTCTAGAAGCTCACGGGGATCATGTCTGGATGGTCAGCGAGCTCGGGGACGCTTCCAGGACGACGAATCGATGACGGCGACGACGGATTCAGTCCGATGCGGGAGATAGAGCAGAGGTGAGAGAGAGAGTGGAAGAGGAGAGAGGGGAGGAAGGGAACGGCAATGGGGGTCGCGCTAGCGCTCGCACCGGCCTCTAGAGGCAGGCAGCTAGGCAGGAGGTGGCCGGCGCATGACGCCATGCCCTAGCCACACGCCCCAATCCTCCTGGCGGGAGGTTGGGGGTGATTAGCTGCTAGGCCACTAGGCCAGTCCCCTCCTGGGCCTCAGGAGGTTTGCCTCTTTTTTTATTATGTTCCTTTTTTTCTATTTTCTATTTTTTCATTTGTTTTAGTTTAGGCACTAAAACATTTTATAAAAATATGAAACTTTTTCTAGGCACTAAAGTGAATATTCCAAAGGCCCTGGCCAAGTTTCAAATTTATTGGAGCTATAAAATTATTTATAATATTTTTAACTCCAATTCAAATACTTATTGATTTAGTTCAATGAACAAAAATGACTTTGAAAAATATGAATCACCTCTGGTTGATGCTTCCACATTTTTCTAGAAATGATGAACATTTTAGAAGGCCACTTTGGTTCATTGAAAAATATTTTGGGTGAACCTATTTGAATTCAAAAATGCTAGGGTTTTGATCATCCCGATTTCATGTTTAAAAATAATTTAAACATGATGCAATCACAAGCATGGATCCTAGTGCATGCTAAAGCTAGGGATGTGACACTAGTGGCCCGAACCTCGGTAAACCACCGTGTTCATCTTCTTCCTCGTCATCATGCGAGTTTGCCGTAGTAACCATCGAGTAGCCAGATAAGTAGGGCAAAGCTGCAGGGGATCTTTGCACACGCCTGTGTGTTTGAACCTTGATGGTTTTGCGGAGTCCGAAATCCGACAAAGTGTACTTATCAAGTGGGAAAGATTGCTCTCGAGGTGGCGTTTGGTGATGAATATAATTATATAGTGGAAACATTATGGTTTGAGGTGGTTAAAATTAAGAGTCCATATCATGCCCTGTTTGGGCGGCCGACTTTTGCTAAGTTCATGGCCAGACCTTGTTATGTCTACTTGCTGCTTAAGATGCCGACTCTGAAAGGGACGATCACGGCACACGGTGATTGGAAGATAGCTCTTGAGTGTGAGGAGGGTGACGCTAAGGAGAGCTCAAGTTCTATACGGATAATGTTGACCCGACAGATATGACTCCGTTGAAAGAGCCCAATACAGAGTCTGAGCCACAACTAAAGTTTGTGGCGGAAGATACCAAATTGGTACATTTCACTGAAGGCGACTCATCGAAGCAGTTCACCATTGGGGCCAATATGGATCCTCCATAGGAAAGCGCGCTCATCGAATTCATCCGTGAGAATCGGGACATCTTTGCATGGAAACCTTCTAACATGCCAGTTGTATAGAGAGAATTTGCTGAGCAACATCTTAATGTGGATCCTAAATTCAAGTCGGTCAAGAAATTTCTTCGACGTTTCAATGAGGAGCGGCGCAAAGCTATTGGGGAAGAGATAATGGCTCTTAGCAGCGGGGTTCATCGTTGAGGTTTTTCACCCGGAGTGGTTAGCCAACCTGATGCTCATGCTCAAGAATAATGGCACGTGGCGAAGTGTGTGGACTACATGGATCTTAATAAGGCATATCCAGTTGATCCGTTTGATCTTCCTCGCATTGATCAGATCATTGACTCCACAGCGCGTTACGAGACTTTGTTTTTCCTGGATGCTTTGTAGCGACCCGACCTCAAACGATCAAGCCTCTATGTGTTCTGTGCCATCCCTAGATCAGTATGCTGGCACACAAAGTACATCAATGTATATATCGAAGTTCACTCACATGTAAATAACATAAAATTGATATATACCTTAATATCTTAGTAGAAACAGACAACGGGAGTGGAGTCCCAATAAACACCAACGGCAGGTTGAGTGTAGACCGTAACCCTGAATCATACTCTTACTCGTCGTAGAGGAATATCTGCAACATGAGACATTGCAGTCGTGTAGGTCAGCATATTGAATATCCGGGCAAGTCACAAAAGAGAGGGGTAAAAATAATCATCGATACTATATGCATATATGGCAGGTGGGGTTGTAAGTTTCAGTTTTGCGTAAAGCAATTTTTCCTACAACAAGAGAGGGGGCAAAAGAAAAAAATATTACTAAAATGTTGCTTGTTTAATGAGATGGTTCCACCAACAAATTCTCATACCCAAGTTAACAATAATACCCTCATCAACATAATTATTTATGTTGAGACTTGCTGGTAGTTTCAGTTCCTTTGGCTCAAGTTGTCCATGACTGTGGACACGGCTAATTGATTAGGTTTAAGTACTCTGCAGACTTTTGCACACGTTCCCCACAAGATTTGATCACCTTCGTTGAATTCCTCGCACTTCAGGGTGTTTCAGAAACAGATGACCAAAACATGGTCTTTCAAAGGGTTCCTCCGAGACTCCGTCAGTGCCCATCCGTTCCTACCATTCTTCTACATCTCATAGCATCGGCTGTCCAGACTCGACACAATGTAGAACCAATCCAGATCCCATAATGGCTTGCGGCTATGCAGGTAAGCCTCGGGTCTTGAAGTATCCATCCATCTCGTTGTGCCTGGGTGAACCTTTCCGCGTGATTACTGGCGCTTCTCAAGCATCACCTAGGCTACCACTGGGTTCTACAGGGTGTCGTTCTTCGATCATCCACGAAGGGGTGTACTGCATCATGAGGTCTTGAAAAATTCTTGTAGTCTTGAGTCTTGATCATTAAGTTCTCACAACACTCATGAAACACTCAACCAAAACCCCGTCTACTAAAAGCATAGCAAAATAAATATTGTCCCGGCCAAAGTAACAAGGGTATTGGGGTGCCTACCACATGATACTACTCAAGTAACCAAGTTTCCAAGTACCTTATTTGCATGCAATGGGTGGAAAGGTTGAACTAATGATGATTGAAAACATAGGTAATAACATGGTCAATGTGAACTTGCCTGGTATGGTTGATGAAGATAGTATTGCTCTTAGAATATAACTTGATAGAACTATTCGTCACTCTCCGATGAAACCTATGTATCCAAGGATTGCATTCATAAGCAAAAATTTCTAGCAATCAATACTATCAAACAATAAGCAACACAAAACTAAAATCAACAAGGTTGTGATGAAGGAAATACTTAAGACAAAAGTTAAAACAACAAAACTTCATCAAAACAACCAAACTAGTTATCATTACAAATAATCATATTTTCAATAGCAACAAGAAAAACCAAAGTAAAATCTAACAAAAGTATTCTAGTAAATATATTTCTAGCAAAAAGAATTACTTTTGAAGAACAACTAAGAACAAAGAAAACAATACACTAAACAACATAAGTTTTTGCCTAATAAAGTTAACAACAAGAAAAACAATAAAATACTAAAATAAGAGAAAACAAAATATAAAACAAGCAAGTTAACGGAAATTAAAACTGATAAAACAATTTATAAAAATATTTTCAAATAGAAAATCAAACTAACAATGAAATCAATTTGCAAGTTATGATGAAACTCGAATTGATTTCATGCTATAAAAATGATAATTTACATAAAAATAACATGGTTGAGATACTACTACTACCTAATAGGAAAGAAAATAAAACTTGTCAACTAAAATAAAACAAAATAAATTTAAAATAATTAAAATAAAAGAAATAGAAATAAACCTAAGAAGAACTAAAATAGTACTATTTTGCTTGAAACCCTAATTTCAAATATTCTAACAATTCTCAAATGGAACAGGGTGATAAATATAACTAATACAAACTAGTAGAGAAAAGAATCACTCAAACAAATATTTTTAAAATCAAGTTATTCAAATTCTAGTGGTTTGAGTAAAATTTCAATAATTTCAAATTTGTAAAATTCAAATATGGTCAAGCTTGATATCTACACAAACTAGAATAAATTTATGACAACATGTAAACAGAATCACTCAGAAATATTTTAAAAGATACAAGATATAAGAAAACTAAAAACAAAACTAATTCTGTTTGACAAAAGAAAACAGAAAATAGAAAAGCTACTCTAACGAACAGGGGGTTACGTGGCTGCTTCTTATTGGCCAAGGGGTGTGTGCGCGAGAGTTAAATGAGCGAACGTCCATTATCTAACAGAAAACGGTTTGGTCTAAAGCAGAAAAGAAAAAACGGGCAGTCCACTTAAACTAAACTAGATCTAAACCAAAGGGGTAAGTAGATCTAATCTACTCCATTAAGGTAGGATCGGACGAATGAGGGCCATGCCGGTGACTTAGCATGGTGGTGGAGGTCTCCAGCGAGATTTCGGCGAGGCCGCGGCGGTGAGGTCGATGGAGAGACGTCTTTGATGGTCCTCCGACGATGACGTTAGCACCAGGTGATGCGGACGAGCGTGACGACGATGTTTGGGACCTCGGTGTGGCTCAGGGGCGACGGTGTTGAGGGTGGCGAGCTTGGAAGGGAGGTTACAAACCTACCACACTTAAAATGAATCTCGTCCTCGAGATTCGAAAAGGCTAGAAAGAAAAGGTAAGGGTTTGGGGTCTTCTTAGCAAACCCATTGACCTCGAAGTGTCGGGCTACCACACTTAAAATGAGAGTTACTGGTCCCTTAAAATCATGACCATTACTTTGTGTCTTTGGCCATATCTGTCTCTCCAAATTCCACACAGTAACTCCTTTGTTGATGCTTTTCCGTTATAGCCATAATGTTTCCTACAATATCTTGTGTCCTCATATCAAAGCAGATTCTTCCGTTAATGGTTATTATTAATTGGTAGGCCTCGTGACCACTCTAAATTACTTATCGATGATCTCCGGGTGGTCCCAACAAAGCCAGAGGCCATAATGGTGTCGGGGTGCGACACCTATAGGATTGCGTGGATCCCTTTGTGGTTCGGCAGGGAGACGGTATTATCAAAGAGAAGATCAAACGAATTTCTGGACAGAGATTTTACCCAGGTTCCGGCCGCTAAGAAGCGTAAAACCCTACTCCTGCTTTAGTGTATTATCAGTGTTTTTCGGGTTTTGGCTACAGGAGTGCTATGAATAGCTGCTATGCGCGTGAGCCAAAAGGTGAAAGAAAGGACCCTAAACCCGTAACACCTTGTGCCTTCTTTTATATGACTAAGGGGATCCCAACAGTGGCGTACAATGTATGCACAAGGTGTACAGTGCAATAGTGTTATCATACCTAACACTGACGGTGTAGGACAAATGCATTTAATGCTCCGTCAGGTGTCCCTAACCTTCTATAGGACCGGAAAGGAGCCCGTCCCATCGGCACCACTTAGCCTCTCCATCGCCAGCGCGTCGACACGTATCCTGGAGGGTTGACACCTAGTCTCTGTGTTTGCATGGTCGCGAGGTCTTGCTGGGTGCACTCCTTGCCGGGGCTCCGCCAGCCACCCCCGGCAAGTTCTTGCCGGGGTTCCAACCTTTGGCCTTTGTCGTTGTGCTTGTTGACTTGAATGTATCCACGTTCTCTTTGTATTTGCTTCTAGCAGTCCCTTGGCGGGCCTTGCCGCCGGCGTGCCTACAACTGCCCGTGCACAAGTATGGGGCACTAAAATCCCAAACTTTAGTACACCGATAGGAGCCCGCGGGCCTAGGCCACACACGGGTGCGAGGCGTTGTTGGGCTAGGCCCAAACAGTGCACGGGCATACGTGGCAGGAGCCTACGGTTGTAGCCATTCCGTTTACTGCGCCTCCCCATGAGGGCGTTAAGTGCACGACGTGGGAGACGTGCGCGGAGCGGCTATTTCCGCCATGTGCATCGCATGCATATAGGCGATCTAGCAATGGGCGTCCGTGACTTAAAGGCTTGATCATTGCAGCAACCGAAGCGCCATGTATTGGAGCAATGGGGCGGTTACCTGTTCGCCCATGATCGTGGTCGACGGGATTGGTGGAGGTGGGTGGTGAGTCTTGGGGTGGAGGAGAGCCATCCCCCATGCCTCCCCCTATAAATTAGGGAGTGGCAAGGGGCGATGCTCATCCATCCTTTCTTCCTCCTTGAGTGCAAATCTCCAGAGCCTTCCCTTCTATACCTTGCCGACCTTGAATTGTCCTCGCCCTTAGCCATGGTTGGGGGGTGAGGGCAGCCACCGTCCTCTGCCCGACCAGCGAAGAGTTCCTGTCGGGATCATGGCACCGCTTTAGCCACGGAAGTGGAGGGTGGCCTGAGCATGCGTGGTGGAAGAGGTACGAGGGGCAGGGGCTGTCGTGGAGGCCGTAGCTAAGGGAGGTGGAGCTCTGCTCTACCCCTTCCACCAATGCCGGACCCCCTTCTCGAAGAGACCCACGCCGAGGGGGCGGCGCTGGAGTTTGTCATCAAGCTGCATGGTCCCCTCCAGAGCCATTTGTGCCTCCCTCACCCTTTTGCCAGGGCGATGGAAGTGGACAAGCCGCTTGCCTTGTGGCTACAGGCGCATGGACGTCGAATACCTGGGATCCACGTCATGCTCTTCAGGCATGGTTGGAAAACCTTTGCCTCTGCCCACAATCTCTAGGATGGGCATGTCCTCCGGTTCAAGATGACGGAGGCTGACATGCTCTCCATCAAGATTTATGGGTGTTCAGGCGCCCGCCTCAGCTGCTGCGAGGAAAGCTCAAGCGGTGCCCAAAGCTCCTCCTCGAGAGATAGTGATGAGGAAAACAGTGTCGGTCAAGATGACGATGACGGGTCCAAGCTCCAGGCCATCAACTCGGAATATGACGACCTGAGCTCTGACTAGCCGTCGGTCGCACCATTACTGTCACCTCACGCCTCTCCCCCTCCTGGCGGAGCGACCTTGCCAGGGGTTGTTGCCCCGGGCGCTGCCTCATCTTCCAGCTGGATCTCCTGGCAACCCCATGGATTTCGACTTCATCCTCCCTTCTGGGAGTCCTGCCCTCCGTGCAGTGCTGGTCCTGGAGGGGTCAGGCTAGGCTTTTGTCAGGGGCCTTTTCCTATCTTTTTCTTCTTGTAATCTTCCCCTAGAGGAGAAAGTCAAATAAAGATGTACTTAGGAAAATACGTCATCCTGTGTAAATTTCATAACTTTTAAATGAATGTATGTTACTCCTCTTGTCTGATCTTCCTCTGTATGGTGTACTCCCTACGCTCTATCAAAAACATGCCAGCATATGCAACACTACCACAAGCGCTTTGAGGAGAGGATCCTTAGCAACCTACTAGCGGTGCCGCAGCCGGCAAGATATCTTGAAATTTTTAGTGCAGCCACTTAAACTGTTGAGCGGACTCAAAATGGAGTACGGGCGCAACCAATCATGACAAGTTACATCGACGTTTTCAGCGCAGCCTCTTAAACTGTTAAGCGCACTCGAAACAGAGCAAGGGCGTAACTGATCACGGCAAGGTTCCTTCGCGTGTAGGTTTCCCATATAAAAGTTGAAATCGTCCAAGGAAAATAACCTCGTAGTAAAAGTTACTTAGAGTTTTGCAACTTAGCTTTTTGTTGTTGTACTCCTTTCTGCAAGGTGTCAATTTTGAACGTCACATGTAGGTCTCCACACTATCTCATCCCCCTGGCAAACTTGTACGCGAGGGAACCTTCTATCCTTTAAGAAAAAGAAAGAAGAGAAAATAGAGGTATGGAACCTTGGCGGTTCGTTAGCACTTCCTAGGAATAAGCGTAATGCAATATTTCAGATAAACATGCATGTAAGGAAACATGGAAATCGACAAGAGTTCTAGGATGCTCGATCTTATTCAACTATGCATAGGGTCTACGCCTGGCTTTGTACAAAGGATGACATGCCTTGCCGGCAAGACTTGTACAAAAGGTGGTTGTCGTGGTGCCTGGAAACCGCGCCTTATGGATAGAACATACAAAGATATTTGATGTTCCAGGATTTGCTCACTGGGTCGCCATCTTCGGTCTCTAGGCGGACCGCGCCAGGCCTGGTGATTCGTACTACCTGAGAAGGGCCTTCCCAATTTGGTGTCAACTTGTTTGAATTCTTGGCCGACTGAACGCACCGGAGAACAAGGCCGCCTTCCACAAGACTTCGGGGATGAACTTTGTGGCTATGGCAGCAACGCAAAGCTTGCTGGTAGCATGCAGCTCGCACAACACCCTGAAGACGATCTTCCTCAAGGAGAGTTACGTCATCTTGGCACAACTGCTCTTTCTCAAGCTCATCATAAGCGAGCACTCGAGGGGACCTATATATGAGTTCCGTAGGGAGAACTATTTCCGCCCCGTATACCAGGGAGAAGGGTGTTTGGCTTGTGGCTTGATTTGGCATCTTATGATGGACCAAAGAACCGCCGGCAGCTCATCAATCCAATGTCTTCCACACTTGTGCAGCCTGTCGAAAGTTCTTGTCATACGCCATTGCAGCACTTCAGCATTTGCCCTTTCCGCTTGGCCATTTCTCCTTGGATGTGCAACAGAAGCAAAACAAATCTTGTTGCCATGGTATTGGACATATTGCATGAAGGTGCGGCTCGTGAACTGTGTGTCGTTATCAGTGGTGACCTCGTTTGGTACACCAAAACGACAAACTAGTCCCTTGATGAACTTGACGGCTAACTATGCTGTCACCTTTCTCACTGCTTCCACTTCTGGCCTGTTTGTAAACTTGTTGATTGCAACGTACAAGTACTCAAAGCCCCCGGTAGCACGGTGAAAGTGGCCCAATATGTCGAGCCCCCAGACCAAAAATGGCCAGGACGAGGGATTGTGTGAAGAGCTTGAGCGTGTTGATGTAGTTTCTTCGAATAGAACTGGCACACTTCAGACTTGGTTACTAGTGTTGTTGCATCCTAGAGAGCAGTAGGACAAAAGAAACCTTGCCGGAAGGCCTTCCTAGCAAGAGCTCTTGATCCTATCTAGGAGCCACATATGCCTACATGTATCTCTACCAACAGCTCCAGTCTATCCTCACGAGGAATGCACTTCAATTTCACATTGTTCGGTCTCTTTCTATACAGGATGTCGTCCACAAACTTGTACATATTAGACTGATAGGCAACTCTCTCTGCTTATTCCTGTTCCTGAGGGAGTTCTCCTGTTTGACGGAACTGAACAATGTGTTGTGCCCATGCTGGAGCCTGAGGCTCGATGGCAAGGACTAAAGGCATGTCTTCTACCATGGGGGCACTTGTCTCTACAAAAGGGCTTGGGGCCCTGTCATAGCTTGTTGCACCCGGCAAGCTTGGTGTAGGCCTCGACAACTCCCTTGCCGATAGCTTCTGGGAGGTCTATGGGGAAGTACTAGCTAGAATTCAACTTCCTTCTCTTGTTTTGCTTTGCCGACTGTGTTACGGATGGCTGAGGCAGTTGGAGCACAAAAATCCTTGGTTCCACGGGTAACTTTGCGGCTATGGTAACAGCGTTGCCTTCGCTGCCGGAGTCCACTTCAATGGACCTGCCTTCTTTAAGATTTTGAAAAGGGGCAGGGCGCGCTCAGTAGATTTTGAGTTGAACCTACTCAGAGCCGCAACGTAGCTGGCAAGACGACACACATCCTTGACGCATCTTGGTTCTTCAATCTGCTCAATTGCTTTCATCTGGTCGGGGTTCGCCTTGATCCCACGTTGAGACAGAAAGAACCGAGAAGCTTTCCGAACAGAACACCAAACACGCACTTCTCAGGATTGAGCTTCAAGTTGGTCTTGCGCAGATTTGCAAATGTCTCTTCTAGATCTTGTATGAGTGTTTCTTTGTCCTTCATTTTGACTGCAATGTCATCCATATAAGCTTCCATATTTCTATATAGCTGAGGCTCGAAACAAATGTGGATTGCTCTTGCAAATGTTGAACCAACACTTTTCAACCCAAAAGGCATACACACAAAGCAATACGTACCACATGGGGTGATAAATGTAGTCTTCTCTTCGTCTTCCTTGGACATGAATATCTGGTGATATCCTGAATAAGCGTCAAGGAATGACAACAGATCACAGCCTGCAGTGGAGTCCACAATCTATTCGATGCGCATCAGGGGAAAGGATCCTTCGGACAGGCCTTATTGAGATCTGTATAGTCAATACATAGCCTCCATTTTCTATTCGCCTTGTGCACCATAACTGGATTGGCCTACCATGTTGGATGAATGAAAGCACAACATGCTCCCTTGGTGGTGTTGATAATTCGTGACAACATACATTGTCTCTTGGACTAATACTTGTATCTAGTGTATTTCAGATAATAGTCCATGGAGAGTTAGGTTGGCAAAAGGATTGTGGAGATTGTGGAATACCCCAAGATGCAAAGAAATAGGTTGGCCAAACTTCAAGCAAGAGGACTCTACATTTTACATTTGTGAGAAATCACTTTGAGTCCATAGGAAAGCCAATACTATTAAAAGGGGGTAAGCTTTTGTTGGTCAGCAAAATGCTCATATGTGCACAAGTGATAGTCACCAAAGACACCCATAAACTCTCCCACCAAAGTGCCACCGGTTCCAAACCCTAGACAGACTTAGCCAAACCCTAGATTTTCGGTACAACCGATACTACATTTGGTGCCACCGAGTTGGGCTGCCAACTTTCTCTTATGCAAGTTCATAGTTTTGGTCCCTCCGAGATTGTTGGATCGGTGTCACCAATATTGGACATTGTGACCATTGGTCACCTTATCGGTGCAACCGAGATTCCTATATAGGTCTCACCGAGATTTAGAAGTTGCTAACTTTAGTTCACTTTGGTACAATCGAGATTCACACATTAGTTCCACCGAGTCTGACTTATTGTGTGTAATGGTTGGATTTTTGGAGATGCCTATATATACCCCTCCACCACCTCCTACTCAAAAGAGAAGCACTCAGGACTATTCCATACCTATCCTCTCAGTTTTCTGAGAGAGAACCACCTACCCTTGTGTTGAGGTCAAGACCTTCCACTCCAACCATATGGATCTTGATTTCTAGCCTCCCCAAATTGCTTTCCACCCAATCAATCTCTTCTACCAAGCAATATCTGTGAGAGAGTGATTGTGTGTTGTGGAGTCTATCATCTTGAAGCACAAGAGAAAGGAGTTCATCACATTATCGAGCCTATTACCTTTTGGAGGGTGGTACCTCCTAGATTGGTTAGGTGTCACTTGGGAGCCTCCTACTTCGTGTTGTGGAGTGAACCAACAAGTTTGTACGGGCAGGGAGATCGCCTACTTCGTGAATACCAACCCATAGTGAGGCTAGTTCTTCGTGGACGGAAGCCGTTATGGAATAGTCAAGGTTGCTACTTCGTGGACCCTTATGGGTGGAGCCCTTCATGGACTCTCGCGATCATTACACTCCATGGGTTGAGGACTCAATAAACGTGGACGTACGATAGCCCCACATATTGGAACCATGGGAAAAATCCTTACGTCTCTAATTACATTTGATCTTCCTACCCTGTCTTTACTTCATGTGCAATGTCTTTACTTTTCGTTGCCATATTTGTTGACATGCATGTGTAGGGTATATAGACATGCTAGCCTTGTTAAAACTGTTAAAATCTGCCAACCAATTAACTTGGGAAAAGGTTAGGCTTTAATTTCTGGCTAGTAGTCTATTCACCCTCCTCTAGACACTCTTCTAGTGATCCCTCAATTGGTATTTGAGCTTTGGTCTCCATTGCTTTGATTTAATCACCGAGGAGGAAGATGGATGTGTATAGTATATGGAGTTTGAGTTGTAGAGTGCCTATTCTTGATGGAGAGTATTATGGTTAATGGAAAACCTTGATGCTTGAGTTGTTTAATGAATTTCAATTGAGCAAATATGTTATGCGCCCCTATGAGCCTCTTATTGATCCCTTGCATCCCACACACAAAGAGGAAATTGATATGCTATGCAATCTTAGAACTTTAAATCTTATTGTTAGAGGCTTACCAAGATTCGTGCTTTCTCAATTGAAGAACTTTGCATGTTCTTATACTTTGTGGACTGATTTGGAGAAACGATATCCAAATCTTTCATTAAGTAATATTGATGAAATTCTTCATAAAACTGTTGCTTTTGACAATATGACATCTAGTGATCCTTAATTTGATGATTTTCTATTTGAGCTTAGAGACCTCATGCGTGCTAAAGGAGATCTCACAGCTATCAATAATATCATTATAGAGGCCCTTCGCATTCATAAACTTGGACATTGTCATGATCACCATCCTAACGAATCTCTTGTTCTTTATGATGAGGATTTCCCACTTGATGATGACAATGTGGAGCATGGCTACTATGATGAAGATGAGTTGTTCGACATCGAGTATGACAAAATCTTGAAGAATCTAACTCTCAAGGAAACCTTCAAGGATTACATGTCCAGAGGAAAAGAGTGGATTCTCGATAGCGGATGTACCGACCATATGACCGGAGATAGAGAAATGTTTGAAGAGATCACACCAAACCATGGACCGCGAAGGTACGTAACGTTTGGAGACAACTCCAAGGGTAAGGTACTTTGTCTTGGTACGGTGTCCATATCCCATGATAGCTCTATTCAAAATGTTATGCTTGTTGAATCTCTTGGCTACAATCTTCTTTCCGTATCTAGACTTTCCGATTTCGGTTTTCAATGTGTTATTCACGAAACTAGATTGCCAAGTGTTTCGTCAAGATACTCATAAAATGATCTTTACTGGTTTCTGTAGAGGTGATCTATACATTGTTGATTTCACTAAGAGATCCAAGACTCAAACTTGTTATGTTGCTAAATCTTCTAAAGGTTGGATTTGGCATAGAACATTAGGACATGCATGCATAATTTAGACAAGATTATTAAAGGTGAACATATACATGGTGTTAAAGATGTTATCTTTGACAAAGATAGACTTTGTAGTGCTTGTCAAGAAGGAAAGCGAGTAGGTGGAAGTCATATTGTTAAGAATATCATGACTACTAGGAGACCACTCGAGTTACTTCACATGGATCTTTTTGATCCCAATGCTCACAAGAGTCTCGGCGGAAATTCCTATGGTCTTGTTATAGTTGATGATTTCTCCAGATTTACGTGGGTATTTTTCCTTGATGATAAGTCGCAGGTTCAAAAGATCTTCAAGAACTTCGTTTGCAAAGTGCAAAATTAGTTTGAAGTGAATATCAAGAAGGTTCGAAGCGATAACGGTTCGGAGTTCAAGAACACTCTTGTGGATACATTTCTTGACTAAGAAGGTGTCTCACATGAGTTCTCGGCTACGTACACGCCTCAACAAAATGGAGTTGTTGAGAGGAAGAACCAGATGCTTATTGAGATGGTTAGAACGATGCTTGACAAATACAAGACTCCAAGACACTTTTGGGCAGAAGTCGTGGAAACAGCATGTCATGCCACAAACCGACTTTACTTGCACAAGCTTCTCGATAAAATGGCATACAAGCTACTCACTGGTAACAAACCCCAAGTTGGATACTTTAGGGTATTCGGCTCAAAGTGCTACATTCTTGACAAGCATGATCGTACTAAATTTGCTCCTAAATCTTGTCAAGGATTCCTACTTGGTTACGGATCAAATTCTCACACTTACCATGTCTACAACAACTTCCCTCAAAAATTTCAAGAGACGGTAGATGTGAAGTTGGATGAATCTAATGGTTCGCAAGTTGAACAATTGCCAAATGATGTAGGTGATAAGGACCCTTCGGAAGCTGTCGTAGATTTACCCATCGGCAAGATTCGTACCATGAAAGTGAAGGAAAGTACTTCATCAACTCAAGTGGAAGCCCCTACTTCATGACAAGGTGCACCACAACGTTACATGGAGGCATCCACAAGCAGTACACGGCGAGGTGATGAATAGGAGGAAGTACATCATGAAAATCCACCACAACCTCCTTCACCACCACCTCAAGGAGATGATCACGTTGGCAACAACGAAGATGAAGGATATGATGATGAAGAAGAACAATATCCATCGTCTAACAATCGAAAGATGACCCGAGTTGGAGCACAAGTTACCAAGAACCATCCCCTAAACCAAATCTTTGGTGTAATCCAAACCAGGAGAATCACTCGCTCTAAAACTCATCTAGCTAACTTTTGTGAGCATTATTATTTCATCTCTAGCATTGATCCCTTGAAGGTAGAACAAGCTCTTGAAGACGCGGATTGGGTGAATGCTATGCATGAAGAGCTACACAACTTCGAGAGGAACAAAGTGTGGACACTCATGGAGAAGGCTAATGATGAGCACAACATCATCAGAACCAAATGGGTGTTTCAGAATAAGGAAGACTAAGATGGTCAAGTTGTACGCAACAAGGCACGTCTCGTGGCCCAAGGATATACTCAAGTCGAAGGTATGGACTATGGTCAGACTTATGCCCCCGTCGCTAGATTTGAAGCTATCCGCTTTCTTCTTGCCTATGCTAATCACCATGATATAACGCTTTATCAAATGGACATTAAAATTGCCTTTTTAAATGGTGAAATTGAAGAAGAGGTTTATGTTAAGTAACCACCTGGTTTTGTGAATCCTAATAAACCTAATCATGTTTACAAGCTTCGTAAAGCCCTTTATGGTCTTAAGCAAGCCCCTCGTGCTTGGTACAAATGTTTAATGAAGTTTCTCATTGCAAATGGTTTTGAAATTGGTAAAATTGATCCAACCTTGTTCACTAAGAGAGTTAATGGTGAATTATTTGTGTGACAAATCTATGTGGATGATATTATCTTTGGTTCCACTAACGCTCAATTTAGTGAAAGATTTGGAAGGTTGATGTCCGAGAAGTATGAGATGTCCATGATGTGTGAGCTGAAATTCTTTCTTGGGTTGCAAATCAAGCAATCAAAAGAAGGAACTTTCATAGCTCAATCTAAGTATACCAAGGACTTGATCAAGAAGTTGAACATGCAGGAGTGCAAAGGTATGAAAACTCCCATGCCAACTAGTGGACATGTTGATCTTACTAAGGAGGATGAATCTGTTGATCAAGAGGTTTATCGATCTATGATTGGTTCATTGCTATATCTATGTGCATGTCGTCCCGATATTATGGTTAGTGTTTGCATTTGTGTAAGATATCAAGCTACACCTACGGAGTGTCATCTTTTGGCCATGAAACGTATTGTGAGAATTAATACCAAAGGGTGAGAATTACAAAGCTTACTTTCAATGCCGAACGGGGAGAATTACAAAGCTTCATGCTAAAGGAGAGTTACATGTTTATGCAAAGGGGGAGATCTAATTTAGGGGGAGAGGAGGATATCATAAGTACACACTTATATAAACAAGGCGAGAATACCAAAGTACGGGGGAGAAAATTCTAACATGAGAATATTATTGAGCTTATTTTATTTGACTGTTCACTTTAGAATTTTCTCACTCTATCCAATCCCAATATCTACGTGCTGAGATTCAGGAGGAGAGGATGAACTACTTCTTTCATATCTAAGGGGAGAAAGTTCTAAATGATCTTGGAGACATATTAATCTTAAGGATTATCAACTTTTATATGTTCTCCACATCTTGGTCCTTTTGAGTTCTATTGTCTATATATTAGTAGAATGCTCTTGTGTTTCCTAAAATTGTTTTCTCAAGTGTGTTTCTACTACTAGAATGCTCAAAAACTCAAGGTAAGTATATGCATCAAACCTTTGATCAAGATGATCTCTTTCTTCTTGCACATATTGTTTGCAAGAGTGAACTCCTGAACAAGGATACAACTCATTCACAACTGCTTGATGCATATAGTGTTGGGAGACATAGTAGTAAATCAAAAAAATTCCTACGATCACCAAGATCCATCTATGGAGAAACCAGCAATGAGTAAGGGGATAGTGCATCTTCATATCTTTGAAGATCGCTAAGCAGAAGCGTTACAACAACTCGGTTGGTGGAGTCGTACTCGCAGCGATTCAGATCACGGTGGGATCTGATCTAAGCGCCGAAAAATGGTGGCTCCGTGTTAAACAACCCGATGACGTCTCCTATGCCTTGATACAGCAAGGAGGAAGGAGAGGTTGAGGGAGAGCTCCGGCAGCATGACGGCATGGTGACAGTGGAGCTACGTGGACTCCGGCAGGGCTTCGCCAAGTGCTACGGAGAACGAGGAAGAGGAAGGGTAGGGCTGCGCCGAGAGAGAGAGAGAGAGAGAGATCGTTTCTCAAATCATCCCCAATACCTCGGGTATATATAGGAGGAGGGAGAGGGAGGGCTGCCTTGGCCCCTCCTCCAAGGAGGAGAGGTTCGGCCGAGATAAGGGAGTAGTCCACCTCCCACAAGGGAGGTGGATCTCTTCCTTTTGAATCTCTTTTAGCCTTATCTCTTTATCCCTAGACGCATGGGCCTTTCTAGAAGGACTTGGCCAGCCCAATACGGTCTGGTCCACCTCCTCCAACAGCACACAAAGTCCTTTGGTCGGCACACCCCTCTCGGGGGTCCTCCAGCACCCTCCCAGCACTCCCGGTACACTACCGATGAGCCTGAAAGCTTTTCGGTGATAAAAACTGGACTTCCTATATATCAATCTTTTCCTCCAAACCATTCTGGAGCTCCTCGTGACATCCGGGATCTCATCTGGGACTCCGAACAACCTTTGGTAACCACGTACAACATTCCCTATAACCCTAGCGTCATCTGACCTTAAGTGTGTAGACCCTACGGGTACAGGAGACACGTAGACATGACCGAGGCACCTCTCCGACCAATAACCAACAGCGGGATCTAGATACCCATGTTGTCTCCAACATGCTCCACGATGATCTCATTGGATGAACCACGATGTAGGGGATTCAATCAATCCCGTATACAATTCCCTTTGTCTACCGGTATGACACTTGCCCGAGATTCGATCGTCGATATCCCTATACCTTGTTCAATCTTGCTACTGGCAAGATCTTTACCCATTCTGTAACACATCATCCTGTGGCTAACTCCTTAGTCTCATTTAGCTCATGATGATGTCTTACCGAGTGGGCCCAGAGATACCTCTCCATCACATGGAGTGACAAATCCTAGTCTCGATTCGTGCCAACCTAACAGACACTTTTGGAGATACCCGTAGTGCACCTTTATAGCCACCCAGTTACGTTATGACATTTGGCACACCCAAAGTATTCCTACGGTATCTGGGAGTTGCACAATCTCATGGTCTAAGGAAACGATACTCGAAATTAGAAAATCTTTAGCAAACTACGATCTTCTGTATGCTTAGGATTGGGTTTTCTCCGTCACATCATTCTCCTAATGATGTGATCCCGTTATCAACGACATCCAATGCCCATGGTCATGAAACCGTGACCATCTATTGATCTACGAGCTGGCCAACTAGAGGCTCACTAGGGACAAGTTGTGGTCTATATATTCACACATGCATTACGGTTTCCGATTAATACAATTATAGCATGAACAATAGACAATTATCATGAACAAGGAAATACAATAATAACCATTTTATTATTGCCTCTAGGGCATATTTCCAATAGTCTCCCACTTGCACTAGAGTCAATAATCTAGTTCACATCGCCATGTGATTAATTCTTATATCACCATGTGATCATATCATCATGTGATTAACACCCTATTAGTCCTGGGGTCTGATCATGTTTTGCATGTGAAAGAAGTTTTAGTCAACGGGTCTGCGACATTCAGATCCGTGTGTACCTTTGCAAACTTCTATGTCATATTGTAGATACTGCTCCCACGCTCCATTTGGAGCTATTATACAACTTTGAACCTAGCATAAGAGCAAGGCACATGGCATAAAACACATGGCACAAATTGATCTCATTGGCATAACACAAGGTGAAGCAAGCAATCAAAATATCCAACGAGCCAAACACATAAAAGAATATTATGATTTGGGAAGAGGAGTGTTCTAAGAAAACTAGAGACGCTCCCCATGATTTGTGCACTATTTAGATTTTTTGTATTTGGCTACAAGTGCACAAAATAGGATCATCACTCCCCCAAAATCAATAGGAACACAAAACAATTGCAAGAAAGCATAGATAATAAAAGAGACCTAGCATTTGCAACAAACATATGGTTGAGCAACATGTAAATGAGGCAACCTAAGAATAGGCACAACCAAAATGATGTGTGTGAGTCACTTCAAATCACTTGAGAAGACTAATATGAGGATGAGAATTAAGCATCAACATAGTATTGCGTAAATGAGATACAAGGTGCAAGACATGTCCTTCCCACACATACGAAGTTAAGCAGGTCACACACACATCAAGCAAACAGGTTCACAAGCTCACTAATATGAAAATTTAAAACTCAAAGCTTGTGACAACCCATGGTGAAGATATGAATAATAGGCTTGTCACGACAAGAAAGAGGACAACAATCTTCACCAAACATGAGTGCTCTAAGATGCAAAGGGGTAAGACACACACACTCATACGAAAAATGCTTCCACAAAGCCACCAAAAATATAAAAATAGGATGAAATAATGGACATTAAAGAATAGGGATATCAACAAGAGATGAAACTTATCTCATGTGTATAAGATTCTAGGTAGATGACAGTCATGGTGATATATGACCGCAAAGAAGGATGTACACATGACATAGTTACAAAAGGAAAGAATAAGATATCCAAATAGGAGTCATGAAATATACCAATGAGATTTTTGCTTGAAAGTGTAGCACATGGATTAATATTATCTTATTGAATATTAATTAACTCCAAACACACAACCATCAAACACATCACAACTAGCAACAAGATATCATAATTGGGATATTTTGAGTATGGAAACAAGTATCACAAGAATGAGTTAAGACATTCATGCCATGATGCAACCTACACAAGGTTGAATGCAAGAAAGGTATGCATGAAGTAAATACTTGTTACCGAGAAAGCATTGGCATGAAGTAGAAGATCAATGAAATGTCCAAGCTTGTCTCTAATTTCCTCATAGTGCCACCACCTTCATGAAGAAGCCAATCACCCAATGCTTCTCAAATGTACCTAAAACAATTTAAGTACAATATGGTCCCCAAACTTATTGGGTCCGAAGTAGTTAGCATAACTACAAACATAGGGAAAAACCACTTAAATATGTGCATATGGATATGGATTTGAATTTCATGCACATATTAACTATTAAGGATTAGATGGATTTACCTTATATATTGGATCAAATAAGGCGAACAAGGCATGTACACATACACATAATAAATATGCATCCACAAGCCTACCAAGATCCAAAGAGATACAAGTAAGACAAAAGAACACATAAACCATGAATACTCCAATAACATCATAAATTATTCATGTTGTCCAAATTGCATCGAAGTAACGACTCAACACATGATAGCGGACAAAGTTCTACATATGAACTAAGAAAAACCATTGAGCATGTGAATATACATTGCACACCTCTCATAGGCATATCTCATTCAAGTGGATATAATATAGTACAAGCAATGAGATAACTACCTCCCATAACTCCATAAAACCAAGAAGATGAACTCAAACAAAGGCAAGGGAGAATATCGGGAGGCAAATGAATTTCTCAGCTAGATATAAAATGCAAGTTGAAACAAAAGCCGAGACGAAGATGATCAACAAATTATATCACATGAAGGAATACCAAGTTTAATGATATGAAGGATAACATTTGGTGATAGAAAGCAAGGATATGTAAAATCAACTTCAATATCCGAAGCATGTGAGAAGAGTTTTAGAATAAAACACGGTGCTTGGATTGCGTATTCATGACATTCCAATTAGGTAGATAATCATGCATAGCAATAATTGGAATGGCTTAAATCAAATGCTTTTCCAAATATAATTTTTAAGATAAACTATGGGTAAAACCACACAAGAATACCTTACTAAAACAAAGCATAGAATGCCACAGAAATATAAGGTAATCTCAAATATGAATTCGAGGTGGTAATCCTCAGTTGTTCACAATTACAAGGATTGTGATATGTACAAAGCACATCACTCCCCCATAATATGATTTTTAATATATTATCAACAAGGGGCAACTGAAATCCAACCAAAGATAATTAATGGATGAGAATTTGAATTTCAAATGAGCTTAACATAACACATGGTAACTAGATAATTTGCACTAACAATACTAGGTGGTATCCCACATATATACACATTTACGGTTTGTGATAGGCATAAACATAACACTCACCCATAACGTGATGATCCATTAATATCTCACAAGAGCCAAATAAGATTCAATTAATGAATCAATAAAAGCTCAGAACCACATACAAAAATATATGAAGTGCATTGCGACCTAGACATGCTAGATAACTCAAATCAAGCATACTAGGAAGCACGACATATACAAACACATGCTAGGTATAAAACCTAAACATGAGAGGGACTAGTAACTTTCAATGTAGACAATATAAATAACAAGTTACCACCACGAGGGGCATTGGAATGGCAAAAATTATGATAATCCACTTGACTTGTCTTGAACCATAATACATGGTGAAAATAATTTTTCTTCATGAATTAGCCAAGTCTCCAATGTCCTCCACACACCTATTGATCAAGTTTGTGCTTGATGGTCCCCAACGAAGTTGGGTCCTAAGAAGTTCGTCACAATAGGTTTGGCAACCCAAATGGTCTTATCTACTTTCAAACCACTTTGGGCACCAACAAACTTGGCAAACAAATTGCCAACATTATCCTTTATAAGTAAATAATGATCATTGACAATTGAGTCTTAGAGACATTACCATTGCGGCATGATGAAGATATGTGTCCCTTCTCATGGCAAATATAGCAAAATATGCTCCCCTTTCTCTTCTTCTTTACCTTCTCAACTTGGGAAGCATTAACTTGATTCTTCAAAGTTATTGGCCTTTCTTTAACTTGAGATTGAGCTTGAGGCCACTTCCCTTGTTGCTTCTCATTTAAGGCCTTCTTCTTCGATGGACAAGATCTAACATGGTGCCCTATCTTTTTGCACTTAAAGCAAGAAATGTTGGACTCATTCTTGGCTTGGTCTTGTCCCCTTTTCTTGTTCGTGCACTTCTCCTTGTTGGAGTGAAAATCATGTCCATCATCGCACTTTTCCAAGTCTTTCTTGAAACTAGTGACTTGGGCCTTGAGCTCATTAACTTCTTCTACATGGTTAGTTTCAACACTAGAAACCAGAGGACTAGTGGAAGTATAAACTTCATGGTTAGAGCAACAAGACAAGGTGAGAAATTCATCATGAGATGTACCAATATCATGTAGATATGAATTGCAAGGACTGGCACATGGCAATAAGGCATTTCGAGTAGAAGATGTGCTAATATCCATATGAGACTCACACAATTTTACCTTGGTGACCATAGCCTCATGAGCTAACTTTAGCACATCATGAGAGATTAGAATATCCTCATGGGTGGCCGAGAGCTTTTCATGACATTCTTCCAATTTCCCATAATTTCTAGTGAGCAAATAAAGTTGAGTCCTCATCTCAACATTTTCTTTCAATATCGATGCTTCACACAAGATAGAGTTAGTAGCACAAGCCTCATTATCAATATGAGAGGAGCATGTAGAAACTCGAGACTTCCCATGAGTAGCTTGAAGTTCCTCACGAGATTTAGAGAATTTGGTGAGCTCCCCTTTAACATTCTTGTAGCCAAGGTCAAGGTGCTCAAAATCCTCTTTAAGTTTACAATGAGTACTTTCAATCTCTTCTTTTGAAGACCTCAAGTCACTAAGAGATTGTTGAGCCTTAGCAAGTTCATGTTCAACTTGTTCACTTTTCGCTTGCTCGCTAGGAAATAAATCATTACGTTTTTCAAAAATATTGGTGCTACTACCATAATTCCACACTATTGCCGGTAGGCTAGGAATAGTAGTAGCGAGTCTTCAAAAAGAACACAGCCGCTAAGTCCCTTGTAGTAGCGCGTTTCCTGTATAGAGCGCTACTGCTAAAAAATAAAAATAGAATGGAAAAGAAATAGAAAAGTAAATGAAAATGAAATTAGTAGAAAAAAGATACATGAAAAAAATAAAATATAAAGATAAACCAAAGAAAAATAATAATAAAGGAGAAAGGCATAGCACTAGCGCTTGTTGCGACAAAGTGCTGTAGTTACGATAGCAGTATCGCGTTTTATAAGACCGCATTATAGCTACATTACTTAGATAGAAAGAAAATAAAAAGGGAAATAAAAAACTACTTCCTATAGCAGTAGCGCGTTTTGGTACAAAGTGCTATAGCTAACTTAGCTATAGCACGTTTTGACAACCAGCGCTACTAGTATATTGACTTAACCCCGCGCAGGCTCAAAATTTTGCTAAATCATTTCCCCAATTCCCCAATCAATCTCCTCCATCGCCGCCCCTACTCCCTCCTCGCCATCATTCCCTCGCCATCCCTAGCCCACTAGAGCCATGCAGCATCACCATCGCCTGAGCCATGCGCCCTCGACACCCCTGCCTCCCTTATCGCCACTGCTTTGAACCTCCTCGCCATCGTCTCTCCCATCTCTATAAGCCCCCCACCCTACCCCCACCCCTCTTCTCTCTCTGCCTTTATAGGGTTCATAATTTTTATTAGGACAAAAATTGAGTTCTAGGGTTCATAATTCTTATTAGGACATAATTATTATTAGGACAAAAATATGTAAAGGTTCTAGGTTTCTAGGGTTCATCCATCTATATGTGGTTTTTGAATTGAGTTTGAGAGAGCATGAGATTTGTGTAGATTTTCTTGGAGTGTCAAACACTAGAAGATGCAAATTTGAAGTGGTCATGTTACCTGCAAATTCCTCAATAGTGTTTGCTCATGTACATGTTCTTAAGTGGTCTTGTTATATGCAACATTGAAGTGCTTTGATTGTGCCCAGGTGGACTTTTGTTGTTTGTAGGGAATGATTCCGAGTGGCCTATGTTTTACCGGAATGTTGATTCATTTCTGTTCCGGCAAATTTCAGGCGCTCTATTGTTCAGTTTGTAGCAAAGGTCATGCTGAAATTTTCCGTGAATTTCACCATCACTTGTGCTGCAAACTAGGACATATCGAGTGCCCGAGATTTGCCGCAACGGGAATGAATCAACATTCCTGCAAAACATTGACCTTTTCTATGTCATTATTCATTTATTAGGTCTAGAATTAATTGACCAGATTTAATCGTAGGAAACATGGCTAGCAACGATGCAGGATAGGGTTCTGGTGATTGCAACGTCTACGCGGCGGCAGACGCCTATTTGAACCTTCTCGATGAGCAACGGTTATTGTAGGGCCCACCTGTAATATCCACAACTAAGACCGACATCGAGACCGGCGCTAAGACTGACACCGGCGCCGAGACGGGCACTGAGACTGGCACCAACGCCGAGACTGGCATTGAGACTAGCGACGCCGGTATAGAACCGAAACCAAAGAGGCAATGTTGCCCAAACCAGCTCATCACTACTAGACTGGTGGTCATGGAGGTGGACGACGGCAATTTTGAGCCAAAGGAGCCTGCGGAAGCATGCGCGTGCTTCGACAATCAAATAGGTTGCATTCTACGGGCAACTACCACCATCAACGATTTGTAACTATGGAAGATACCAGATATGAAGCAGTCCCTCCTAATGAAGCTACACTAGGTGTTCTTGTTCCCTGGTCGGATGAAAGCAAATGAAGAAGAAAACAGACGTGTCATGGGGAAGTTTACCGGCATGTTTTCTACCTGGAATGTAAGGGTGAAAGCAAGGACCATCGACAAAAAGGATCCCTCCTCCAAGATTGTAAAGGATAATCCGACAATTACGGAAGAGCAGTTTGAAATATTCAAGGCGGCTTGCGTTGCCGAAGCTGCCAAAGAAAAGTCAAAGTACATGAAGGGACTTCAAGATAGGAACATGGGGTGCCACCACCTCGGAATCCATCGTTACACGGGGAAGAGGTCCATATGGGCCAAGGAGGACGAGGAACGTGAAAGTCTGGCCATCCCAGACCCCTTGGCGGAGTTCACCGTCCCATAGGAGTGTGACGTCCTTAGGGCCCGGTACCATTGGGACCCAGTGAAGAAGGTTTTCGAGATGGATGTGATCACGACAGAGTTCATGAGACTGCTGGTAATTTTTAGCTTCTGATTAATTTGACTGCACGTTTAGTCATATTTGTGAACAATCCTTGTTCCTTTTGCAGAGGGAGCAGCACAGGATCGCGGCCGAAAGCGACTCGCCATCGGAGGCGTTGGCGGGGCCCAAGTGAGACAACCCATTCAATCGGGCCTTGAACATATGGAAAGGACTCCCGCTGGACACTCGGCCGTCGTATGGACGTGTGCATGGCGTCGGAGATGGCACCACGTGGAAGAAGTACTACCGTGAGACCATGGAGGAGAGAAAGGAAAGACGGAGGTTAAATGAAGAAAACATCGACAAGAAGGTTGCGATTGCGGTCGCAAAAGTGGTAGCTGCCGCAAAATAGGAGATTGCAGCTTCATATGGTGTCTTGGTTCCGGATATCATCAGTTGGGGTAGGCAAAATCCAAATAAAGAGGCAGCAGACTTTCCCCTATCCAACTTCTTCGGGAGTAGCTCGACTAGCATTGCACCAGCACCTGCTCCTACACCAGCTCCCGCACCTGCTCCTGCGCTAGCTCCTGCACCGGCTCCCGCACCTACTCATAGCAGCCCGTCCTCCATCTCGGACATGCTCGACGATGCTTCGTCTTTGGCTAAGCTCGATGACCTCACGGTACCTGTCACACCGGCCCTCTTCAATAAATGTGTAATCTCCCGTTTCCGTTGCCTTTCAGATGTCTCACGTCGCAGACCTGTCTTTGCCGGCTGACGTTATCCCATGCACCATATTGCACACCATCAGTGGCCAGAAGGTGGATGTGGGGAAGGTGACGATAGTGAAGCCGAAGGAACAATTGTTCCACAGCCGTCCGATCCACCCGATGTCTTCAAGGTTTTCGTGGCCACTATCAAACCGGGCCACGAGAATTTGGCTCCTCCGGTACTAGGGGGAGATGACGACAAGACCCCGTGGTGGCTTGGTGATTGCAAGAGGTGGGTCCTGTTGTGGCCAAAGAGTCTGCTTCATCTGGAGGTGGCCGGGAGCACACCCACGACCACGCAGCCTCAGCAAAGTATGAACGTCAAAACCCCACCTACCCAATTAGCATCGCCTGTCGTGCCGGGTGATAGCGGACAGGGTGAAGAAGAGGCTCCATTAGTCGCTGATGATGTTTCCACCACCAAACAAGCAATTCATGATATCGATGCCAGCGATGAGGATGACGATGACACTCTACAGTATCTCAATACTAGCGCCTATGACGACGAACGATTGATGGCTAAGCAGTATGAGTACTCAGGGTTTGAGCATCATGAGTCGGTGCCTGAATTGCCACCTCCGAAGGCTGAATGTATTTTATATGACCTTTCATTCACAAAGAAGCATAGGAAGAGAGCGAGGAAAGGCAACAAAGCTACTTCTATGATCCAGCCACCTCTGCAGCCTCGTGTTCAAGACCGTATACCTGTCATGGGTGCAGCGAAATACCATATCCCTGGTGAACCAATCCTACCTAAGGCAGCGTTAGAGGCCATATACGGTGATCTCAGGAGACTTCATGACGATGTGCTGCGAAGAGAGAAAAACCTGATCGCCTCGCAAAATCCAGGATACCCGCTCTACGTGGTTAACATGCCACAGCAAAGGTTGTACATTGACACATTCCCCGCGGAGAAGTTCTTCCTCGATTCGAGTACATCTTCAACATGTTTCACGTGAAAAAGCTGGATTTTACGTTTGTCCGTGTTTTTGCCTTGCACGTGAACTACATCATCAGGATTAAGCAGATACCTTATATCTGTGTCGCTGACCCGTACTTCATGCACGATAGCTTCTTGGCAGTCTGCAAAGAGCACCGTGAATATGCGAGTAACTACATCGCCAATTTCATGGTCGGCAATAAGGACAAGGAGACGATTCTCGCGCCTTATCATCCCATGTAAGTCATCCGCATGGATATCCTTCCTTCGATTTCAATCATTTCATTTGTACGTGTGGAGGCTAACTTGAGGTGTACTTATTTTGCGCAGCGACGGGCGCATCGTCCTCATCATCCTTTACCCCCGAGTCTCCCATGCTCTTTACTTGGACTCGTCAAAGAACATGAAGAAAAAGGATTACACCCACATCAAGTCTGTTCTTGACTATGCTATCTTAACGTACGAGGTACGGGGTGGAGAGATCTCGCCTAGGAAGACAAGGAACCACGCGCCCTGCTTCAGCAATAAGACTGACTTCTGCTGCATCTAGAAACCGAGTGGTACTATCAGTGATGGATTCTATGTCCTCCACCACATGCAGGAGTTCAGACGGGATCAGCAGAACCTTCGCATGTCACATAGATCGGGCGATGCCCATATTTTGCAATGGCAAAAGAACCTAGGAGATATCCCGGATCATTGACTCCGAGCTGAGTTCTATCACATCCAGCATGAACTTGCCCAAATCATCATGAAGGAGGTCCTCGAAAAAATAGGGATCTTCTACGAAGAAGGGGAAATGTCACGGGAAGACGTCCGAACACGCGTAGCCGCTCAGCATCTCGACCTGAAGCCTTTCACTACGCTCGTGGACTATCTCCCTGACTTGCACGGATGGCACGACATGTTGGAGTGATTGACGATACATGACAATGTGTCTGTTTAGTCCATACTTTCTCTATGACAAAACTTTGAGTTATGCACGACGAAACTTTATTTGTGATGTAATTAAACCCTCCTCCTCAACTAGGAAGGATCACTCTAGTTAGGGCATTTTGGTATGATGAACTTTGTATGCTTATGATATGTTGCTTATATTTTTGCCAAGTTTGTCTCTTTCTGTTGCTCAACTATATATATTGCATATCATCAACTCATGTGACGATGCAGGTGCATAGATCATCGATGGCGAAGAGTGTTATGCTAGGAGTATATGACTAGTGGCCGGAGTGTCAGGCCCAGGTGTACCGGTTTCCGGTTTCCGAACGACAGCCAGTAGTTAGTCTAGGTTCAGGCTAGTGCGAGAGAGGGATACGAACCGACGCCTCAAGAAGTACTACATTATGTATGATGAGACATGTCATGTAACTTGTATAGATATATCGTGATTATGATGTGACGACATGATTTGTGTTGGATGATATGATGAGACTATTATGTGTACGATATGGTGAGCATATTGCATCTTTATGATATGATTAGAATAATCTATGAAACTTGTATAGAAACATCGCAAATACGTAGCAAAAAATGATATGAAAAAATATAGTAGTAGCGCTCTTTTGTGCTGGACAGGAAATCGTTGTTGCTAAGTAGGTATATAACAGTAGCGCGTGTCAAAACCCGCTACTGATACACTTAGCAGCAGCGCCCGTACAGAAAGCGCTACTGCTAAGTAGGTATAGCAGCAGCGCTTGTCAAAACGCGCTACGGATAAACTTTAGCTGTAGCGCCATATCAGTAGCGTGGTTACCCACCCTACTGATACACCAAATACCCGCGCTACTGCTAGGGTTTTCCCTAGTAGTGTCTCTTTTCCCCCTCTCCCATCGATCAGTGCATGCAAATGCCCACTAACTTTGCCACAACCTCATATGCATACTGATGCATCTATCCAAGCCCAAATATGGCATGCTCACATGGAAAATATGAGCAGTTCATCTAAACCTTCATTATGGAAGAAATAGTGCCCTTGAACTGCAAGTACTCTGTAGGTTCATCTACCTGAGTAGAAAATTGGTGGACTTGTAGTCCCTCCATAACTAAGTCCACTAGACAAGGTTTCACCCATAGTGCCTTAGAGTAAAAACGCATTAGATGAGCCCCAAGTTGTCTTCTGCAAACTTCCCAGCAGTGAAAGCCCATCCCATCTAGCTCCATTTTCCTTGCACATTTTCCAGTGACCTCTGTCATGCATGAATTGAACGCGAGACATGTTTGGCCGACCAATCAATACAATTATAGCATGGCTAATAAAAGATTATCATGAACAAGGAAATATAATAATAAACACTTTATTCATTGCCTCTAGGGCATATTTCCAACAGTCTCCCACTTGCACTAGAGTCAATAATCTAGTTTGCATCACTATGTGATTTACATTGTAATGAATCGAACACTCATGCAGTTCTGGTGTTGATCATGTTTAGCCCTTGGAAGAGGTTTAGTCAACAGGTCTACAACATTCAGATCTGTGTGCACTTTGCAAATATTTATGTCCTTTTCCTCGATGTAATCGCGGATAGAGTTGAAGCGTCACTTTATGTCTCTAGTCCTCTTGTGAAACCTTGGTTCCTTGGCTAGAGCAATGGCACCAGTGTTGTCACAGAACAGGTTCATTGGATTCAGTGCACTGGGCACTACTCCAAGATCTATCATGAACTGCTTCATCCAGACACCTTCCTTCGCTGCCTCCGAGGATGCGATGTACTCCGCTTCACATGTAGAATCGGCTACCACGCTTTGCTTGGAACTCCACCAGCTTACCGCTCCCCCGTTAAGAATAAATATGTGTCTGGTTTGTGACTTAGAGTCATCTGGATCAGTGTCAAAGCTTGCATCGACGTAACCCTTTACGATGAGCTCTTCATCACCTCCATAAACGAGAAACATTTCCATAGTCCTTTTCACGTACTTAAGGATATTCTTGACCGCTACCCAGTCCTCCATTCCAGGATCACTTTGAAACCTTCCGGCCATACTTATGGCAAGGCTGACATCAGGTCTTGTGCACAGCACTTCATACATGATAGAGCCTATGGATGAAGCATAGGGGATGACACTCATCTTTTCTCTATCTTGTGCAGTCACTGGGCATTGAGTCTTACTCAACTTCACACCTTGTAACACAGGCAAGAACCCCTTCTTGGACTGATCCATTTTGAACTTCTTCAAAACTTTATCAAGGTATGTGCTCTGTGAAAGTGCTATTAAGCGTCTCGATCTATCTCTATAGATCTTAATGCCTAATATGAAAGCAGCTTCTCCTAGGTCCTTCATTGCAAAACTCTTGTTCAAATATTCCTTCACGCTTTCCAGCATTACTATATTGTTTCCAATCAGCAACATGTCATCCACATATAATATTAGAAACGCTATAAAGCTCCCACTCACTTTCTTGTAAATACAAGCTTCTCCATAAACTTGTATAAACCCAAACGCTTTGATCACCTCATCAAAGCGCTTATTCCAACTCCGAGATGCTTGCACCAGCCCATAAATGGATTGCTAGAGTTTGCAAACTTTCTCAGCATTCTTTGGATCGACAAAACCTTCTGGTTGCATCATATACAACTCTTCCTCAAGGAAACCGTTGAGGAACGTCGTTTTGACATCCATCTGCCAAATTTCATAGTCGAAATAAGCAGCTATTACCAACATGTTCTGCCAGACTTAAGCATCCCTATGGGTGAGAATGTCTCATCGTAGTCAACTCCTTGAACTTGTGAAAAACCCTTTGCCACAAGTCGAGCTTTATACACAGTGACGTTACCGTCCGCGTCTATCTTCTTCTTAAAGATCCATTTGTTTTGAATGGCCTTTTGCCCTTCGGGTAATACTTCCAAAGTCCATACTTTGTTTTCATACATGGATCCCACCTCGGATTTCATGGCCTCTAACCATTTCTTAGAATCTGGGCCCATCACTGCTCATCCATAGCTCATAGGTTCATTGTTGTCCAACAACATGACCTCCAAGACAGGGTTGTTGTACCACTGAGGAGCAGTAAGCGCCCTTGTCGACGTACGAGGTTCAATAGTAACTTGATCGACAGCTTCATGATCATCATCATTAACTTCCTCTTCAACTATCGTAGGCTCCACAGAAACATCTTTTTGCGCTCCGCTACTCTCTGGTTGAAGTAAAGGTTCAATAACCTCATCAAGCTCTATTTTCCTCCCACTCAATTCTTTCGAGAGAAACTCTTTCTCAAGAAATGTTCCGTTCTTAGCAACAAACACTTTGCCTTCGGATCTAAGATAGAAGGTATACCCGACTATCTCTTTCGGTTATCCTATGAAGATGCATTTCTTCGCTTTGGGTTCCAACTTTTCAGGCTGAAGCTTTTTGACATAAGCATCACATCCCCAAACTTTAGGAAACGACAACTTTGGCCTCTTGCCAAACCATAGTTCATATGGCGTCATCTGAACGGATTTCGATGGTGCCCTATTTAAAGTGAATGCTACTGTCTCTATTGCATAACCCCAAAACGATAGTGGCAAATCAGTAAGGGACATCATAGAACGCACCGTATCTAATAAGGTTCGATTACGACGTTCGGACACACCATTACGCTGTGGTTTTCCTGGCGGTGTCAACTGTGAAGCAATTCCACACTGTCTTAAGTGACTGCCAAACTCATAACTCAGATATTCACCTCCTCGATCAGATCACAGGAATTTAATCTTCTTGTTATGATGATTCTCAACTTCACTCTGAAATTGCTTGAACTTTTCAAATGTTTCAGACTTGTGTTTCATTAAGTAAATATACCCATATCTACTTAAGTCATAAATAAAGTTGAGAAAATAACGATATCCACCACGCGCTGTAACATTCATTGGACCAGACACATCAGTATGTATGATTTACAGTAAGTCATTTGCCCGTTCCATTGTTCCAGAGAATGGCGTTTTAGTCATCTGCCCATGAGGCATGGTTCACATGTGTCAAGTGATTCAAAATCAAGTGACTCCAAAAGTCCATGAGCATGGAGCATCCTCATGCGTTTTACACCAATATGACCTAAACAACAGTGCCACAAGAAAGTGGTACTATCATTATCAACTCTACATCTTTTGGCATCAATGTTATGAACATGTGTATCATCACTATCAAGATTCAATATGAATAAACCCCTCACATTGGGTGCATGACCATAAAAGATATTACTCATATAAATAGAACAACCTTTATTCTCTGATTTAAATGAGTAACCGTCTCACAATAAACAAGATCTAGATATAATGTTCATGCTTAATGCAGGCACTAAATAACAATTATTTAGGTTCATCACTAATCCCGATGGTAATCAAGAGAGAGCGTGCCGACGGTGATCACATCAACCTTGGAACCATTTCCCACGAGCATCGTCACTCCATCCTTTGCCAGGCTTCGTCTATTCCGTAGTTCCTGTTTTGAGTTGAAAATATGAGCAACCGAACCGGTATCAAATACCCAGGCACTACAACGAGAGCTAGTAAGGTACACATCAATAACATGTATATCATATATACCTTGTTTGTTGTTGGCCGCCTTCTTGTCAGCCAGGTACTTGGGGATATTCCACTTCCAATGACTAGTTCCCTTGCAATGAGAGCACTCAGTTTCTCGCTTGGGTGCATGCTTGGGCTTCTTTACAGGAGTAGCAACTGCTTTGCCATCCTTCTTGGTTTTACCCTTCTTGCCCTTGCCCTTGCCATTCTTCTTGAAACTAGTAGTTTTATTGACCATCAACACTTGATATTCTTTCTGGATTTCAGACTCAGCAACTTTTAGCATCGCAAACAGCTCGGCGACTGACTTGTTCATCCCGTGCATGTTATAGTTCATCACAAAGCTCTTGTAACTAGGTGGCAGTGATTGAAGAACTCTGTCAGTGATCGCCTCTTGCGGAAGGGCAATTCCCAACTCCGCTAGACGAGTCGAATACCCAGACATTCTGAGTATATGTTCAACGATAGACCCGTTCTCCTCCATCTTGCAAGCATAGAACTTATCGGAGGTCTCATACCTCTTGCTTCGGGCATTCTTCTGAAAGATAAACTTCAACTCCTGGAACATCTCATATGCTCCATGACGTTCAAAACGTCTTTGAAGTCCCGGTTCAACACCATACAATATTGCACACTGAACTATTTAGTAATCTCCAGAACGTGCCTCACAAGCATTCTTAACGTCTTCGAATGACATGTCTTCTGGTTGGTCACCAAGTGGTGCATCAATGACATATGATTTCTGGGAAGCCATGAGGAAAATCCTCAGATTACGGCCCAGTCAACAAAGTTACTACCATCATCTTTCAACTTAGCTTTCTCTAGGAACGCATTAAAATTCAGGGGTGCTACTGCGCGAGCCATTGATCTACAACATAAATATGGAAAGGTTACTTAGACTATTGTTCAAGATAATGAGTTTAGTTAATCAAATTACTAAAGCTCCCACTCAAATTAACATCCCTCGGGTCATCTGAGTGTCACATGATCCAAATTCACCAAACCAAGTCCGATCATCACGTGAGTTGAGGTGGTTTCAATGGTGAACATCATCATGTTGATCATATCTACTATATGACTCATGTTCGACCTTACGGTTTCTTGTGTTCCGAGTCCATGTCTGTACATGCTAGGCTCGTCCAGTTTAACGTGAGTGTTCTGCATGTGCAACAATGGCTTGCACCCTTTGTATGTGAACGTAGAGTCTATCACACCTGATCATCACGTGGTGTCTCGACACGATGAACTTCCGCAACGGTGCACACTCGGGGAGAACACAATTCATCTTGAAATTTAAGTGAGGGATCACCTCTTAATGCTACTCTGACAGCCCAAGTGCGGTCCCTACCTTTTTTGGCATGTAATCCATATGTATGACCTTGTGACATGAGCTATGATATGGTTGCTCCTTTTCATTCTTGTGTTGTTCTTGCATTCATTCATTCATGCATCATGGCATCCATCATTTCATCATCATGCCTTCCATGTTTTTGCTTGTGTTTGTGGGTCTTCTATTAGATCTTGTGTATGTGGTTTGTGCCTTGTGTTGTTGTGGCTTGAGAGTGGTGGTTGGCTTGTGTGCATCTCTCAACCTCTTCTCCTCCCCCCTCATTCCTTTGCAACCCCTTCTCCCAAATATTCCTTTTTCCTATTTATTACTATGTCCATATTTCAAGTTTGCTATGAATTATGAGCATGGAGTTTTTGGGGATTGAGTGTTTTGGTTTTTGAATTCCGTTCAAAACAGGAGCTGTTTTTATTTTATATAAAAAAATATAATAACTTCCTCTATAAATCAACTTCATATTTTCTTTAAAATGGGCATTTCATTTCCTTCTCAAAACTATCTTTATTTTCTCCAAAACCTTTTGCTTCTCTCTGGCTTTTAGTTCTTTCTCTGGTTTATTTAAAAAAAAGGCTAAAACCTTTTCTTTTCTGTGAGAGGGAGAGAACAGGGCGAGTGGGCTCCCGGCCCACTAGGCCCAGCCTGGCCGATGGTCACCTGCCCCGTTCCTCCTCGCCGTCAGTTTCGTCAGAGAGAGAGCAGAGAGGGTGCGTCGTCGCCATCCGATCGCCGTTAGCCGTTCACGCACGTCGAGGCCACTATTTAAGCCTTGGCGTCCGTGCCCCTGCCCTAGGGTTTCCCCTTCTCCTCCGCCGCCGATGTTCCCCTCTTTTCCTCCATCCCTTCCTTCTCTGGCAACGAGAGGTGCGAGAGGTTGAGAGGCGTCCGCCGTCGTCGTCGCCAGCGTCGCCACGTATCCGCTGGTCGTCGCCCTCGGTGGAGATGGCTGCCGCGTTCCTGGTGGAGAGGCCTGGAGGCCCTCGTCTCGTTCCGCTCCGTTCCCGGATGGCCATCCCGTTCCGTTCCGTTCCGTTCCATTCCCGGAGAGCCCTAGATGGCCGTCCTATTCCCGGAGCTAGGAGAGCCCTGGAGGCCCTCGTCTTCCTTCTCGTCGCCGGAGTGGAGCCGATCTCCTTCCCCTCCGTCGCCGACGCGTCCCCGAGCGGCTCCATCCATTTCTTCCCCTCCGTCGAGCTTGTCTCGCGTCGTTTGAGCCCAAGGTGAGCCGCCGGCCCCGTAGGACTTCTCCTCCGTGCGTAGCTCGTCTCGGTCACCGCCGTCGCATGGTCGCCGCCGGTAGGTTGTAGAGCTCCTGCCGCTCGCCACCATCCCCCTCTTCGCGAGAGGAGACGAGGGATGGGTTCCCCGTTTGTTCCCCTGTCGATTCCGCGTGGTAGCGTCATCGGAGTGGCCCTATATCGCGTAGGATCGCCGGAGCTGCGCCGCCGCATTGCTCTATGCCATGCTCTGTTGTATCTTCAGTTTCGTTAGAGTTTCAGCTAGCGCATGTGTATTAGAGCAGAGTGCTCCCTCCTCTGTTAACCGTAGCGTCCGTAGCCCAGTGGCCTGGTTCGATGGGTTGTGCAGGGAGGTGCTGGGTTCGAATCATCCCCCCCCATTTTTTTTATCTTTCTTTCTGGTTTTCTTTTTCCTTTCTTTCTTTTGCAAAATAGAGTGTGTGTGTGTGCCATTATGTATGCATGCGTATGTATGTTTTTGTTTGTGTGTGCAGGAGTGTGTGTGCTATGTGCACATACATATGTGAGGTGTGTGTTGGTGTGTATATGCCCTATGTGCATATACACACATGAGAGGTGTGTGTTGTGTATGTGAGTGTATATGCACCTATGTGCATATACACACATATGTGCTTGTGTAGGTGGTGTGTGTGTATGCATTATGTGCATATGCACCCATGCATGTGTGGGTATGCTATGTATGCATGTGTGGGCATGTATGTTTTACATGTATGTGTGTGTGTGTTTGTATGGTGCTTGCAAGTGCATGAGTGTGTATGTGACGTGCACATACCCATATGTGAGTATTAGGGGGTGAGTCCAACATAGTGTGGTGATATGTGGGTGTATGTGTGTGTTTCACGCACACATACATATGTAGGTGTGTTAGTGAGTGGTGTGTGTAGGGTGTGTGGTGCACCATGTAGTGTGTGCTTGGCACATGGGGTGTTCCATGTGATGTATGTGAGTGTGAGTGGTGTGTGTATGTCTACATACACTCACCCATGTGATGTGTAGCTCGATGTGTAGGGTTTTACCTATTTTGAGCATATGAGCATGAATCCTTCTATAGCTAGTTTCATATTTGTATTTGATGTTATGGGATGTTAATAGGTTACTAGGATGCTATTTCACCACTTCCAACATGTACCATTAGCCTACAAGTCATTTGGGTCATTTTCCTTGCATATGCATAGATGACATAAGTCACCCATAAGTTATAGGTCAAATTTCGACCTAGGTGGACTCCTACTTGCTCCAAACAAGTATAGGGGTATGAGTAATGCATTTGGTGTAGATTCAACCCAGGAATGCACCTGTGAAGTCAGATTTGACTTTGGGGCAACTTGACAAAACTGCATTTTTATGCTGTGATGCCCTTTTGTCTTTTTCATATGAATTAACCCATGCATGCTTTGGAGTTCTTGTCAACATGAGATTGCTAGTAAAAGTTGCTGTAAACATCCATGTATTTTTGTAATTTGTGCTAAGTCTCTAGATCAGTGGGAACCATGCTGTTTATCAAGCTACTTTGTGTTTCTTCCAACCTGCTCTAAAATTGGCTAAGTCTGGGAATCTGTTGTTATTGTTTTGCCATGTTAAGTGGGGTGTAGCAAGTGATGTGTTGTGAATTTGACCATGTTCAGTGTTAGTTATTTGTATTAGATATTGTCATCTACCATCCTGTCATTTTTCATGCCATTTGGAGCTTCCTAGCATATTTAAGCAGTGTTGTTAACTTGTTACTTTGTTAACCCAGATTCCAGAAAACTGGAATTTTCACAAAGTCCCTAAAAACCTGTTTCACCATGCCTACTTGACAGCTCCATGCATAGTGATGAGTAGCTCTTTTGCTGATTGAATAGTTGGATGAATTGGTGTGTGTGTGGTGTAGTTTATGTTTATGTCTTGATTGTGGTTGTAGGGTTCTTGTAGCAATAGTTGTGAGCTTTTCAAATTGCTATGTTGCTGTTTGTGGCAGATTGAGTGCTATTTTGTTTTCTGTGTTGTGGGAGCTATACTCCATGGAATTGGGTGATTCCTAAGTCTATTGTGATTAATTTTTCATCACCTATCCAGTGGCTACCTTGGAATGTCAAGAATTAGCCCACGTATTTGGTGGTCTCGAGTTTTGCCTTCGTACCTTGTCGTGAGCGTATCTCGAGAACCGTAGCTCCGTTTCTCGTGATCTTTATATGCATTTCCATAGATTTTTCATGATGCATCCATATTTGACATGGACGTGCAGGTCTAAGTAACTTAACATGAGGTTCTGTCCAGATTCACTAATCTACCACCTTTGCATGTGAAACTTGATTAGAATTGGGTTGCCATGTTAAATTCTTCACTAAAATGATCATGCATCATCTTGGTTGTGCATTGCACCTTGTTTGGTTTTTTTATTTGTTGTTTCTCTTGGGTAGATGCGAGTATCGAATCTGAATTCGAGGAACCTGGAGAGTACCACTACGAGGATCCCGCTACTTGTTCCGCTGAAGAACCAACAGGCAAGATGATCGTACCCGGATCCCAATACTATCTTTGCTGGCTAGTTTATCATTCTTATCGTTATAATTGCGCTACCTACCACATGATATCATCCTCCATGTTGCCATGTCAGCCTCTAACCTCCACGTCCCAGCAACCGTTGATTGGCTAAGTTACCGCTGCTCAGCCCCTCTTATAGCGTTCTTAGTTGCAGGTGCAGGTTGTTCCATGTGATATCATGGGTTGGATAACACTAATAAATTCTGTTATTTAATTTATTGCACATATATATCTGGTATTGGTGGAAGGCTTGGACTTTTGCTAAGTGATTTGTTCCACTCGTACCGCCATTAGTTCCTTGTTACCAGTGTTATGTTTTCCATATTTTGCGCTCCTAACACGCTTGGGGTTGTTATGCGGACCCCCTTGTTTATTCGGTGGAGATTACAACTTGTCTGGCAAGACCCAACATTGGTAATACATCTTCTTAACAACGTAATTAACTGCATAGGGTCTTGCAAACCCATGGATAATTTAATCAACCCCCGGGCCAGTGCTCCTCATGAGTGTTGGTCCAAAAATGGGCTGCCTGCGGGGCCTCCTCGAGGCAACTTGAGGATTGGATTTTCCCTGTAGCTAGTCCCATCTGTCGTGTCGTGAGAACAAGATACGCGGCTCTTATCGGGTTCGTCAACACGGCGGGTGGTTTTGCTGGATTTGTTTTACCTTTATCGAATGTCTTGCGTGTGGACTCTGACTTTCTTCGGGTTTTCTCGAGGTGTTGGCCTCCTTTGGAATTGTCTATGATGATCGCGAGAACTCCGTTCGAGGCTATTCCCACAGAGTATGGTTATTTGTGATGGACTAGTTGGAGCACCCCTAAAGGGTTAAATCTTTCAAAAAGCCATGCCCGCGGTTATGTGGCAACTTGGATATTTGTTTAACATCCGGTTATAGAAAACTTGAAGTAAGCTCTAATTAAAATGCACCAACTGTGTGAGTAACCGTGATTGTCTTTGCTCGTGAACATGATCCGAGAGAGAACACGGTGTGGTTATGACTGATGTAAGCAGGTGTTCAGGATCTCTTAGAGATCATGTTAGTTTTCGAACGATTGGCGTAGACCACTCCCTTTACATTCTTGCTTCGTAAGTTGGCCACCATAAATGCTTAGAGCTGCTGCAGACTTAAACATCAGCCCTTCCATCCTAATGCTTATATAGTGTTGGCACCCGGGTTACTTGATTGCTGAGTCCTCTGTGGCTCACAGTTTACTACAACAATCTAGGTACAGGTACAGATGATTATGTTCAGGATGATCTTACGCAGCTGCAATGAGAGTATGATGAAGAGAGAGGCAGGATGTACGTGACATATCCGGATGAGTGGAGGACCTGGTCGTGATCTTTGGGATAGCTTGATAGTATCATTTGCAACTTCTTTTATCGTTTGATTTCGTCCGTAGCCGGACCCTGTGTTCAACTTGATGCTATGATTTGAGTGACATTGTAAGTTAGCATCTGGCGAGTGTAAGCCAACTTGTATACTCTTCTCATTCAGTATTGTATGTTGTAATGATACTATTCTTGCTAATGTCAAGATGCGCCTCTATCCCTTGCGAGGCCCTCGTGCCTTAAACGGGTAGGCACGCATCTTGGGCGTGACAACTACCGTCGTCCTAAGCAAAACAAGGTGCATAAAAGGATTAACATCACATGCAAATCATAAGTGACATGATATGGCCATGAACTTGTGCTTTTAATCTCCATCTTGAAAGCACCTGCGTGATCTCCATCGCACGACACCATGATCTCCATCAACGTGTCACCATTGGGGTTGTCATGCCCATCACTCTTGTACTACTATTGCTATCGTTTAGCGATAAAGTAAAGCATTACATAACGCGTAATGATTGACATGCAGGTCATACAATAATTAAAGACAACCCTATGGCTCCTGCCGGTTGGTGTACTCCTCGACACGCAAGTTGTGATATTCTATACAACACATGATCATCTCATACATCAAATATATCACATCATGTAATTGGCCATATCACATCACAACATACCCTGCAAAAACAAGTTAGACATGCTCTAATTGTTGTTTCATGTTTTACGTGGCTGCTACGGGTATCTAGCAAGAACAATTCTCACCTACGCATAAACCACAACGGTGATACATAAGTTGCTTTTCAACCTTCTCAAGGACCGCCTTTGTCGAATCCGATCCAACTAAACAAGGAGAAACTGCCTCCCGCCAGCCATCTTTTGCAACAAGTTGCAGTTCACGGAACCGGTCTCTCAGCGTATGAGTAATGTTGGTCCAGGCCACTTCATCCTACAATACTGCTGAACCAAAACACGACCAAGGGAGGAAGCAATCTAAGCAACAACGCCCACAAACTCTTTGTGTTCTACTCGAGATCTCATCTACACATAGACCTAGCTCATGATGCCACTATTGGGGAACGTCGCATGGGAAACAAAAAAAATCCTACGCTCACGCAAGACCTATCCATGTTGATGAGAATCTACGAGAGGGAGAGTGGACCTACATACCCTTGTAGATCGCTAAGCGGGAAGTGTTAAGAAATGCGGTTGGTGTAGTCGAACGTCTTCGCTGTCCAAATCGCCGAGCATCCCGCGATCCAATCACGATCCGTCCCGATCAAGCACCGAACGGACGACACCTCCGCGTTGAGCACACGTATAGCTTGATGACGATCTCCACCTTCTTGATCCAGCAAGAAGGAGCAGAGAGGTAGACGAGTTCTCCGACGGCGTGTGGGCGCCATGTTGATGGTGGTGGAGCAATTCCGGCAGGGCTTCGCCTAAGCACTGCAGAAAACCGATCTAGAGGAGATACTATGCACTAGAGGAACGGATAGCACGTGGCTGAAAATCTAGTGCAAAAACCCTAAAACCTCTAGTATATACAAGAGGAAGAGAGGAGGAGGCTTGGCCCAAGGGCCAAGCCATCTAGGCTTCGGCCGAACCAAGAGGAGAGGAGGATTCCTCCTCCAATCCTAGTAGGACTAGGACTCCTCCTTATTTTTGCCTTTTTGCCTTTTTCCACCTTTTCCTCTTTGGGCTTTTCTTCCCAGATGCATGAGCCTTGTGTGGGACTTCCACCAGCCCACTAAGGGCTGGTATTCACTCTCCCACAGCCCATGTAGCCTGTTGGGTCGAAATACCCCTCCCGATGGTCTCCCGGTACAATATTGGCACTCCCGATACACTACCGATGAGCCCGAAACTTTTCCGGCGACCAAAATAGGACTTCCTATATAACAATCTTTACCTCCGGACCATTCCGGAGCTCCTCGTGACATCCGGGATCTCATCCGGGACTCCAAACAACCTTCGGTGACCACCATGCATAACTTTATACTACCGAAACGTCACCAAACCTTAAGTGTGCAGACCCTACGGGTTCGAGAACTATGTAGACATGCACGAGAAACCTATAAAATAGGACTTCCTATATATCAATCTTTAACACTAGACCATTACATAGCTCCTCGTGAGGTCTGGGATCTCATCTTGGACTCCAAACAACCTTCGGTCACCACAATGCATAACTCTATACTACCGAAACGTCACCAAACCTTAAGTGTGCAGACCTTGCGGGTTCGACAACTATGTAGACATGACCGAGAAACCTCTACGGTCAATAACCAATAGCGGGACCTAGATGCCCATATTTGTTCCTACATATTCTACGAAGATCTTTATCGGTCGAACCTCTATGTCAAGGATTCATTTAATCCTGTCTGATGTTCCCTTTGTTCTTCGGTATGTTACTTGCCCGAGATTCGATCGTCGGTATTTCCATACCTAGTTCAACCTCGTTACCGGAAAGTCTATTTACTTGTTCCGTAATACAAGATCCCGTGACTAACACTTAGTCACATTGCTTGCATGGCTTATTGTGATGTTGTATTGCCGAGTGGGACCTGAGATACCTCTCCGTCACACGGAGTAACAAATCTCAGTCTTGATCCATGCCAACCCAATAGACACCCTCAGAGATACCTATAGAGCACCTTTATAGTCACCCATTTATGTTGCGACGTTTGATACACACAAGGCACTCTTCCGGTGTCCGTGAGTTGCATGATCTCATGGTCATAGGAACATATACTTGACATGCAGAAACAGTAGCAATAAACTGACACGATCATATGCAATGTTTGTAGTTTGGGTCTTGTCCATCACATCATTCTCCTAATGATGTGATCCCGTTATCAAATGACATCACATGTCAATGGCTAGGAAACCTTGACCATCTTTGACCAACGAGCTAGTTCACTAGAGGCATACTAGGGACAAAGTGTTGTCTATTTACCCACACATGTAATGTGTTTCCAATCAATACAATTATAGCATGGATAATAAATGATTATCATGAACAAGGAAATATAATAATAAACACTTTATTCATTTCCTCTAGGACATATTTCCAACATGTTGTGTAGCTCTGCTTCCAGCATGGGCAGAAGGTCTCCAACAACATCGCGGAGTACGAAGGCCTTATCGTAGGCCTCAAGGCACCGGTGGCCTTGGGGGTTCGGTGCCTCACCGTCAAGGGCGACTCCCAGCTCCTCGTCAACTTCTCCAACAAAGATTATACACCCAAGGACGAGCACATGGAGGCGTATCTGGAAGAGGTACATAAGATTGAAAAATGTTTTCAGGCCTTGGAGCTGCAGCACATCTCGCGCGGCACGAACAAGGAGGCGGATGGCATAGCCAAGAGAGCTTCACGTCGCGAACCTCATGAGCCAGGCGTCTTCTAGTAGTGTTAGTGCATCTAGTGCCCCTTAGTGATTTTGGTGTATTGAAGACTTATAGGTTAAGGAACTAATGTGTTTGTGAGTGTACACAAGCTATATAAGTCGATGGGGAGTTTGATATATCTAGAGATTACCGACCCCTAAAAATGTATGTCTTCAACTGAAGACTTTGGTGAAGACTTTGTGAAGACTTTGCTGAAGACTTTGGTATTCTCTAAAGACTTTGAAAATGAAGAAGTTGGTGTGACATTGAAGATATGAACGAGGACTATGAAGCGTGAAGACTTTTGTTTTCGTAGTTTCATTTCCTTTCTTTGAGTCATAGGAAACACAGTGCTATTAAAGGGGGCCGAGGTAATAGTAAGGAAAATTTCTAACTGATGCTCAACTCAAAATCCTCAACCTAACCAATCCTTCGAGTAAAGCCTTTCGAAATCTCTTGCGGTTCAGTCAGGTTCCTCAGTGACAGAGACGAAGTTCTTCTGATCTCTAAGGAAATTGATCTGACTGGGGAGTTAGGATTTTGCCAGTGTGAATTTCCTACAAGTGAGGAACATGATAAGCCTGAGTACTTTCATAGTTCAGAATTCTGACCATTGATATGCTTAGCGACAACTGTCCCCAATCATAACCTCCACATAACGGTCATATCATTGGGGGCATTTATGTCTTATCATGTCAGGTTGCACCCTGGCTGTAAATAGCTATCCCCCCACAACCACTAGTTGGTTGGCTGCTCCGAGAGAGAACTGACACTTGTCATTTGAGAGCAACCCATCCTCTGAGGACTTTGAGAGAAAATCATCAGTGAGGAAAGACCCACAACCAAACCACCAAACCCAAGTGATTGAGCATCACTAAAGAAATTCTTGTGTGGAACCGACACTTGTTACCTTTGAGGACTGTGCATCCTCTAGACGGTTAGGCTTCATGGTCTAGTGCATCATACAGTCAATTGGGGATCACGAAGTGACCTTGGTCTTGAGCATCCAGCAGTAAATTGTTGATCGTCGGGTGACCAGTTTGTGAGGGTTTTGGAAGTTTACCCTGAAGACTTACCACGAGTATTGGGCGATGACTGTGTGACCTTAGATCAAGCAGAATACGGTAAGGACCGTGTGTCCTCGGACTATATGTCCTCTGGTTTAAATACCAAGCCACTCCAAACCAGACGTACGATTGTCACAGCAGTTAGAACCGGGTCATCAAACCATTGTCTTCGTCGAGCTACCTGGTTCTATTTCCTAACCCCTCTATTCCTTGTATACTTGTTGATGAAATTGATCATTACTGGATGAAGAATTTGACTGAAGACTTTCACAATTTCCTCACCTCAAATTCTTCAAGTTATCTTGTTCATCACTTCTTATCCTTTATCATGCTACCTATAAATTGTGCATGTTCATTTCATCATCATGACTATGTTGTCGCCATGTTCCTTATGCACTTGAGTACTTGTTCTGTTGCTTGTTATTCATCACATTTCAAATTCCTGAAAGTTGAAATTCCTCAAGTGATGAATTTGTAAAAATCGCCTATTCCCCCCCTCTAGTCGATATAACGCATTTACAATTGGTATCAGAGCAAGGTACTCCCTTGTTCTATGTGATTTTGGTTTAACCACCTAGGGTTCTACTTATGTTGACTATAGGTATGATCAAGGTCTTTGCGGGATGTCCTACCTTCGATGGGACGAACTACCCCTACTGGAAAAACAAGATGCGCATGCACCTTGAATCTATTGACAACGATCTCTGGTACGTTGTGGAAAATGGTGTTCCCTCTGTTACTCCCATGAACAACACTGCTGATCTGAAGAGATTCAAGCAACTCGATTCTCAAGCAAAGAATATCATCTGTGGCCATCTGAGCAAAGGTCTATATGGCAGAGTGAGCGCTTTGGAGTTTGCTAAGCTTATCTGAGATAGGCTGTCCGAAGTCAACGAAGGTGTTTCCACTCAATGTGACTCTCGTGTTGACGTTCTTCGCAATCTCTTCAACCGCTTCAAGAGACTTGACAATGAAAATGTCAGCAAACTTTTGATTGCCTCACTGATATCTCCAATGAGTTTCAAGCACTAGGTGCCACCGATATCATTGATCATGAAGTGGTGAAGAAACTGATAAGATCTCTCGATTCCTCATTCGGTACTCTGGCCTTGATGATCCAAGAACATGGAGACTACAAGTCACTTGATCCTGCTGATATTCTTGAGAAACTCAATACTCATGAATTCCAACAAGCTGAGAAGAGAGACCTCTACGGGCCAAGCTATGGAAGATCTCATGCCCTGAAGGCAAAAGCAATTTCCTCATCCGAAGAAGAAGATTCTAACAGAAGCCTTGGTGATCCTGAAGAACTAAGTCAGGAGCTAGCAATGCTCGTGAGGAAATTCCAGAAGTTCTCAAGGTGAGGTGGATTTGGAAAGTCATAAAAAAGTGGTCTGAGCAAATCAGATTCCCAGGAGACTCCAAGAAAAGAACGTGTCATCGTTGCAAGAAGCCTGGTCACTTTATCTCTGACTGTCCTCTCTGGGAAAAAGATTCAAAGAAGAAGAAGAAATACAAGTATGATAGTTCTGATGACTCGAAGAAAAAGAAGAAATCTTCAAAGTCCTCATCTGCAAAGTCCTCATCTTCAAAGTCCTCAAAGCACAAGAAGAATGGTTCCAGAAAGGCTCGAGCATTCATTGGCAAGGAAATGGATTCTGAAGAAGAATGTGAAGAATATGAAGAAGAGTAAGAATCTGAGGTGGAATCTGAATTAGGTGTTGCTAGCCTTGCTCTCGCTACTGCTTTCATCAGCAAGTCCATCTTCAATGATGAAGAATATGACTACTCCAACGACTCTGACACCAACAATGATGATTATTCTCCCACCTAATGCTTCATGGCAAAAGGCTCAAAGGTACACAAACATCATTCCTCTTCTGAATCAAGTGAAGGTGAATCTGATGAATATGTGAAACCTAGCTATGCTGAACTTGTTAAACTTGCCACTAAGAAACAAAGTGCAGTTGAAAAGCTTAAGAAAATGCTAGACAAAAGCGATGATCTGTTGAACGATGAAGTGGATCGGACTCAAACTCTGTCTGATGATCTCAAAAGTCTTCAGACAAAGTGTGATAACCTTCAGAGTCATCATAATGACCTCTTAGACAATCATGAAAAGCTCTCTTATGAATTTCTTCAAAGAAAGCAAGATCTTGAGAAACTAAGTGTGTCACATGAGGATCTCCACAGGGAAAACGATTCCTTACTGGCTCAACAGATCAGTACCGCTTAGGAAGAATTTGTTCCACCTTGTTTGAAATGTATTGAACATGAAAGTGCTAATTCTTCACCTGAATGTTCAAATGGTTCTATTGCTGCAAATTCTTCATCTATTCCAGTGGTCTAAAATTCCTCATCTGAGGATACCACAAGTATCACTGATGAAAATGCAGGGTTGAAGGAATTGTATGTGATAGGCATGTACAAGACTCTTAAAGGGCATCAAACCCTTTGCGATGTCCTCAAAAAGCAGATTCTGAACAGGAACCCTAGGAAAGAAGGTATTGCCTTTGTGAGGAAACTCAACACTTATGGATCCTACTCGACACCTGAGTAGTATCCCAAAACCTCATGGGTTACTGCGAAACGACCCCCTGTAGATCCATCCACTTTGTTTGGATTTACTTGTGAAACTTCATATTTCTCTGATGAGTCACTTGTCTCGAACTACAAGTTCTTGAAAAATCACAAAGGTGAAGTATTTACTAGATTTGTTGGAACTAACTGCAGGAACGGTTCACCTATGAAGAACATCTAGGTTCCCAAGAGCTACCTACAAAATCTTCAAGTGAATGTCCTCATGACACCACTCAGGAAGAGTAGGAACCCCAGATCAAATTCCTCATATGGACCAAAGTCTTCACTTGGACCAAATTCCTCAATTGGTCAAAAATATCATTCTCGTGCTAATGCCTCTGTTCTGCAGGGAAAATCTAAGAGTTATGAATATGTGCATTATTCTTTAAATTATTATGTTCATAAGTCCTCAAAGAATTCCTCTGCTTATTCATATGAGTACTCTAACCCTCGCCCTATGAAACGAAGCGCACTTGCTTCAATGCCTCCCTTCTCATTTGGTGCTTGCAAAATGATGAACTCTTTACTACCCCTTCAGATGTGGGTGGTGAAGAAATTTAACTAATCTCTTATGCAGGGTCAGGTCTCCAGATGAACTTAAACATGTAATGAATTTGCTGGAGACCTGAGGAAATCGTTGAATGGACGCTAACTAACTTTGTAGAGATGAATTCCTCATTTCTCACGTCCTCACACTACTTGCTTACTATCTTGAGTGATGAAATTCTGCCTGATGAAATTGATGTCATATTCTTCACTCTAAAGCATATGGGTTCATAAGTTGTACTAATTTATCTGCGGTATGATACTCCAAAAGCTATTGAGTGGGTCCTCGACAATGGATGCACAAACCACATGACTGGTGACAAGAGTCTGCTGATGAATTTGCCACTTGCTCCATCTCATCTGAAGCATATCACCTACGTAGACAAAGGAAAAAAGCAATGTATTGGGTCTAGGTAAGGTTGCAATCTCAAAGGACTGAACCATGGATAAGGTGAGGCTTGTCGAATCCCTGGGGTTCAACCTTATGTCTGTCTCAATGCTTTTGATCTTGATATGATTGTCGTATTTGGAAAATATCGCTGCGTTGTCATCATGGAATCTGACAACTCCAAAGTCTTCGAAGGCTTTAGGAGAGGAGACTTGTATATTGTTGATTTCTCTACAGGTCCTCAGCCTGCCACATGCCTACTTGCAAAGTCCTTAGAAGGCTGGCTGTGGCATCGACGACTTGGACATGCTAGTATGAGGAACTTCCACACGCTCGTGAAGAAAAAGCACGTCTTTGGGATTGAAGGTGTCAAATTACTCAAGGACCACCTCTGTGGTGCATGTGAGTCTGGAAAGATGACCAGATCCAAGCATTCCTCGAAGACAATCATGACCACGACTCGACCCTTTGAATTGCTTCACATGGATCTCTTTGGCCCCACTCATTACTCCACACTAACAAATTCTTCAAGTTTGCATGGCTTTGTCATTGTTGATGATTACTCTCATTACACTTGGGTGCATATTATTCTGTACAAGTGTGAAGTGCAGGATGTCTTCAGACGACTTGCTTCAAGGGCCTCTACCAACTTTGGCGTCAAGATCAAGCATATCAGGAGTGATAATCAGACAGAGTTCAAGAACACCAATCTTGATGAATATCTTGATGAACTTGGTATTACTCATGAGTTATCTGCCTCTTATACTCGTCAGCAAAACAACATCGTAGAGCGCAAGAACAGGACTCTTGTTGAGATGGCTTGCACCATGCTTGATGAATACAAGACTCCTTGTCGCTTCTGGCCTGAAGCAAATGATACTGCATACGACATCATCAACAGGGTATATCTTCACAAATTCTTCAAGAACACTTCGTATGAACTTATGACTGGCAAGAAACCCAATGTAAGTTATCTCAAAGTCTTCGATGCAAAATGCTAGATTAGAGATCCTAACCATAGTTCTAAATTTGCACCAAAAGCACATGAAGGTTTTATGCTTGGTTATGGAAAGGACTCGCACACCTATAGAGTCTTCAACACCTACAACCACAAGGTTGTTCAAACTCTAGATGTGCGGTTCGATGAAACTGATGGCTCGCAAAGAGAGCACACGCCTTCTGTGTTAGATGAACAGTCTCCTGAGGAATCCATTAAGCTAAAGGCTACTGAAGACATCATACCCACTGAGGAACTCATTCCAACGAATGAATACATTCATGCTGATACACCTGAAGAAAATGGTGCTGAAGAAAATCCTCAATCACATCAAACTGCTCATCCAAGAGTTGCAAATGAAGTGCAGATTGACAAAATCATCGATGACACCAATGCACTAGGTCCTCTCACTCTCTCAAAAGCTTCACGTTTGACTAACTTTTGTGGGCACTTTGCCTATGTCTCTATCATAGAGCCCACCAAAGTGATGAAGCATTCAAGGATCCTGAGTGGATTCAAACTATGCAAGAGGATTTGTATCAATTCAAGCTCAACAATGTTTGGGAACTTGTCAAGCGGCCAGATCCTCGCAAGCATAATATCATAGGTACCAAGTGGATCTACTGTAACAAGCGATATGAAAATGGCCTTGTGGTAAGGAATAAGGCTCGTCTTGTAGCTCAAGGCTACACATAGGCTGAGGGAATTGACTTTGATGAAACCTTTGCACCTATTGCTAGACTTGAAGTTATTCGCATATTGCTTGCTTATGCTAACCATCATGATATCATCTTATATCAAATGGATGTGAAAAGTTCATTCCTCAATGGTAAGCTTGAGGAAGAAGTATATGTTGCTCAACCCCCAGGTTTTGAAAACCCCAAGCATCCTGACAAAGTCTTCAGACTCAACAAGGCCCTCTATGGCCTCAAGCAGGCCCCTCGGGCGTGGTACGACACTCTGAAGGAATTCCTCATGAAGAAAGGCTTTAAACCCAGTTCACTCGATCCAACTCTTTTCACAAAATCCTATGACAATGAACTATTCATATGCCAAATATACGTAGATGATATTATCTTTGGCTGTACTGACAAACGTTACAGTGATGAATTTGCCTATATGATGAGTGAAGAATAACAAATGTCTATGATGGGAGATTTGAAATTCTTCCTAGGTCTTCAAATTTGTCAGCAAGACAACGGCATCTTCATCTCACAAGAGAAATACCTCAAGGATGTTTTTAGAAAATTCGACATGCAAGATTGCAAAGGCATAAAAACTCCAATGCCTTCAAAAGGCCACCTCTGCACTGACGAAAATGGTAAAGATTTCGATCAGAAGGTATATCACTCCATGATTGGCTCATTATTGTATCTATGTGCATCTAGGCCTGATATTATGCTGAGTGTTTGCATGTGTGCCTGATTCCAAGCAACACCGAAGGAATCACACCATAAGGTTGTGAAACATATTCTTTGATACTTAGCTCACACACCAACGCTTGGATTATGGTATCCCAAGGGCTCAAATCTTCACCTCATCGGATACTCTATTGCTGACTATGCTGGAGATCATGTGGATCGCAAGTCAACCTCAGGCACATGTCATTTCCTTGGATGATCCTTAGTCTGTTGGTCCTTCAAGAAGCAGAACTGTGTTTCACTATCTACTACTAAAGCTGAGAACATTGCTGCTGGTTCATGCTGCGCTCAGCTGCTGTGGATGAAGCAAACCCTCAAGGACTATGGCATCAAGTTGAAGAATGTGCCTCTCTACTGCGACAACGAGAGTGCCATCAAGATTGCTTACAACCCAGTTCAGTATTCCAAGACCAAGCACATCCAGATTCGTCATCATTTTCTTCGAGATCTGTACTCAAAGGCAACATCTCCATCGACCACATCCCCACTGAAGAACAACTGGCCGATATCTTCACAAAGCCCTTGGATGAAAAGAGATTTTGCAAGTTGCGGCGTGAGCTAAATATCTTACAATCTTCGAATGTTCTTTGAAAAAAGAGACACATCCCAACACTTATGCAACATTCATGACTTAGATGCGCAACACACGAAGTAATGTTTTTCTTCAATCAATGAAGAATAATCCTCTAAGTGTGAAGAAATTAATGAAGAATTTGATTCTCAGAACCCTACAATATTGTACGCGGTCTCTAAAGTCATCATTCTTATACGGTGGGTCATGCCACCAACCATAGTTGAAATTCTTCAAAGTAGAGTTTTTCGTCATTTCGAAAATTCTTCAAATTTTCAAATTCCTCAAGTTTGCAAATTGCTCAACTTTTGTAATTCATCAATTTTTCAAATTCTTAAAACTATGAAACTCATGTTCTTCATTGACTTTATACATATATATTTGAGTTTTAAATGTCCTCAAAATCATTCACTCATTGCTAATTCTTCAAGTTGATTTTCATCTAAGTGAATGTGATCAGACCCTTTTCCCCTCTATGCTAAACTCAACCCAGTCTGTTCACAAATTCTTCATATGCATTCTACTTTGAAACTCGTTCAAAGTCTTCATTGTGTCCTTGGCAGCTGAAGAATTTGTGAACGGAAACTTTAAAATTTTCACTATCAAAATTTTCGACATTTCCAGCTCAAACTGTTCCAATTCCCATGACTGGATAACCCACGATCCCCCACTATCGCCACTACTAAGAAGGTGGGTGACACACGTCGTGAGGAGAGCAAGGGTCAAGGACAATCTGGTCCAAAATCTTCGGATGGATTGGTTTTCATCTCCACTATAAATACCCCCTCCCCTTTCACTGTGCTTGGTTACTCCTCATTCCTACTCTCTCACGAGCTCCGACCTAACAACGCCACTAAAATCATCGTCGCCTTTTTGGAAGAGCTTCACTGCCTCGACCTCGTTGTCGTCGTATTCCCATCGGCCGCAGAAGTCTTCACCCCGCCGCTGCTGTAGCTATCTTCCTCTACCGAGCTAGGGCGTGGGAGATCTGGACTGACAAACTTCCTCAATCTCATCTCTCAGTTCATTGTGTTCTTCACAAAGGTAAATAAATTTTATTTTTACTGCTCTTGTTTGATCTTCAGTTATTCCTAAATCTTCACAAAGGTGTTTATTTTTCAAGAATTCCATTCTAAAGCACCTTACATGTTCATTCACTTGATGATTTTCCCTAAGTTATGATTTTCTTCAAGATTCCTCAACTCCATGAATCCTCAAAATTTGCACAACTCTGGAACCTAAGACAGAGAACACTTAGTGAAATTCCTCAAGACACCCATGGTAAAATTCCTCACACCTGATTTTATTGAAAAAAAATTGAGAATGCTTATGACCTCTTCAAATTCCTCGCACCTATACTCTGTTCACGGGTACAACCATGTCCGCTGATGAATCAATAGGTTCTCATCAACTTAACTCATTTGTAGCGTTTCTTGAGGAAAAATTGTGCACTTCTTCAGAATCCTCAAGACATCAAAATCCTCAGCTGAAGAAAATGGCTGATGGGAAGAAGCCACAGAAAGATGGAAAGAAACCTGAACAGAACACTGCTTTTGAGATAACTGAACATTTTTATGCTGGCTACTGTACACCAGATGAGTCCATACATGGCAAAGAGACGAAAGAACAGAGGAAAATCAGAATTCAGAGGATTGAATGGAGGTGGGTGAGGGAATGGAAATAGTATCGGTATGTCACTACCAAATATATGAAGAAATTCGATCTCAAACCCCCTTGCAATAGGGCTCGTCCTGCTGATGATCAAGAAGTTGATCCCACAAGTGTCGCTCGAGGTGAAGACCTTCCCGCAGAATGGGCAAAGCGTCAATTCAAACTTCAGTGAACTGCCGAAGCTGCAAAGAAGAAGTTCAATGAAGACTCTGTTGCTGTTGCCACTACCAGAGCCTCTGCTAGTGTTCTGAAGAAATCAATGATGAAGAAATCTGCTGCGAAGTCAAATTCTTCAACTTCAAAATCATCACAACAGATTCCTCAAGCTCAAAGGCCTTAGTCTTCAAAGGCCTCAGCCGCTGGCTCAGTAGCTACTCTGTCCTCTATTGCTGCTACAAAGTCCTCAACTCCTATGCAGCTTGCATCATGTCAGAGGACAGAGGGATTCTCAAATGCTTCAAAGATCTCTGCATGCCCCTCTGCCAAAGCAAAGTCTTCAACAAGTCCAATAGTCTTGAAGCTAAAGAAAACTGCTGGATGAGGTCAAAGACCAAATCCTCAAAAAAGCAAAGCAGTGGTAACTGTACCCTCAGGATCTGAGGAGGAGGCTGATGAAGTTGATGATGAAGAATTGGAAGAAATCATCGGAGAAAGTCAGCAAAAGACTGAAATAGCCAAAGGCAGCTTTGTTCCTCTCATGCTGGATCCCAAGATGATCCTCAATATCATGGACATATGGCATGAGGATCCAAGCTCCCCACTTTCCTCACTGAACCTGCCTCTTGGCGTGGACCATGTCCTCACCCACTTCATTGCTGAGGAAAAATGGAAAAGTGAACAAGCTCAGAGAGCTAAGAGGAACAGGGCTCCGAAAGAAAAAATTCTGAGGAATAACTTGATGAATTTGACTCCAAATCAACTCATCACCATTTAGTCTGAAATTTGCTACCTCTCTAATGAACTAGAAAGGTATGATGCTGAGTGGAAGAGCACCAAAGTGAGATTCGTTAGGGCTGCCCAAGTTGCTGTTAAGGACCACAACACAAGGGTTGCAGCTCGATCGCAACCACAAATTCCTCAGGCTGATGAAACTGCTCAGCCTGCTACTAAGAATGCTCAGCCACCTGAAGAAACTGCCAGCGCTACTAAAGAAAGTCAGACCACTGAAGAACCTGCCAGGGCACCCTCGACTGGTGCGCCTGATGACATTGGTACCTCAAGAACGACTGCATCAGTCGTGCCTGAAAATACTGTACCACCTTCACCTTTAGCTTAAACAGCAAAATCATCAAAGGTGAAGACAATCAACCTTCCTTCTGCATCAGAAGCGAAGAAAACTAAGGCTGCTGAGAAGAAGGCACTATAGAGAAAAGCTTCAACTTCAGATTCCTCGGCCGTGAAGAAGTTGAAGACCCTAACAAAATCTTCAACTGAACCATTAGATGCCACTCCAATCTCCTCAGCACCAGCCTATGAGATTGTTCCATTTGGTGTGGACTATGTCATCCCAAATCATGAAGATGAAGAAGATCAATCTGTTACTTCAATAGAGCAGATTGATGAAGAAATTGAAGTTAAAGCAAATGCTTCAACTCCACTGGTTTCATCACCCCTGCCTCGGTTTACACCTAAACAGGCCAGCATTGAAGAAAAATAGATGAGGACGTGGACATTGGCAACACAACACCTGTCATCAATGATGAATATTGGGATGCTGCTCACCCAAACTCCCCAATGACCACTCCTCTGTCTCACATTCCTTAGTCACCAGCCCAGACTGAAGAAATTCATGAAGGATCTATTGACATGGCTGCTCTAGCCACTGAAGAAATTCTAGCTGCATCAGCTGATGACTTTGATGCTCCACCTGCCCCTGAGGAAACAGCTCCACAAGTTCCTCAGTCTGAAGAAATTCCTCCCATGCCGAAGGAGATCAAGGGCCGCTTCAAGCCAAATATTCATCCGAAGCCCAGGATGCCATTCAAAGGCTCAACGAGCCCCAAATTCCTCAAAAGAAATTTCTTCAATGATCACATGTTCTTCACTGGTCCCAATCCCTATGACTCAACAAGGGCCAATCAAAGCAGATTCTAGACTGCCACTCAGATGAATTATTATGCATCAATACTATTCGACAAGAAGAAAGTCTTCGAGCACCATGAAATTCCTCATGCTGATGTGGAAACACTTGCATCATTCACGTCGGTGCTCCTAGTTCTTCATGATGCAGGAATCCTTCGTTTTTGTGTGGACATCTGCGACTGGAATGAAGATCTGATTCTTCAATTCTATGCCACACTGCACATCACAGGTGATGCCTCAGATATCAACTCTTGGGTCTTGGACTGGATGACAGGATCAACTCGTCCTACTGCTCAAGCATCAGAATTCCTTCAGATGAAGCTCGTCGACTGTTTGATGAACCTGCTCTTCCAAATCGACTGATGCAAGTGCTGATGAAGCCATTGGCTCCTGGAAAGACTCAGAGGACAACCTTCCTTGTGAAGGACTTGCTTTATGTGCCTAGGATGGTCTACCGTATTCTCACCGATACACTATGTCCTCATAAGGGCCACAACTCTAAAGAAGAGGAGGCGGAGGGAGTCATGAAGAATATGTTGTTCAACATCATTCATGGGATTCCCATCAACTTCCATGATTTCTTCATGAGGACATTGGCTAATGCTGCTCTAGCTCCGTTTGAGCTGAAGCCTTATGCAACATGGATCATGAAGTTCATCAGATCAAAGTCTTTAGTGTCCTTCAAGGCGGACTTCTAGAATCACTTCGGCTTCTTGCCCCCGATTGAAGTCCTCAAGAGCACAATTGCCTCACTTGAAGGAAAAGGCAAGGTTGCCATCGATGAAGGCACTCGTTCATTGGATGGATAGTTTCGCAAAGCTGCTTCCTTCTCGACCAATGATGACACTACAACTCAGGACTCAAAAGCTAAGCCCTCAGCTCAAAAACCTCAAGAGTCTGCCCCTCGTTTGATGACTGATCATGAGCTTCTCATAAGTCTTCATAAGAAGGTCGATCGCAATCACAAGTGGGTGAAGCGTCAGCTTGGTTACATTGTGCAAAACATGAATATGACGCAAAACTCTGTGAAGAAGAATAACTACTATGTGCATTAAATCCTCAACCTTTCTTGGGCTATATTGTCTCACCTCAAGACTCTTGAAGAACTGAAGGAGCTGGATCTTGAGGAAAATCTTTACTGGGCTCATCAACCTCAGAAGAAATTCAAGAAGGTTCAAGTTCCTCTGATGGTCACAAGTTCATATTCTTCATTGCGTGATACGGATGAAGGTGAGGACATTGACACTGCGGTAGGCCCTGCATCGACAAATGACCCTAACAATGCTGGCGCTCCTTCCTCACCAACACGATGAAAGTCTTCAAGGGGCGTTAGTCCTCACTTTTTTGTCCCTTTTGGTCTTAGATGACAAAGGGGGCGAAAATTTGAGTTAGTCTTCAAGCGGGTCACTATATATAGGATGTTTTTGTTTCAGTTACAACTCTCGCTCTTCTGAAGCTTTTGTTGATTGAGTTGTAAACTTAAGTTTGATGGTGGTCTGACTCTTTTTGAACTGCTTTACGCAGGCTTATTTCTTCAAAGTACCTTAATGCACGCATGCTGAGTTTCGTCAAACACCATTTTCATCATGCATTTCAAATTCTTCGTATCATATGGATTACAAGATATAGGGGCAGTTCTCCATGTTTTTAACCTACCATGTGCATTTGCAATCCAAAGCAAATTCCTCAAATATGCACATTCTCAGGGGGAGTTCTTCTATATCTTGCAATCAAATTCCTCAAACTCAGTATTTACACTTCATAATATTATCCCCATTGAAAACTTAACCTATTTGTCATCAATCACCAAAAAGGGGGAGATTGCTAGTGCATCTAGTGCCCCTTAGTGATTTTTGTGCATTGAAGACTTATAGGTTAAGGAACTGCTTTACTAGGCTCTATAAGTCGATGAGGAGTTTGATATATCCGGAGATTACCGTCCCCTAAAAATGTATGTCTTCAACTGAAGACTTTGTGAAGAATTTGCTAAAGACTTTGGTATTCTCTGAAGACTTTGAAAATGAAGAAGTTGGTGTGACCTTGAAGATATGAAAGAGGACTATGAAGCGTAAAGATTTTTGTTGTCGTGGTTTCATTTCCTTTCTTTGAGTCATAGGAAACACCGTACTGTTAAAGGGGCCTGAGGTAATACTAAGGAAAATTTCTAACTGATGCTCAACTCAAAATCCTCAACCTAACCAATCCTTCGAGTGAAGCCTTTGGAAATCTCTTGTGGTTCAGTCAAGTTCCTGAGTAACAGAGACGAAGTTCTTCTGATCTCTGAGGAAATTGATCTGATTGAGGAGTTAGGATTTCGCCAGTGCGAATTGCCTACAAGTGAGGAAATTGATCTGGCTGGGGCGTTAGGATTTCGCTAGTGTGAATTGCCTACAAGTGAGGAACATGATAAGCCTTAGGACTTTCATAGTTCGAAATTCCGACCGTTGCTGTGCTTAGCGCCACCTATCCCCAATCATAACGTCCACATAACGGTCATATCATTGGGGGCATTTATGTCTTATCTTGTCAGGTTGCACCCTGGCTATAATAGCTACCCCCCACAACCACTAGTTGGTTGGTTGATCCGAGAGAGAACTGATACTTGTCATTTGAGAGCAACCCATCCTCCGGGGACTTTGAGAGAAAACCATCAGTGAGGAAAGACCCACAACCAAACTACCAAACCCAAGTGATTGATCATCACTGAAGAAATTCCTGTGTGGAACCGACACTTGTTACCTTTGAGGACTATGCATCCTCCAGACGGTTAGGCGTCATGGTCTAGCGCATCCTGCGGTCAATTGGGCATCACGAAGTGATCTTGGTCTAGAGCATCCAGCAGTAAATTGTGGATCGCTGGGTGACCAGTTTGTGATGGTTTTGGAAGTCTACCCTGAAGTACGACTGTCACAACAGTTGGAACTGGGTCATCAAACCATTGTCTTCATCGAGCTACCTGGTTCTATTTCCTCAACCCCTCTATTCCTCGTATACTTGTTGATGAAATTGATCGTTACTGGTTGAAGAATTTGACTGAAGACTTTCACAATTTCCTCACCTCAAATTCTTCAAGTTACCTTGTTCATCACTGCTTATGCTGTATCACGCTACCTATAACTTGTGCATGTTCATTTCATCATCATGACCATGTTGTTGCCATGTTCCTTATGCACTTGAGTACTTGTTTTGCTGCTTGTCATTCATCACAATTCAAATTCCTCAAAGTTGAAATTCCTCAAGTGATGAATTTGTAAAAATCGCCTATTCACCCCCCCTCTAGTCGATATAACGCACTTTCAAGGAGCGACTCTTCAAGCCCTTCACGACACCGCCTACCAAAGGACTGGCGCCATCGAGTGAGGAGCTTCCCCCAGCACCGCCCTACGGGGCTCCGGACTGTGGCTAGGCCATGGGGGCTCGACTGCTACTGGCACTGGAGCCCCAGTCCGACAGCTGGATACAAGAATTCAGGGCGTACCTGCTCCATGGCACGCTATCGAAGAAGGAGGAGGGTGCGGAGCACGTAGCCGGACAAGCCACAGCCTACTGCTTGCAAGATGTTGATTTGTACCGCAGGCGCCCGAACGATGTCGCATTGCGGTGCATTTCCTAGGAGCATGGACACGAGCTGCTATCTGACATCCACAGAGGAGACTGCGGGCATCACTCCTCTTCGTGCATGCTTGTATGGAAGGTGTTTCGATCGGGCTTCTACTGGCCCTCAGCGCTTGACGACGCCATCAAGCTGGTCTGGTCTTGCGAGGCCTGGCAGTTTCATGCCAAGCAGATTCACCAACCCACGCAAGGCCTCCAGACCATTCCGCTCTCTTGGCCCTTCGCGGTCCGGGAGTTGGACATTCTGGGGCCCTTCCCGCGGGCAGTGGGTGGCTACCGCTACCTCTATGTTGCAATCGACAGGTTCACCAAATGGGCGGAGGTAGAGCCCGTTCGCACTATCCTCGCTGGGTCGGCCGTCAAGTTCATCAAGGGCCTCGTGAGCCGCTTCGGCGTCCCCAACCGCATCATCACCAATAATGGTTCGCAGTTCACAAGCAACCTCTTCAAGACCTATTGTGCTAACCTTGGTACGTAGATATGTTACGCCTCGGTGGCCCACCCAAGGAGCAACGTCCAGGCGGAGCACGCCAACATGGAAGTCCTACGGGGCCTCAAGGCAAGGAGCTTCAAGAAGAAGCTTGATGCATGCGGCAAGGGTTGGATCGATGAGCTTCAGTCGGTGATGTGGTCCATCCGCACCACCCCGACTAAGCGCACCGACGAAACCCCGTTCTTCCTCGTTTACGAAGCCGAAGCTGTCCTTCCCCACAAGATCAAGCACCGTTCCCCGTGAGTCTTGGCATTTGATGAGGAGCGTTAGGATGCCGAGTGGGGAACATACCTCTTGCACAGAGAGGAGGCGCGATGTCAGGCCTCACAGCGAGCTGCACGGTACCAGCAAGCCCTACGGCACTACCACTGCCGCAATATTTGCCCCAGGACCCTTGAAGTCGGAGATCTTGTCCTGAGGCGGGTTCTCTCCATGGAGGGCTTTCATAAGCTATCGCCCATGTGGGAGGGTCCGTTCAAGGTCGCTCACATCTCCAGGCCTGGCGTCGTGCGCTTTGAGACTCAGGATAGGGTCCCCATCCAGAACACCTGGAACATCCAGCACCTCCGGAAGTTGTACTCGTGACACTCTCACGTAATAATGAGCGGGTTGTATATGCCCGGAGCGCCCCGAGGACGCGGAGGGGTTCCTCCCATGCAATGTAGCAGCCACATCCCAGATCTGGTGGACAAGACAACACTGCCCATCAATGGTTATGCCCATGCAACGTGAATACCCTGCGCTCAGTGCTAGGGGAAGACGAAGGCCAATCCAAGTGCCGGATGTGGCCATTATTTGCGCTTCTCTTGTTTGGATTTGCCAGCCTTTATGAAATGAAACCCGGGGTCTTTCCTAATCGGGTTTTAGTCAAAAAGGGTCAAAGATTATTTTTCATTGCCATCTCTTATGTCGTTTTCTTCCTCCAAGTAAAGCATTCGCCTGCTCCCCTCCCCCTGGTACCCCGCGAGCTGGGGCTGGGGGGCACGGTGCTTACACCTCGCCAAGGCCTTGTCACCCGGATCCTCGCATGGGACTCACGGGTGGGTTAGTAGGCGCATGCCGCCTCGTACTCACCCATAGGCTCCATTGTCAGCCCGACGCGCCATCTTGGAAAGGAAACAATTTTTTCTTTAGACAACTTGAGCATCTAAGGGGGGCTCCCAAGCATGCGCCTTAGGAGCCTTACCGGTCATAATGCCACTCGACCAGCCTGGTGTCGTCCTTTGTTTCCAGTCGGCATCAGGAGTGTTGTGGCCTCGCCCCGTGAAGTGCGTCCTTGGTTTCTGATCATACCTAACGTGGTGGGGAAATGCGCGGGACTGGGACCTGTCAAAGCGGGACTACTTGGACTACAACTGGAAGCCTCAGGAATCCTTAGGAAGCCCAGCCTTGCTGGAGAAGGAAGCAAAATTTTCGGGGGGGGGGGGGCGGGCGCTTGAGCGTCTAAGGGGGCTCCTGAGCATCGCGCCTCAGGAGCCTAAACGGTCATAATGCCACCCGACTTCCTGGTGTCTTCCTTGGTTTCTGGTCGGCATCAGGAGTACTAGGGCCCCGCCTCGTGAGGAACGTCCATGGTAAGATGGTCTTACCCTGCGATGGTAGGGCAATGCGCGGGACTGGGACGTGCTGACGTAGAGCTACCTAAGTGTCAAAGGGTGCTTCGGAGCATCGCGGCTAGGAGCCTTACCGGTCATAAGGCCACTCGACCCCCTGGTGTCGTCCTTAGTTTCTGGTCAGCATCAGGAGAGTCGGGGCCCCATCTCGTGAGGGTAAGAAGGGCGTACCCCGCGATGGTAGGGAAATGCGCGGGACTGGGACCTATAGACACAGGGCATCGTAAGAGCCCCCAACTCACCTCAATCGCAAGAAGAAGAAGCCGTCCGGGCGAACGGACCCACCAAGCGTCACAACCGCGCCTCCATTCTGCAACCTGAAAGCCTACCGCGGGTCTGACAAGCTAAGTATCCTAACTGCAACCGGAAGGCAACTCCAATTAATAGAATGCGAAAGGCGCTAATAAAAAGGGGCAGGCACCCAAGCATATTACAAGCCCGAAGGGCCTCTTTTAATTTTTAATCTGCAGGATACATGAAGCAAGCAGGAGAAAGAAAGTGAAAAGCCCCGTGAGGGGTGTCGCCTCGGGGACCCCAACGTAGGCGCATCGGCGCTCAGTCTGTGTCCTCCTCCTTCACGGCCCCATAGAAGCTCGACAGGGCCCCATAGAAGCTCGACAGGCCCTACCGGAGCGGGAGAGCGGCGCTACGACGGCTGGCTCCCCCTAGAGATCCGGGCGCACCGGCATGCCGACGCGTTGTAGCTGCTATCGCTACTGACATTCAGGCTCCCTCCGGAGCAGGTGTCGCTGCTGTTGTAGGCATGACGCCCGTCACCAAGGGCAAGATCATGTTCAGGATCACCGTGGCCGATGTCTTCTTGGCAGCACCCCAAGCACTCGCCCTGCCCCCAAAGAACTTGACGAAGAGCATCACCTCCCTATCATACTTGAAGTGGAAGCTATGCCTCCGCTTCGGGTCATGGGTGCAAGGGAACACTTGCCACCCGCGGTTCAGGTACACATAGCCTTTGGGGGTGACCTCAACCTTCACCCAAGACACCCCGTTGCAACAGTCGTCGGCCTGCAGCCAATGGCCGGCAAGCCCTGTGACCGGTAGGGCCTTCGCAAAGAATTTTGGGAGCTGGAACGAAGCGGCCTCCGGCATGTCTGCCCACGTCACGAATTCCAGGCCTGGTCGGGTGGCCATCGCCGACCTCCCACCTTAGCCGCTACAGTGTTCACTACCGTGGTTACCTGCACTAGACGATGTTCCACCGTGGCTGTCGCAGCGCGTTGGGACACTGCTACGCTTGCTGGGAGCTGCCGACGGCGTCATGGCATATTTCCAGGGGCGACCGCGGACCCTCTAGGGCGGGGGGGCGGCAGGGCCATCCCCGAGAGCCTTCCCCTTCTTTGAAGTAGAAAACTTCATCATTGGTGCCATTGTTGAGGGGGGACGGCTTGAGAGGTGTGGAGACAAAGAAGGCAAAACTGGGTGAGGGTTTTCTCTCCCTCGCCCGCTTATATATAGCAAAGGACCACCTGGCACCCCCTCGTGTTCCAAGGGCACACGTCCCTCTCAAGGGTCGCATCCGCGTGACCCAAAGCAATAGCAGCATTCAATGCAGGCAATTCAGGCCGGCTGTACTTTGGGCCATCTTCAAGGCTTTGCCTCGAAGCCGTCTCGAGCATGCCTTGGACCTGGGGGGCTACTGTCGGTGTTCTGGGAATGGGGGTACCCAGACCTGCCTATGTGCGGGCTAGGGAATGGCCCATCTCAATGATCAAACGTAGCCAGGTGTGGCCCCACTCAGGACAAGGCCCTCGCGAGGGACCAAGCCTTGCGATGAGGAGCAGCATCGGGACCTGTAGGGGACGGGCCTACCCAGGCCCCTTCCGGAGCGGCGGAGATCTCTATGCAAGGCCCAGCCTCAGGAGTCAAAGATGATGCAAGGAAGGATAGGCGAGCACCAGTGCACCAGGCGACGAAGTTTCCCCTTTGGTGCAAAGGGAGCAAGGACGTACGCGGGTTCCCAAAGCACCCCCAAAGGTTTCCATTCCGGTGTAGCAAGACCGCAACCACCAGCTCTGTTGCGTAGACGTCATTGCTGAGCCCGTCCCTGCGGCGTCGACAACTTCTTGAAAGGCGAAGAGCGCCTTTGGGCAGGGTGAGCACAAACCCCTGTCTTCCTTCAAAATTGGTCATTGTGGGATCCCTTCCCGCCATTACTATAAGGTAAGAGGACCATATATAGGGTAGGGTTCTTCGCAAAGGGGGATCCCAGCCCGATCGACCGACTCAATCACTCATCATCCACCAAACCACAAGGAGCCTCGAACACCACTAAGAGCCCTTAGGAGGCTCCGAAACACTGTACTTGTTCATCCACCTCACCTCCTCGAGAGGCAATCCACCAAAGCAGGAGTAGGGTATTACGCTTCGAAGTGGCCCGAACCTGGGTAAACTATCATGTTCATCTTCTTCCTTCTCATTGTGCGAGTTCTTTGATGTGTTCATCAAATAGCAAGCTAGGTCGGGCGAGGCTGCAGGGGAACTTCACACACGCCCCTGTGTTTGAATCTTAAGGGTTTTATGGAGCCCGAAATCTGACATTTGGCGCGCTAGGTAGGGGGCGTGTCGGAGCTTCCCCGCTTGCGGTGAAGGCCAATCCTCGACTCAGAAACTACATGACGGGCATGATCCCCGACGACTGCCGGCCCCCGGCACGAGATGGTGTTTGGGCGCACAGGGCCACCCCTACGGTCTCCTATCCAACGGTCGGTTACTATGTCAGTGAAGTATTGATAGATTCTAAGTAGAGGTACCCACATGGGCAGAAGCTGATATACGGGGTGTTTATGGCGAATCGCAAGCTTAAGCATTATTTCCTTGGGAATCCAGTCATAGTGGTCAGTTCTGTGCCTTTGGGTGATATTATTCAAAATAGGGAGGCTACAGGCAGGATTTCTAAGTGGGCATTGGAGCTTGGACCTCTTAATTTGAAGTATGTCCCTCGGACGGCCACCAAGTCTCATGCCGGATAATACATACTAGACAATCCACTTACATGGGTCCAGGCAATTGGAAGGCTAGGGGGCTTGAGTGGTGTTAACTTCCCCTCGAGGTGACAAGTTTTGTGATGTGTTGAGGCTAATGGTTCCTTGTACTAACAATGCAGCTAAATATGAGGCTTTGCTTCATGGTCTCTGTGTGGCTAAGGATTTGAATCTCAGTCGGGTCACATGCTTAGGAGACTCAGACATGGTGGTTGACCAAGTGTCCGACACGTGGGATTCTAAGCACCCACATATGGCGGCTTATCGCCAGGCGGTTGCTATCATTGCCGGTCACTTCAAAGGGTATCAGGTGAGTCATATTCATCGTCGCAAGAATGAAGCATCTGACGCTTTATCAAGATTGGGGTCTCAGCGCAAGCCAGTGCCACCTAATGTGTTCCTGGATGCTTTGCATCACCTGTCGGTCAAGTTACCTTCTCAGGAGGATCTGGTTGTGCTTGACCCGGACGGACAACTGGCGGCGGCTCTCTGTGCTATTCCTGATTGGATGTTGTTGTATGTGGCATACTTGACTTGGGGCGAGTTACCCGAGGGCGAGACCAAGGCGCGGAAGATCCTAAGGCGATCTAAGTCCATGACTATTGTCAATGGCGACTTGCATCGATGCAGTGTGACCGGCGTTTTTCAGCGTTGTGTTTCTCCTAAACAAGGCAAGGAAATTTTACATGAGATACACTCTAGTGATTGTGGTCATCACGACTGCTCAAAATCTTTTGTGGCCAAGGCCTATCGACACGGTTTCTTCTGGTTGACGGCTCATAAAGACGTAGAAGACATAGTTACCAAGTGCGGCGGCAGTTAGAAATTTGGATGACGTGCTGATGTGCCAGCTCAGGAGTTGCGCATGATTCCTATTACCTGGCTATTTGCGCTCTGGGGGCTAGATGTGGTTGGCCCTTTAAGAGGTCCAAGAATCAGAAGACCCACCTTTTGGTGGCGGTTGACAAGTTTACCAAGTGGGTTGAAGTAGAGTCGGTCAGCATGTGTGATGCGGCCACAACAGTTCAATTTGTCAAGAAGTTTATCTTTCGTTTTGGTTACCCTCACAATATAATTACTGACAATGGTACAAATCTCTCCAAGGGATCTATGAAGGAATTTTGTGGAAGTGAACACATCCGACTAGATGTATCAGTCATAGCTCATTCTGAGTCCAATGGACAAGCAGAACGAGCGAATCAAGAAATCTAACCCTGGCTTATGGTCCCTTTGGCGAGAATGCCAGGTTGTTGGTAGGAGCATTTGCCTTTAGGTCTTTGGAATATGAAAACCACCCCAACAAGCATACAGGCTATATGCCTTTCTTCATGGTTTATGGTGCGGAAGCTATCCTCCCAAGTGATATCCATCATGACTCGCCCAGAGTGGCGGCTTATGTTGAAACTGAAAACGAGACTGCGCGTCAGGAGGCGTTGTATGCCTAGGATGAGGAAGAAGATCTTGCAGCAGCACGATCAACAATCTATCAGCAAGACCTGCTTTGCTATCACAGCCGAAGAGTCAAGACCCGAACGTTCCTAGAAGGCGACTTGGTGGTACATTTGATTCGAGACCAGACGGATATGCACAACTTATCCCCCCTTGGGAAGGTCCTTTCATGGTCAGCAAGAATCTTCACAATGGGTCATATTACCTCATCGACGTAATGAAGAGCGACAAGTCACGCACTTCCAGGCAAGAGACCAACATGTCGTGGAATATTGCTCATCTTCGGCCGTACTATACTTGAGTCATTGTCTCTCATCAATGTACATATATCTATCATTGTATATACCTTTTTTCATATATTAAAGTTGGCATCCCCGTAATTCAGGGCCTCTGCTGTTTTTCGTGCAACAAGATTGTGCAAAAGAGTTGATAATTCAACAGGTCACTTGGGGGCTTCTAACCCACCGGGTTTAGCTTTCATACCCTCTTGACAAGCTTTTAAGCCTTACGCGGGTTAAACTTGCCTGATTGCAACTTCCCACTCCACCGTGTGATTCACCGAACTTTTCTCAGTTAATGTCGCAATAAAGACACTGAACTGTTCAAAGATCTTGATAGTCAATCTTGCCACGAGATCCTGTACTGTCTATGTTTAAAACAGTGGCTTAGTCACGCAAGGGCCGTCTTATAGAAAGCTAGAATAAATTCACTTGTATGTTGTGGTCTCTCTGGCATGTGGCCCGTTCGTACTCTTCTACAGTCAATCTTTTTAAAGACCTTGAACTGTTTAAGGTTAAAACGACAGATTTATGTCACGTGAGAGCCGTCTTATGGGTTTTAGGGGTGCTCATGCCCTGATGTACTCTCTCCGCTATATGGCTCGTCGCACTCTTAACAGTCAATTTTTTTAAGACCCTACACTTGTTAAGGTTAAAACAATGAATATGTGCCATGTGAGAGCCGACATATGAGTTTAGCAGTCATGCCTATGTTTTGAAAAAATGAAGCTTGAGGTTTAAGAAAGATTATAACTAAGAGTGATAGAGATTATATTTTATGTCTTGTTATTTTGTAGGTCTTGTTTCTTGTGATAAGCTGCAAGTAAGTATCAGGAAAGATAATCACATCCAGGTTAAAGGAAAGATGGATAAGATTAAAAGTGCTATTCAAATTCCAAACTGTGCATGAAGGCACGACCAAGGCAATCAGTTTTAACTACTCCTATTATAAGGCTATCAAGGAGCCCAAAATCTACAGACTTAAAGTTTTTTACAGCAAGTCATAACCCGACATGACGCACAAGGCCGGGTTACCTTCATATGGAGTCAGTTCTTTGCTTAACTTGTTGTTGGGTCATACTGCGTCGGATCTTCGGGGTCTTGGATCTAAAGGTTATCCTCATCCCAGTTGTAGTTTCTAAAATCTTTGAATGTGGCTTCGTCATGCAAGAGAGGAGAAGGGTTAACATCAGGAGCGAAGAGATGCTTACGGCATTGAGGGATCAAGCCTCTTGGTTCGAAAGTAGGCCCTCAAACTCGTTTGTTCTCTTCAGAATAAGCTGCCTAATAAGATGACATGTCAGCTTCTGCAGCTAGCCGAATTGCTAAAACTCAAGACACCTTCATGCACTAGGCATAGTCTTCTTGACTGAATTGCGAGCCATTGTCTTTGAGTTGAGGGAAACCATGCATCATCTCTACCGGATTAAGTCCCGGTGCGTAAGCAAGTGACCGGCTCAAGGCAGCCATTGCACCCTTCCGGGCGGCTGATCTTTTCAGCTCTTCTATCTGCTTTGGGATGGTGGAGAGGGTCTCTAGCACACCTTTCATAATCTTTCAGCTTTAATGGTGCAAAGAGATCTGGTGTATAGTTGTTCAGTAAGAGAATATAAAGCTTTCAGCTTTAGAAGACTGTCATCAGAAAGTTGGCGACGTCATTCACCTGCAAGCAAGGAAAATTTTATAAGCCGTCTGAGTCAAATTTTAATAAGCCGCCAAAAATTTGGTAAAAGGTGGAGGAGATTCGGTTACAAAGAGTGTTGAGAGTTAACAAACACTTACCAAATACGATTCTAATCATCCGGGTTATATGGCCTTTCATATTGTTGAGCTCCTCCGTGACGGGTTGCAATTGCCCCTCGGCGTCTTCTGCCTGTATGAGTAGGGTGGCTTGCTCCTTTTCAGTAGTATGTTTATAAGCCCCAAGGTCGGATTTGGCCTTTTCGAGCTCTACGAAAGAGAGCCGCAATGTTTCCTTGGCTTTAGCCCGAGCTTTTTGTTGTGAAGTCATATTTTTTCTCAGGTCAGCCAAACTAGACCCGACTGCATGTAAGGGTTCCTACAGACTATTCAAGAGCCGGATTATATTCATTTTAATCCGCCAAAGAGTAATATATGATGAGCATTTAGGGGCAATTAGGGAAACATTGCAATTCTCAAGCAGATTGCATGCAATATACTTGACACTTGGGGTAATGCGTATCAGCTCTTTCTAAGGGTTATAATTCAGATAAAACCCGGGTCATCCTCAAGAAGATAAGACGACCCTTGGGGGCTACACTTGTCTCTGATTCTATGATTGATTGTTGGCTCATTATTTACATAATGACCCGGGCCTTGGGGGCTACAAGGTGATCCATCAAAAATCTACAACAGAGTGAAGACTAGGCCGACCTTTGGCTAGGTAAGCCGGCTCTTTGGGGCTACATAAGTATATATGGAAATACTAAGGAAGAGGAATACCTCATATTTGTTTCTTCATCATGGTGACCAAGCTGGCCTTCATGTCCCAGCTTGCACCAAGACGGCTTAGATAGCCAGAATGCAACTCATCAGCAGATAACTTCTCCAAGTTTGGAAGATCAAATTGAAACCTCTCTTCCTTAAGAAGAGTTGCCTCATCTTCTTTGCTATGCTTGGATAGCACAGTGCAGGGAGCTAGGGACTTGTAAGCCACTCCGATAATAGTAACTTCTTCATGAGAAGCCACATCTTCAGTCATTGGCTCGGGGCTGGGAGGCTTAGGGTCAGCTTCTGGATGGGCCTCAGGAGCCTCAGTGTCCATTACAGCCGGCTCACTATGCTTAGGAATCTCGTCATCAGCATCTTTGGTAGCCTTAGAGGCTCAACATGAGCTTTAGGAAAGCTTGACCCAGGGATCTCTCACTCTATAACTTCATGAGTGGTAGCTGACCCGCCCACCTTCCTTCGTTTGGCTTGAGCTCTATGAACAAAGGTGGTTTATACATAAAAGCAAGGGTAGAATATTAAGAGATGGAGAAAGATATAAGAATGATCACCCTGGGTTGATGACAAGAGGAGGCGGCTTTGGTGATTGAGTCACCGGAGGAACGAGGCGAGTCCTCGAAAGATAAGTATTGTTAAACATAAATGAGCTAGAAACACAAGATTAGCATGCAGAGGAAAGGAATTTAGGGTAAGGAAGTACCTCATTGCGCCATTTGCGAGGAGCCGGTTCATTTGGTAAGCCGGACAAAAGGTATTCAGAGCGGGTGCTCCGGGTCTGACGTATGTGGTCATCTTGTTGTTTCTTCAAAATAAAGGTTGAATCCAAATGAGCAAAGGGGCATGAGCACTTTACCTTCCGTATAGACCGTTGTATTCTCTTTATTGGTAAAAGTTCCGAGTCAGAGGAGATAATTGTTACGTCTGTGGCATCAACATGACTGGTTTCTCCTTCCTCATGTGTGTAACCATTGTCAATGAGTTGCATAAAGAGAAAACCAAGGGACTCAACTTCTACCCCCGAGTCATCAAGTTGGAGGAGTTCAGCGGCGGATTTTTTCTTCTTCCGACCCGTAGTACTCGTAGCACGGGTCTTGGTCGTCTTTGCTTTCTTTTTGGAAGCGGGGGTATATTTCTTATTCCAAAAATTGGATTTTGCATGCATATGAGTCAGAGAAAGGTCACAAAGAGTATGAATCACAAAATTGAGAGGTCACAAGCAACAGATTATTCAAAGGATCTTTACCTCTCGAGCCGGGTTGAGAACACAGAATGGCTTCAACCCGTTCTGTTTACATGCAACTTGAGGTTCTCCAAGCAGAGACTTCACGATGGTGTTCAGGTCTTTCTCGTTTAAAGGTGTCCGATTGAAGCGCATCAGATTCACTTCACCAAAATATTCACACATGAACTTATCACGTCAGTTCAGTGGCATAATCCTCCAGCCGACCCAGCAACGGGTCAGGTCCATGCCGGTTAATCCATTAGCCAGTAGTGCTGAAATGTTTAAGAAAGCCGGAACATACTTGACATGTTCTGCTACGATCATCCATTCAGGAAGCTCAGTGTTGGTGCCGAGTCGGGTATAACGGTAACCTGGAAGTGGATTCTCTCCAGTCGGCGAGGTGTCTCTGCAGTAAAACCAGGTCCGATTCCAATCTTTGGGATGGCCGACAGGATGGCGGCGAGAAAAGCCTTATCCCTTCGCCTCTGGATGGAGACCCATCTGAGCTCGAGACTCAGACCAGTCGCTAGCTCGATCTGGCGGTTGATGTAGAAAAAGTCTCTCAAGAGGTTCATAGTGGGTTCATCTTGCAGATAATCTTCACAAAGGACTTAAAACTGGCACAAGTTCATAACAGAGTTGGGACCAATGTCTTGAGGATGGATCTTGTAGAAGTGTAGGGCATCCCGGAAGAACTTTGACCCGGGTGGCGAAAAGCCGTGAAGAAGATGGTATGTGAAAACGAATACTTACCCTTCTTGAGGTATGGGTTTGACCTCTTTTCCGGGAACCCGCCAATGGATGACATCTTGAGCCGGCAGGGCTCCCATGGTCACGAATTCCTTTAGAGATGCTTTGGTAACCCCGGAGGGGACCTAGTCACACGAAGTGGGGGCTTTGACCATGATGGCGGGTTAAATTTTGTGAGAAAGCGCAAGGTCACGGCAGGTTAAGAAAAACCTAGCAATAAAATGAGATAAAGCTAAGTCGGCAGTGGTGTTTGGCAGGTTATGTTAGTATTCTAAGCCGTCATCTGTTGTGAGACCAAGCCGAGCGAAAGGGGCTGCTCGATAAGCCGGTAGTGCAACAGCGGGTTAAAAAGACAGCTACTGCTAAGAAATTTGCTAAGTGTTGACAAACAGATTCTATCAACTATAGCAACAATTACAAGATCTATGGGCGAGAATAAAATGGGAAATATTCTAAACCTAAAATAGGTAGCGGAAGAACTAGCAGTTCATGTGTGAGCTTCTATTTAGGATCGATCTACGATGGAGTGGGGGATTCATGTTAAAGCAAAGCACCGCATCACATGGATGATACTTTAGGGACCCAAAGATCCTATATTTGCTAAATCTATAAAGAATACTCCGGTGAGCGGCGGCGGACAATGAGGAACTACGACGAGATAATGTGGATCTGTGAGGGGAAGAAGAAAGGTACCTGACTGGCGCGGAGAAGATGGCTAAAACACCGGCGAGCTCTGGTTCGATCAGGTTGATGCAGCGGCCTTGTCGAAGAAGAAGAGGGAGGACTGACGACGGTGGTGGAGCTTTCGGTGGCGCAAGAACTGGAGGAAAAAGAAGATGGACAATGGCAGTAGGGAGGAGAAAAGAAATGGGACCCCTCCCCCCACCTATTTATGAGATGGGAAAGCATCAATCCACGTGAGATTCGAGGAGACGCAATGATGATTGACCAAGGAAGATGCCTCGATTTTCGGGTTGACTATTAAATCAGGCGATCTGTTGTGACGTCGCGGGATCTTTTTTGAACATATCCAAGGTGAAGGCATGGCGTGTTACAAAGTTTTATTTTCAGGTCAACCAGGGTGTGAGACTCGCCACCGAATGGTCTGAATATTGACATGAATACAACACAAAGCAAGACGTAGGCTTTTACCTCTTTCCGAGGGACCAAACCTGGGTAAACCCTTGTCTCTCAATTCTGCTCAACCCTTCAAGCTCACTGCCTTAGCGATGGCCTCGAACCTAAGTCCTCTCACTAGGACATCTACCGTGACAAAACCACAACAAGAAGTGTGTGTCTAGAGGGGGGGTGAATAGACTACTAGCAAAAATTAAAACCTACCCTATTTTCAAGGTTAATGCTTGGCAGATTTTAGAAATTATAGCAAGTCTAGCACACCCTACACATGCAAGTAAACAAGTATGGCAGAGGAAAGTAAATACATTGCACATGGAAGTAAGGAGTTGAGATACGGGTATCAAATGCATGAAGGACATGAAGATTTTTCCTGTGGTTCCGATAGGTGGTTCTATCATATGTCCACATTTACGGAGACTTCAACCCATGAAGGGTAATGGTAGCGAGAGTCCACAGAGGGGTCTACCCATGGAGGGTTCCACGAAGAAACATCCTTGTCTATACCATGATGGCCTACGTCCACAAAGGACTAGCCTTACTCGGGGTAGATCTTCACGAAGTAGGCGATCTCCTTGCCTTTACAAACTTCTTGGTTCAACTCCACAACACGAAGTAGGAGGCTCCCAAGCAACACCTAACCAATCTAGGAGGCACCACCCTCCAAAAGGTAGTAGGCTCGACAATGTCGAGGAACTCCTTGATCTTGTGCTTCAAGATGATAGACTCCTCAACACTCAAATCACTCTCTCATAGATTTGGCTTTGGTGGAAGAAATTGATTGGGTGGAAAGAAACTTGGGAGCCTATAGATCAAGATTCATTTGGATGGAGTGGAGTGGCTTGATCTCAACACATGAGTAGGTGGCTCTCTCTCAGAAAATCAGATGGGATAAGTGGGGATCTGTTCTAAGTGCTTCTCTTGCGAGCGAGTGGTTTTGGAGGGGAATATATAGGCATCTCCAAAAATCCAATTATTACACCTTAAATGACCAACTCGGTGACATCGAACTATAAAACTCGGTGGTACCAAGTTGCTCCAAAGGTAGCAACTTTTGAATCTCGGTGAGACCGATTCAAAAGTCTCGGCAGTACCGATAAGGTGAGCAACGGTCAGATTGCACAACTCGGTGACACCGATCCCAAATCTTGTAAATTCTAATTTTGAGAAATGAGGTAATAGAATGTTGGCAATCTAAACTCGGTGGCACCGATGCAGAATCTATTGTGCCGAAGACCTAGGGTTTGGCTGGGATTTGTCTGAGGTGGAAATTGGTTGGACTGAGTGGGAATAATTGGTGGCACCTATTTTGCATGATAGGCATAGATAGAATTTTTTTGGAAGAGCTTGTGGGTGTTTTTGCTGAATATCACTTGTGCACATGGAGCATTTGTTTCACCAAAAATAGCTTACCCCCTTTTAATAGTATTGGCTTTCCTATAGACTCCAAGTGATTTCTCACAAAGTAAAATGTAGTGTCTTCTTGCTTGAAGATTTTCCAATGCTATTCCTTCTCCTTCTCCTTCTTGGTAATGCTCCTTGCAATCCTTAGCCAACACTCTTTGTGGACTTTATCTGATATAAACTATATAGAAGTATTAGTCTAAAAGACAATGTATGTTGTCATGAATTATCAAAACCACCAAGGGAGCATATTGTGCTTTCAATGTCCCCCTTTTTGGTAATTATGATAATGTACAATCAAAGCTTCAATTTAATATATGCAAAAATATGTGAAGACATTAAAGGATACATGACTAATACAAGCTCCCCCTAGATGTGTGCAATCCATTTTAAGGATAGTTGCTTTGAAATGCATGAACACACACATAGTAGGAAGGACATGAGAATTCATGTATATCTTGGCAATATGCATCAAATATATGTGAATGAAATGATTCCATGTTCAATATTCACTCTTGCAAACAATATGCATAAGAATCAAGAGGTCATCTTGAGCGGAATATGATGCATATACTTACCTTGGGGTCCTTGAGCATTTAACAGTAGGAACACACTTGAGAAAACAGTGTTAGGAAACACAAGTGTATTCTAATAGTGCAAATGAAAATGAAACTAAGAGTAGTACCAAGATATGTAAGACATATATGATAAATAATTTCTTAAAAATTATATGTCTCCAAACATATTTAGAGCTTTCTCCCTAGATGTGGATTTTTAAGTTCTCCTCTCCCCTAAATCATAACATGCAAATACTGAGAGTAGGTACGGTTGAGAAAAGTCTAAAACATATGAGAATCAAATTTAATCAAATTCATTCTTCTCTCTTCTCCTCAAGAAGTGTTTCTGTGATAAGGGATCCTTGATATTTCTCCCCCTTTATCTTGTTAAGTGTACACTTCTTCTTTTCATAAGTATCTCTCTGCCTAAAGCATGAATGCTTAGATATTCTTCCTTTTATTATTATATCTCTTCATTTGGCATTATCTCCCTATTTAGTATAAGCTTTGAAGCTTTTGTATTTCTCCCCCTTTGGCACTAATTTACAAAAAGGGCCACACAGGGGTCAGATGAGAGGAATCATTGAGTGGGAAGGGATCCTAGAGATTAAGGGTCATTGAGAGCATTTGAGACAAGGGTTCCTTGAAAAAACAATTTTCTCCCCTTTAAGATCTGAATACCTTTAAGATCTCTCCTCCTTTGATGTACGGATCCTTGAATATTTGAGATTATTCCTCTAGATGTTTCTCCCTACATCATTGGGATCATTTATTTGACCATAAGACCAAAACAGATAAAATGCATAGGGTCGGCGACTCCGAGGCAAAAGGTGTTGGCAGCTCCAATATGTGTTTTTGCACTTTCACTACAATATCGGTGAGACCGAGTTTTTGAGATCGTAGACTCCAAGATAAGTAAGAGAAACTTGTCAAAGTGATTATTGGCTATTTTGTCAAATGCAGTTTTTAGAAGGTCTCAAAAGAGTCACAAAGATTTGCAATGGAATTTTCAGAAGGATTTGCAATGAATTTTCAGAAAGATTTGCAATGAATTTTCATCTAGGTTAGAGTTGAATGGAAATGTCAATGAGCAACACCACAGAAAATATCCATTCAATTCTTATAACTAGATGATGGGCGGTGACTAGGTCATCTATATTAGAGTATATTGACTTAAGGAGTCAAGCAAGAATACTTGATCATAGGTCATACTCATCATTAAGCTCGAAATGGGGTTACCATTTTTATTTAAGCACTTTAATGTCTTCATATCACCTGAGTTGCTTTAGCTCATGACTTGGAGTAAAGCTATATGAAGGATACGAGTACATACCTTTGAGTGATGTTAATGACGTGACTTGTAGGTGAACTTGATGAGGATGCTCGAGGTTGATGAAGTTCATCTTGAGTTGGGAGCAATCCTTCTTGTTTTAGTTCACTTATCATCTACATAGGTTAGCCACGCAAGGAAGAACATGATATATTCAAATGACATGATATTAATTGTGAGTTGATTCCAATTGCAATGTCCAAATACATGTCTAGGATATGTTTTGTTGACTTCTTCCTTCCATCAGCAAAGAGGGATACTTGGTCATGATAAGATTGCTTAAGATATGAGTTGGTGGCAATCCCATGGAGTGTTGTTCTTCCAAGTACCTATAAAAGGGTTAGACGCAATGCAAGGGAGGATAGAATTCCAAGATACATGGTATTAATGGTAATGATAGCATGGAATGGTTAAGTAAGCTTGTCCCCTTGCATGCATCCGAGTGAGCTTAGCTCAGGTTTGAAGCATCAATGATCTTCAACTAAATACTCAAGTGACAAAACACGTTTTCATCAAGTGGCTTAGTAAAGATATCGACCAATTTCTTGCTAGTACGAACATGCTTAAGATTAATGTCTCCTTTGGCAACATGATCACAAATGAAATGATGTCAAACTTGAATATGCTTAGTTTGAGAATGTTGTACGGGATTATGACCAATCTTAATCGCACTTTAATTTTCACAAAAGTAATGGAACATTTTTCACATCAATTCCATAATCCTTAAGCGTTTGTGTCATCCATAGCAATTGCGCACAACATGACCCGGCAGAAATATACTCAGCTTCGGCTGATCAATAAACCTTTTGATCAACCGGTTTGTCCTCCTTAGTTATATCAACAAGTCCACTAGTAGGTATGGGTGTTTTCATACCATTGCACTCTTGCATGTTGAACTTCTTGATCAAGTCCTTGGTGTACTTGGTTTGAGAGATAAATATACGTTCTCTTGTTTGCTTGATTTGCAGACCAAGGAAGAATCGCAGCTCACACATCATAGACGTCTCATATTTATCTCACATTAACCTTCTAAATTTCTCACTAAACTAGGGGTTAGTATATCCAAAGATGATATCGTCCACATAAATTTGGCACACAAATAATTCACCATTAACTCTCTTTGTGAATAAGGTTGAGTCAATGTTACCAATTTCAAAACCTTTTTCAATAAGAAATTTCATTAGGCATTTATACCAAGCACGAGGAGCTTGCTTAAGACCATCTAAAGCTTTGCAAAGTTTGTAGAAGTGGTCAGGTTTCTTAGGATTCACAAATCTGGGAGGTTTTTTGACATAGACTTCCTCCTCTATTTCTCTATTTAAAAAGCACTTTTGATATCCATTTGGTAATGAGTGATATCATGGTGATTGGCATAAGCAAGAATAATTTCAATAGCTTCAAGTCTAGCAACAGGGGCATAGGTCTGACCGTAGTCCATACCTTTGACTTGCGTATATGCTTGGGCTACGAGACGCCCCTTGTTGCGTACAACTTGAACGTCTTCATCTTGCTTGTTCCGAAACACCTATTTTGTACCGATGATGTTGTTCTTGTCCTTGGGCTTCTCCATGAGTATCCACACTTCGTTCGTCTTGAAGTTGTGAAGCTCTTCATGCATAGCATTCACCCAATCTGGGTCTTTAAGAGCTTGTTCAACTTTCAAGGCTTCAATGCTAGAGATGAAAGAATAATGCTCATAAAAGTTAGCTAAGCAAGTTTTAGAGCAAGTCATTCTCCTGGTTTGTCTATCACCGAAGATTTGGTTTAGAGGATGGTTCTTGGTCACTCTTGCTCAAACTCGAGGTAGCTTTGGCTAGTTCAATGGTGGAGCTTCTTCACCAGCATCTCCTTCATCTTTGTTGTTGTCGAAGGTGTCATCTCCTTGAGGTGGTGGTGAAGGAGGTTGTGGTGGATCTTCATGATGTACTTCCTCCTCCTCTTCATCTTGTCATGTACCACTTTGGGTGCTTCCATGTCGTTTTGTCGGTAGCCTTGATGCAAAGTAGGAGCTTCCACTTGGGTTGATGAAGTACTTTCCGTCACCTCCTTGGGACGAATCTTGCCGATGGACAAGTCTTGGATATCTTCCTAAGGATCCTTATCTCCTCCATCTTTTGTCAATTGTTCGACTTGTGAACCATTAGATTTAGCAAACTTCACATATATCATCTCTTCAACTTTTTGAGTGAAGTTGTTGTAGACACGATAAGTGTGAGAGTTCGAACCGTAACAAAGTAGGAAACCTTCATGATATTTAGGAGCAAATATAGCATGATGATTCTTATCAAGAATGTAGCACTTAGAACCGAATACCTGAAAGTATCCAACTTGGGGTTTGTTACCTATGAGTAGTTGTATGTCGTTTTGCCAAGATGCTTCCATGTGCAAGTAGAGTCAGTTCGTGGCATGACACGATGTTTCCATGGCTTCTGCCCAAAAGTGTCTTGGTGTCTTGTATTCGTCAATCATCGTTCTTTCCATCTTATTGGTTGTTCGGTTATTTCTAAATTGCGCATGCCTACATGTCCTAGCCTTCTATGCCATAGCCAACCTTTAGATGATTTTGCTATAAGACAAGTACGAGGTTGGGCCATTTTAGTGAAATCAGTTATGTATAGATCACCTCTACAATACCGGTAAAGATAGTGTTATGATTTTCATGATGAAACACTTGGCAATCTACTTTAGTAAATATCACATTGAAACCGAAATCTGCTAGTCTAGATACGGAAAGAAGATTGTAGCCAAAGGATTCAACAAGCATGACATTTTGAACAGAGCTATCACAGCATATGGACAACTTACCAAGAGTGGATACCTTACCCTTAGAGTTGTCTCCAAAGGTCAGGTATATCCAAGGTCCTTGATTACGTGTGATCTCTTGGAACATGTCTTTTATCTCGAGTCATTTGATCGGTGCATCCACCGTCGAGAATCCACTCTTTTCCACTGAACATGTAATCCTTGAAGTTTTCCATGAGACTCAGGCACTTCATCGTCTTGGCACATTTGATGTCAAAAATCTCATCATCATCATAGTAGCCATGTTCTTCATTATCATCATCAGGTAGAATCTCCTCGGCATAGAAACCAAGATATTCCTGAGAATTTCGACTAAGACAATGTTCAGGCTTATATATGTGAATGGCTTCTACAACAATGTTGCTAATGGTTGTGACATGGTAGGATCGAAAGTAGGTCTAGAGGGGGGTAGACTACTTGACCAAATAAAAATCTACTTTTCCCCAATTATAAGTTTGACAGATTTTGGAATCCATAGCAAATCAAGCACACTCTACACATGCATGTCAGCGAGTATAGCAGTGGAAAGTAAAGACAAGCATGAGTAGTAAAGGAAGGGTAGGAAGATCAAACGTAATTTGGAGACACGATGATTTCTCCCGTTGTTCTGATAGGTGGTTCTATCATACGTCCACGCATATGGAGTCTTCAGCCCGCAGAGGGTAAAGGTCATGAGAGTCCACGGAGGGCTAGCCTAACTCAGGTTAGATCTTCACGAAGTAGGCCATCTCCTTGCCCTTACAAACTTCTTGGTTCACTCCACAACACGAAGTAGGTGGCTCCTAAGAAACACCTAGCCAATCTAGAAGGCAACACCCTCCAAAAGTTAATAGGCTCGATAATGTCGATGAACTCCTTGCTCTTGTGCTTCAGGATGATAGACTCCTCAACACACAATCACTCTCTCGTAGATTTGGCTTTGGTGGAAGAGATTGATTAGGTGGAAAGCATCTTGGGGAGGCTAGAGATCAAGATTCATATGGTTGGAATGGAATGGCATGATCTCAACACATGAATAGGTGGCTCTCTCTTAGAATATCGGTTGGTATGAGTGGGGATCTATTCTAAGTACTTCTCTTGTGAGTGAGTGGTGGTGGAGGGGTATATATAGTCATCTCCAAAAATCCAACCGTTGCACCTTAAGTGACCAACTCGGTGACACCAATGTGTGAATCTCAGTGGTACCGAGTTGCTCCAAAGGTAGCAACTTTTGAATCTCGGTGAGACCGATATATAAATCTCGGTTGCACCAATTACGTGACCAACGGTCAGATTGCCATCCTCTGTGACACTGATTCCAAAAACTTGGTCGGACCGATTTTTTGAATTTGGGCAACAGGAAGTTGGCAACCCAAACTCGGTGGCACCGAAACAGAATTGGTTACACTGCAAAGTTAAGGTTTGGCTTAAGTCTGTCTGAGTCTGGGAATCAGTGGCAGCGAGTGGGAGTTGTTGGTTGCACCGATTTTGAGTGTTTGGCTTTGGACACACTTTTGGTGGAAGAGCTTGTGGACGTTTTTTGTTACTATAACTTGTGCACGTTTGAGCATTTTGTTCACCAACAGTACCTTACCCCCTTTTAATTGTACTGGCTTTCCTATGGACTCAAAGTGATTTCTCACAAAGTAAAATTTAGAGTCCTCTTGCTTGAATCTTTGCCAAACTATTTCCTTGCATCTTGGTGTATTCCACAATCCTTTTGCCAACCCATCATTGAACTTTTCCTAAAATATGCTTAGTGGAAATATTAGTTCAATGACATATATGTTGTTATTAATTACCAAAACCACCAAGGGAGGAAATGTGCTTTCAGACATCGATCACGAAGCTCAAATAAGCATTTATGAAAGTTTCGGTCACTAGGCTTCATTCCACGAAAAGCGATAGTCTTATGAAGAATTTCATCAAGATTAATCAATGAATAATTTGGACATTGTTTCTCCAAATCATTCCACAAAGTATGAGCACACTAAAAATTGTTCAATTGATTAACCACAAATCTTGGCAAACCTCTAATGATAAGATTGATAGTTCTAAGGTTACCAAGCATGTTAATTTCTTCTTCGTATGTGGGATGTAAGGGATCAATGGGGAACACATAGGGATACTCAATATACTTGTTCAAATTTAATTTCTCAAATAGATCAATCATAGCATCTTTCCATTGATTATGTATTGTCCATCAAGAATAGGCACTCTAGAACTCAAACTCTCCAAACTTGACACATCCATCTTCCTCCAAAGGTGATTAAACCAAGGTTATGGAGATCTTGCTCTGATACCAATTGAGGAATCACTAGAAGTGTGTGTCTAGAGGGGGTGAATAGACTACTAGCACAAATTAATACCTACCCTATTTTAAAGGTTAATGTTTGACAGATTTTGCAAATTATAGCAAGTCTAGCACACCCTCACTACAAGAAATATGTCAACTTGTGACCTTCTGGCAGTGACCTTGGAAGAAATGGTTGTAAATCTACGACCATTTGAGACCAATTGGTCGTAAGCTGTTCGGAGATCTCCAAACCCTCAACTATAATGACAATTTTGGTTAGGAAGGTCGTAATTTCCTTACAAGAAATGGTCGTAAAGCAGACAGCACTGGTCCACTGCCTTATTTCTAGCTGATCACGACCAATACAGATGGTCATAACCTTGTAAATTGTGGTGGGTTGCGATGACTAGGCGCCACCTCGTCAGTTTTGCCTATGTGTCAAGTCCATGTGTCAATTTTTAGCCTAGGTTGTGAAGCAACCTATATTTCTGTTATTCCCAAAATTCCCAAAAAAAATTCATAAATTATTTGGATTATATATTCGTCAAATATGTCAAAAACCTTCCTTGCCTAGTTCAAAAATAATTCAACAATATTCATTTTCCTATTATGTTCAGAATAGCACTTTGGGAAGGAAGTGATATTTATATATTCTGGATTGCCCTCAAAAAATTTGGGCACCCTTTCCTATCCAAATCATTGCCTCATGACAAAATTCAGCTCCATTTGCCTAGTAAATCTTCCTCGACAAATTTCTAAAGTTTTTGTTCAGTTAGAAGCTTTGCGAAGGAAGTACTAGATATGCATATCCTAACGAGATGAATTTTTTCCACATCTTCTACGTGCCTGTATCATAGCTCTCCAAAAAACATTAGCCCCATCTAACAATCCATCAGAGCTCACCATCCAATCTTTGTTTCTGGTAATATTTTCAGTTTGTGAAGCAACTATATTTCATATTGCTTTATAATTGCTGCTACCAAGTGATGACCCTTCCCATAGAACCTCCCTCCACCAAATTTTAGCTCATTTAATTTAACCACTTTCCCTGAATATTTTCCCAATTTTCTCTTCATTGGAGAGCATTCTGAAGGAAGTACCATTTTTATATATCCAAATGGCATGAAATTTATACAGTGAGTTCGTATGCCCACATTATCACCCTCCTCGAAATTGCAGCTCAATCAAATCAACTATGTGAGCCCAGGTTCAATTTCTATTTTATGGCCAGATTGGCACATTGCAAAGCAAGTGCTATCTAGACCACTCCTATTACCCTTAAACTTTTTGGGCACTCTTCCATACCAAAATAATTGCCACATGATAATATTCAGCTCAATTTTCCTAGTAAATCTTCCTCAGAAAATTTCCAAAGTTTCTATCCAGAGAGAAGCTTTGTGAAGCAACTATATTATATATTGCTTAATTATTTCTAAAACTTTACCAGGGCATGACCATACCTATGTAACTTATCTACACCAAATTTGAGATCATTTCATTTATCAAGTTTCTCTCACTTATTTTCCCAAGTTTCTGCCCAGAGAAGAGCATTGTGAAGGAAGTACCACTTTGGCATGTCCAAATTATATCATTTTTCTACAGCACTTTCCTATGCCCAAATAACCATCCTCCACCAAATTTTAGATCAATCCATTCATTATTTTGAGCCCAGCTTGAACATTCATATTTCTGTCCAGTGTGGTACTTTGCAAAGCAAGTACCACCTAGGCTCCTCCATTTGAGCTGAAAATTTGTGAAGAAAGTCTTCTTAGTAGATGACCATCCTCGGCAAAAACTCATGCCCATTGTCCATGTGCATTTTCTGTACAGCTTATCAAACACTTGCTTGCTAATTCATGTTTGAGCATAGTTCGGTCTCCTCATGAGAATATTCCATTGTCATTTTCTTCCTAGCACCTACCAGGGGAGTGCCCAACCCACTAGACATGCCTAGGCCGCCCAGAATGCATGGCAACGTCACGGTCACACGGAAACCATTCGACGGGCATGCGAGTTTACGCGCTTTGGAGTTGGGGCACTCGGGCAGTATCCAAACCTCACCGTATCGCCACCAAACCATGTATTGTGATTAAATAGATCCTTATTTACCTAGAAATGATTTTTTTCAAAAAAATAAAGAGCAAACTATGCGGCACCTCTAGTTCAAATTTGACCTGCTTCCACCTGAATCGACAGAGTTTTGCCTTTTTCACTAGAGGTGGATCGAAAGCTTTTGGCCCCCAAATATTTTGTCAATTGTGCATTAAATATGGACTAATATTTTATAACAAGGATTTTATCCAAGTTTGCAACAAATATTTGGTAGGTTATTCACAAAAAAATCATTTTGGGCACTCGAAGAAAGGAAAATGATTTTTTTTTCAAACAAAATGAAAACTCCCTTTGGAAACATTGTTTTCCATTTCAACATGCACCCTTGTGCACAATATGAGATCATTTGAACAAACTATGCCATGAATGTGGCCATAAGATTGATCATTTGGCTTGAAAGCCATGAATCTTCACACATGATAGTTCATTTCTTTCAACATTTTTTAACAATTACCGTATTACAAGTTTATTATTTTTCCTGGTAACTTGATCACATATGATGACACAACACGAAGGTTTTGCATTTTTTTGATTTTTTGTGAATTATTTATGCCCGTTTCAAAATGCGGTCGAAACGGCGGGCATGACCGTTCGTAGCTAAGGGTTAAATCTTGTCATAATTTTTCTGGATCTCTCATTAAATATATACTTATTTACCTAGAAATGATTTTTTTCAAAAAATAAAGAGCAAACTATGAGGCACCTGTAGTTCAAATTTGACCCGCTTCAAGCTGAATCGACAGAGTTTTGTCTTTTTCACTAGAGGTAGATTGAAAGCTTTTGGCACCCAAATATTTTGTCAATTGTGCATTAAATATGGACTAATATTTTATAAAAATGATTTTATCAAGTTTGCAACAAATATTTGGTAGGTCAATCACAAAAAACTCATTTTGGGCACTCGAAAAAAGGAAAATGATTTTTTTGTGCAAAGAAAATGAAAACTCCCTTTGGGAACATTATTTTCCATTTCAACATGCACCCTTGTGCAGAATATGAGATCATTTTAACAAACTATACCATGAATGTGGCCATAAGATTGATCATTTGGCTTGAAAGCCATGAATCTTCACACATGATAGCTCATTTCAGAGAACATTTTTTTAACAATAACCATATTACAAGTTTATTATTTTTCCTGGTAACTTGATCACATATGATGACACAACGCGAAGGATTTCCAATTTTTTTGATGTTTTTTGAATTTTTCATGCCCATTTCAAAATGCCATCAAAATGGCGGGCATGACAGTTCTGAGGTAGTGGTTGAATCTTGGAAAACTTTTGGTGTTTCTCTGATTAAATAGATACTTATGTACCTAAAAATTATTTTTGGAAAAATAAGGAACTAACTGTAAGGCAGTTGCAGTTCAAACTTGACCCGTTTTCTACTAAATCGGCGGATATTTGTCTTTTTCATGAGAGGTGTATAAAAGCTTTGCACACCCAAACATTTGGTCAATTGTGCATTAAATATGTCATGGTATTTTATAAAATTGATTTCGTACAAATTTGTAACAAATATATGGTAGGTCCTTCACAAAAAAACTAATTTTGGGCACTCGAGAAATGGAAAATGATTTTTTTTCCAAAGAAAATGAAGACTTCCTTAGGCAACATTGTTTGCCATTACAATATGCACCGTTGTGTATAATATGTGATCATTTTTTGAACTTTTCATGTGAAGAAGTAGAAGAAAAACAAAAGGAAAAATACTATTATATGTGCTCTATTTTCATTGGTGGAATTCATTGTCACACGGATCGTTGACATGGAGTCCGTCCATCCATCCATCTCTCCATCCCACATCCATCCATCCATCTATCTACATAAAAGAAGAAGAAAAAGAAATTGAGACAAAAACCCCACCCGTAGCCACATGCCCAAACCCTAACCCCCCATCGCACTCCTCCTCCCGACGGCGCCCGACCCTCCCCTCGATCCCCATCTCCCACCCTTAGATCTCGATCCGCCGCCACCACCGACCCCCACCATCGATGACCACAGCACGGCACTCTTCGACAACCAAGTTGACTTGTCAATTTTTTGGCTTAAGAGCCAGTTGTTAGGGTTTGATAAGCTACACCCGGAGGGTGGGAAGCCCCCTTCGACAACCAAGTTGATTTTTCAACTTTTTGGCTTAAGAGCCGGTTGTTAGGGTTAGATAAGCTACACCTGGAGGGTGGGAAGCCCCCTTCGACAACCAAGTTGACTTTTCAACTTTTTTGGCTTAAGAGCCGGCTGTTAGGGTTAGATAAGCTACACCCGAAGGGTGGGAAGCCCCCTTCGACAGCTATGTTGACTTGTCAACATGTTTTGGCTTAAGAGCCGGTTTTTAGGGTTAGATAAGCTACACCCAAAGGGTGGGAAGCCCCCTTCGACAACCAAGTTGACTTGTCAACTTTTTTGGCTTAAGAGCCGGTTGTTGGGGTTAGATAAGCTACACCCAGAGGGTGGGAAGCCCCCTTCGACAACCAAGTTGACGGAGTCAACTTTGTGCACCATCTTGTAAGTCACCATCTTGTAAACCGCCATCTTGTATGAAGAAATGGAAGAAGCTTCAAGTGACTTTATGATGATCCAATAAATCCGGGCACCCATGTTTGAATGATGCATCACGGCGGCTCGTCTTCTTGGGCAACTTTTAATCTTCCGCCCATAATGTAATAGCCCCCAGGACTGGGTTAACTTTGCCATGACCCGGGGTTCTCGTTGAAAACGACCAAATGTATCTTGCCATGTCTGTAGCCCCCGAGTCTTAAGTTGACTTGAAAAGGCGGCTTGAGAATCTCCATTGAAAGTTGAGGTTGGCCATGACGGGTTATAGATGATCCCGTATGGTTTGTTTCAACAATCTGATCGATGGCTCATCCTGGCTGGTTGTTCAAGTGAACCACACTGTAGTGGCGGCGACTTGTGTGCCTGTCCATTGGGCGGCTCGTACAGGTGAACACGACACTAATATGTTGATTTAAATCAGATTGTTGGCGGCGTCTTGCACTCATCTATTGGGCGGCTCATATATGCGAGCACAGCAGCGATATGTTGATGTAGATCAAACTGTGGGCGACGTCTTGCGTGCGTCCGTTGGGCGGCTCATATAGGCGAGCACTGCACCGATATGTTGATTTAAGTCAAACTGTGGGCGGCGTCTTGCATGCATTCGTTGGGCAGCTCATACTGGTGTAGGCATCCCCTAGCATGTTGATGTAGACGTAGAAGTTAGCCGCGTCATTGTAGGCCGGTGCTGGTTGTGAGAGATGACCGCGATATTGTAAGCCGGTGCGGTTGTGAGAGACGATCGCGGTGTTGTAAGCCGGTGCGGATGGCGAAACACGGCCACGGCGTTGTAAGCCAGCGCTGTTGGAAGAGACGGCCGCGGCATTGTACACCGGCGTAGACGCTTGAGGTGGCCACGACATTGCGAGCCGGTGCGCGAGTCCGTTGAATAACTTGACACGGACGACCACCTGTGCAAAAAATGATGTCGACAAGCCTCCATAACCGCGGTATAGTGCCACTTCAGCAATAATAATTGTCCTACGTAAAAAATATCGCTGACAGAGTAATTTGTCTAAGATAAATTAATACGTATTAATAAAATAGACTGGATGAATATCACCTGATTTATTCGGACGACGGATGATCCGTATGAATCAAGTTTGGCAAATAGCACTACTATTGTAGTGCTACTATTTTGGTCCCGCAAATTGGCTCTTCCGCTGTATTTTTATGTCAATGTGTGGAGCTCCCGACGAGCAGTGCAACGATAGCAACCTGTGAAAGCGGGGGCTGTGCGCGGGGGCGCGGACGCACATGAGGCCATGGTAGAGGCGAGAAGTCGTGGACGGAGAGGCGTGGGCGCGCGAACACAGACGAGGCCACGGTTGAGGCAAGCAAGCGCAGACAGAGCGGCACGGGTACGCGGACGCAGACGAGGCCACGCTTGAGGAGAGCAGGTGCAGACGGAGCGGTGCAGACGCGCAAACCCAGACGAGGCCACGATTGAGGCGAGCAGGCGCAGACGGAAGGACGGCTCGGACGCAACCGTGGAGTCATGCGAAATGGGAGGCACGTTGGTTCGAGCACGCCCGTCGAATCATCTGACGTTGCTCATACGCTCGCCAGGATCCGTCTTAAAATTGTCCGATCTTGTGACGGAGCATAGAACTTATAGCACCGGACCGACTGCTTCTCCTTCTGTGCTTTCCTTTTTATTCTGCCGTCAACCTGATTCTCGAAGCTATAGCTAATCCTTAGTGTGTGGCTAATGATGACTGATTCATGATGACTTGGGATGTTTTGTTTGACTACGCATACAAGGAGATGATCCCCTTGTTACTAGGAGCCGACAGGCCTCTGCACTATTCCCTTTTTCTTTTAAACTCTGGATGGAGGATGATCCGAGCAACTTCAACAGGACACATTGGAGTTGATGGAAAAAATCCCAATCTATCTGACCTTTTATCTTCATGCATAATACCATCATCTAGCACTCTGGGAATCACAAAGTGATGGCCGGTAGTATCGGTAGTAGCCTAGGACTGAAAACGGGCTGTAGTAATAATTTTGCAGTATGACTGTTGTGGATGGGAAAACATGGTGGCACGCGATGGAAATTCTGGCAGACTTGGCGTCACACTCCTCCGTGACTCAGCTCTTCGCAGGACACCATAATAAAAATTGTTCCGGACGGATCGCTTAATCGCGTGCAGTGGCACAACAACTAAAAATCGGATTCAACGGATGATTGTGTGACGCCAGCGGCGGCGCTCGCCACTCGGATCTACCCAAGGTTGTCCCATGATGGTTTATCCTGTATGATTACCTTGCGCCGGCTTATCTTCAGCTGGTTAATCACGAGCTTCTCGATCCCTGATGAGGTCCCTCCAAAAACACAATAGCACCATGCACGGCCCCACGATGGGCGCCAACTGTCATGGATTTGTCGCGGCAGATGTCTGGCTGAACGGACTTAGGTTCAGACAGAAGCACAACTATGTGGCGGCTTGAAGGGGTTGGTCGGAATCGAGAGATGTGGAGTTTACCCAGGTTCGGCCCCCCGATGGAGGTAAAATCCTACATCCTGCTTGTCTGGTATTGATGATGAAGGAGATATCTCGGTTACAAGGGTGTTGTTTGCTACCTCTAATCACGAGAGCCTCTAATCTATCTATCTCTAATCTCTTGTGTCTGTCTAAACTTGTGGACTTGTGAATCTTTTTTCCCTCTAGGGGTGCTCTACCCCTCCTTATATAAGTGGAGAGGGTAGGTTTACAAATAGAGTCCTACTAGGAGTAGGATTAGGACTAGTCTCTTTAGAATCCTATTCCGGGTCTTGTTTCTCTTGTAAGGAAATCCTTTCTCCTTTAGGCATTCTCCTATGAGCCGCCTGGCGCCGGCTCACACGCCGGGTCTTGGGCCTGGTCGTCCTGTGACCCGCTAGCCAGATCACCAATAAAACGTCATGTCTTTACCGGGTCTCTTGTGAGTCCCCAGGTTGGGTCATACCGCGGGGTATATCCCCGACATGTTCCAATCCGTGTCTTTGCTTGATTTCGGTAGCTCTTGGTGCTGTATTTTGTCTCTGGTCAATTTGACTTGTCTTTGTTTTGCTTGTGACATTGGTGTATGTACTGAACCAAATAATTGTGTTCGTTCCCCCATCACTGTTTCCAAGGCATAAGAGTTGGTAAATATTGGTAAATCAGTTCAAGCATAGTCAATCCTAGAATCCTAGGCATGAACTATTTAGGTTTTTACATCTGATTATGACATAGTCAATCCTAAAATCCTAGGCATGCCCTGTTCGATAATATATATCTTACCTTATGACAGAATGCGAAACAACTTTGCTAATGTGGTACAAGCTAGCCATCAACATGTATCTTCACGTTTATAGAGATTCGATTTGGGTGTAGCTGCAACTAGTGTATTTTGGGAGTGATTCGAATTGACCCTGCTATACTGCTAAGGAATTCTGCTGTCATTCTCTTGCACTCTTCTATGCAGCTCTTGTTTACCTTGAATGTAGCTCTTGTCATTCTCTTGCATTATGATATTTTTAGTTTTAGTAGCAGCAACATAAATTCGCTGCTGGTGTTGAAGTACTTGTTTGCTACTGCCTATTGATGCTATTGCTAGCTGATGCTGATGCTAACTACTGTGATGCTAGCGGCCACTTCTACTTGTTTGTTGCTAATGCTAGTCGCTGCTATGGCCTATTGGAGAGAGAACGGGGTTATAACTCTAGCCTACTGTATTGAAACTGATGCACTTGTGCATGCTTGATGATGCAGATTGTAGGCACATCGAGCATGCTAGTGGATGCTTTTTTAGGGGCAAAGAAGAACATCCTTATGAAGAAGGCGCTCGAAGCTGATGCCGTGGCAAGTGACTGATGTTAACATGTTGGGTCATGATGAAAATCATTTGTTGTTGCAGAAAGTGATATCTAAGTAGCAAGCTTGTTTGTGCCATCTACTTTATGGCTGGCCTTGCATGCTTAGTATAACCTTGTATGATAACTGGTCCGTTCAATTTATAAATGGTTATTTTTTGCTGTTGCACGAGCAACATTGTTGATGATGATGGGTACGCGATGTTGGATAGTGTGCTAGATGACCAGAATATGTGGCCTCGCAAGTGCACATGTATGTAGCTTTCCTCCTCAAATGCTTATGTTTCTACCTCAACTACTAAGCTAATGAACACCAAATCTGGAACGGGAAAGAGGATGAGGCCTACTTGATTGGTGTTTCAACCATTTTGTTCGTTCGTGTTGTGTGCATTGATTCCCATGAACTATAACCTGATTTGATGCTACCTTGTCTTTTTTTTCAAGTTGCAAGGATTAGGATGTAAAAACACTATTTTTGTTGCTTGTAGAGAATTGTATTTGTTGTTGATAATGATGCGTACATATAATACTGGATTGTCTTCTATAACTTAATTTCCTTGCATTTTCAACTCTTATTTCGAATGACTAAGATTACTCACACGAGCAATTTTGCTGAACATTTATCACATCTTATTAAGTGTACCATAATGCGTATTTTGTTTATCTTTTTAGATCTGCTCTACTACTTACATTTATTTTTGCCAATGAAGTCGTTTGGTTCTGGCCTCAGCAGCAGTACACTCTAATGTTGATAGCCTTTATTTTCCATCTTTTACAGGAGCTCCAGGCCTAATTTTTTTGAAGTGTGAAGTCATGAAGACAAGTGCAAAGCAATGAAGCCCTACTTAGTTAATTGTAATAATGTAACGCATTGTAAAAGACTAAGATAGTGTTATTTGATGAATTATATTTGTTCTGTCCTGTTTGAAATAGTGATTATGTATGTTGAAAAGATGTGAAATGGAAACTTGACGAGTGGTACCCACTTATATTGTCGGGACCCCGATCCTAAGTCATATAAATCTACACCATAACATATCACATCACTTTGTGGCCTCACGCACGGTAAGCTCCACGACTGCACTTACCTTAGCCAGGACCATTTGCGTCTTTTGGCTCGCGTATGTGAACATGTCACTGGCAATCAAACGACAGAGAACCCGGGCCGACATGACTAGTCATAGAACCCAAGTGGCACATCCGTACGGAAACAGGCATATGTAACCCAGCAATGCATGTGTCAGCCTCAAGCATGTGTAGACGAGTCATAGCAAGCTACAAGGACTCCATTACACCGTGGGACATAAATGACATCACTGCATGTAGACGAGTCATAGCTGGGTACAGGCACTCCATTACACTGCGAGAGATTTCCCCGAAGGGACAGACACAGAAGCAAAGAAGGATACATGTCGGTCAACCAATGTGTCCCGAGCAGTAGCAAGCTACCAGGGCTCGGTGGAAGCACAAAGAGGCAGTTTACTATAAAGAGTACTACTAAAGGCACACGACTAGGTGTCGGATCCCATACATACCGTTGCATGTCACACATACGCACGACATGTCCGATATGCATAGATACAACTATGGCATCACAACATAACCATACAACAACACAACTTTTATTTAAGAGGCTCAGACGAGCCTTGCATAATATGTTCTTACAGATAGGGGTCACATGACCCGACACTCAAGTCATACAAACAAGTTCATACAAACCAAGCGGAAGCATAAAGTTGTATGAGTACAGACAGACGAAAGGGGTAGAAAGGCACATGGCCTGACTATCTACAGCCCGCCACAGGGCATAAGGTTATAGCTGGGACACCAGCTATTCGGCATCGTCGACATCTAGATAGAACCCACCTGATGTGTCCTGGGTCTCATCTACAACATTTATTAAGCAAACGTGAGTACAAATGTACTCAGCAAGTCTTTAAAAACATACCTAGTCTATGCATGCTCATGTATCAACAAGGGGAGTGGTGGAGTTTATGCAACAATGCCAGCTTTGACTCATGGCTAACCTACGCTACACAATTTTAACTCTTTGTTTAAATTTTAGATATCGCACACGAGTCCACTAACTCCATGATAATACACCACCATGGATTCACTTCCCTCTCCTGGGAGAGTGCCATCCACGGGACTCACACTTGTCTTGATATTTTTATGAGTATCCATTTGATTATCTGTGAACAACATAAGTTTTCCAAGTAGTCCATATCCGAGGACACGGCTATTCGAATAGTTTCATACCCGTCTGGGTGTACTTCTTCACACACGCTCTCGCCACTTATCGTTTTGTGCTCATAAAACCATGCACCTCGGCAACCTTCAAGCGGAAGCCCAGAAAGGGAGTCGGCCACGACCGTCAATCACGTAAGACCTCTAGTCCAGGCTATCGCCTATTTGAGACTGAACCCGCACGTAAGTCCGGCCGAAGTTTCCGCTACGGCCCCAAACAATGTGCGCAGGGTTCCCAAGCCCATCATTCGGGTGACCCTTGGTACACCATTCCACTGCCTACCGCGTCGTAACCCACCCCTAGGGTCAGCGGTATGCACGGCCTCCAGCATGTTATAAACACCAGAAACTACTTGCAACTCCTGGACTATGGCCTAAGCGACTGATAAGTCGAGCGGGGTCATATTTCAGGGCCCAACATGTGGTATTATCTAGTCTTGGATCACAAACACGGAACTCAGTTCCTAAGAACGGTCCCAATGAGACAACACGCTATGTACTCCTACATAGCCTCTCATCGCTACCTTTACCAAATCGGGTTCATCATAAGCTTATCACATCAAAACAACATTGTTTCACTCCAGCTCATCACCCAGATGAATAAGACCTGACACAACTCTAAGCATAGCAAGCATAGCAGGCAAAGTAAGCTAAGCACATCATGGCACAAGCATCTACCAGGTATGCTAGGTTGCAAGGTTTAGCTATTTATGGTGACAATGACAGGTCATGCAAAAGAATAGGTTCATCTACCATGTATGAGAGACAAGTGAACGTTTGTCCTAATGCAATAAAAAAGAGCAGGAGCGAGAGAGTGGGATGTTATCGGAATTATCAAAGGGGTTGCTTGCCTTGCTGGGTAGTGGGAAGGTTCTCCTTCATTGGAATAGACGGGGATATCCTCAGAAGCAGGGCCTACCGCAATGTACATAAATAGCAATCAATACACGCAAGTGCAACAATATGATTAATGATCATGACATGGCAGCATGTATGGATGAGCTAATGCAACTATTGTCCAAGTTAATTTGAAGTGAGTTTGAATATAGGTTCAAAGTCGTTCTTCATTTCATATTTCGTATATTAGCCTATTAGTAAATGTCAATGTTCATTGACATAGCTTGATCTAACATGCATGATAATAGCACCACTGGATTCATTGGATTTTTCTGATAAATTTTCATATATAAATTGTTTTCATCTGATTTACAGATTAATTTATATGAATTTTTGAAGTTTTAAACATTTTCTGGAATTATTTTAAAACTAGAAAATGAATTAGGGCGTCAGCCTGACGTTAGTAGGTCGGCTGACCAGGCCAGGTCAAACCTAACATGCAGGGCCCACACGTTAGTGACACAGGCCTAATCCCCGCGCTGACCAGGGTTTGACCCGCAGCTGGGGCCCACTAGTTAGTGGCTGGGGAGCTGATTAGCAAGGGGTTAGCCCCGAATGACCCTACCACATCAGCACGCCAGAAGCCACCCGGCGGCGGTGGGCTCAGCCATGGCGAGCAGAGAAGGTAGAAGCGAGAGAGAGAGCGCGGCGAGGGAGAGAGGGAGAGAGGAAAGGGGCCATGGCGAGGGGGGCTCGCGCTGGCGCTCTCAGCAGCCTCCAGGCAAGCAACCAGGCAGGGAGGAGCTGGCCTGGCACGTGCCAGCGTGCGGCGAACGCGTGCCCCAGGGCCAGCTGGGCTGGCTTCTCCTAGGCCTTTTCCCTCTCTTTTTTTATTTTTCTCTCAGTTTTTTTCTAATTCTATCATTTGTTTTATTTCCTTTTTAGGAACAAATGCTTTTATAAAATATCCCAAAAGTTTTATATAATTAAGTTTGAATATTTCAAACTCCTATAAAAAGTTTCAAGATATTTTGAAATATAAAGAAATGATAATGCTTTATTTGGCATTTTCAGAGCCTTTATTATTTATTTCTAAATTGCTATAATAATTCAAATATTTAAAATGGTCCCTGATGTATTCATGTCCATATTTATCAAACATAGGGAACATTTTGTATGGGCATTTTGAGTTTGTTGAGTTTTCACAAACTTTTAATTAATTTAATTCCAATGTGAGCTTGGGGTTTCTTTTAATCCCCATTTCATGTTGATGCATAATTGAAATATAATGCACAGACATGTTGTCCTATGACATCTAGCTAGGGATGTGACATATATAAACATAATCTGAGAAATTTTGAAATTTCTAACTTGTGGGACCGATGTATGGCATTATGACTAGTGGGACCCATCTGACTAGTGAGACCATCTCCAACATATAATGAATGAAAATAGAAAATCAATTGATTGTAATAAGGCCAAGGCCCAAAAAATAAAGAAGCAAAAATATTGGGCTTGGCCCATGTAGCCCACAAGAATTGACTTGCAAAAAAGCTCAAATTGTTGGGCTTGCCCATGTAGAACACCGAATTGGACCGGGCTGATTTTTATCTACGAACAATTCATTTGGTAGCAATTTTTCCACATCAGCATGCCACGTTGGATCCAACGTGGTCTACGCAGACAAACAGTGACCAAAATAATTGGTCATGGAATCAACGACCTTTTCTTTTGGTCGTAACCTTCTATGACCATATCACATGAAAGGTCGTTATAGTTCATTAACGACGGCCAGCTTTTGACCAACTATTTTTGTCAAAAAAAGGTCAAAATGGAAAACAACCACCTTTCAGTGACCAATACGTACGGTCGCAAGTTGACATATTTCTTGTAGTGCCTACACATGCAAGTCGACAAGAGTGGCAGCGGAAAGTAAAGACATTGCGCATGGAAGTAAGGAGTTGAGATAGGGAGATCAAACGCATCAGGGAAACGAAGATTTTCCCGTGGTTCTGATAGGTGGTGCTATCGTACATCCATGTTCATGGAGACTTCAGCCCACAGTGAGTAACAATCTCGAGAGTCCATGGAGGGCTCTACCCACAGAGGGTTCTACGAAGAAGAAACCTTGTCTATACAATGACGGCCTACGTCCACGAAGGACTAGCCTTACCGGGGTAGATCTTCACGAAGTAGGTGATCTCCTTGCCTTTACAAACTTATTGGTTCAACTCCACAACACAAAGTAGGAGGCTCCCAAGCAACACCTAACCAATATAGGAGGCACCACCTTCCAAAAGGTAATAGGCTCGATAATGTCGATGAACTCCATGCTCTTGTGCTTAAAGATGATAGAATCCTCAACACCCCATCACTATCTCGCAGATTTGGCTTTGGTGGAAGATATTGATTGGGTGGAAAGCAACTTGGGGAGGCTAGAGATCAAGATTTATATGGATGGAGTGGAATGGCTTGATCTCAACTCATGAGTAGGTGGCTCTCTCTCAAAAAATTAGATGGGATAATTGGGGATCTCCTCTGAGTGCTTCTTTTGGGAGTGACTGGTGGTGGAGGGGTATATATAGGCATCTCCAAAAATCCAACCGTTGCACCTTAAGTGACCAACTCGGTGACACATAAGTATAAAAATCGGTGGTACCGAGTTGATCCAAAGTTAGCAACTTTTGAATCTTAGTGAGACCGATATAGAATTCTCGACAATACCAATAAGGTGACCAACGGTCAGATTCCACAACTCGGTGACACCAATCCAAAATCTCAGACTTTACGATTTTAAAAAATGAGGTAACATAATGTTGGCAACCTAAACTTGATGGCACCGATGCAAAATCGGTTGTACTGAAGACCTAGGGTTTGGCTAGGATCTGTCTGAGGTGGAAATCGGTAGGACCGAGTGGGAATAATTGGTGGCACCGATTTTCGATGATAGGATTAGACACACTTTTTGTGGAAGATCTTGTGGATGTTTTTGGTGACTATCACATGTGCACGTGGAGCATTTTGTGCCTTAATAGTATTGTCTTTCTTATAGACTCAAAGTGATTTCTCACAAACTAAAATGTAGAGTCTTCTTTCTTGAAGCTTTGCCAATGCTATTCCTTCTCCTTCTTCTTGGGAATGCTCCTCACAATCCTTAGCCAACACTATCTATCGACTTTATCTGAAATACACTAGATGCAAGTATTAGTCCAAGAGACAATGTATGTTGTAACGAATTATCAAAACCACCAAGGGAGCACATTGTGCTTTCACAGTACTTAAAGTAATAGTTTTCTTTATTATACTAATGGATCTTACCAGTCTTCTGTTAAGTTTTGTGTGGATGAAGTGTTCGAAGATCGAGGAGGTATCGATATGAGGAGAAGGAGGAGAGGCAAGAGTTCAAGCTTGAGTATGCCCAAGGCACCCCAAGTAAATATCCAAGTAGACTCAAGCATCTCATCTTGGGGACGCCCCGGAAGGCATACCATCTTTCTTCAACAAGTATCTGTATGTTTTTGAATTTGTTTCGTTCATGTGATATGTGTAAATCTTGGAACGTCTTTTGTTTTTGTTTTTCACTTTTCTTTTATGCACCATGCTGGTATGAGATAGTCCATGGTTGATTTATAGAATGCTCATTGCACTTCGCTCATATCTTTTGAGTATGGCTTTATAGAATGCTTCATGTGCTTCACTTATATCATTTGATGTTTGGATTGCCTTTTCTCTTCACACAGAAATCTGTTATTCATAGAATGCTCTTTTGCTTCACTTGCATTTATTAGAGCATGGTATTTTTAAGAAATAATTAAACTCTCTTGCTTCACTTATATCTATTTAGAGAGTGAACAGGAATTGGTCATTCACATGGTTAGTCATAAAATACTACGTAAAACTTAGGGATCACTGAATATGATATGTTTGATTCCTTACAATAGTTTTGCGATACAGAGACGATAATATGTGGGAGTGTCACAACCTGTGTTTGTATCACCTTGTTATACTTGGGTTTACAAAATTTGGAGCCAATTAAAACTTTTCAGTGCTTGTCCTTGTTTGACTTGGTGCTTGTTTGCTTGTTTGGTTGGTTGTGTATGACACTCTTAGATTCTATCCCTCTCCATATTCATCTTCCTTGACCCAAAATTCTTTCACAATGATCATGCCATGTGAATAGTGCCCAAACTATTTTTTATCAAATTGTATTTTGACCAAAAAGGATTTATCCAAATTAGGTTTTCAAAAACCCCTGAAATGAGGTTTGCACTGCAAGTCCTCAAACTGGGTGGACCCTTTCTCCCCAAAGGCTTTATTTGAAGCTTACTCTACTTATGACTTTCCAAAACCACCAAATACTGATTTTAAAGATTATTTTAATATTTTATTTAGAGGCTTTTTCTTAAGACCAGAAATGGTTTTTCATTGGGAAAAATTATTTAAGTTATTTCAAAATATTTGAGAAAATTTAGGGAAAATCACTGGACATATATTTTCCATATATATGAGTTTCAACACATGGTCATGTTCAAAATAATGGGCAAAACCCCTCAAAACCCTTTCTGTCCAAATCAAGCTTTTGGAATATTTCTATAAGAAATATTGTCAACAAATTCTAAGAAAATTCCAGCAAGTCAACAATGTCATGGGTGATGATCTTGCAAAGTTTTATCTCAATCCAAGTTGATTTGCTTCATCAAAGTATTCCAAAACCCTCCATTTCTAGATTAAAATTTGAGCAACCTTACATTGTGAAGTTTATCTCCTTGGCCCCCAAACTTTGTGGAGATGGTCCAATCACCAAAAATGGTGCTACACTAAGTGGTGCATCAAAGGAATTAGCTTAGCATGACTGGATCTACAGGAACCAGATTCTGTTGATTTCTAGGGTTTCACAAAGCTAAATTGTAAAGTTTCTTCAATCAAGCTCAAACTTGGTCATCATGCCTAATTCTAATCACCATTTGATCATGTAAATTCCTATGGCAAGCAAAGCCCATTTACTTGCCCTAATCTCCATCGAACACCTTGTGCCAGAATAGCAAGAACCTTGTTTGACCCCCTTCCTCTATTTCTCTTGATCCCAAATTTTTACCACATCATTTTGCAATGGTATTTTACCTCCAGTAAACAGTGCTTGTCCACAGCCCCATGATTGGGGGATTAAAACCCCATTTCTACCCCTTGGACATCAGCAAAACACCTCTCTCTTCCCCCCTCCTCTTATTCTAACTTCCTCCCAGGGCATCCAATGTGATTGGCCCCTAGCCTAGATGCCCCTAGACCCCTAGAAACATTTGGCCACGCACAAATCGTCGTTGGTATGCCGTGGACTGCCATACACATGCTCCAGAGCATACTACAGTGCCGACAGGCACTTTAGCCGTTGCCCACTGCATGGCTCCGGCGGCCTCAGACCTCCCCCTCTCGCCACTTGGCCCCCATGGCATCCGTGCCAAGCCACCGTGTCAGCGCCATGCTCTCTCCCCCTCCTTCTCCCTCCTCCCGCGCATGCCGAGCGCCGCCTGGCTCGGCCAACTCGCAACTTCACACACGTGCTCCCCTCCTCTCTTCTCTCTCTCCCCCTTGTCGTGGACAGGTCCCAAGAAGACCCCAGGCACACCAGCTCCTCCTCCCACGCCTTCTAGCCTCGGCCCCGAGCTTGCTGGCGCACCGGCGACTCGGTGGACCGCGACTCGCCTACAAAAGGGCCTCCCCGAGCCCTCTTCCCTCCTCTGGATCCCTTCCACCCCCTTTGGCACTCCCAAACCAACCGAGTGACTACCCGGAGCCCCAGTGCTCGGGATCGACCGAGGTGCCGCCGCGGCGAAGCTCCATCGATCTCGGGACACAGGCCCGCTCTGGCGCTCCTCTCCCTCCATCGAGCTCGTAGGGTCCCTCCAACCTCTTCCCCTTCCTCCCCGTCCATTTCCAATAGAGGAGCACCGCCTGCGATCCCCTCCCGAGTGTCCTCCCCCGCGGATCTCATTGCCGGCGAGCCAGACCACCTCCGGCCGCCCTTCCACCTCCAGGAGAGCGGCGGCTCGATGCTGGGTCCATCCCCGCCCTCTGTTTCCCTCGTCGTGCCCTCCTTCGCCACCGGTGAGCCTCGCCGCCCTCCTATCCAGAGGTGGGAGATGACAGGTGGGACCCCCCTGTCATCACCACACCTCACTCCCTCTCCCTCTCTCTCGCTGGCACTCGGGCCCACGCCTCAGGTTCAACCATGGCCGCACGGACGCCCGCAGCTCAACTGGGTCGGCCTGGCTAGTTGGCCCAGTGTGGCTGGGCAATTGGCCCAGGGCACAGTGCCCTTTTCCTTTTCCTTTTTCTATTTGTTTTCCAAAAATCCCATAGGGCTTAATATTATCCAGTGCCCAATATTTTTCCACCATAAGTCCTAGAATATTCCATAGAATTTAATAGTGGCATTTGTGAAAAATGTTGAAATCTTTTTATACATAGTTTTATTTTTAAACCTATTTTGGCAACCTTTTGCCTCTGTTTATTAGTTTTCAAAAATGTTTTCACAGCAAAACCTTAGACAAATATTTTTATTATAGTTTTTAGTATTTATTAGAATGGGGTAACATTTTAATAGTAGCTTTGTGTGCTCTGTTTTTGTGTGATGCTTATTATTATCACTATTTATCACGATGATAGATTGCGCTATTGACATGGGAGTTGGACCTGAAGACTTTGAAGGCCCCGAAGACTTTGTTGAGCCAGGCAAGCAGCCCTTTGACCGTATTAAGAAACCATTTTTATTGCATGTCATATAGCACTTTACTCTTGTTATATTTGATCATGTGGAGTAGTGACCACTTAGGTGGGTTTCTTCCGATACTTTTACCGCTGCCACTTGCATCGTGCATGACCCTATAACCTTATGAGGGTTGTGCGAGTGGGAGTTGATAGGATGCTAGAAGATGTTATGCAAGTGGGATCAGAATTATGCATGGTGACGAGTATAAAGAGGTGATTTCAAAGACTCTTCGAAAACCCCGTCGGGTGCCACTAATGCTCGAGGGAGATGATGATGAGTTGTTGGGTGACCACTTGAGAAAGAAGTGGTGTGCCGGGACAAGTTGAGGTTTTTTTTTCGAAAATGGATTAGATTTAAGGTCTGCTGACTGTCCCAACCTTCCATGTGCAACCAAGATACCCCTTATGGGACGGGGCCTTGTTGATTACTATGGTTGGTGCTAGCAGGGACCCTGCATTACCAGTGGCGAGAGTGAAGTGGTCACTCTCGAGACGGGGTCATCCCAGAAGTGGAAGGCCATGCGCTGTCTTTAAAGGCACCGGGCACACTGTTGTGTGCCCTCACGGATCATATGTGTGATGTATATCATGAGGGATGGCACCAACGAGTGGACTCTTTGTTTAGTATCACCATGGGAAAGGCATTGTTTGGGTGCTTACCTCGGGTATGAAATATACCACGAGTCGTGGATGACATAGAAGTTCCCCGAGTCTTGTGGGTAAAGTGTGCAACGTCTGCAGAGTGTAAAACTATTCGAATAGCCGTGTCCATGGTCATGGACAGTTGGAGGTCCTTCTTAAACTATGTCCAAATGTTTTCTTAAACTTGGTGTGTGTGTGGAAGAAAGAAGGATGATACTTGAGACAAGTCTAAAGACTTGATGTGATGAATGAACATGAGATGTTCAACCCCTTCTTATGATGATATATGTAACTTTTTCACATGGATATCTGCCAACTATTGATGCATGCTTATACATAGTTACTTGATCATGACATTGCATTCAGAAGTTAGCTTTCCACAAACTACCTATTAGTACTATATCATGCATAGGCATGCCTTGTTCCACAACATGGGTTGCTTGCGAGTACATTCAAAGTACTCATTGGCTTGCCACTGGTTATTTAATTGGCCAGGCATGGAAGAACAGGAGTATGGTGAAGAGTTCGTTGGTGATGAACATGCGAACTAGGACGCTTCCTAGTCAGAATGTTTGTAGGTTTAAGGCAGATGGCAATGGGTTCACACTTTCAATCAAGATTTATGCTACTTGTTAAGTCTAAGTAATTGGCCCTTGTGGCCCTATCTATGTAAGACTAGACCTCCATGGTCTTTATTTGTGTAAGACGCTAAATGTGGATGTAAGATTCTTGTTATTCAGCTTTTGTGTGTTCAGTGAGCATTGATCTCTGGGATCACTGTACACGTGCATTCGGTGATCACAACTTATGAGTCGGGGTCCCCACAGAGCTGGTATCAGAGCCATCCTGACTATAGGATGCCCTTAGTTAGCATGGACCTTAGTTAGGATAAAACCTCTTTCAAAAACAACACCTTGCACCTATACTTAGGAATTATGTACTATTTACCTCTTCTATTCTTCACACAACACTCTGCTGACTCTCCTCCCTTCAAACCTTTGTAGGTGGCCATCGTACCCGAAGCCTTCCAGACATCCGGCTTTCCCTTACACCTTGGAGATAGCCTGGAGAAGTGTTAGTTTCGTCAACCACCTGTTTTCCTCTACCACGAGCACTGGGTCAATGCCGTCACGAAGGAGTACCATGTGGATGTGGTCGTAAAGGCAAACGACTCCCCGACCAGTTGGTTCTCTGAAGGACCACTGATGGAGACCATAGTACTCGCAGTCGAGTCAGCTGCACGCAAGGCACTCCTACACCTCCGGGATACCATTTGAAAGATGGCCGATGAGCCGGCTACTCGCTACCTTCCCATCAGAAAGGATGACCTTGGCGAGAGTTGGACACCGGTTCCGACCCAGGAGGATGGCACACCACTCAGGTTCCAGACCTACTTCAGCATCTCCGCCGATAGTCTGGTTCATCACTTGATTAAGGAGTCTGTGAAGCTCTGTGAGGAACTTTACCACAATCGAGAGCTACTTCGGCAAGCCAAGGCAAAGCCAGAAAAGATCAAGAACGATGGAGCCCCCGAGGGATGACCAGCTGTCGCTTACAAAGGAGGAGTACCCCAGCTAGAGATACACCCACATGTCGTCATCTCATGAGAGCGAAGGAGTACCTTGAGATCTTCACCGACCCGCCGATGAAGCGTCGTCGGGATGGACCTCCTCGTTCCCCGACCCCTTCGATCGGGAATGATGCCCATTCGGATGATGAACAGTAGGAAGACCCAGAGGAGCGTAAATACTAGATCGAGCACTCCACCACCTGAATCCGAGAACCCCTAGGGTAGGATCAATGATGTACCCCTCATGCAAAGTCGAGTCCATGTAATGGTTCATATGAAACCATGTGTGCTTGTTGATTGTTTGTTGTTTGTGTTCCGATGCAAGTCGTGCTTTTGCCTTAGGCAACATGTAAGAAACTACATCGTCTATCTTACCTTAATATATGTGTTGGTATTTTGACCTTTTGTTTTACCACACTTGCACTCGACCAACCCCCTTAGGCGCGCTTTTCCATTGTTGCTTTTCCTCTCGTCTATCCCAGTTGTTTGACTCAGCTGCTCCAAACAGAATGGTGACTGCTACCCGCAATAGCTCCTTCGCCAACCCTGAAGCCGGCAATTGAAGCCAGCAACAGGGAGGTGGTGGGACTACTCATGCTGGAGGACACTAGGAGCAGCCACAGGGCGACATTCCCCCGGCCACCTCCACCGAAGAACATGACCATAGCTCAGTTTCTCTATGTTCTCCGGGAGGAACACCAAGCCAATAATGCTGCTATTCAGTAGATGGCTCAGGCCCTTGTGAACAACCAGCAGCAAGGTAGGAATGGCAATGGCCGCTCCAGTCTGTCTGAGTTCATGAGGAATTCACCACCAACCTTCACTGAGACTGCTGAACCCTTGGATGCTGACAACTAGATCCGCACCATCGAGGACCTCCTTTCATTGTTCAATTGTAATGAGGACCCTGAGAAGGTGCTTTATGACTCTCACTGCCTCGGAGGTACCGCCTGAGCATGATGGGATGGATCCAAGGGCATGCAAGGTGAGCGTGTGATCACTTGCAATGACTTCAAGGAAGGATTCCGCACCACCCACATTCCTTTTGGGATTATGGCTATCAAGAAGAGAGAATTTCGAACGCTGAAGCAAGGAAGTGGCTCTGTCGTGGAGTACTTGCAAAAGTTCAACCTGCTGTCAAGGTATGCACCTGAAGATGTCAACACGGAGGCTGCCAAGTAGGAATGCTTCATGGAAGGACTTCAACAGATCCTGAAGTATTAGCTCATCATTTGCGACTGTCGTACCTTCTTCGACCTGGTGAACAAGTCCCTCATGCTAGAAGACAAGCGTCGTGCCATAGACGACACTCGCAAGCACAAGATGATCAGCAAGGGTAGCTCCAGCAACCAGAAGCCTCGCCCCTAGCAGCCAGCCCCAGCCAAGCTAGCCTATCAGCCACAGTAGGCTAGACCTCCTGCGCCTCGTCCGAGCTACCAGCCTCAGCAATATGTCAATCCCAAGCCAGCTTACAACAACCCCATTAACAACAATGGAGGTAGAAACTACAACAACAACCCTGGGCAAGTCACTTGTTTTGGATGTGGTCAGTCTGGACACATACCTAAGCTATGCCCCAACAAGAAGCCAGATGCACCATGCCCCAATGGGCCAAACCAAGGTCAAGGTCATGGGGTACCACCAAGGAACCCAGCTCCCCACAACCAGACCAACAATGGCAAGGGTCATGTGAATCATGTCACCGCGGAGGAAGCCCAGGAAGACCCGGATGTCATACTGGGTACATTCCTCATCAACTCAACCCCAGCAACAATATCGTTTGATTGTGGAGATTCTCATTCTTTTGCACCCAAAGGTTTGGATTAGAGAGCGGCATGAAACCTACACCACTGGGTAGTCGTATGTTGATACAAACCCCAGGATCGGTTATGAAGTCTGGGATAAGTTGTAAAGGAGTGGAGATTAACATCAACAGGGTAGATTTCCTAGTAGACCTTATAGTTTTGGATTCACCAGGCTTGGACGTCATCCTTGGGATGAATTGGTTGACCAAACATCAAGGCATGTTAGACTGTGCCAAGAGGATTTTTACCATGACCAACAACCAAGGAGTGGAAGTCAAGTATGTTCCCAAGTCCCAACCCTACCTCCACTAAAGCCCCTCAGGCTAACTGTCTATCGGGAGTTGAGTTGGAGCAAGTGCCAGTGGTATGTGAATACCGGGACGTATTTGCTGATGAGCTGCCCGGAATGCCACCTCATCGCGACATTGAGTTCATCATTGAGCTAATGCCCGAATCTAGGCCCATCTATAAGAAGCCCTATAGCATGGGATCCGAAGAGTTGGCTGAATTGAAGAAGCAACTAGCAGATCAGCTCAGAAAAGGATTCATTCGCCCGACTGCCTCTCCTTGGGGATCGCCTATTCTATTTGTGTCAAAGAGGGACGGGACTATCGAACTTTGTGTCAATTACCGTTCTCTCAATGAAGTCACAATAAAGAACAAGTGCCCACTCCCCAAGATTGAAGACTTGTTCGATCAGTTGAACGGAGCCAAGGTGTTCTCCAAGATCAACCTCAGGTCTGGGTACTATCAGCTGAAGATCAGACCCCAAGAAATTCCGAAGACGGCATTTGCAACCCGGTAAGGCCTGTATGAATACACGGTCATGTCATTTGGGTTAACCAATGCCCTTGCCTACTTCATGTACCTCATGAATAAAGTCTTCATGGAGTACTTGGACAAGTTTGTTGTCGTCTTCATTGATGACATACTCGTCTTCTCCAAGTCTGAAGAAGAACATGAGCAACACTTGAGATTGGTCCTAGATAAACTTTGAGTACACCAGCTTTATGCCAAGTTCAGCAAGTGTGAATTCTGGCTGCATGAAGTTGGATTCTTGGGTCATGTGCTGACTGTACAAGGATTACCAGTGGATCCTGCCAAGATTGAAGCCGTGACTGAATGGCCATCCCCAACCACCATGAAGGAAATCAGGAGATTCCTCGAACTCGCGGGGTATTACCACAAGTTCGTGGAAGGGTTCTCGAGCATTGCCCGACCCATGACCCAGCTTTTGAAGAAGGACAAAATGTTCGAATGGATAGCTAAGTGCGAGGAAAGCTTCTAGGAGCTCAAGAAGAGATTGACCACAGCCCCGTTTTGGCCACCCTCGATATTCACAAGGACTTTGTGATATATTATGATGCATCGAGAACTGGGCTTGGAGGTGTTCTGATGCAAGAAGGCAGAGTTGTAGCATATCTATCCAGATAGCTACGTCCTTATGAAGAGAACTACGCTACTCATGATCTTGAGTTGGCAACCGTGGTTCATGCCTTAAAAACATGGCGACATTACCTTCTGGGGAAGCAATGTGAGATATACACAGACCACAAGAGTTTGAAGTATATTTTCACCCAAAGGGAATTGAACATGAGGCAGCTAAGATGGTTGGAGTTGATCAAGGATTACAACCTCAGAGTTCAATACCACCCTGGAAAGGCCAACGTGGTAGCAGACGCCTTAAGCGGAAAGGCTTGTTCCTTGAATGCCATGATTAAGGAAAGGCTACCCGCCCTATATGAAGAGCTTGAAAGCTTCGGCTTGGAACTAGTTGCACCAGGATTCCTCGCCAACCTCGAAGCAAACCTACCTTGATGGATGATATCAAAGAAGCTCAGAAGGGACACGAGAGCATTGAAGGCATCAAGAGGAATATCAAGGCAGGCAAGGCCCCAGGATTCTCAGTGGATGAACAGGGAGTTGTATGGTTCAGGATTCGCATCTACGTACCCAACAAAGAGGAGCTCAAGAACTTGATCTTGCAAATATCTCATGACACACCATACTCCATCCATCCTGGAGGAACCAAAATGTATCAAGACCTCAAGGCAAGGTTCTGGTGGCATGGCATGAAACGGGACATAGGCACCTTTGTCGCCAAGTGTGATATATGCCAGAGAGTCAAAGCTGAGCACCAGCGACCCGTTGAGCTGTTGCAACCTCTCAAAGTGCCTGAATGGAAGTGGGACAAAGTCAGTATGGATTTCATCACCGGATTACCAAGGTCAAGCAAAGGACATGATTCTATTTGGGTCATTCTCGACCACCTGACTAACGTAGCCCATTTCATTCCTATCAAGACCACCTATGACGGTAACAAGCTAGCCAGCCTCTACATCGAGCATATCGTGAGCCTTCATGGAATTCCTAAGGAAATTGTGTCGGACCGAGGCACCCAGTTCACCTCGAGGTTCTGGAGATGTTTCAAGGAGCCATGGGCACCAAGCTTTCCTTCAACACTACTTTTCACCCCTAGACCAGTGGATAGACAAAACGAGTAAATCGGATACTAGAAGATATGCTCCGCGCTTGTGTTTTGGCGTATGGAGCCAAGTGGGAAGATTGCCTACCGTTCGCCGAGTTCTCCTACAATAATAGCTACCAGTCGAGTCTTGAGATGGCACCATTTGAGGTGTTGTATGGGCCCAAGTGCCATACTCCCCTCAACTGGTTGGAAACCGAATAAGGGTTGGTCTTTGGACCAGATATCCTCCACGAGGCAGAAGAGCAAGTTCAACTCGTCTGAGAGCGCCTTGAGACTGCCAAGACAAGACAGAAGAGCTACGCCGACTCTCACCGTCGAGAACTAAACCTCAACATTGGAGATCATGTTTACCTTCGAGTCACACCTCTCAAAGGGACCAAGCGTTTCCATGTCAAGGGGAAGCTTGCACCAAGATACATCGGCCCCTTCAAGGTCGCCGCAAGACGAGGATAAGTTGCCTACCAGCTAGAGCTAACTTTCGAACTATCGGATGTGCAAAACGTCTTTCACATGTCACAACTCCGGAAGTGTCTCCAAATTCCCAACCGCCTCGACCTCTACAAGGACATCGACCATCAAGCCATCGATCTTTAACCAGACCTCACTTATTGTGAGAGGCTAGTTCGCATTCCGTATGAGGAAGAACGTTGCACTCGAAGCCGCACCATCAAGTACTTCAAGGTCCAATGGAGAAACCACTCTGAAGCCGAAACAACCTGGGAGCATGAAGACTATCTTACAACTGAGTTCCCCTATCTTTTTAGTGCTTAGCGTAAGGGGGGTTGGTCTGTCACACCCTGTGTTTGTATCACCTTGTTATGCTTGGGTTTACAAAGTTTGGAGCCAATTAAAACTTTTTCAGTGCTTGTGCTTGTTTGACTTGGTGCTTGTTTCCTTGTTTGGTTGGTTGTGTATGGCATTCTTAGATTCTATCCCGCTCCATATTCATCTTCCATGACCCAATGATCATGCCATGTGAATAGTGCCCAAAACTATTTTTATCAAATTGTATTTTGACCAAAAAGGATTTATCCAAATTAGGTTGTCAAAACCCCCTGAAATGAGGTTTGCACTGCAAGTCCTCAAATTGGGTGGACCCTTTCTCCCCAAAGGCTTTATTTGAAGCCTACTATACTTATGAATTTCCAAAACCACCAAATATTGATGTTGAAGATTATTTTAAAATTTTATTTAGCGGCTTTTTGTTAAGACCAGAAATGGTTTTTCATAGGAAAAAATTATTTAAATGCTTTCAATATATTTCAGAAAATTTAGGGAAACTAAGTGGACATATATTTTCCATATATATGAGTTTCAACACATGGTCATGTTCAAAATAATGGGCAAAACCCCTGAAAACCCTTTTTGTCCAAATCAACCTTTTGGAATATTTCTATAAGAAATATTTTCAATAAATTCCAAGAAAATTCCAGCAAGTCAACACTATCATGGGTGATCATCTTGAAAAGTTTCATCTCAATCCAAGTTGATTTGCTTCATCAAAGTATTCCAAAACCCTCCTTGTCTAGATTCAAATTTGAGCAACCTTACATTGTCAAGTTTCTCCCCTTGACCTCCAAACTTTGTGGACATGTTCTAATCAAGAAATAATGTTGCTACACTAAGTGGTGCATCAAGGGGATTAGCTTAGCATGACTGGATCTACAGGAACCATATTCTGTTGATTTCTAGGGTTTCACAAAGCTACATTGTAAACTTTTTCAATCAAGCTCAAACTTGGTTCTCAGGCCTAATTCTAATCACCATTTGATCCTGCCAATTTCCATGGCAAGCAAAGCCCATTTGCTTGCCCTAATCTCCATCAAACACCTTCTGCCAGAATAGCAAAAACCTATTTTGACACCATTCCTCTATTTTTCTTGATCCCAAATTTTTACCACATCATATTGCAATGGTATTTTACCTCCAGTAAACATTGCTTGGCCACAGACCCATGATTGGGGGTGAAAACCCCATTTCTACCCCCATGGACATTCGTAAAACACCTCTCTCTTCCCCCTCCTCTTATTCTATCTTCCTCCCAGGGCATCCAATGCCATTGCCCCCTAGCCTAGATGCCCCTAGACACCTTAGACACATTTGGCTGCACACAAAACGCCGTTGGCATGACGTGGCTTGCCATACGCGTGCTCTGGAGCACGCTACAGTGCCGACATGCACTGTAGCCATTGCCCACTGAATGGCTACGGTGGCCTAGGGCCTCCCCCTCTCTCCACTTGGCCCCCCTCGGCGTCCGCACCATGCCACCATGTCGGCCCTCTCCTCTCTCCCCCTCCTTCTCCCTCCTCCTGTGCATGTCGAGGGCCGCCCGGCTCGGCCAACCCGCAGCTTCACATGCACGCACTCCCTCCTCTCTTCTCTCTCTCTCTCTCTCTCTCTCTCTCCCTGGTCGCGGACAGGTCCCAGGAAGACCCCAGGCACACTAGCTCCCCCTCCCGCGCCTCTAGCCTCGGCCCCGAGCTTGCCAGCGCACCAGCGACTCGGTGGACCTCCCCCCTAGGGGCATGTGTAGTAATAATTTGCTTCGAGGGCTAATAAACTTTTGCAATAATGTGAATTATTTATGACTAATGTGAATCCATGGATTATACGCACTCTTACCTTTCTGCAATTTGCTAGCCTCTATGGTACCATGCACTGCCCTTTCTCACCTCGAGAGTCAGTGCAAACTTCGCCGGTGCATCCAAATCCTGTGATATGATACGCTCTATCACACATAAGCTTTACTATATCTTCCTCAAAAAGCTGCCATACCTACCTATTATGGCATTTCCATAGCCATTCCGAGATATATTGCCATGCAACTTCCACCGCCTCAGTTTTGATGACTTGAGCATTCATTGTCATATTGCTTTACATGATCGTAAGATAGCTAGCATGATGTTTCCATGCCTTGTTAGTTTTTTGATATCCTTGCTATGCTAGATCATTGCATTCATATAGAGTCATACTTTGTTCTCCTATCAAGTTGTAATATCGAGTTGTAAGTAAAAAAGAAGTGTGGTGATCATGGTTATTCATTATTATAGCATGTCCCGGTGAGGAAAGGATGATGGAAACTATGATTCCCCCACAAGTTGGGATGAGGCTCCGGACAAAGAAAAAAAGAAAAAGGGAAAATGGAAAAAGAAAGAAAAAGAAAAAAGGAAAAAAGGAAGAAAGGAAGAAAGACAAAAAAACGAGAGACGGGGAGAGAAAGGCCATGCTAATTCCACACTTGTGCTTTAAAGTAGCACCATGTTTTTCATATAGAGAGTCTCTTATGTTTTCACTTTCATATACTAGTGGGAATTTTTCATTATAGAGTTAGATGCACACCCACTTAGTTTTCATATTGAGCTCTCATACACTTATAGCTGTTAGTGCATCCGTTGCATGGCAATCCCTACTCTTCGCATTGATATCTATTGATTCGCATCTCCATAGGCCCTTAATACGCTGAGTTCATGCGAGAATTTCTTCTCCACTTTTACCCTTCGAAACCTACCACCGCATTCTATTCCACCCATAGTGCTATATCCATGGTTGCGCTCATGTATTGCGTGAGAGTTGAAAATGCTGAAGCGCGTTAAAAAGTATGAACCAATTGCTTGGCTGACACCGGGGTAGTACATGATTTATACTTTGTGTTAAGAAGACCGAGCATTACAACTCTATATGATTTTATAGGGATAGCATTCTTTAGCCTGGATATTTTGAAACACATGATTGTTTGTTGGGATGCCTGATTATTGATGTCTTTATGTCAAAACTAGACTATTGCTTTGAATCACTCATGTCATAATATTCATGCCATGATTAGATATATGATCAAGATTATTCTAGGTAGCATTCCAGATCAAAAATTATCTTTTTTATCATTTACCTACTCGAGGACGAGCAGGAATTAAGCTTGGGGATGTTGATACGTCTCCGTCGTATCTATCATTTTGATAGTTTCCTGCCAATATTATACAAATTTCACATACTTTTCACAAAAATATATATGATTTATTGGAATAACCTATTGATTCAGTGACCAGTGACCAGTTCCAATTATGAATCTCTGGGAATAAGAAATGGTTTTTGGCCAGAAAATAGGAACGTGAAAGAGTAGAGAACAGAGAGGGTTATCCAATCTCGAAGGGGCTCCTGCCCCTCCGCCGCCATGGAGGCCATGGACCAGAGGTGGAACTCTCCTCCCATCTAGGGGGAGTTCAAGGAAGAAGAAAAAGAAGGAGGGGGATCTCTCCCCCTTTCTCCCGGTGGTGCAGGAACACTGTCGGGGCAATCATCATGACGGCAATCTACATCAACAATCTTGCTACCGTCAACACCAACTCTCTTCCCCTGTATGCAGCTGTGAACACCTCTCTTTCCTGCTGTAATCTCTACTTAAACATGGTGCTCAACTCCATATATTATTTCCCAATGATATTTGGCTATCTTGTGATGTTTGAGTAGATCTCTTTTTTCCTATTGGTTAATTATGGTATGATGTTATGGATGTGAGTTGTATGTTGATATGGTGTTGTCCTATGCTGCCCTCTGTGTCGCACAAGCGTGAGAGATCCTCATTTTAGGGTGTTGCAATAGGTTCATGATTTGCCTATGGTGGGTCACCTGAGTGACAAAAGCATAAACCCGAGTAGGTGGGCTGTTGCGTATGGGAGTAAAGAGGACTTGATACTTAATGCTATGGTTGGTTTTTACCTTAATGATCTTTAGTAGGTGGGGATGCTTGCTAGAGTTCCAATCATAAGGGCATATAGTCCAAGTCGAGAAAGTAAGTTAGCTCATACCTCTCCCTCGTTGCATATAACAAGTATCTATCGTATTATATTCAACTACCTATTGTCGGCGTTCTAGGAACAGGGGTACCGATATCTGTCTGCCTGCGGCCCATGACACGGCTTGGAGCGGCTTAACTCAAGACAAGGCCATCGCGAGGAACCTAGGCTCGCGAGGAAGAACGACACCAAGACCAGCAAGGATGGGCCTCATCAGGCCCCCTCCGGAGAAGCGGAGATCTGTCTACAGAACCCGGCCTCAGGAGTCAAAGATGATGCAAGGAAGGACAGGCAGACGCTAGCACGCCAGGTGGTGCAGTTTCCCCTTTCGTGCAAAGGAAGCAAGGACGTACGCGGTTTCCCGAAGTGCCACCCAAAGGTTTACATTCTAGTGCAACAAGACCACGACCACGAGCCCCGCGGGGTGGATGTCATCGCCGAGCCCACCTCTGCATCATCAACAGCTACTTTGCAGGCAAACACCACCTTTGGACAAGGCGCGGATGTACTCCTGTCCCCCTTCAAATTTGGCTATTGTGGGATGCCTTCCCGCCATTGTGACAAGGGAAGACGACTCAGACCACTTCTACATATAGAGGCTAGGTCGCACCGTAGAGGGGGATCCCGACATAACCACTGGAGGAACCACAAGACAAGGTAGAGAGCCAAGAACACCACCAGAGCTCCCTCGCGAGGCTCAAAACCACTATACTAGTTCATCCAACTTACCTCCCCGAGAGGCAATCAACCAAAGCAGGAATAGGGTATTAAGCTTCCCAGCGGCCCGAACCTGGGTAAACCACTGTGTTCATCTTCTTCCTCGTCATCGAGCGAGTTCCCCGTAGTACCCATCGAGTCACGAGCTAGGTAGGACAAAGCTGCAGGGGATCTTCACACAAGCCCTTGTGTTTGAACCTCAAGGGTTTTGTGGAGCCCAAAATCCGACATTTTGCGTGCTAGGTAGGGGGCGTGTCGATGCCTTCATCGAGCCAAGCTCTTCTCCCACGTCGCCGCTCCGATGGCTGATGCTCGCCAAGCTCGCGTCGAGCACCGAGCTGCCCGCGTTGTCCAGACGGCACCTATGGGCCACGCCAGCGCGTGTCGGTCCCTCTCGCTGCGGACAACACCTCCACGGGCCTGGATGCACACGAACAACAAGACTCCTCCCAGCCGGTCACTGCTCAGTGCGATGACCACACATCCACTCTGTGGATCGTCCTAGCTACCGGGTCGTCCTCCCACATCCGGGCCGGGTAGGCGCGCGGTTCGGGTGCACTCGTCATGGCGAGAGAGCTGCTCTGCTACCGCCCTGCCCCCGACCGCTATGATGACTGGCTTCGGCGCATCGTGGAGCTCGTTAGTGCTGCTGGCAGGGCCTCAATGCTCTCCTGCTCGTTTTGACCCCGACCTTCCCTAGCAAACGACGTGGCCCTCAGTGCGCCGCCACATCCTCTACAATGCGACGTCGACCCCGAGCGCAGGCGCGAAGCACGCCAGCATGACTAGCCTCAAGGGCCACGAGCAAGGGCAAGAGATGAAGTAAAGTACAAGGTGGTGCCCGGCCACATGTCGACGGGTGCGCTCCCCTTGTTGCCGAACCAGCATCGCGACTGGGCACCACTAGAGGCGGCCCCTCATGAGCTTCAAGACCAGGCCCTGCCCACACGTGTAGCAACACCCGTCGATCCAGCGGGCTGCCTTGCCATCTCGCCGGAGCTCCATCCAACCACATGGCCCTACAAGTTCAAACCCGACCTACCCCCTCGATATGACGGCACCCCGGATCCCAGCGAGTTCCTACAGCTCTACTTGCTGAGCTTCCGGGCGGTCGGTGGAGTCAACAAGGTCATGGTGTGATGGTTCCCCATGGTACTAAAGGGCAGCACGCTCTCCTAGCTCCTTAACCTCCTAGAGGAGTCCATCACCTCTTGGGACGACCTGCGCAAGTGCTTCGCCACCAACTTCCAAGGTACCCGTGACCGCGCGCTCACCATTAATGACCTGTGGCGTGTGAAGCAACAGGATGGAGAGACCATGCACAAGTTCATATAGTGCTTCATGACTACATGCCTCAAGGTCCCGAAGGCGTTGCGTGAGGCTATCATCTCCGCTTTCACTGAAGGTTTCACGGATCTCAAGATGAAGGAAGAGCTCGCCATGAACGACGAACTGCGCTCCGGCCTGGAGATGTTCAACCTGGCGAATAGGTGCGCCAAGGCCGAAGAGGGCTGCCTGTCACTCCATGAGCCTCTAGCGGCAGAGCCAGAGGAAAAGAAGACCCAGGATAAGGAGGCAAAGCACAAGGCCCCAATGGTACTCGTGGCCGAGCCTGAGGTGAAACGCGGCTAGGGCGACGAACATCCCACAGGGGGGAGACCGACATGTGCTACCTCTTGAGCTTGCGTTGGTTTTCCCTTGAAGAGGAAAGTGTGATGCAACGAAGTAGATAAGTATTTCCCTTAGTTGTTGAGAACCATGGTATCAATCTAGTAGGAGGAACAAGCAAGTCACCAATGGATGCACCTACACAAATAATCAAACTCTTGCACCCAACGCTATAAAGGGGTTGTCAATCCCTTCACGGTTATTTGCAAGGATTAGATCCGATAGAGATAGATGTAAAGGAGAACAGAAAGTAAAAGGTATATAAATTGCAGCAAAGTATTTTGGATATTTTTGGTTTATAGATCTGAAAGTATATTATGAAAAGTAGACCCGGGGGACATAGGTTTCACTAGAGGCTTCTCTCTCGAAGGAAAATATCATGGTCGGTAAACAAATTACTATCAAGCAATTGATAGAGAAGTGAATAATCATGTAGTTATCAAAGGCAATGATCATTTATATAGGCATCAAGTCCTTATCAAGTAGAGCGAAACGATTCTGCATCTACTACTATTACTCCACACATCGACCGACTCCTACCTGCATCTAGAGTATTAAGTTCATGAAGAACAGAGTAACGCATTAAGAAAGATGACATGATGTAGCGGGATAAACTCAAGCAATATGATGAAAACCCCATCTTGTTACCCTTGATGACAACAATACAATACATGCCTCGCTACCCCTACTATGTCACTGGATGAGGACACCGCAAGATTGAACCCAAAACCAAGAACTTCTCCATTGCAAGAATTACCAATCTAGTTGGCCAAACCAAACCAATAACTCGAAGAGACTTACAAGGATATGAAATCATGAAATAAGAATTTAGAGGAGATTCAAATAAGATTCATGGATAATCTGAACATAAACTCACAATTCATCGGACACCGGATAGATCTCCATGAAGATTATGAAGAACATGATATTGAAGATCAAAGAGAGAGAGAGAGAACAAGCCATCTAGATACTAGATATGGACATGTAGGTCTATGATGGACTACTCACGCATCATTGGAGGGGCAATGGAGTTGATTTAGATGCCCTCCATGATCGAAACCCCTCCGACAGATTACCGAAAAAGGCTCCAAGATTGGATCTCTCGGGAATGGAGGCTTCTGATGGCGGAAAAGTATTTGCGTGGCTCGTTCTGATGTTGGGGGAATATTTGGGAATTTATAGGCCAAAGATTAGGGTTAGGGGACCTCCCAAGAGACGACAAGCCTGCTAGGCGCGACCAGGGGGCCCGCGCCTAGCAGGCTTGTGGCCCCTGGCAGGCTCCCTGTCGTGCACTCCAAGCCTGGTTGATTTTTTCCATCACATGGGACATGCTCTAGTAATTATAATCATCACACTTTTATTTACTTACAACTCAAAACAAGATTACAACTCGATACCTATGACAAAATATGACTCTATATGCAATATGGAAATAATGGTGCATGTCATAAAAGGGAATGGTGGAAGTTGCATGGCAATATATCTCGGAATGGCTATGGAAATGCCATAATAGGTAGGTATGGTGGCTGTTTTCAGGAAAGATATATGGTGTCTGTTTTGAGGAAGGCATATGGTGGCTGTTTTGAGGAAGGTGTTTGTTGTACGGGCGAAAGTTGCACGGTACTAGGGAGGCTAGCAAAGGTGGAAGGGTGAGAGTGCATATAATCCATGGAGTCAACATTAGTCAAAAAGAACTCACATACTTATTGAAAAAGTCTATTAGTCATTGAAGCAAAGTATTAAACTCCTGCTCCTAGGGGAGAGGTTGGTAGGAGTTAACCATCGCGTGCTCCCGACCCTCACACAAAGGTCGACAATCTATAAACAAGTCATGCTCCGACTTTCTTACATAACGGTTCACTATACGTGCATGCTACGGGAATAAGAAACCTTTAAATAAGTATTTTTACCAAATTACAATTACTTCCTAACATGACTCTTAACATTGCCATATTTATATCTCAAAACTTTATGCTAGGAATCAAAATTCTCATAAATAGTCAATGCACTTAATATGGAAGTTTTTATTATATCCCGCTTGGATGCCTATCATATTAGGACTAAATTCATAACCAAGACCAATTACCATGCTGTTTAGAGACTCTCAAAATAATATAAGTTAGGTACAAGAGTATAAGTATTTCTATAAAACACAAACACCACCGTGCTCTAAAATATATAAGTGAAGCACATAGAGTAAAATTGCCTAACTCAAAAGATATAATTGAAGCACATAGAGCAATCTAACAAATTCACGATTCAGCATGTCCTTCTCAAAAAATGTGTGCAACAAGGATGATTGTGGCAAACTAACAAGAAAAGACTCATATCATACAAGATGCTCCAAGCAAAACACATATCATGTGGTGAATAAAAATATAGCTTCAAGAAAAGTAAACGATGGATTGAGGACGAAAGACAACACAAAGCAAAACACATATCATGTGGTAAATAAAAATATAGCTTCAAGAAAATATAGTTTCAAGTTTTGCCTTCCGGGGCATCCCCAAGCCTAGGCTCTTTGGCATCATCGAATAGGACTTGGGGTGCCTTGGGTATCCCCAATCTTAGGCGTTTTCCACATCTTATTCCATAGTCCATAAAATCTTTACCCAAAACTTGAAAACTTCACAACACAAACCTTAACAGAAAACTCGTGAGATCCGTTAGTATAAGAAAATAAATCACCCCTTTAGGTATTGTTTTGAACTCATTATTTATTTATATTAGTGTTATAACTAATTTATTCTAACTTCTCCATGGTTCATACCCCATGATACAACCCAAAGATTCATCAAAATAGGCAAACAACTCAGAGAAAACAGAATCTGTCAAAAACAGAATAGTCTGTAGCAATATGGAAAGTTGGTATACTTATGTAACTCAAAAAATTCTGAAAAAATAGTAAATAATGGTAAATTTATATATAAATCTTGTGTAAAAATGTTATACTCATTAGACGCTCTGAAAAATTTAGAAAATTCATTGACTGAGCTCAAAAGTTTCCATTTTTCAGCAAGATGAAATCAACAACTACCATAGATCACCCCAAAGGTTTTACTTGGATCAAACACTAATTAAAACACCAAAACACAATTAATACAGAAGTAATAATGTGGGAAACACTCAAAAACAGAAGAAAAAACATAACACAAAAATAAAATTGGGTTCCCTCCCAACAAGCGCTATTGTTTAACGCCCCTAGCTAGGCAAAATGCAATAGATCTAGGTATTGTCATCTTTGGTATGCAATCCAAAAGTAGCTCTCATGATAGATTCATCAGGCAATCTTATTTTCTTTCTACGAAAGTGTTCCATGCATTTCCTTAATGGAAATTGGAATCTAATGTTTCCTTCTTTCATGTTAATAATTGCACCAATCGTTCTAAGCAAAGGTCTACCAAGAATAATAGGACATGTAGGATTGCAATCTATATCAAGAACAATGAAATCTACTGTCACACCATATGTTTATATCACCTTGTTATGATTGGGTTTACAAAATTTGGATCCAATTAAAACTTTTTCAGTTCTTGTGCTTGTTTGACTTGGTCCTTGTTTGCTTGTTTGGTTGGTTGTGTATGGCACTCTTAGGTTATATCCCTCTCCATATTCATCTTCCTTGACCACAACTTCTTGCCCAATGATCATGCCTTGTGAATAGTGCCCAAAAATATTTTTTGTCAAATTGTATTTTGATCAAAAAGGATTTATCCAAATTAGGTTTTCAAAAACCCCTGAAATGAGGTTTGCATTGCAAGTCCTCAAATTGGGTCGACTATTTCTCCCCAAAGGCTTTATTTGAAGCCTACTATACTCATGAATTTCCAAAACCACCAAATATTGATTTTAAAGATTATTTTAATATTTTATTTAGATGCTTTTTCTTAAGACCAGAAATGGTTTTTCATAGGGAAAAATTATTTAAATGCTTTCAAAATATTTGAGAAAATTTAGGGAAAATCACTAGACATATATTTTCCATATATATGAGTTTTAACACATGGTCATGATCAAAATCATGGGCAAAACCCCGCAAAACCCTTTCTGTCCAAATCAAGCTTTTCGAATATTTCTATAAGAAATATTCTCAATAAATTCCAAGAAAATTCTAGGAAGTCAACACTGTCATGGGTGATGATCTTGCAAAGTTTGATCTCAATCCAAGTTGCTTTGCTTCATCAAAGTATTCCAAAACCCTCCCTGTCTAGATTCAAATTTCAGCAACCTTACATTGTGAAGTTTCTCCCCTTGACCCCCAAACTTTGTGGACATGTTCTAATCACCAAATAATGGTGCTACACTAAGTGGTGAATCAAGGGGATTATCTTGGCATGATTGGATCTATAGGAACCAGATTCTGTTGATTTCTAGGGTTTCACAAAGCTACATTGTAAACTTTCTTCAGTCAAGCTCAAACTTGGTGATCAGGCCTAATTCTAATCACCATTTGATCTTGTCAAGTCCTATGGCAAGGAAAGCCCATGTGCTTGCCCTAATCTCCATCAAACACCTTCTGCCGGAATAGCAAAAACCTTGTTTGACCCCCTTCCTCTATTTTTCTTGATCCCAAATTTTTACCACGTCATTTTGCAATGGTATTTTACCTCCAGTAAACATTGCTTGGACACATCCCCATGATTGGGGGGGTGATTACCCCATTTCTACCCCCTGGACATCAGTTAAAAACCTCTCTCTTCCCCCCTCCTCTTATTCTATCTTCCTCCCAGGGCATACAATGTCATTGCCCCCTAGCCTAGATGCCCCTAGACCCCCTAGACACATTTGGCCATGCACAAAGCGACGTTGGCATGCCGTGGCATGCCATACACGCGCTCTTGAGCATGCTATAGTGCCGACAGGGACTGTAGCCGTTGTCCACTGCATGGCTTTGATGTCCTCGGGCCTCCCCCTCTTGCCACTTGCCCCCCCACGGCATCCGCGCCAAGCCATCGTGTCGGGCCCCTCCTCTCTCTCCCCCTCCTTCTCCCTCCTCCCGCGCGTGTCGAGCGCTTCCCGACTCGACCAGTCCGCAGCTTCACACGCGCACGCTCCCTCCTCGGCGTCCATGCCACGCCACCATGTCGAACCCCTCCTCTTTCCCCCTCCTTCTCCCTCCTCCCACGCATGCCGAGTGTCGCACGGCTCGGCCAACCCGTAGCTTCACACACGTGCACTCCCTCCTCTCTTCTCTCTATCCCCCTGGTCGTGGACAGGTCCCAGGAAGACCCCAGGCACACCAGCTCCTCCTCCCGTGCCTTTTATCCTTGGCCCCGAGCTCGCCGGCGCACCAGCGACTCGGTGGACTGCGGCTCGCCTACAAAAGGGCCTCCCCGAGCCCTCTTCCCTCCTCTGGCTCCCTTGCACCCCCTTTGGCACTCCCAAACCACTCGAGCGACCACCCGAAGCCCTAGTGCTCGGCAATCGACCGAGCCGCCGCCATGACGGAGCTCCGTCGATCTCGGGACATAGGCCCACTCTGGCACTCCTCTCCCCTCCATTGAGCTCGTAGGTCCCTCCGACCTCTTCCCCCTTCCTCCCCGTCCATTTCCAATAGAAGAGCACCATCGGCGATCCCCTCCCGAGCATACTCTGCCGTAGGTGGTCATCGCCGGCGAGCCAGACCACCTTCGGCCGCCCTTCCACCTCCAAGAAACCGGCGGCTCGACGCTGGGTCCGTCCCCACCCTCTATTTCCCTCGATGTGCCTTCCTTCGACGACGGTGAGCCTCTCCGCCCTCCTGTCCTCTCAGGACCCCGATCCTAAGACATATGAATCCGGCTTGTAACACATCACACCACTTTGCGGCCTCATGCACGGTAACCCACGGCTGCCACCTTACCTTGGTCGGGACCGTTTGCGTATTTTGGCTCACGGATATGAACATGTCGCTAGCATTCACACATCAAAGAACCCGGGTCGACATGACTAGTTGTAGACCCAAGTGGCGCAACCATACAGGGACAGCCATACGTAACCCAGCAATGCAGGTGTCGGCCATCAGCGTGTGTAGACGAGTCATAGCAAGCTACAAGGACTCCATTACACCGTGGGACATAAATGTCATCACTGCACGTAGACGAGTCGTAGCAGGCTACAGGGACTCCATTACACTGTGAGACATTTCCCCGAAGGGACACACACAGCAGCAAAGAAGGATACATGCTGGTCAATTAATGTGTCTGGAGCAGTAGCAAGCTACCAAGGCTCGGTGGAAGCACAAAGAGACACTTCCCTGTAAAGAAGGTTACTAAAGTCACACAACTAGGTGTCGAATCCCATGCATACCAATGCATTTAAATCATACATGCACTATGCATGATATGCGTAGATACAACATGGCATCACAACAAAGATCTACAACATAACATTTATTTAGGAGGCTCCAAGGAGCCAACATTGTATAACGTTACAAGCAGAAGGGGTCACATGACCCAACATTCAAATCATACAAACAACAAGCGGAAGTTACATGTCTAAGTATAGACATCTACAAAAGCGGCTAGAAGAGCCTGAAAAGCTACAATGACCCTACCATAGGAGCCATACCTCTATCTAGGTTACTAAGCTAATCCATCGATGTCAACATCAGAAGAAACATAACTGAACTCAACGTCTATCTCTGCAAAAATGTAAATAAGCAACAGTGAGTACAAAGGTACTCAACAAGTCTTACATCAGAACTATCTACATATGCATCATGTATCAATGAACGGGATTGTCGGGTTTACTGCAGAATGCCAGCTTTGACCTTTGGCTATCCTAGACTACGACAAAGTAACCAACATATCACTACTCTCTCGTCTCCCTACGAGAGAGCACACACGAGTCCACATGTTCACCATCTCAATACACCACTATGGATCCTCTCTCGTCTTCCTACGAGAAGCCATCCATAGCACACACACTTGTTTGTTTCATTTTAGAGTTTCCACTTAAAGTAGTCTATGAACAATGCAAGTATCCAAGTAGTCCATATCCGCGGACGCGGCTATTCGAATAGATAATTTACCCTGTAGGAGTGTACTTCGTCACACATGCTCCCGCCACTTATCGCCATGTGCACGTAAAAAGGCACCTCGGCAACCTTCAAGCGGAAGCCCAGCAAGGGAGTCGGCCACGGACGTTAACCTTCAATGACTCACGTCCAAAGCAGTCGCCTATCTGAGTTGGAACCCATAATGGAAGTCCGACCGAGGTTTCCAGCATCGCCTCAAACATTGCGAACAGGGCCCCAAGCCGGTCCCGATTGGGCCATTCATCCACTTCGCAGGTCGTGCCACACCTATCAAATTTTCAAACTACTACGACTCCTGGACTGAGAACAAGGTAGGTTAATAGGCCGAGAGAGCTCGAGTTACCAGAGCCCAATATGCAGTAGTAGCTAGTCTTGGAACACAAACACGGAACTCAGCTCCTCTGAGCGGTTTCAATGAGACAACCCACCATGTACTCCTACATGGCCTCTCATCACTACCTTTACCAAAATAGGTTCATCACCTAACTCTCATCATCAGGACACATTCAGTTCACTCTGGTTCATCTCCCAGATGAATCAGACCTGACACAACTCTAAGCATAACAAGCATAACAGGGTTATAGCAAAACATGGCTCAAGCATCTACCAGGTATGCTAGGTTGTTCGGTTTAGCTATTTACTATGACAATGATAGGTCATGCAAAGGAGTGGGTTCATCTATCGCAACACAAGTAGCAATTGAACACGTTGTCCTAATGCATGGAAATGAGAGCAAGAGCGAGAGATGGGATTGTATCGGATATGCTCAAGGGGGGGGTTGCTTGCCTGTTTATCAGAAGAACTCAGTTGTTCTTCGATGTTGTTGATAACTACGTCTCGCAACTCTATCGACAAGATCAAAAAAGGTACAATTTAAGCAAGGCAAATGATGCACAATGATGCATGATAATAGCATGGCAATATGTTACTGGTTTGAGCTAATGTATCTATCAACATGTTAAATGAAGATGGTTTGAACCCAAGGTTCAAATTCAACTCCATAAGTGAAGTGGCCTATTGTGTTTTGAACAAAATGTCCAAGTTTGGCTATTTAACTTGATCTAACATGTATGAAAATGTCATCATTAGATTCATTGGATTCTTTTGATAAATTTTCATATATAAATTATTTTAATCTGACTTACAGATTATTTTCTATGAATTTTTGAAGTTTTTATTAATTTCTGGAAAAAAATTGATTTATTTTTATTCTAGAAATAATTATTGCGTCAGCATTGTGCAAGGCTGACGTCAGCGAGTCAACAGCAGCTGCCCAAGTCAAACCTGACAGCCAGGGCCCACATGTCAGTGAGACGGGGCTGATCCCGCACCGAGCGGGGTTTGATCCGCAGCTGGGGCCCACTGGTCAGCGGCTGGGGGCTGGCTAAACAGGGGGATTAGACCCTAATCGGTCGGCCACGTCGGCGCCCGCCGGTGCAGGGTTGGCGGCGACCAAATCCGCAGCGGAGGATCGCCGGAGATGGCCGGAAACGCGCTAGGTGGCTCAGTTTGGCGCACGGAGGGCATTGGAGGGGAGGCCATGGTCGCGCGCGTCCACTGGAGGGGGCAAGAGGGCGCGGGGCTGTCGGAGTGCTCGCCGGAGAGCACCTCCGCGATGGTGCTCGTACGGCCTCGACGAGGGGGCGGCTAGAGGGCGAGAGAGACCACGAGGAGAGGGTAGAGGGACGGCGAGCTCACGAGGAGGCTGTAGGGGGGATCAGCAGGCTCGGGGACGACCCGGCTGCGGCGAATAGACAACGACGCTCCGGCGGCCGAAGCGGGGAAGACGATGACGGACGGCGATGAGGGGCTCCCCAGCTTCTAACTCCACGGGGAGGACCAGCTCGAGGCGGCGGAGACGTTGGACGGCTTGGGGAGGCAAGGGGTGACCGGAGGCCGCGACAGCAGTGAGCGGCGTCGACGGCGGTGCTCGGGCGAGGAGAAGAAAACAGAGGAGAGGGAGAGGAATGAGAGGGATAGAGGGAGAAGGCCAGGGGGCGACACGCGGGGGCTCAAACCGACGAGGGAGGCAGGCAGGCTGCGAGGAGGTGGCCGGCCGCGTGGGTGCCTTCGCCTCTTCCTACTGGCAGAGGTTGAAGATGACCGCCTCGCCAGGTGGGCTAGGCCCGTTGGCACCTGGGCCAGGTAAGTCCTCTGGCTTTCTTTCTTTTTATTTTCTGTTTTTGTTTTTATTTCTAACATTTGTTTTGGATCAAAATAAATATCTAACCATTTTAGAAAATCCTGGAAATTATTATATGAGCTAGGTATAAATTAATAGTGCCACATAATTAATTTCAGGATTATTGAACTTATATTTCATATATAATAAATTTAAATCCAATGCAAATAGGGTTGAATTAATTCAAAAGTCCAATATAAAATATATTTTTGATCCCAAAATACTGGTTGACAATTTTAACTCAATCCAATATTTTATTGGAGAACCAGGAACATTTTCTTTGAACTGTTTGAAGCAATTTTTATACCACTTATTTGACAAAAAATTGAATTATGAGGCTTGATCATTCCTCATTTCATCTTCATTTGAAAATAAAAATGCATGCATGAATGCACTTGCAATCATAAAGAAACTAGGGTTGTGACATGTCCAGAGGTGGGAGATGATAGGTGGGACCCCCTGTCATCCCCACACCTCTCTCCCTCTCCCTCTCTCTCGCGCGCTGGCGCTGGGGCCCACGCGTCAGGTTCAAACCTGGCCGCACACGCACCCACAGCTCAGCTGGGCTGGGCTGGCTAGTTGGCCCAGTGTGGCTGGGCATCTGGCCCAGGGCAAAGTGCCCTTTCCCTTTTCCTTTTTCTGTTTGTTTTCCAAAAATCCCATAGGGCTTAATATTTATCCAATGCCCAATATTTTTCCACCATAAATCCTAGAATATTCCATAGAATTTAATAGTGCCATTTGTGAAAAATGTTGAAAACTTTTTATACATTGTTTTAATTTAAAACCTATTTTCGCACCTTTTTGCCTCTGTTTATTAGTTTTCAAAAATGTTTTCACAGAAAAACCTTAAACAAATATTTTTATTATAGTTTTTAGTATTTATCAGAATAGGGTAGCATTTTCATAGTAGCTTTGTGTGCTCCCTTTTTGTGTGATGCTTATTATTATCCTTATTTATCGCGAAGATAGATGTGCTATTGATGAGGGAGTTGGACCCAAAGACTTTGAAGACCCCAAAGACTTTGTTGAGCCAGGCAAGTAGCCCTTTAACCATGTTAAGCAGCCATTTTTATTGCATGTCATATAGCACTTTACTCTCATTATATTTGATCATGTGGAGTAGTGACCACTTCGGTGGGTTGCTTCTGACACTTTTACCATTGACACTTGGATCGTGCATGACCCTATCACCTTATGAGGGTTGTGCGGGTGGGAGTAGATAGGATGCTAGTAGATGCTACGCAAGTGGGATCGAGATTATGCATGGTTACGAGTATAAAGAGGTGATTTCAAAGACTTTTTGAAAACCCCGTCGGGTGCCACTAATGCCTGAGGGAGATGATGATGAGTTTGTTGGGTGACCACTTGAGAAAGAAGTGGTGTGCCGGAACAAGTTGAGGGTGTGTTTTCAAAAACAGATTAGATTTAAGGTCTGCTGACCATCCCAACTTTACATGCGCAACCACCATATCCTTTATGGGACGGGGCCTTGTTTATTTCTATGGTTGGTGCTAGCACGGAGCCTACATTACAAGTGGCGAGAGTGAAGTGGTCACTCTCGACATGGGGTCGTCCCGGAAGTGGAAGGCCATGTGCTGTCTTTACAAGCAACGGGCACACTGTTGTGTGCCCTCATGGATGATATGTGTGATGTATATCATGAGGGATGGCACCAATGAGTGGAATCTTTGTTTAGTATCACCATGGGAAAGGCATTGTTCGGGTTGTTACCTCGGGTACGAAATATACCGCGAGTCGTGGATGACACAGTTCCCCGAGTCTTGTGGGTAAAGTGTGCAACCTCTGCAGAGTGTAAAACTATTCGAATAGCCGTGTCCATGGTCATGGACAATTGGAGGTCCTTCTTAAACTACGTCCATATATTTTCGCAAACTTGGTGTGTGTGTGCGGAAGACAAAAGGATGATACTTCAGAAAAGTCTGAAGACTTGATGTGATGAATGAACATGAGATGTTCAACCCCTGCTTATGATGATATCTGTAACTTGTTCACATGGATATCTGCCAACTGTTGATGCATTCTACAGATAGTTACTTGATCAAGACATTGCATTCAAAAATTAGCTTTCCGGAAACTACCTATTAGTACTATATCAGGCATTTTCATGCCTTGTTCCACAACATGGGTTGCTTCCGATGCCAATGGGTTCACACTTTTGATCAAGATTCCGCTGTTTGTTAAGTTTAAGTAATTGGCCCTTGTGGCCCTATCTATGTACGACTAGACCTCCATGGTCTTTATTTGTGTAAGACGCTAAATGTGGATGTAAGACTCTTGTTATTCAGCTTCTGTGTGTTCAGTGAGCATTTATATCTGGGATCACTATACACATGCATTTGGTGATCACCACTTATGAGTCGGGGTCCCCACAGAGCTGGTATCAGAGCCATCCTGACTATACGAAGCCCTTAGTTAGCATGGACGTTAGTTAGGATAAGACTGCTTTCAAAAACTACACCTAGCACCTATACTTGGGAATTTTGTACTATTTACCTCTTCTATTCTTCACACAACACTCTGCTGACTCTCCTCCCTTCAAACCTTTGCAGATGGCCATCGTACTCGAAGCCTTCCTAACATCCGGCTTTCCGTTACTCCTTGGGGATAGCCTGGAGAAGTGCTAGTTTTGCCAACCACCCGTTTTCCTCTACCACGAGAACTGGGTCGATGCCGTCACGAAGGAGTACCACGTGGATGTGGTCATAAAGGCAAACAACTCCCCGACCAGTTGGTTCTTTGAAGGACCACAGATGGAGACTATAGTACTCGCAGTCGAGTCAGCTGCACGCAAGGCACTCCTACACCTCCGGGATACCATTCCAAAGATGGCCGACGAGCCGGCTACTCGCTACCTTCCCATCAGAAAGGATGACCTTGGCGAGAGTTGGACACCGGTTCCGACCCAGGAGGATGGCACACCACTTAGGTTCCAGACCTACTTCAGCATCTCCGCCAATAGTCTGGTTCATCACTTGATTAAGGAGTTCATGAGGCTCCGTGAGGAACTTCACCACACCCGGGAACTACTTCGGCAAGCCAAGGCGAAGCCAGACAAGATCAAGAAGGATGGATCCCTCGAGGGACGACCATTTGTCGCTTACAAAGGAGGAGTACCCTAGCTAGAGATACACCCACACATCGTCATCGCATGAGAGCGAAGGAGTACTGTGAGGTCTTCACCGACCCGCCGACGAAGCATCGTCGGGGTGAACCTCCTCATTCCCTGACCCCTTCGGCCGGAATGATGCCCGCTCGGATGATGAACAGGAGGAAGACCCAAAGGAGCATAACTATGAGACCGAACACTCCACCACCTAAGTCTGAGAACCACTAGGGTAGGATCAGTCATGTACCCCTCATGCGAAGTCGAGTCCGTGTAATGGTTCATATGAAACCATGTGTGCTTGTTGATTGTTTGTTGTTTGTGCTCCGATGCAAGTCGCGCTTTTGCCTTAGGCAACATGTAAGCGACTCCATCGTCTATCTTACCTTAATATATGTGTTGGTCTTTCGACCTTTTGTTTCACCAAACTTGCACTCGACCAACCCCCTTAGGCGTGCTTTTCCATTGTTGCTTTTCCTCTCGTCTATCCTAGTTGTTTGACTCGGCTGCTCCAAACAGGATGGTGACTGCTACCCGCAACATCTCCTTCGCCAACCTTGAAGCCGGTAACTCAAGCCAGCAACAGGGAGCTGGTGGGACTACTCATGCTGGAGGACACCAGGAGCAGCCACAGGGCGACATTCCCCCGCCACCACCTCCACCGGAGAACATGACCATAGATCAGTTTCTCCAAGTTCTTCGGGAGGAACGCCAAGCCAACAATGCTGATATTCAATAGATGGCTCAGGTCCCTGTGAACAACCAGCAGCAAGGCAGGAATGGCAATGGCCGCTCCACTATGTCTGAGTTCATGAAGAATTCACCCCAACCTTCACTGAGACTGCTGAACCCTTGGATGCTGACGACTGGATCCACACCATCAAGGACCTCCTTGCATTGGTCAATTGCAATGAGGACCGTGAGAAGGTGCTTTATGCCTCTCACTGCCTCGGAGGTACCGCCCGAGCTTGGTGGGATGGATTCAAGGTCCTGCAAGGTGAGCGTGTGATCACTTGGAATGACTTCAAGGAAAGATTCTGCACCGCCCACATTCCTTCTGGGATCATGGCTATCAAGAAGAGAGAATTCCGAGCACTGAAGCAAGGAAGTGGCTCTGTCAAGGAGTACTTGCAGAAGTTCAACCTGCTGTCAAGGTATGCACCTGAAGATGTCAACACGAAGGCTGCCAAGAAGGAATGCTTCATGGAAGGACTTCAACAGATCCGGCAGTATCAGCTCATCGTCTGCGACTGTCGTGCCTTCTTCGACCTTGTGAACAAGGCCCTCATGTTGTAAGACAAGCATCGTGCCATACACTACACTCGCAAGCGCAAGATGATCAGCAAGGGTAGCTCCAGAACCGAGAAGCCTCGCCCCTGGCAGGCAGCCCCAGCCAAGCCAACCTATCAGCCACATGTGGCTAGACCTCCTGTGCCTCGTCTAAGCTACCAGCCTCAATAGTATGCCAATCCTAGGCCAGATTACAACAACCCCATTAACAACAATGGTGGCAGAGACTACAATGACAACCCTGGGCAAGTCACTTGTTTTGGATGTGGTTAGTCTGGACACATCTCTAAGCTATGCTCCAACAAGAAGTGAGATGCATCATTCCCCAATGCGCCAAACCAAGGTCAGTACGTGGGGCAGCACCAAGGAACCCAGCTCCCCGCAACCAGCCCAACAATGGGATGGGTCGTCTGAATCATGTCACCACAGAGGAAGCCCAGGAATACGTGGACGTCATACTGGGTACGTTCCTCGTCAACTCAACCCCAGCAACAATACTGTTCGATTGTGGATCTTCGCATTCTTTTGTCACCCAAAGGTTTGCATTAGAGAGTGGCATGAAACCTACACCCCTGGGTAGTCATATGTTGATACAAACCCCGGGATCGGTTATGAAGTCTGGGATAGGTTGTAAAGGAGTGGAGATTAACATCAACGGGGTAGACTTCCTAGCAGACCTTATAGTTCTGGATTCACCAGGCTTGGACGTCATCCTTGGCATGAATTGGTTGACCAAACATCAAGGCGTGTTAGACTATGCCAAGAGGATTGTTACCATGACCAACAACCAAGGAGTGGAACTCAAGTATGTTCCCAACCCTACCTCCACTCAATCCCCTCAGGCTAACTGTCTATCGGGAGCTGAGTTGGATCAAGTGCCAGTGGTATGTGAATACCCGGATGAATTTCCTGATGAGCTGCCCGGAATGCCTCCTGACCGCTCATTGAGTTCATCATTGAGCTAATGCCCGGATCGAAGCCCATCTATAAGAATCCCTATAGGATGGGATCCGAAGAGTTGGCTGAATTGAAGAAGCAACTGGCAGAGCAGCTCAAAAAAGGATTCATTCGCCCGAGTGCCTCTCCTTGGGGATCGCCTGTTCTATTTGTGTCAAAGAGGGACAGGACTATCAGACTTTGTGTCGATTACCGTTCTCTCAATGAATTCACAATAAAGAACAAGTACCCACTCCCCAAGATTGAAGACATGTTCGATCAGTTGAATGGAGCCAAGGTGTTCTCCAAGATCGACCTCAGGTTCGGGTACTATCAGCTGAAGATCAGACCCCAAGACATTCCGAATACGGCATTTGTAACCCGGTATGGCCTGTATGAGTACACGGTCATGTCATTCGGGTTAACCAATGACCCTGCCTACTTCATGTACCTCATGAATAAAGTCTTCATGGAGTATTTGGACAAGTTTGTTGTCCTCTTCATTGATGACATACTCGTCTTCTTCAAGTCTGAAGAAGAGCATGAGCAACACTTGAGATTGGTCCTATATAATCTTCTAGAACACTAGCTTTGTGCCAAGTTTAGCAAGCGTGAATTCTGGCTGCATGAAGTTGGATTCTTGGGTCATGTGCTGACTATAGAAGGATTATCAGTGGATCCTGCCAAGATTGAAGCCATGACTGAATGGCCATCCCAAACCACCGTGAAGGAAGTTAGGAGCTTCCTCGGACTCGCGGGGTATTACCGCAAGTTCATGGAAGGGTTCTCGAACATTGCCCGACCTATGACCCAACTTTTGAAGAAGGACAAGAAGTTCGAATGGACAGCTAAGTGCGAGGAAAGCTTCCAGGAGCTCAAGAAGAGATTGACCACAGCCCAAGTTTTGGCCACCCCCGGTATTCACAAGGAGTTTGTGATATATTGTGATGCATCCAAAACCAGGCTTGGAGGTGTTCTAATGCAAGAAGGCAGAGTTGTAGCATATCTATCCAGACAACTAAGTCCTCATGAAGAGAACTACACTACTCATGATCTTGAGTTCGCAGCCGTGGTTCATGCCTTGAAAACATGGCGACATTACCTTCTAGGAAAGTAATGTGAGATATACATAGACCACAAGAGTTTGAAGCATATTTTCACCCAAAGGGAATTGAACATGAGGCAGTGAAGAGGATTGGAGTTGATCAAGGATTATGACCTCACAGTTCAATACCACCACGGAAAGGCCAACGTGGTAGCAGACGCCTTAAGCAGAAAGGCTTGTTCCTTGAATGCCATGATTAAGGAAAGGCTACCCTCCCTATATGAAGAGCTTGAAAGCTTCGTCTTAGAACTAGTTGCACCTGGATTCCTTGCCAACCTCGAAGCAAAGCCTACCTTGATGGATGATATCAAAGAAGCCCTGAAGGGACACGAGATCATTGAAGGCATCAAGAGGAAGATCAAGGCAAGCAAGGCCCCAGGATTCTCAGTGGATGAACAGGGAGTTGTATGGTTCGGGAGTCGCATCTGCGTACCCAACAAAGAGGAGCTCAAGAACTTGATCTTGCAAGAAGCTCATGACACTCCATACTCCATCCATCCCAGAGGAACCAAAATGTGTTAAGACCTCAAGGCAAGGTTCTGGTGGCATGGCATGAAACGGGAGATAGGCACCTTTGTCGCCAAGTGTGATATATGCCAGAGAGTCAAAGCTGAGCACCAGTGACCCGTTGGGCTGTTGCAACCTCTCAAAGTGCCTGAATGGAAGTGGGACAAAGTCGGGATGGATTTCATCACCGGATTACAAAGGTCAACCAAGGGACATGATTATATTTGGGTCATTGTCTACCACCTAACTAAGGTAGCTCATTTCATTCCCGTCAAGACCACCTATGACGGTAACAAGCTAGGCAGCCTCTACATCGAGCGTATCGTGAGCCTTCACAGAATTCCAAAGGAAATTGTGCCAGACCAAGGCACCAAGTTCACCTAGAGGTTCTAGAAGATGTTTCAAGGAGCCATGGGCACCAAGATCTCCTTCAGCATTGCTTTTCACCCCAGATCGATGGACAGATAGAACAAGTAAATGAGATACTCGAAGATATGCTCTGCGCTTGTGTTTTGGCGTATGGAGCCAAGTGGGAAGATTGCCTACCATTCGTCGAGTTCTCTTACAACAACAACTATGAGTTGAGTCTTCAGATGGCACCATTTGAGGTGGTGTATGGGCGCAAGTGTCCTACTCCCCTCAACTAGTAGGAAACCGGAGAAGGGTTGGTCTTTGCACCGGATATCCTCCGCGAGGCAGAACAGCAAGTTCAACTCGTCCGAGAGTGCCTTGAGACTGCCAAGACAAGACAGAAGAGTTACGCTGACTCTCACCACCGAGAACTGAACCTCAACATCGGAGATCATGATTACCTTCGAGTCACACCTCTCAAAGGGACCAAGTGTTTCCATGTCAAGGAGAAGCTTGCACCAAGATACATTGGCCCCTTCAAGATCGTCGTAAGACAAGGAGAAGTTTCCTACCAGCTAGAGCTACCTTCCGAACTATCAAATGTGCACAACCTCTTTCATGTGTCACAATTCCGGAAGTGTCTCCAAGTTCCCAACCGCCCCGACCTCTACAAGGACATCGACCATCAAGCCATCGATTTTCAGCCAGACCTCACTTATCGTGAGAGGCCAGTTCGCATTCTGGATAAAGCAGAACATTGCACCCGAAGCCGCACCATCAAGTACTTCAAGGTCCAATGGAGCAACCACTCTAAAGCTAAAGCAACCTAGGAGCATGAAGACTATCTTAGAACTGAGTTCCCTTATCTTTTTAGCTCTTAGCCTAGGAATCTTGGGGACGAGATTCTTGTAAGGGGGGTAGGTCTGTCACACCCTATGTTTGTATCACCTTGTTATGCTTGGGTTTACAAAATTTGGAGCCAATTAAAACTTTTTTAGTGATTGTGCTTCTTTGACTTGGTGCTTGTTTGCTTGTTTGGTTGGTTCTGTATGGCACTCTTAGATTCTATCCCTCTCCATATTCATCTTCTTTGACCCAAAGTTTTTGCCCAATGATCATGCCATGTGAATAGTGCCCAAAACTATTTTTATCGAATTGTATTTTGACCAAAAAGTATTTATCCAAATTAGGTTTTCAAAAACCCCTGAAATGAGGTTTGCACTACAAGTGCTCAAATTGGGTGGACCCTTTCTCCCCAAAGGCTTTATTAGAAGCCTACTATACTTATGACTTTCCAAAACCACCAAATGTTGATTTTAAAGATTATTTTAATATTTTATTTAGAGGCTTCATAGGGAAAAATTATTTAAATTCTTTCAAAATATTTGGGAAAATTTAGGGATACTCAGTGGACACATATTTATGGAACATTTTCCATATATATTTCTATAAGAAATATTCTCAATCAATTCCAAGAAAATTCCAGCAAGTCAACACTGTCATGGGTGATGATCTTGCAAAGTTTCATATCAATCTAAGTTGATTTGCTTCATCAAAGTATTCCAAAAAAAAACCTGTCCAGATTCAAATTTGAGCAACCTTACATTTTGAAGTTTCTCCCCTTGACCCCCAAACTTTGTGGACATGTTCTAATCACCAAATAATGGTGCTACACTAAGTGGTGCATCAAGGGGATTAGCTTAGCATGATTGGATCTATAGGAACCGGATTTTGTTGATTTCTAGGGTTACACGAAGCGACATAGTAAAGTTTATTCAATCAAGCTCAAACTTGGTGATCAGGCCTAATTCTAATCACCATTTGACCCTGTCAATTCCTATGGCAAGCAAAGCCCATTTGCTTTCCCTATATCCATCAAACACCTTCTGCCAGAATAGCAAAAACCTTGTTTGACCCCCTTCCTCTATTTTTATTGAGCCCAAATTTTTACCACATCATTTTGCAATGGTATTTTACCTCTAGTAAACATTGCTTGGCCACAACCCCATGATTGGGGGTGAAACCCCCATTTCAACCCCCTGGGCATCAATAAAACACCTCTCTCTTCCCCCCTCTCCTTATTCTATCTTCCTCCCAGGGCATCCAATGCCATTGCCCCCTAACCTAGATCCCCTAGACCCCCTAGACACATTTGGCCCTGCACAAAACAGCGTTGGCATGCCGTGGCATGCCATACGCACGCTCTGGAGCATGCTACAGTGCCGACAGGCATTGTAGCCGTTGCCCACTGCATGGCTCTGGCGGCCTCAGGCCTCCCCCTCTTGCCACTTGGCCCCCCTCCGCGTCCGGGCCACGCCATCGTGTCGGCCCCCTCCTCTCTCCCCCTCCTTCTCCCTCCTCCCGCGCGTGCCTAGCGCTGTTCGGCTCGGCCAACCCACAGCTTCACATGCGCACGCTCCATCCTCTATTCTCTCTCTCCCCCTGGTCGTGGACAGGTCCTAGGAAGACCTCAGACACACGAGCTCCTCCTCCCGCGCCTTCTAGCCTCGGCCCCGAGCTCGCCGGTGCACCAGCAACTCGGTGGACTATGGCTCTCCTATAAAAGGGCCTCCACCGAGCCCTCTTCCCTCCTTTGGCTCCCTTCCACCCCCGTTGTCATTTCCAAACTACCCGAAGCCCCAGTGCTTGGGATCGACCGAGGCGCCGCCGCGGCGAAGCTCCATCGATCTCAGGACACAGGCCCACTCTAGCGCTCCTCTCCCGTCCATCGAGCTCATAGGGCCCCTCCAACCTCTTCCTCCTTCATCCCCATCCATTTCCAGTAGAGGAGCACCGCAGGCGATCCCCTCTCGAGTGTCCTTCGCCACGGGTGCTCATCGTCGGTGAGCCAGACCACCTCCGGCCGCTCTTCCACCTCTAGGAGACAGGCGGCTCGACGTTGGGTCCATCCCCACCCTCTATTTCCCTCGCCGCGCCCTACTTCGCGGCCGGTGAGCCTCGTCGCCCTCTTGTCCAGAGGTGGGAGATGACAGGTGGGACCCCCTATCATCCCCACACCTCTCCCTCTCCCACTCTCTCGCTGATACTGGGGCCCGTGTTTCAGGTCCAAACCTGGCTGAGCATGCGCCCGTACCTCAGCTGAGCCAGCCTAGCTGGTCAGCCCAGTGCGCTTGGGCATTTGGCCCAGGGCACAATGCCCTTTTCCTTTTCCTTTTTCTGTCTGTTTTCCAAAAATCCCACAGGGCTTAATATTTATCCAATGCCCAATATTTTTCCAACATAAATCCTAGAATATTCCATAGAATTTAATAGTGCCATTTGTGAAAAATGTTGATAACCTTTTATACAATGTTTTATTTTAAAACCTATTTTGGCACCTTTTTGCCTCTATTTATTAGTTTTCAAAAAAATTACAGAAAAACCTTAGACAAATATTTTTATTATAGTTTTTAGTATTAATCAGAATAGGGTAACATTTTAATAGTAGCTTTGTGTGCTCTGTTTTTGTGTGCTCCTTATTATTATCACTATTTATCGCGATGATAGATTATGCTATTGTTGAGCGAGTTGGGCCCCAAGACTTTGAAGAACCCGAAGACTTTGTTGATCCAGGAATGCAGCCCTTTGACCATGTTAAGAAACCATTTTTATTGCATGTCATATAGCACTTTACTCTCGTTATATTTGATCATGTGGAGTAGTGACCACTTCGGTGGCTTGCTTCCGATACTTTTACCGTTGACACTTGCATCATGCATGACCCTATCACCTTATGAGGGTTGTGCGGGTGGGAGTAGATAGGATGCTAGTAGATGTTATGCAAGTGGGATCGGGTGTTACAGCCCTAGTTTCTTTATGATTGCAAGTGCATTCATGCATGCATTTTTATTTTGAAATGAAGATGAAATGAGGAATGATCAAGCCTCATAATTCAAATTTTGTCAAATAAGCATTATAAAATTTTCTTCAAATAGTTCCAAGAAAATGTTCCTGGTTCTCTAATAAAATATTGGATTGAGATAAAATTGTCAACCAATATTTTGGGATCACAGAAATATTTTACACCGGGCTTTTGAATTAATTTAACCTTATTTACATTAGATTTATATTTATTATATATGAAATATAAATTCAATAATCCTGAAATTAATTATGTGGCACTAATAATTTATACCTAGCTCATATAATAATTTCCAGGATTTTATAAAATGGTTTGATATTTATTTTGAGCCAAAATAAATGTCAGAAATAAAAACAAAAACAGAAAGAAAAAGAAAGAAAAGGCAGAGGACTTACCTGGCCCAGGAGGCAACCGGCCCAACCCACCTGGCAAGGCGGTCGTCTTCAACCTGTGCCAGTAGGCAGAGGCGAAGGCGCCCACGCAGTCGGCCACCTCCTCCCAACCTGCCTGCCTCCCTCATTAGTTTGAGCCCTGCATGTTGCCCCCTGGCCTTCTCCCTCTCTCCCTCTCATTCCTCTCCCTCTCCTCTGCTTGCTCCTCCTCGCCCAAGCGCCGCCGTCGACGCCACTCGCTGCCGCCACGGCCTCCGGCCACCCCTCGCCTCCCTGAGTCGTCCAGCATCTCTGCCGCCTCGAGCTGGTCCTCCCGTGGAGCAAGAAGCCGCTGGGAGCTCCTTGAAGCCGAGCCGTCGCCGTCTTCCCCGCCGGCCACCGGAGCTAGCCCCATTGATTCGTCGCCGCTCCGACCTCCCCGAGCCCGCTGAGCCCCCAAGCAGCCTCCTTGTGAGCTCGTCGTCCCTCTCCTTGTGGTCTCTTCCGCCTTCTAGCCAACCTCCCCGTCGAGGCTGTGCGGGCGCCATCGCGGATGTGCACTCCGTCGAGCCCTCCGGCAGCCCCGTGCCCTCCTAACCCCTTCGGTAGATGCGGTCCAGCACGGGCTCCCTCCCAGTTCTTTCCGCGCACCGAACCGTGCCCTGTAGCGTCTTTACGGCCATCTCCGGCGAGCCTCCGCCACGGATTTGGTCGCCGCCAGCCAACCTCCGGCGGGCGCCGACGTGGCCATCATTAGCCCGACTAATTAGCCGCTAACCCCGCCATCAGCCGCTGATGTTGGGCCCCGTAGTGGGTCAAACCCCCGGTTAGCACGGGATTAGCCCTGTGTCGCTGACTTGTGGGCCCCGGCTGTCAGGTTTGACCTGGGCAGCCGATGTTGACTTGCTGACATCAGCCTTGCACAATGCTGACGCAATAATTAATTCCTAGAATAAAAATAAATCAGAAAATTCCAGAAATTAATAAAAACTTCAAAAAATCATAGAAAATAATCTATAAGTCAGATTAAAATAATTTATATATGATAATTTATTAGAAAAATCCAATGAATCTAATGGTGGCGTTTTCATACATGTTAGAGCAAGTTAAAGAGCCAAACTTGGATATTTCGTTCAAAACAATAGGCCACTTCACTTATGGTGTTGAATTTGAACCTTGGGTTCAAATCATCTTCATTTAACATGTTGATAGATGGATTAGCTCAAACCAGTAACATATTGCCATGCTATTATCATGCAGCATTGTGCAGCATTGCCTTGCTTAAATTGTACCTTGTTTGATCTTGTCGATAGACTTGCGAGATGTAGTTATCGACGACATCGAAGAACAACTGAGTTCTTCTGATAAACAGGCAAGCACCCCCCCCTTGAGCATATTCGATACAATCACATCCCTCGCTCTTGCTCTCATTTCAATGCATTAGGACAACGTGTTCAACTGTTACTTGTGTTGCGATAGATGAACCCACTCCTTTGCATGACCTGTCATTGTCGCATTAAATAGCTAAACCAAGCAACCTAGCATACCTGGTAGATGCTTGAGCCATGTTTTGCTATAACTCTGTTATGCTTGCTATGCTTAGAGTTGTGTCAGGTCTGATTCATCTGGGAGATGAACCGGAGTGAAATGAATGTGTCCTAATGATGAGAGTTAGTGATGAACCTGTTTTGGTAAAGGTACCGATGAGAGGCCATGTAGGAGTACATGGTGGGTTGTCTCATTGAAACCGCTCAAAGGGCATGAGTTCCTTGTTTGTGTTCCAAGACTAGCTACTACCACACACTGAGCTCCTGTAACTCGAGCTCTCTCGGCCTATTAACCTACCCTGTTCTCAGTCCAGGAGTCGTAGTAGTTTGACATGTTGATAGGTGTGGCACGGCCTGCAAAGTGGATGAATGGCCCAATCGGGACCGGCTTGGGTCCCTGCTCACAACGTTTGAGGCCATGTTGGAAACCTCGGCCGGTATTCTATTATAGGTTCCAACTCAGATAGGTGACTACTTTGGATGTGAGTCATTGAAGGTTAACGTATGTGGCCGACTCCCTCGCTAGGCTTCCACTTGAAGGTTGCCGAGGTGCCTTTTTACGTGCACATGGCGATAAGTGGCGGGAGCATGTGTGACGAAGTACACCCCTGCAGGGTAAATGATCTATTCGAATAGCCGCATCCATGGATATGGACTACTTGTATACTTGCATTGTTCATAGACAACTTTAAGTGGAAACTCTAAAATGCACCAAACAAGTGTGAGTGCTATGGATGGCTTCTCGTAGGAAGACGAGAGAGGATGCATAGTGGTGTATTGAGATGGTGAACATGTGGACTCATGTGTGCTCTCTCGTAGGGAGACGGGAGAGTAGTGATACGTTGGTTACTTTGTCGTAGGCTAAGATAGCCAAAGGTCAAAGCTGGCATTCTGCAGTAAACCCCACAATCCCGTTCATTGATACATGATGCATATGTAGATAGTTCTGATGTAAGACTTGATGAGTACCTTTGAACTCACTGTTGCTTATTTACATTTTTGCAGAGATAGATGTTGAGTTTAGTTAAGTTTCTTCTAACATTGACATCGACGGATTAGCTTAGTAACCCAGACAGAGGTCTGGCTCCTATGGTAGGGTCGTTGTAGCTTTTTAGGCTCTTCTAGCCACTTTTGTAGATATCTGTACTCAGACATGTAACTTTCGCTTGTTGTTTGTATGCTCTGAATGTTGGGTCTTGTGACCCCTTCTGTTTGTAACAATATACTATGTTGGCTCTCTGGAGCCTTCTAAATAAATGTTATGTTGTAGAGTTTTGTTGTAATGCCATGTTGTATCACGCATATCATGCATAGGTGTGTTTGATTGAAATGCATTGGTATGCGTAGGATTCGACACCTAGTTGTGTGCCTTTAGTAGCCGTCTTTATGGGGAAATGTCTCTTTGTGCTTCTACCGAGCCTTGGTAGCTTGCTACTGCTCCGGACACATTGATTGACCGGCATGTATCCTTCTTTGTTGTTGTGTTTGTCCCCTTGGGGAAATGTCTCGTAGTGTAATGGAGTCCATGTAGCCTGCTACGACTCGTCTACGTGCAGTGATGACATTTATGTCCCACGGCGTAATGGAGTCCTTGTAGCTGTAGGATCGAAAGTAAGTCTAGAGGGGGTGTCACAACCCTAGCTAGATGTCCTAGGAATAGTATTGTGCTTGCATTATGTTTCATTTTTCATTAACATGAAATGGGGAACAAAAGAAACCCCCAAGCTAACTTTGAATCAAAACAAATCAAATTTGGTGAAAATTCAACAAATCCAAAATTCCCATTAAAAATGTTCCCTATGTCTCGTAAATTTGGGCATGATTATAACAGGGACCATTCTAATTATTTGAACAATCAAAGTAATTCAAAAATAATTGATAAGGCTCCTGGAATCATTAAATAATGCACTATCATTATTTTTGTTTTCAAAATATCCTGAAAAATTTTAGACAAATTTGAAATATTCAAACTTCATTATAGAAAATATATGGGATATTTTAAAAAGTCATTTGTACCTGTAAAGAAAATAAACAAATGTCAGTAAAATAAAATAGAGAAGAAATAAAAACAAAAAAGGGAGAAAGGCCCAGGCCAGGCCAGCCCACCTGGCCCAGGGAGGTCATCGTCCTCCTGGCGGCCAGGAGGACGAGCGCTTGGCCGGAGCGCGCGCGCTGCCGTGCCTCCACGCCGGTAGCTGTCTGCCTGTGTCCTCCTCGCCAGCGTGACGGGGATAAACTCCCCAGAGCCGTCCCCATCGCTCCCTCTCTCTCTCTCGCCCGCCTCTCTTCCTCTCCCCTCTCTGGTTCGCCATGGCCGAGCCCTGCTCGAGCTTGCCGCCATCGCGTTAGCCGCTCCCCCTCACCCCTGAGCCCCCAAACGATCCGCCTAGCTTTCCTCTTCCTCCTCGCCGAGCCGTGCACCACCAGGAGCTCCCCATCGCCGTCTTCGCGTCGTCTTCAACCTCCAGCCGCCGAATATCAAGTGGAGCTCGCCGGTGCTCCAGGCCCTCCCGAGCCCGCTCTCGACGTCTCTACAACCGCCGTGAGCCCCTGAGTCTTTTCCCCCTCTTTCCCCCTTCGATTGCATGCTCTAGCGTCGGATTCCATCGATGTCCGAATGCCCCCGCCGCTCAAGCTCGACGCCAGACATGTTCCGGTAACCAACTGGTTCGTCTGAGGCCTCCATTGTGTTCGTGAGGTTGTGTAGGGTCCGTAGGTGCCAATTAGAGCTCATGTTGCGCCCTGGTTCGACGAGCCCGTGCTCGCCCGAGCTCCGGCCGCCGCCCAGCTCACCGCCGGCGTCGGTTCCGACCATCTCAACTCCTGGGAGGGGGCGGAATGGACGCGCGCGTGTGTGCTGAGTCGTTTGGTGCCCTCCGTCGTCCTTTTGGTCGTCGGAGGAGGGATCCCGAAGCCCTCTGCCGTCTCTGGAGCCACCGGCGGCTCAACGCCGGTGGGTCTTGCCGGAGTTGACCACGAGGTTTGACCCCTTGAGTCACTGGCAGGTGGGCCAGGCCCTGACAAGTCAAGGTTAATTAAGAATTTAATTAATTATTTTAATTAAACTAATTAGTCACTGACAGTGGGCCCAGTTTCTTTTAATTAATTAGGATTTAGTTTTAGTTAGTTAGTTAAGTGTCTGAGTCACTGACATGTGGACCCACATGTCAAGTTTGACTCTGGCCCGGTCAGCTGACCAGCTAACATCATAATGATGTCATGCTGATGCAATAAAAGCAAGTTCTAGTTTAAAAATAATTCCATAAATTATTTAAAACTTCAAAAATTCATATAAATTAATCTGTAAGTCAGATGAAAATAATTTATATATGAAAATTTATCACAAAAATCCAATGAATCCAATGGTGCTATTGTCATGCATGTTAGAGCAATCTAAATAGGTGAACATTGACATTTATTAATAGGTTAGTAAATGGAATTTGAAATGAAGAACAATTTTGAACCTATATTCAAATTCATTTCAAATCAAGATGAACACTAGTTGCATTAGCTCATCTATACATGATATCATGCGATGATCATGCATCATATTGTTGCACTTGCAAGTGTTGATTGTTTCTTATCTGCATTGCGGTAGGCCCTGCTCCTGAGGATACCCCCGAGTATCCCAACGAAGGAGAGAACCTTTCCGTTCCCAGCAAGGCAAGCAACCCCTTTGATCATTCGGATAACATCCTACTCTCTCGCTCCTGCTCTTGTTTATTGCATTAGGACAATCGATCACATGTCAGTCATACACAGTAGATGATCCTATTATGTTGCATATCCTGACATTGTCACAGTAAATAGCTAAACCTTGCAACCTAGCATACCTGGTAGATGCTTGTGCCATGATGTGCTTAGCTTACTTTGCCTGCTATGCTTGCTATGCTTAGAGTTGTGTCAGGTCGGATTCATCTGGGTGATGAACTGAGTGAAACAATGTTGCCTGATGTGATGATGTTATGATGAACTCCATTTGGTAAAGGTAGTGATGGGAGCCTATGTAGGAGTACATAGCGGGTTGCCTCATTAGGACCGTTCTTAGGAACTGAGTTCGGTGTTTGTGATCCAAGACTAGTTACTACGACACATTGGGTTCTGGTAACTCGACCCCTCTCGACTTATCATTCGCTTAGTCCTGAGTCCAAGAGTTGCAAGTAGTTTTTGGTGTTTATAGCATGCTGGAGGCCGTGCATAGTGCTGACCCTAGGGGTGGGTTACGACGCGGTAGGCAGTGGCACGGTGTACCAAGGGTCACCCGAATGGTGGGCTTGGGAACCCTGCGCACATCGTTTGGGTCCGTAGCGGAAACTTCGGTCGGACTTCCGTGTGGGTTCAGTCTCAAATAGGCAATAGCCTGGACTAGAGGTCTTATGCGATTGACGGTCGTGGCCAACTCCCTTGCTGGGCTTCCGCTTGAAGGTTGCCGAGGCGCATGGTTTTATGAGCACTGAGTGATAAGTGGCGAGAGCGTGTGTGAAGAAGTACACCCCTGCAGGGTATGAAACTATTCGAATAGCCGCGTCCTCGGATATGGACTACTTGGAGAACTTATGCTGTTCATAGATAATCTAATGGATACTCATAAAAATATCAAGACAAGTGTGTGTACCGTGCATGGCACTCTTCCACGAGGGAAGTGAATCCATGGTGGTGTATTGTTATTGAGTTAGTGGACTCGTGTGCGATATATAAAATGTAAACAAAGAGTTAAAATTGAGTAGTGTAGGTTAGCCATGAGTCAAAGCTGGCATTGCTGCATAAACTCCACCACTCCCTTTGTTGATACATGAGCATGAATAGACTAGGTCTGTTTTATAGACTTGCTGAGTACGTTTGTACTCACGTTTGCTTAATAAATGTTGCAGATGAGACCCAGGACCCATTAGGTGGGTTCTTTCTAGACGTTGACGGTGCCGAATAGTCAGGCCATGTGCCTTTTACCCCTTTTCATCTGTCTGTACTCAGACAGATTTATGCTTCCGCTTGGTTTGTATGAACATGTTTGTATGACTTGAGTGTCGGGTCATGTGACCCCTATCTGTAAGAACATATTATGCAAGGCTCATCTGAGCCTCTTAAATAAAAGTCATGTTGTTGTATGGTTATGTTGTGATGACATGGTTGTATCTATGCATATCGGGCATGTCATGCGTACGTGTGACGTGCAACGGTATGTATGGGATCCGACACCTATTTGTGTGCCTTTAGTAGTACTCTTTACAAGAAACTGCCTCTTTGTGTTTCCACCGAGCCATGGTAGCTTGCTACTGCTCCGGATACATTGATTGACCGGCATGTATCCTTCTTTGATGCTGTGTCTTTCGCTTTGGAGAAACGTCTCGCAGTGTAATGGAGTCCCTGTAGCCTGCTACGACTCGTCTACGTGCAGTGATGGCATTGATGTCTCACGACGTAATGGAGTCCTTGTAGCTTGCTATGACTCATCTATACACGCTAGAGGCCGACACCTGCATTGCTGGGTTACGTATGCCTCTTTCCGTACGGATGTGCCACTTGGGTTCTATGACTAGTCATGTCGGCCTGGGTTCTCCGGCGTTTGATTGCCAACAACATGTTCACATACGTGAGCCAAAAGACGCAAATGGTCCCAGCTAAGGTAAGGCTGAAGCCGTGGAGGTTACCGTGCGTGAGGCCGCAAAATGATGTGATATGTTACAGTTTGAATTCATATGACTTAGGCTCGGGGTCCCGACAGTGTTGGTATCAGAGCCTGACTGACTGTAGGACTACCAAGCCAAACCGGTCGAAGTTGAGTCCAGAAACACTATAGAAAAGTAGGGGAATTGATTGTGGAAGGGAACATAAGGCTCTTTTTACTCCTCTTCCCAAGTTATTCTATGTTGAGTCATTCTCATCTTTTCTTTGGGGATAAGAACTAGCCTACTCATCCATTGCTTAGGATGCCGAGTTACTAACCATGGACCACTATCTAGCTTGTTGTAAGTGAATGTGGGTATTCAAGTATTGTTGGTGTGACAAACAGATGGAGAAGAGATTTGAGTCTAGAGAGTCGAGTGGTTATGCTTTTTCCAATCTTTTGCAGTTGTCTCAAAATCCTTTTTAAGCAATTACAGCTGTTATGCTAGAGTCTCTTATGTCTTTGCATCATTGTCTGTTTTAGATGCCCCCTCGTCCTTCCCGTCAGGTGGTCCATTTGACCAAGTGCATTGATGTACCAGGTCACACGGCCATGTTCGTTAGAGTCATGATGGAGGCTGGATATCGTTGGTACCCAGAGTACACAGTGGAGGAACAGTATCGAGATTTCAACTAGAGTCAGTATTTGTGTACCTTCATACCCTGGAGCTGCAGAGCCCCTTCACTGGACTTATGGGTTAGGTGTCACCATAGACATGGCAGTTCAGGAGGCCGCCTACACCATGTTGACTATCATGAGGTTTCACCATGGTCTGCTTCAGAACACCAAGTTCTGCTATGTTCCTGCTTCTATGGGAGGAGAGGATGGTTATCTTAGTGCAGCCTACTATGATCATTCCCATGAGGACTCTAGGCTACAGGTGACCGCTCAGATGTTGGAGAACAGGGATCGTGATGCACGTGCCCTTCGCATGGAGCTTTATGCTACCCGTGCACGTCTTTGGACAGCCCTAACACAGTTGGCACCTGTCATGCAGACCGGCTATGGAGATTTGGAGATGCTGACCCCATCGCGGGACTCATCTGCCAGCACACATAGACTGGCCCAATGTTGGAGGCATCACCCCTCTTCGAGGACCGCTGTTGCCGCCGACAAGGGGACCAAGGCCACACCCGTGTCCTTATGGCTTCCAGGGATCACAGGCTAGAGTGTTTCCAGATTCTCAGGTTCAGCTCCCGGATCATGGGGGTAACCTGTATGAGGCATTCTACGGTGATGCTTGAGTACGTGGATGTTAGTTCTAGTATGGTAGTCATCGTATCGCCACAGTCCTGTGTGTCTTGTGGGATATGATGAGGTTGAGAGTTGAGTTCCAGAGGTGTGGATAGATAATGTATAGGAAGCTTGTAATGCCTCCGATGAGTTGTGTCATCTTTCCGTAGTTGTTTTTCATCTTGGCTTGTACTGAACTATGTCATGGCGTGTATGAATCATGGTGTTCATATGGAAGTTCTTTTACCATGTTGATTGCTGTTTACCCTGCATGCCATGTTGTCCAGTACATTCCTTATCTCATGTCTTAGAGTTGTTGTTCCCTATGACTAAGTTGTGGGTTTGTTTTCCCAAGATGATGGCCACTAGGAATAACCCCGTGCCTGCCCCCAAGCAGGGCAAGGGAAGCCATCCAAGGCAAGAGGATCTGCCACATGCGCCTTCTCTTGCGAAAGTAATGCTAAAAGCTGAAAGGAATAAGAGGGAGACCAATAGGCTATTGGAAAGAATCGAGAAGAACACAGCACGTGCTCCCCGCAATGAGGTCAATGATGGTGTATCACTTGGTGATTTCATCAGACTGAGCCCACCCAAATATCATCATTCGGTCGACCCACTCGACGTGGATGACTGGCTGACTAGCATGTATCGCAAGATCTGGGCTGCCAATGTGACTGAGGCCAACAAGGTGACCTTTGCAACTTACTTTCTGGAAGGTCCCGCCAATCTGTGGTGGGAGAATTTTGAAGCCATGCGTCCCGCAGGCCCCGCACCAACTTGGGTAGAGTTCAGTGCCGCATTTCTTACCCATCACATCCCGGAAGGGCTGATGGATCGTAAGAGAGAGGAATTATGTGCCTTCACCCAGGGTAGACTGTCAGTGGATGCTTATAGTCGTGAGTTTGGAAACCTTGCTCGCTATGCTCCTGAGGAAGTTTCTACTGATGCCAAGAAGTAGGCTAGGTTCCGCAAGGGACTTAACCTTGACTTCCGTCGAGACCTGCGCCTGCATGAGTGCACCACTTTCCAGGCTCTCGTCAACAAGGCTATCAATGCCGAGACTCGACAGACTGATTATGAGGCCACGAGAAAGCACAACCGTGACTTCAACCCTGCATCTGGCTCGGGCCCCAATAAAAGCCGGATCTGGGTGCCCAATATAGCTCTGCCACCAAAATACAATGAAAGGCCATCCTTCCAGGCGCCTTGCCCAGTTCAGTCCAACCCTCCAGTCAGACCATTTGGAGGACCGCCTACAAATGTTGATCCCCGTGCCATCGTGGTTTGCTATAAGTGTGGAGAACCAGGACACTACTCCTGTGAGTGTCCCCGGAATAATGCTAAGCCCGCTGGACGTGGAAAGCCAGGAAAAGCCTTCTTCGTGAAGCCAGCTCCTGCTCGTGGACGGGTGAACTATGTGTATGCCGAGGAAGCTCTTGAGGATCCTGATGTTATCTTAGGTATGCTCCTTGTTAACAGTCATCCAGCATATGTTCTATTTGATACTGGTGCATCTCATTCCTTCATCTCAGAAAGTTATGCACAGTTGCATAACATGTCTTTTTGTTATATGCCTACTACTTCGGGTTCAACATGGCAAACTTCTAGAGTGATCCATGATAATGAGATTTTGGTGGATAGATTAGTCTTCCTAGCATCTTTGATAGCCCTCAAGTCTTCGGACATCAATATCATTCTAGGTATGGATTGGATGAAAGCCCACTATGCCAAGATTCATACTCATTCTAGGAATGTTCAACTTACACATCCATCGGGTGAGATAGTTAATGTCTCCACTCGAACAACCAAGTGCCAACTCTATTCCCTCAATGCTAGCCCTCTTCCAGAGTTAGAAGATATTCTGGTAGTCCGTGACTTTCCGGATGTCTTTCCAGAAGAACTGCCAGGAATTCCTCCTGTCAGAGATGTTGAGTTTGTGATAGAGCTCATCCCAGGGGCTGTCCCAATAGCTAGAAGACCCTATAAGATGGCACCCTTAGAACTAGCCGAACTTAAGATCCAACTCGATGAGGCTTCGAAGAAAGGTTTCATCCATCCCAGTTCTTCTCCTTGGGCTTGTCCCGTCCTCTTCGTCAAGAAGAAGGATGGTTCGGATCGGATGGTTGTGAATTATCGGCGAGTGAATCTAGTTACCATAAAGAACAAGTATCCGCTCCCCAAGATCAACGATTTGTATGATCAACTCGCTGGATCCTCTGTCTTTTCCAAAATGGATTTGAGGTTGGGATACCATCAAATCGGAATTAGGAATGGGGACATTCCAAAAATGGCTTTTGTTACTCATTATGTCCAATACGAGTACACCGTCATGTCCTTCGGTTTAACCAATGCCCCAGCCACCTTCTCTAGCTTGATGAATTCGGTCTTCATGGAGTATCTAGATAAATTTGTCGTGGTTTACCTCGACGATATACTCATCTACTCGAAGAACGAACAAGAACATGTCGAGCATCTAAGGCTGGTATTGATGAAACTTCGAGAGCACCGCCTGTCCGCCAAATTCTCCAAGTGTGAATTTTGGTTGCCAGAAGTGACCTATCTGGGCCACGTGATTTCTAGTAAAGGTATTGCTGTCAATCTCGAGAGAGTTCAGGCCATCACTGATTGGACTCAACCTGAACTGGTTAAGCAAGTTTGGAGTTTCCTTGGCTTAGCAAGCTATTGTCGCCGCTTTGTCGAGAATTTCTCCAAAGTTGCAAAACCTCTCACTGAACTCCTCAAGAAAGATAAAAAGTTCGAGTGGACTCCACAATACGAGCACAGTTTTTAGGAGTTGAAAAGACGACTGACCTCTGCTCCCGTTCTAGTGCCACCTGATTTCTCTAAGGACTTTGTTATCTATTGTGACGCCTCACGACAAGGATTAGGTTGCATTCTCATGCAAGATCGTCATGTGATTGTAGACGCATCTCGACAGTTGCGTCCACATGAGGATAATTATCCAACACATGATCTTGAGCTCGCAGCTGTAGTCCATGCACTGAAAACCTGGTGACATTACCTTCTGGGTAATCATTGCGAAATTTACACTGATCACCAAAGTCTAAAATATATATTCACCTAGCCGGATTTGAATCTCAGGCAAAGACGGTGGGTAGAGTTGATTACAGATTACGACTTAGGGATAACTTACACCCCGAGGAAAGCCAATGTCATGGCTAATGCACTAAGTCGTAAGTCTTATTGTAACAACCTAATGTTACAACAAGGTCAACCACTTCTCCATGAGGACTTTCGAAGTTAAACCTTCACATTGTTCTTCGAGGATTCCTATCCAACCTGGTGGCGAAACCTACTCTTACAGATCAAATTTTAGAAGCCCAGAAGAATGATGCCGGGATATCTCGGATCAAGAAAAACATTAAGAAGGGCAATGTTAAATGCTTCTCGAAAGATGATCGAGGTGTTGTCTTCTTTGAGAACCGCTTGGTGATCCCAAAGAAACAACATCTATGATAGTTGATCCTTAAGGAGGCTCATGATTCTCCTCTCACAATTCATCCGGTTAGTACCAAGATGTATCAGGACCTACGCCAGAGGTTCTGGTGGACTAGGATGAAGAGATAAATTGCTCAGTTCGTTGCTAACTGTGACGTTTGTCGTTGCGTGAAAGCAGAACATCAAAGGCCTATTGGCACCCTTCAACCTTTAGCTATTCCTGAATGGAAATGGGATAAGGTTGGTATGGATTTCATTACCGGATTTCCCAGGACCAAGAGAGGGAATAATGCTATATTTGTGGTCATCGACCGTCTTTCCAAAGTGGCTCATTTTCTTCCTGTTCGGGAAAGTATAACTGCTAGCCAGCTAGCGGAGTTGTATGTTTCTCGAATAGTTTCTCTTCATGGTGTTCCTTTGGAGATTAACTCAGACCGTGGAAGTATCTTTACTTCCCGATTTTGGGAAAGTTTTCAAACCGCTATGGGGACTCATATATATATCCTTTAGCACTGCTTTCCACCCGCAATCAAGTGGTCAAGTTGAGCGAGTCAATCAAATCCTGGAAGACATGCTTCGAGCTTGTGTTATATCTTTCGGTATGAATTGGGAGAAATGTCTTCCATTTGCCAAATTTTCTTATAACAATAGTTATCAATCAAGCTTGGGCAAAGCCCCTTTTGAAGTTCTCTATGGACGAAGGTGTCGAACACCTCTTAACTGGTCAGAAACCGGAGAGAGGCAACTCTTTGGTCCGGATATGATCCAGGATGCAGAGGAGCAAGTTCGCATTATTCGTGAAAAGTTGAAAACAGCCCAATCTCGTCAAAAGAGCCAATATGATCGCCATCATAAGTCTGTGACCTATGAAATTGACGAGAAGGCTTACCTTTGGGTTAGGCCTTTGAAGGGTACCCATCAATTCGGTATCAAGGCCAAGTTGGCTCCTCGTTACATTGGACCTTTTCGTATTCGTGCCAAACGAGGAGAGGTTGCCGACCAATTGGAACTTCCGCCGCATCTTTCCAAGGTTCATGATGTCTTCCACGTTTCGCAACTCAGGCATTGCTTCCGGACCCTATCCGTGAGGTAGACCATGTAGCGCTTGATATCCAAGATAACCTTACATATCGAGCATACCCTGTTCGTATTCTTGATCAAGCTGAGCGTACCACTCGGCATCAGAACATCAAGTTTCTTAAGGTTCAGTGGTCACACCATTCGGAAAAGGAGGCGACATGGGAAAGAGAAGCTCGTCTTCGACTAGAGTACCCCGCGCTCTTCCCAACGACTTCAAAATCTCGGGACGAGATTCTTTTGAGTGTGGGTGAGTTGTCACAACCCTAGCTAGATATCCTAGGAATAGTATTGTGCTTGCATCATGTTTTATTTTGCATTAACATGAAATGGGGAACAAAAGAAACCCCCAAGCTAACTTCAAATCAAAACAAATCAAATTTGGTGAAAATTCAACAAATCCAAAATGCCCACTAAAAATGTTCCCTATGTCTGGTAAATTTGGGCATGATTATAACAGGGACCATTCTAATTATTTGAACAATCAAGGTAATTCAAAAATAATTGATAAGGCTCCTGAAATCATTAAGTAAAGCACTATCATTATTTTTGTTTTCAAAATATCCTGAAACTTTTTAGACAAGTTTGAAATATTCGAACTTCATTATAGAAAATATATGGGATATTTTATAAAGTCATTTGTACCTGAAAAGAAAATAAACAAATGTTAGTAAAAGAAAACAGAGAAGAAATAAAAAGAAAAAAAGGGAGAAAGGCCCAGGCCAGGCCAGCCCACCTGGCCCAGGGAGGTCATCATCCTCCTGGCGGCCAGGAGGACGAGCGAGTGGCCGGAGCGTGCACGCTGTCGTGCCTCCACGCCGGCAACTACCTGCCTGTGTCCTCCTCGCCAGCGCGACGGGGATAAGCTCCCCAGAGCCGTCCCCATCGCTCCATCTCTCTCTCTCGCCCGCCTCTCTTCCTCTCCCCTCTCTGCTTCGCCATGGCCGAGCCCTGCTCGAGCTTGTCGTCGTTGCGTTAGCCGCTCCCCCTCGCCCCTGAGCCCCCAATCGATCCGCCTAGCTTTCCTCTTCCTCCTCGTCGAGATGTGCACCGCCAGGAGCTCCCCATCGCCGTCTTCGCATCGTCTTCAACCTCCGGCCACCAAAAATCAACTAGAGCTCGCTGCTGCTCTAGGCCCTCCTCGAGCCCGCTCTTGACGTCTCTGCAACCGCCGTGAGCACCTGAGTCTTTTCCCCCTCTTTCCCCCTTCAATTGCGTGCTCTAGCGTCGGATTCCATCAAGGTCCGAATGCCCCCACCGCTCGAGCTCGACACCGGCCATGTTCCGATGACCAGCTAGTCCGTCTGAGGCCTCCGTTGTTTTCGTGAGGCTATGTAGGGTCCGTAGGTGCCAAGTAGAGCTCATGTTGCGCCCTGGTTTGACGAGCCCGTGCTCGCCCGAGATCCGGCCGCCACCCAGCTCACCGCCAACGTCGGTTCCGACCATCTTAGCTCCTGGGAGGGGGCGGAATGGACGTGCGTGTGTGCTGAGTGGTTTGGTGCCCTCCATCGTCCTTTTGGTCGCCGGAGGAGGGATCCCGAAGCCCTCCGCCGTCTCTGGAGCCACCGGCGGCTCAACGCCAGTGGGTCTTGCCGGAATTGACCACGGGGTTTGACCCCGAGAGTCACTGGCATGTGGGGCCAGGCCCTGACAAGTCAAAGTTAATTAAGAATTTAATTAATAATTTTAATTAACCTAATTAGTTACTAACAGTGACTAGTTTCTGTTATTTAATTAGGATTTAGTTTTAATTAGTTAGTTAAGTGTCTGAGTCACTGACATGTGGCCCCACATGTCAGGTTTGACTCTGGCCCGGTCAGCTGACCAGCTGACGTCATAATGATGTCATGCTGATGCAATAAAAGCAATTTCTAGTTTAAAAATAATTCCATAAATTATTCAAAACTTCAAAAATTCATATAAATTAATCTGTAAGTCAGATGAAAATAATTTATATATGAAAATTTATCATAAAAATCCAATGAATCCAATGGTGCTATTGTCATGCATGTTAGAGAAATATAAATAGGTGAACATTGACATTTATTAATAGGTTAGTAAATGGAATTTGAAATGAATAACAATTTTGAACCTATATTCAAATTCATTTCAAATCAACATGAATACTAGTTGCATTAGCTCATCTATACATGCTATCATGCCATGATCATGCATCATATTGTTGCACTTGTGTGTGTTGATTGTTTCTTATCTGCAATGCGGTAGGCCCTGCTCCTGAGGATACCCCCGAGTATCTCGACGAAGGAGAGAACCTTTACATTTCCCAGCAAGGCAAGCAAACCCTTTGATCATTTCGATAACATCCTACTCTCTCGCTCCTGCTCTTGTTTATTGCATTAGGACAATCGATCACATGTAAGTCATACACAGTAGATGATCCTATTCTGCAGCATATCCTGACATTGTCACTGTAAATAGCTAAACCTTGCAACCTAGCATACCTGGTAGATGCTTGTGCCATGATGTGCTTAGCTTACTTTGCCTGCTATGCTTGCTATGCTTAGAGTTGTGTCAGGTCGGATTCATCTGGGTGATGAACTGAGTGAAACAATGTTGCCTAATGTGATGATCTTATGATGAACTCAATTTGGTAAAGGTAGCGATGGGAGGCTATGTAGGTGTACATAGCGGGTTGTCTCATTGGGATCGATCTTAGGAACTGAGTTCCGTGTTTGTGATCCAAGACTAGTTACTACCACACATTGGGTTCCGGTAACTCGACCCCTCTCGACTTATCATTCGCTTAGTCCTGAGTCCAGGAGTTGCAAGTAGTTTTTGGTGTTTATAGCATGCTGGAGGTTGTGCATAGCGCTGACCCTAGGGGTGGGTTACGACGCGGTAGGCAGTGGCACGGTGTACCAAGGGTCACCCGAATGGTGGGCTTGGGAACCCTGCGCACAACGTTTGGGTCCGTAGCGGAAACTTCGGTCGGAACTCCGTGCGGGTTCAGTCTCAAATAGGTGATAGCCTGGACTAGAGGTCTTATGCGATTGACGATCGTGGCCGACTCCCTCGCTCGGCTTCCGCTTGAAGGTTGCCGAGGTGCATGGTTTTATGAGCACTGAGCGATAAGTGGCGAGAGCGTGTGTGAAGAATTACACCCCTACAGGGTATGAAACTATTCGAATAGCCGCGTCCTTGGATATGGACTACTTGGAGAACTTATGTTGTTCATAGATAATCTAATGGATACTCATAAAAGTATCAAGACAAGTGTGAGTACCGTGGATTGCACTCTTCCAAGAGGGAAGTGAATCCATGGTGGTGTATTGTTATGAAGTTAGTGGACTCGTGTGCGATATATAAAATGTAAATAAAGAGTTAAAATTGAGTAGTGTAGGTTAGCCATGAGTCAAAGCTGGCATTGCTGCATAAACTCCACCACTCCCTTTGTTGATACATGAGCATGAATAGACTAGGTCTGTTTTAAAGACCTACTGAGTACGTTTGTACTCACGTTTGCTTAATAAATGTTGCAGATGAGACCCAGGACCCATTAGGTGGGTTCTTACTAGACGTTGATGATGCCGAATAGCTGGTGTCCCAGCTACGACCTTTGCCCTGTGGCAGACTGCAGATAGTCAGGCCATGTGCCTTTTTACCCCTTTTCATCTGTTTGTACTCAGATATCTTTATGCTTCCGCTTGGTTTGTATGAACATGTTTGTATGACTTGAGTGTCGGGTCATGTGACCCCTATCTATAAGAACATATTATGCAAGGCTCATCTGAGCCTCTTAAATAAAAGTCATGTTGTTGTATGGTTATGTTGTGATGCCATGGTTGTATCTATGCATATCGGGCATGTCGTGCGTATGTGTCACGTGCAACGGTATGTATGGGATCCGACACCTAGTTGTGTGCCTTTAGTAGTACTCTTTATAGGAAACTGCCTCTTTGTGTTTCCACCGAGCCATGGTAGCTTGCTACTACTCCGGACACATTTATTAACCGGCATGTATCCTTCTTTGCTGCTGTGTCTGTCCCTACGGGGAAATGTTTTGCAGTATAGTGGAGTCCCTGTAGCCTGCTACAACTCGTCTACGTGCAGTGATGGCATTTATGTCTCACGGCGTAATGGAGTCCTTGTAGCTTGCTATGACTCGTCTACACACGCTTGAGGACGACACCTGCATGTCTGGGTTAAGTATTCATGTTTCCGTACGGATGTGCCACTTGGGTTCTATGACTAGTCACGTCGGCCCGGGTTCTCTGTCGTTTAATTGCCAGCGACATGTTTACATACGTGAGCCAAAAGATGCAAACGGTCCCGGCTAAGGTAAGGCTGCAGCCGTGGAGTTTACCGTGCGAGAGGCCGCAAAGTGTTGTGATATGTTACAGTCTGGATTCATATGACTTAGGATCGGGGTCCCGACAGGGGGGTCATTAGACTACTTGACCAATTGAAAATTTTGCCTTTACCAAGTTTTAGAGTTGACAGGTTTTAGAATTTCATGGAAAGTCTAAGAGTATATAGCAGCGGAAAATAACAACAAGCATGTATAGAAGGGATAGGGTAGGAAGATCAAACGCAGTTGTAGACACGATGATTTTTCCCGTGGTTCCGATAGGTGGCGCTATTGTACATCCACGTTTATGGAGTCTTCAACCCACGAAGGGTAATGGTCGCGAGAGTCCACGGAGAGCTCCACCCAAAAGGGTCCACGAAGTAGCAACCTTGACTATTCCATAACGGCTTCCCTCCACGAAGGACTAGCCTCACTACGGGTAGATCTTCACGAAGTAGGCGATCTCCTTGCCCTTACAAACTTCTTGGTTAACTCCACAACATGAAGTAGGAGGCTCCCAAGCAACACCTAACCAATCTAGGAGGCACCACCCTCCAAAAGGTAATAGGCTCGATAATGACGATGAACTCCTTGCTCTTGTGCTTCAAGATGATAGACTCCTCAGCACACAATCACTCTCTCATAGATTTGGCATGGTGGAAGAGATGGGATTGGTGGAAAGCTACTTGGGAAGGCTAGAAATAAAGATCCATATGATTGGAGTGGAAGATCTTGACCTCAACACAAGGGTAGGTGGTTCTCTCTTAGAAAATCTGATAGGATAGGTATGGAATAGTTCTGAGTGCTTCTCTTTCGAGTAGGGGGTGGTGAAGGGGTATATATAGGCATCCCAAAAAATTCAACCGTTAAACACAAAATGACCAACTCAGTGACACCGATGTGTTAATCTCGGTGGTACCGAAGTGACCAAAATGTGGCAACTTTCGAATCTCGGTAAAGACGATATAGGAAACTCAGTTGCACCGATAAGGTGACCAACGGTCGGATTTCCAATCTCTGTGACGCCGATCCAACATCCTAGGTGGGACCAAAAATGTGAATTTGCGTAACAGAAAGTTGGCAACCTAAACTCGGTGGCACCGGTATGGAATCGGTTGCACCAAAGTGGCTAGGGTTTGGCTGAGTCTGTCTAGGTTCTGGAATCAGTGGCACCGAAGTGGGAAAGTTGGTTGCACCAATTTTGAGTGGTAGGTATAGAAAACACTTTGGTGGGAGAGTTTGTGGATGTTTTTGGCGACTATCACTTGTGCATGTTTTAGCATATTGTTCACCAACAAAACCTTACCCCCTTTTAATAGTATTGGCTTTCCTATGGAATCAAAGTGATTTCTCACAAATATAAAATGTAGAGTCATTTTGCTTGAAGCTCGGCCAACCTATTTCCTTGCATCTTGGGGTTTCTCCACAATCTCCTTTTGCCAATCCTAACATTGAACATTTCCTGAAATATACTCAGTGGAAACATTAGTTCAGTGAATTATATGTTGTTATTAATTACAAAAACCACCAAGGGAGCAAATGTGCTTTCAATCTCCCCCTTTTTGGTAATTGATGACAACATATAGATCAAAGCTTCGACATATGATAAAATCAATGAATACAATCGTCGCTTTGAGAGGTATGTGATAAGCAAGAGCTCCCCCCAAATTTGTGCATTATTTTAAATTTGCGTTTGAATGCAAATGCACAATTGATTAGGTATATGGGGTACTTCTTCCATGTCACATACAACTTGGTGGTGTGCAAGAATAATTAGAGAATGAATAACATGGCACAACACACACAAGCAAGGGTGAATGATCATCCCATAAGCATTAAGATGATAGGAAATAGTAGAATCTAACAATGTATCATAACACACATCAACACAAAAGTATCTCACGTCAAACCAAAAGAACCAAATGTTTTGAAAAGCAATAAAAACCAAATCACTCTCTCGCTCGAGGCCCAAAGATCTCTATACACTTCCCCCCCCCCCTTTGGCAACAAGTTGCCAATAAGTTCAAATGCATACATCTAAGCGTTCTTGGGCATATCTTCTTCGGTTGTTGATGAAGGACTCGAGATGACAGCGTCGGCGAAGATCTCAGCAGATGTCATGGATTGAGCTGGAGTGGTCACTGATGGAGCAAAAGCTGATGGAGCTAATGGAGTTGATGCAGCTGGCACAGTGGGTGATCTGGCCTAAGTGGTGAACTGAGTGCCTGGCCCTAGAGGTGATTCATCCTCATCATCGTCATCATCATCTGAAGGAGAAGAGACCCGAGGGATGTGCATGGAGTCAACTTCATGTTGAAGCTCTGTGACTGTCTTCATCAGCCCGTCCACCTTATCACTAAGGGTCTTGATTCTGGTCTCAAAGATCCTGACGAGACTGTTCTGGTTGTCCAGAATCCCCTTAATGTCCTTCTACATGCCCTGAATAGATGATATCAGCAGATTCATTTGCTTGTTCCTGGATCTAGGGACTTGAGCACTAGTGGCTCTGACTGCCTCTGCTTCCTCCTGAGCTACAGCTGAAGTGGGATGATCACCATCCACCACCACAATGTTGTCCTCGAGATCTGGATGTAGGGGCAAATATGGGTGATCTAGGGAAAATATGTGCTTCTCCAGTCTTGAGTTGATGAGCATCTGAATATAGGGTGCATAACAGCAGGAGCGCTTCTGGTCAGCAACAACCCTCTTGATTGTCTCTACAATCAGATCCATGACTCTGATCCTGGTGTGACTGTCAAGGTGGATCAACATTTTTATGGAGTGTCCTCGGATCATCTTGTCATCTCCTAACTTGGACATAGAGGTATGCCTCAGTATGGTGTTGATAGTGCGGAGGCCAGCCTAGAGAAAGTAGATGGATCCTAGCCTGTGAGACTTCACATTTGCAGCAGGGATCTCCTTATACATGTTAGCCATAGCATTGTGGCTAGCCTTGGATTCAAAGTAGACATCCAAGTCACCATCATGTGCTTCAGGACCTCCTAAGATTTCAGCCCATTCCTCAAGAGTTGATTGATATCCCGCACCTTCGATCATCCACACAATTCTACCATCTCCGTAGAAGTGTGCAGTGGAGTAGAATTGCATGATCATTTCGTCATTCCAAACTATGAATTCTCTGCCAACGAACTCATCCTGACCTATGCAGTGGAAGTTGTCCTGGACACTTGGAAAGTAGTCCTCATTCTCCTTGATGAACGTCCAATCAACGTAACGCATGTCACTGATAGCTGAACTCTTGTCAAAGAGCACAGTCTCGAAGTCATGTTGCTCCTTGGTATAGAACCTATAGTCCACAGTTGTTTTCTTCCTCTGGGCATAAAGATCTATATCTCTCCATGCCCTCAATCCAGAATCCTTCCTCTTCTTCATGTCCTTAGCTAGTGGGTAGCTGGCATTGTGAACTGGGAGGTGTGGAGTGAGCTTCATCATTGTTGTCAAGTCATCCACATCTTCAATTTTGGATGCAGTTCCTTTGTTCTTTTCAGAAGCTGGAATCTGCCTAGTTATCCTGTTAGGCTTCTCAGCAGCCTTCTTGGATGTGCTGGTCTTAGGCATAACATCAGACATAAGTTTCTTTGCCTTCTTCTTGCGAGGATCCTTTGTGGCTGACTCATCCTCCTCGGCAGCATCACCAGTTGCTTCATCTGGATTTTCATACATGGAAGTGGGCCTGTCAGTCACATGAATGATCCCCTTCCTTGACTTCTTCTCTCCTGCCTTCTTAGGCATAGCCCTCTTGGGGACCTCAAGTAACATTATTGCTCTGGCAGTCTCATGAGCCTTGAAGGTAGAAGCTGGTGCATAAATTTTGCTGACAACTCTTCGAGAGGAAGTAGCTTTAGTTGCAGCCTTCTTGGCAGCTTTCTCTTCCTTCTTAGCAAGAATCTCCTCTGGACCGAAGTCTATATCCTCTTCATCTGAGTATAACTTCTTCCTGATTCTGGTAGCGGCCTTGGGCAACCCATGAGAACTGGGGGTGCCTGGGTCTGAGAAAGAACTGGCTTCTGGGCTTGTTCCAAAACTCATATCAACTCCCTGCTCTGGCACATTCTGACTATCTTCTGAGCCTGACATACTAACCCTATGAATAGAGTGTAGATGATAAAAAGTAGATGAGTTATCACAAAATAAGGCTAGTTTTTGAAATATGAGCAATGAGTTTTCAAAAGTTTTGCAATCTGTCACATACATATTGGTGCAGCCAAAGAGAATTTTTCGGTGAGACCGAGACAAACCAACGCGTTAACAGAAACTTGGCAACTTTTTCAGTAGGATCGAAAAGAGCTACTCGGTTCCACCGAGTCAGTTCTCGCCCTCACAGAAAAGCATATCGATCAGACCGATATTTTCGTTTCGGTTCCACCGAGATATATTGGGTGGACGGCAAAACCCTAGAAAATCCATCTGACTCGAGATTTTGCAGATTTTAGAGGATGGATACATGAGAAAAGGGTCGCTTATGGATAAATTTAAGTCCAATGTGCAAGAATCAAAAGGGGAGCGCACTAGAGATCGAATCCGTACCCTAGTTTGGCGTGGATCCTCTACGGCGGCGACGATGGAGTAGATTTCGTCGACGGCGGCGATTCCCACCGGTAGAGGGGCTCGGGAAGACAAGGGCGACGACCAGGGGCCTCGACGCGGCAGCTTAGGGTTCTGAGGCATGACATTGAGGATTGAATTTCAAAGCGTCGGGGTCCACAACATATATGCCCTTCGCTGTCGGTGATACCGATTTTATGTTTTTGGTGTCACCGAGTTCCACAACTGTCAGGTGACAGGGAAACTTGGTGTAACCGAGAATATGAAATCGGTGTTACCGAGATAGAAAACCAGATCAACCCTAGGCAATCCGTGAGACCGAGATTGTGGTGTTGGTTCCACCGAGTTGCACTTGGGAGGTTTTAATGTTCAGTCCTTGTTGATACGGAACTCCGAGTGCTCCACACACAGAGGGATCGAAAAGCACTTGTTCAAATTTTGTGATGCAGCATGAATGAAATATGAGGTGAGAAAGCATAGATAGATAAAGACTGGTCCTAGGCATTCTTGTCCATCCAATTGGAAAAAGATAAATCAAAAGCCAAATAGCAACAATTGGATGTCCTCGAATGAGAAAATAAGTGCAGACCAACATGCTCACTCAATAAGATGTCAAAAGAAATCATGACAAACATGCACAAACACTCTAGCATCTAACAAGCACTTGGGCGATGACGAAGTCATCTATATATGAGTATTTCACTTAGGAGCCAAGTAAAAGTACTTGATCATAGGTCATACTCATCGTTTAAGCACAAGTGGGGTTACCACTTTTTCATAAAGCATTTAATGTTGTCACATACTAAGAGATCTTTGACTCAAGTCTTAGAGTAAATCTCCCCCTTGATGTGACATCCCCCCATAAGAGGGATAAACTAACCTTGGGTTTTGTCAATGAAGACTTCATGTTGGTGAGGTAGTTGTGGATGCTCAATGTTGATGAAGATCATCAAGAGTTGGGAGCATCCTTGTTGTTTCCTTTCTCTTCTCACCTACATGGGTTAGTCCCAACCCACAAGAGACAAATACAAGGATATCTATGGACATGGAGTGCAAAGAAAATGTTATGATGTCCATTGATTAGTTGATTACCTTGTCCCTTGCTTACCTTTGAGGGAATGTGTGACTCCTTGAACTATTGCATTGAGTTGATGTTGAGTGCAAAAAGTCCTTGCCAATAATGAATGTGAGTTAATTTCATTGGCGGAGTCACCCCTCAAGAACCTTCTAGTTCTTCTTCTTGGGGATCCACATCAAGTTGATGGGTATCCTTGGTGTTGAGGTGGCCTTAGTAGTAGTTGAGCTTGAAGTATCCTTGGGAACCCACTCCACCAAAGCTAGGGGTTCGTCTTCATGTGAGTCAATGTCCTCTTGAAGCTTGTTCTTGCCCTTGAGCTTGTGGTCTTGTGGTGGAAGGTCATCTTGAGTGTTTGTCCCCTTGGGAAGAGTATTTTCATACTTCTCCTTTTGAGGAACAAACTTGGGCTTGGGATATTGACCTTCTTCCCACTCAACTCCATTAGCGTTGAAGTAGCCAACACCACGATTCTTCCGCTATCCTCCATGCTTGCGTGCGATTTACTTAAATTGCTTACATCCGGCAAGACTCTTGCAGATACATTTCTCTATAATTCCTTTCAATAAAGCATTTTCTTTCTCAAGTGTAACTTGGCTAAGAGAATCATCATTAGTGGAATCAATAGAACTACTAGAAGCAACATCATCGGGTCTAGCATTTTTATTGTTGCTACTAGATAAAGAACCTTTCTTGCCTTTGTTACTAGATTGCTTAGTTTTAACTTGAGGCATGAAAGTAGACAAGAGTGGTCGTTTGGCTAGATAAGATGAGGTCTTCTTTCGGAGATCATCATTAATAGCTTTAAGAAACTCATGCTCTTTCTCCAAGTTGAGCTTATCGAAGCATAGCTTCTCATGAGTTCTCACAAGCTCTCTGTGATCTTCGAGAGTAGATTCATGAGCTAACTTAAGAGTGTTTAGTTCTTTAGTTAGTTGTTCTATTTTCAGCTTATCATCATCAAATGACTCACCTGGACTAGCATGAGAATTATCAAGTTCATTTTGATCAACATCACTAGGTTTATCATATAGCAAGTCATCATCACAAAGCAAATCATCTTCATCACTATCAAAATCAAGATACTCGGGGCGTGATACCTTGGGGCCTTTAGCCATGAAGCAACTTCCATTCCCTTCGTTTGGTGAATCAAATAGATCGTAGGAGTTGGTAGTCACTAGAGCAATTCCGGCAACACCATCATCTTAACTATGGTCAGAGTGATAGCTTCTCTCGGAGTTGTTGCCGAAGTCGGAGCCTGAAACCATTCACCACCATGAGCCTGATGTTTTCTTCTTGTGTAGCTCTTGGTGTACTTGTCCTTCTCTGATCTCTACTTCTCCTTGAGTGTCTTCGTTCATAACGATCATATCGAATCCTTCTCTCTCTTTGTGGTGACTCATTTCTTGAGCTTCGTCTTCGAGGTGACTCTTCTCTTCTTTTGTAGGGAGCCGTGCACTCATTTGAGTAGTGTTTGGGCTTCCCACAATTGTAACAATTGAGGTCACGACTTGACGAACGCTTTTCTTCATATCTTGAGTTGGAGTTTACTTCTTTGCCTCTATTCTTGTAGAACTTGTTGAATTTCTTGACCATGAGGCTTATCTCTTCATTGGTGACAAGGTTTTTGCTTGAAGTTGCGGGAGCATCACTTGTGGCTTTGTAAGCACCGCTAGACTTGTGATGAAGCTCTTCTTCATCTTTGAGTGTCATCTCATGAGCAACAATCCTTCCAATGACTTCCGTAGGCTTGAGATCTTTGTAGTTCGGCATCATTAGGATTAATGTGCACACGGTGTCGTATCTCTCATCCAAAGCTCTAAGTATCTTCTTGATGATGACTTTGTCTATCATTTCTTCACTTCCTAAGCCGGCAATCTCATTGGTGATGAGAGCTAGCCTAGAGTACATCTCTGCGACTCCTTCACCATCCTTCACCTTGAACTTGTCAAGCTGACCTTCAAGAACATCTAACTTGGATTCTCTCACGTACTCGATTCCTTCGTGCATATCAACCAAAGTATCCCAAATCTCTTTTGTATTCTCAAGACGACTGAGTTTGTTGAATTCTTCGGGGCATAAGCAGTTGAAGAGAATGTCGCATGCTTGATCATTGAGCTGCAACATCTTTAATTCATCTGCGGTCGCTTCACGATCTGGTTCCCGTCCATCCGCAAAGAACTCACCTTGCAAGCCAACACAAACAACAGCCCAAATGGCGGGGTTATGACCAAGAATATGCATTTTCATTTTGTGCTTCCAACTAGCAAAATTTGTACCATCAAAGTACGGACCTCTATGGTGATAACTTCCCTCACTAGACGCCATACTTCTCCTAGATTGTGAGACCTAAGCAATGGAGACCAAAGTGCTGATACCACTTGTAGGATCGAAAGTAAGTCTAGAGGGGGGTGATTAGACTACTTGACCAATTGAAAATTTTGCCTATACGAAGTTTTAGAGTTGACAATTTTTAGCATTTCATGGCAAGTCAAGTACACCCTACATATTCAAGTCTAAGAGTATATAGCAGCGAAAAGTAACAACAAGCATGTATAGAAGGGATAGGGTAGGAAGATCAAACACAGTTGTAGACACGATGATTTTTCCTGTGGTTCCGATAGGTGGCGCTATCGTACATCCACGTTTATGGAGTCTTCAACCCATAGAGGGTAACGGTCGCGAGAGTACACGGAGGGCTCCACCCAAAAGGGTCCACGAAGTAGCAACCTTGACTATTCCATAACGGCTTCCGTCCACTAAGGACTAGCCTCACTATGGGTAGATCTTCACGAAGTAGGCGATCTCCTTGCCCTTACAAACTTCCTGGTTCACTCCAGAACACAAAGTAGGAGGCTCCCAAGCGACACCTAACCAATCTAGGAGGCACCATCCTCCAAAAGGTAATAGGCTCGATAATGACGATGAACTCCTTGCTCTTGTGCTTCAAGATGATAGACTCCTCAGCACACAATCACTCTCTCACAGATTTGGCATGGTGGAAGTGATGGGATTGGTGGAAAGCTACTTGGGGAGGCTAGAAATCAAGATCCATATGATTGGAGTGGAAGATCTTGACCTCAACACAAGGGTAGGTGGTTCTCTCTCAGTAAATCTGATAGGATAGATATGGAATAGTTCTGAGTGCTTCTCATTCGAGTAGGTGGTGGTGAAGGGGTATATATAGGCATCCCCAAAAATCCAACCGTTACACACAAAATGACCAACTCGGTAACACCGATGTGTTAATCTCGGTGGTACCGAAGTGACCAAAAGGTGGCAACTTTTAAATCTCAGTAAAGCAGATATAGGACACTCGGTTGCACCGGTAAGGTGACCAACGGTCAGATTTCCAATCTCGGTGACGCCGATCCAACATTCTCAGTGGGACCAAAAATGTGAATTTGCGTAACAGAAAGTTGGCAACCTAAACTCGGTGGCACCGGTATGGAATCGGTTGCACAGAAGTGGCTAGGGTTTGGCTGAGTCTGTCTAGGTTCTAGAATCGGTGGCACCGAAGTGGGAAAGTTGGTTGCACCGATTTTGAGTGGTAGGTATAGAACAGACTTTGGTGGGAGAGTTTGTGGATGTTTTTGGCGACTATCACTTGTGCACATTTGAGCATATTGTTCACCAACAAAACCTTACCCCCTTTTAATAGTATTGGCTTTCCTATGGACTCAAAGTGATTTCTCATAAATATAAAATGTAGAGTCCTTTTGCTTGAAGCTTGGCCAACCTATTTCCTTGCATCTTGGGGTTTCTCCAGAATCTCCTTTTGCCAATCCTAACATTGAACATTTCCTGAAATATACTTGGTGGAAACTTTAGTTCAGTGACTTATATGTTATTATTAATTACCAAAACCACCAAGGGAGCAAATGAGCTTTTAGTAGCTTGCTATGACTTGTCTACACACGCTGATGGCTGACACCTGCATTGCTGGGTTACGTATGCCTGTCCCCGTACGGTTGTGCCACTTGGGTCTATAACTGGTCATGTCGACCCGGGTTCTTTGATGTGTGAATGCTAGCGACATGTTCACATCTATGAGCCAAAAGGCTTAAACGGTCCCGGCCAAGGTAAGGTGGCAGCCATGGGTTACCGTGCGTGAGGCCGCAAAGTGGTGCGACGTGTTACAGGCTGGATTCATATGTCTTAGGATTGGGGTCCCGACATCGGGATTATGCATGGTGACTAGTACAAAGAGGTGATTTCAAAGACTTTTTGAAACCTCCGCAGGTGCCACTAATGCCTGAGGGAGATGATGAAGAGTTGTTGGGTGACCACTTGAGAAAGAAGTGGTGTGCCAAAACAAGTTGAGGGTGTGTTTTCGAAAACGGATTAGATTTAAGGTCTGCTAACCATCCCAACCTTACATGCGCAACCACGATAACCCTTATGGGATGGGGCCTTGTTGATCACTATGGTTTGTGCTAGCAGGGAGCCCGCATTACTAGTGGCGAGAGTGAAGTGGTCACTCTCAAGACGGGGTCGTCCCGGAAGTGGAAGACCATGCGATGTCTTTATAGGCAACGGGCACACCATTGCGTGCCCTCATGGATGATATGTGTGATGTATATCATGAGGGATGGCACCAATGAGTGGACTCTTTGTTTAGTATCACCATGGGAAAGGCATTGTTCGGGTGCTTACCTCGGGTATGAAATATACCGTGAGTCGTGGATGACACGGAAGTTCCCCAAGTCTTATGGGTAAAGTGTGCAACCTCTGCAGAGTGTAAAACTATTCGAATAGCCATGTCCACGGTCATGGACAGTTGGAGGTCCTTCTTAAACTACGTCCAGATGTTTTCGCAAACTTGGTGTGTGTGTGTGTGTGGAAGACAAAAGGATGATACTTGAGACAAGTCTGAAGACTTGATGTGATGAATGAACATGAGATGTTCAACCCCTGCTTATGATGATATATGTAACTTGTTCACATGGATATCTGCCAACTCTTGATGCATGCTTACACATAGTTACTTGATCATGACATTGCATTCAAAAATTAGCTTTCCGCAAACTACCTATTAGTACTATATCATGCATTGTCATGCCTTGTTCCACAACATGGGTTGCTTGCAAGTACATTCAAAGTACTCATTGGCTTGCCACTGGTTATTTAATTGTCCAGGCATGGAAGAACAGGAGTACAATGAAGAGTTCATTGGCGATGAACATGCGAACTAGGACGCTTCCCAGTCAAAATGCTTGTAGGTTTAAAGCAGATGGCAATGGGTTCACACTTTCGACCAAGATTTCCACTGCTTGTTAAGTTTAAGTAATTGGCCCTTGTAGCCCTATCTATGTAAGACTAGACCTCCATGGTCTTTATTTGTGTAAGACGCTAAATGTGGATGTAAGACTCTTGTTATTCAACTTTTGTGTGTTTAGTGGGCATTGATCTTTGGGATCACTATACACGTGCATTCGGTGATCACGACTTATGAGTCGAGGTCCCCACATCTACGGGCACATAATTCCTATTTGCAAGAATAAGAACACCATTAATCCTTCTCATAGGTTTCTTAATAGTGGAATCCGCAAGATAAAAATTTAGAGAGCAATCATCAAGATCATGGTAACCTAGCACGTCACATAAAGTTTTCAGAATTGTGGAAACACTAGCACCCAAATCACACAAATCATGGCACTCATAATCTTTGATTTTAATCTTGATAGTAGGTTCCCACTCATCATGAAGCTTTCTTGGAATAGAAACTTCTAACTCAAGTTTTTCTTCAAACTATTTCATCATATCATCAACTATATGTTTAGTAAAAGCCCTATTTTGACTATAAGCATGAGGATAATTCATCATGGACTGTAACAAGGAAATAGAATCAATCAAAGAGCAACTGTCATAATTAAAGTCCTTGAAATCCAAAATAGTGGGTTCATTGCTATTTAAAGTTTTGACCTCTTCAATCCCAGTTTTATTAATCTTAGCATTAAGATTTATAAACTCCGAATCATTGGGATGCTCTTTAACTAAAGTTGACTTATCTCCAGACCCATCTTTATCAAGATTTACAATGATTCAATACGAGTCACACCAATCATTTTAAGATCTTCATCATTATTATCACAAGAATGCACTTTTTCAAGCCATTCACGCTAAGCACGTATTCTAGCGGTTCTTTACTTACTTTCATCAATAGAAATTATCATAGATTTTAAATACTCCTTAATATCATGCTTGGGTGGAGTAGATCTAACTTTCAAAGAATCAATCTCAAACAAAAGTCTATCTATGTTCCTTGCCAAATCATCAATCTTGAGCACTTTCTCTTCAATAGCAGCATTATAAACCTTTTATGAACCAATAAATTATTTAACAATATTCTAAAGATCAGAGGGCATCTTATTATAATTTCCATAGGAATTACCATAATTATTAGAGGAATTACTAGGAAACGTCCTAGGGTTGAAATTACCTCTATACGTGTTATTACCAAAATTGTTCCTACTAACAAAATTAACATCCATAGATTCATTATTATTTCCAATCAAAGAAGACAAAGGCATATCATTAGGATCAGTAGGAGCACTTTTACTAGCAAACAATTTCATCAATTCATCCATATTTTCACTCAAAGTATTTATTTCTTCAATAGCATGCACTTTTTTACTAGTAGGAGACCTTTTGGTATGCCATTGAGAGTAGTTTTCATGATGTTATCAGGAGTTTAGTAGCTTCTCCTCATGTGATTTCCATAAAAGTACCACCTGCGGCGGAATCTAAAAGATTCCTAGATGCAAAATTCAATCCCACATAGAAAATTTGTATAATCATCCATAAACTCAAACCATGCGCGGGGCAATTCCTAATCATTAACTTGATCCTCTCCCAAGATTGTGCAACATGCTCATGATCAATTTGCTTAAAATTCACTATATTTTTCCTAAGGGAGTGTTATTAGTGGGCGGAAAGTACTTGGAAAGAAAATCATCTTTACACTTATTCCAAGAATCAATACTATTTTTAGGCAAAGATGAAAAGCAAGTTTTAGCATGATCTCATAGTGAGAACGCAAATAGCTTCAATTTCACAATATCATTATCCACATCTTTCTTCTTTTGCATATACCACAACTCAATAAATGTATTTAGATGGGAGGTGGCATCTTCACTAGGAAAGCCAGAAAGTTGTTCTTTCATAACAAGATTAAGCAAGGCAACATTGATTTCATAAGATGTCGCACTAGTGCCGCGAGTAATCAGAGTACTAATAAAATCATTATTGTTAGTATCGGAAAATTCACACAACTTGGTATTCTCAGACATTGTGACAAAGCAAGCAATCAAGCACACAAGCAAACGAAAGGTAAACGAAACAAGGGCGAATAAAAAGGCAAATCTTTTTGGTATTTTTGAAAATCATTTTAGAAGTGGGGGAGAGGAAAACAAGAGGCAAAATGCAAATAAAGTAAATGCAAGAGATGAGTTTGTGATGGGAACTTGGTAGGCTTGATGTGTATCCTCCCTGGCAACGGCGCCAAAAATTGGCAAGTTGATGGGAGAGTTCTTGTCTTGACTTGCTATGTATCCTTCCTGGTAACTGCGCCAAAAATAATTCTTGCTACCTCTTGATATTGCGTTGGTTTTCCCTTGAAGAGGAAATGGTGATGCAGCGAAGTAGATAAGTATTTCCCTCAGTTGCAGAGAACCAAGGTATCAATTCGGTAGGAGGAACAAGCAAGTCACCAATGGATGCACCTACACAAACAATCAAACTCTTGCACTCAACGCTATAAATGGGTTGTCAATCCCTTCACCATTATTTGCAAGGATTGGATCCGATAGAGATAGATGTAAACAAGAACGGAAACTAAAAGGTAAATGAATTGCAGCAAAGTATTTTTGGTATTTTTGGTTTATAGATCTGAATGTATATTATGAAAAGTAGACCCGGGCGCCATAGGTTTCACGGGCGCCATATCTGAATGTATACTACTATTACTCCACACATCGACCAACTCGTGCCTGCATCTAGAGTATTAAGTTCATGAAGAACAGAGTAACGCATTAAGAAAGATGACATGATGTAGAGGGATAAAATCAAGCAATATTATGATAACCCCATCTTGTTACCCTTGATGGCAACAATACAATACGTGCCTCGCTACCCCTACTATGTCACTGGGTGAGGACACCGCAAGATTGAACCCAAAACCAAGCACTTTCTCCCATTGCAAGAATTACCAATCTAGTTGGCCAAACCGAACCAATAACTCGAAGAGACTTATGAGGATATGAAACCATGCAAATAAAAATTCAGAGGAGAATCAAATAAAATTAATGGATAATCTGAACATAATCACACAATTCATCGGATCTTGACAAACACACCACAAAAGAGGATTACATCAGATAGATCTCCATGAAGATCATGAAGAACATGGTATTGTAGATCAAAGAAAGAGAAGAAGCCATGTAGATACTAGCTATGGACCCGTAGGTCTGTGGTGGACTACACACGCGTCAACGGAGGGGCAATGGAATTGATCTACAAGCCTCTGTGATCGAAACCCCCTCAGGCAGATTACCGGAAAAGGCTCTAATATTGGATGTCTCGGGAACGGAGGCTTCTGGAGGCGGAAAAGTGTTTGTGTGGATCATTCTGATGTTGGGGTAATATTTTGGAATTTATAGGCCAAAGATTGGGGTTAGGAGACCTGCCAGGAGACGCCAAGCCTGCTAGGCACGGCTTAGGGGGCCGTGCCTAGAAGGCTTGTGGCTCCTTGGCAGGCTTCCTGTCGTGCACTCCAAGCCTGGTTGATTTGTTTCCTTCCATAAAAATTCCTTCCGAAGGTTTTATTCTGTTTGGACTCCGTTTAATATTCCATACCTGCAAAACTCAAAAACAAGGAAAAAAGAAACTGGCACTCGACTCTAGATTAATAGGTTAGTCCCCAAAATAATATAAAATAGCCTACTAATGCATATAAAACATCCAAAATAGATAATATAATAGCAGACCATCATCAAAAATTATAGATACGTTAGAGACATATCAAGTTGCATCTTCCATGGCACCAACAACCACGACACCATGGACTTCCAGGAACTCAGGCTGGTTCGCGCCGAATACTTTGGCTGGCACCCCGAACGCACAGATCATGGCTTCGGACGTGGCGGAGGACACAGTGGAGGCCGTTGGGACAACTGGGATCTGCGTTAGGGCTAGCGCAACCAGCCTTGGGAGGACTGCTGGCGCGATCAGCCTCAAGAGGACCGTTGGCATGATCAGGCTCGGGAGGACCGCTAGCGCGATGATCCACTGGAGGGGTCATGCCATGGCCAGCCTCATGAGGTCGGCCTACCACCACTACCACTTCCACCCAGAAGGAAGGAGGAGGACAGGCAGGACGATGGGGCTGGTGGTGTCCAGGAGGTCAGGGCGGTAGCTTGTATCCTGGGCGGCGCCCAAGCCCCAGCATCGAACCGCGTCTTCAAACAGTTCGTGCGGGGGGTGAACGCTGCTCTCCCAAAGCCCGAGGCCATGCGTCCCCTCAAGTGGTCCTAGACTGCCATCACCTTTGACTATAGGGATCAGCTGAGGTGCTCGGCCATGGCCGACAGGCTCGCCATGTTGTGCACTCCGACCATCAGCAACTTCCTCGTAACCAAGACCCTCATCGACAGTGGAGCGGGGCTCAATGTCATCTCCATTGAGACCTTCGATACACTCCAAGCACCGTACGACCAGATCATGCCGACCAAGCCCTTCTCAGGAGTCACTAATGGGTCCACCGTTCCCATTGGGCAAGTACACATGCCCATCACCTTCGGCGGGCACAAGAACTACCACACTGAGATCATCGTCTTCGACGTCGGTCACAACCACCTCCCGTACAATGAGATCCTTGGGTACTCGGCCCTCGCCAAGTTTATGGCGGCAACTCAGCCTGGCTACACTGTCCTCCAGATGCCAGGGAGTGGCGGCCTCATCACCGTCGCATGTGATGAGAAGGATCTTGTCTGCTCCCTCGAGCATGCTTACTGCGCTGCTGCGGCCGAGCGCTCGGATGACGAGGAGGATGCCCTACCCCGTGAGGATGCATGCAAGAAGAAGAATCAGCTCACCCCCGTGGAGCCTCTAGGGGATGGAACCTCCAGGGGCAGAGCCTTGGGCTATGCATCCGAGGACGGGGCCGCACCTTCCATCGAATAGGAAAGCGCGCTCGGCTCCCCCTTGGGTCGGGCTCGGGGGCTTCCACCCAGGAGGCCCCCAGCTTGGCCTTTGAGACAAAGGAGGCATTCAGGCACAACCTAAAGGTACATCCTGACACGCGACTACCAGGGCTAGGGGCTTGATGTGAGGCGCCGAGCTCGCAAGAGTCGGTCATCAAAGAGATCGAGGAGCTTTAGGAGGCACAGGCAGAGCAAGGAAGGGACTGCCCTGCACCGCCAATCGTAGCTGCCATCATTGGCCTAGATGACTAGCCGCGTGCGTGTGTCAACACGCTCGGAATCAATAGGGCCTCGTCCCAGGGCCTTTTTTGGATGACACGCGCCGACCACGGGTAGGTCTACCCGAACAACTATGTCCGCATGCCCTTGTCACGTTCTGGCGCCTTGCCCGGGCCATGCTCGCACCTTTCCTAGAGGGACGTGATGAGGAGTTGGAGGACATGCCCGGAGCGGGAATGGGTCCCAGGCCCCAGGAGACAACGGGCCCGTGAGAGCCGTGCTCGTGGAGGTACAAGATCAGGCTATAACGGCAGCTTCAACTCTTCTGCAGGATACCGCCAGGTGACTTTTTGTTGGGCTATGCCAAGTAACTTTTTGGCTTGTTCCTTTTAAGGGCGTCCCCCGGGCCACATCATCCTCAGGCGATCAGGGCATACCCCGACAGTCGTCAAATTTATCAGTATATCAGTAGTTTTTCATGCATGTGATATGTTTCCTAACGTTTCCCCTTGCCTACACGGCTCTTTGCTGGCGTGGATGTCATCACTCCAGAGCGGTCCTACCTTTCACCGCCTCGTGAGAGGACTAGGCATGGTGTCTGTGCTCGGGTCCGTCCCTACAGCGTTGATAAATCTAGTGGCTGAGCTCTGTCTGGTGGGCTAGCCCCGTTCACATCATCTCCTAGGGTCACTGGTCCTTGGCCCTCTGGTGCAATGGCCCTAGGGAGGATGCTCGGTGCAGGCTGCTATGAAGTTTGTGGGACCTCGGATGGCGTTATCTACAAGAAGAGCCAGGTGCAAACTGCCTTTGAGGTAGGGACCTCACGAGGCCAAAGCGCCCTCGTAAGCTCCCAGATACACCTCCTGGTTCTACCGTGCCAGCCACGTGTACGAACTCAATGGGTTGTACATGCCCGAAGCCCCCCGAGAACGTGGAGGAGTTCCTTCCCACGCAATGTGGAAGCCATAGCTCCATGCTGGCGGACAAGTCAACACTGTCCACCAATGACTATGCCCATGCAATGTGGAAGCCACAGCTCCATGCTGGCGGACAACACGGTCCACCAATGACTATGCCCATGCAATGTGGAAGCCCTATGCCCTGTCTTGGGGATAAACAACTGAGGGCGCCCTAGCGGTTGCATCCAACCTCAGGAAAGCTGCTTGCAGCCTCATTTTGAGTGCATTCCCTTGGATGTACGCATGGGGTTGCTCCATGGGGGCTACTACCAGGACGGGCCTCGTACATGCCACCTTCCCAGGTTTGCCAAACCTTGTCTTCATGCTCCCCTCTCAGCAAAAGCCGGCGAGGAAAGGTATGGGAGCTACTCATACGTCAAGGGGGACTCTTGAGCATCACGACTCAGGAGCCTTGTCGTTGTTTTCTCACGACAGATGCCATGGGTAGGCTTATCGAAGGAGGTTGGGGCCGGAGGTCGCCAACGAGCTCCAGGTGCGGGATTGGGCACAAGAGGTGATGACACGTGATGTATCCAGGTTCAGGGCCCTCCGTAGGAGGTAATACCCCTAGTCCTGCTGGATCTAGTTCGATTAATGAGGAAGGGTTACAATGTTGCTCCTGGAGCTGCTGTCTAGAGGTGGAAGAGGGCGCAACCGGCACCCCTTCCTTGGCTATGTGGGTGAGTGTGTGGGTTCTGGTCTACCTGATCTCTTGCCCTTTGCATGGGGGGCTCCGGGGGGTTTATAGGCCAACCCCCGATTACAATATGAGTGGAAAGCCACAGGGGGCCCTAGCTAGCAGCCTTTGTAGCCGGCCGTGGGGCCCCTGGTCGTAGGGTCTCGTCGTTAGTAGGGCGCACCGGCTGGGGGGTCACGTCGAGAGCCGGAGGGGCCCGCATAGCAGGTCCCAGCAACGGTCACTTCTCGGCATGGGTCATCCTTCGGGGCGTCGTCTTGCGGCAACCGGTCGCGGTCAGTGGTACGGTCGGCTGCACTGTAGCCATGTCAGGGCAGGTCATGGAGTGGTTGGAGGCGTGCCGGCACTATTGGGAGCTGGGTCATGGTCAGCCGAAGTCAGCAGCAATATTGCCTCCACTGTGGCCATACTGGCGCTGACCCCCGACGGGATGGGGGCCACTGTAGCCGCGCATGCCTGGGTTGTGGGATTCAAGGTGCAGCCGGGTAGGGGGCAGGAATCCCTGCACCCAGCCGGCAGCCATTGGTGGAGCCGGCCATGCGTAGACGGCAATGTCTAGTCAGCGCCGCACAGCCAGCCGGGCGCAATCTTGGTCGTAGGGGGAGGCGGCTCACCCTTCGGCTGTTTCAGAAAGTTTGGGGCAGTAGGTTGCTTTAGGGTACCCCGGGGTTATCCCCCTGATAGTAGTCCCCGAAGCAGGGGAGGCCCGCCGCTGAGCCGCGGCGAACCTCGCCGGCTTGAGTATCGTCCCAGTGTCGCGGCCGGCTCCGGGGGGTGGTCGTCGATGGTCGTCCGGCCACCGGCTCCGCATACGACCCGAAGCCTTGAGCGTCACGTGGCGGACGCCATGAGCCGCGATCCTGACAGGCCGCGCGGGGGGTGCACCTCGGCCACGGCCTCGGCCCATACGAACGGATCTACTGCGAATTGGGCCGTCGGTTGGCATGCCCGAGGGTGGTAACTGCCATCCCGCATGCGACGGGAATCGTCGGGGTCGTGTGCAATGAATCCGCCCCCACGACCTTCTACACGGGGTTTAAATGGAGGAGGGAGGGGAATAGAACGGCGCATTTGTTCCCCTCGCCTCCGTCGCTTCATACTCGTCGCCCTACACCTCCCGCCCTGAGAAAACGAGAGAAAGAGAGGGAGACTCATGCCCATTGTCGTGCTCCCGCCATTGCCACTTGAGACCGCCCCGTAGTCGAACTCCCGCGCCTGACGCAGCGCCCGCAAGCCCATTGAGAGGTCATGGAGAGCAAGGTGGCATGGGATGGCAGCGTTGTTGACGAGGAGTTCATCGAGCACCTCCGCCACCGCCGCAAGCTACCGGCGGAGGAGTTCGTGGAGGCGCACGTTGCTGGACCGGAGAATTCCCTGGCCTCGCGAGACGGCGAGGTGGTTGTCTTCGTCGAGCACTTCCTTCGCGGGCTCGAATTGCTGGCGAGCACATTCTTCTGGCGGTTCCCGACGCAGTTCGGCCTACAACCGCACCACCTCGCCCCCCAACACTGTCTAGCAGCTAGCGGCCTACGTCACCCTCTACGAGGGGTATCTAGGGGTGGAGCCGAGGCTTGACCTCTGGTTCCGCCTCTTATTCATTAAGCGACAGACGACGAAGGATCCGGTGACGAAGAAGGTGGCCATGATCGCTTGCGGGGGCGCCTTGATCCACATCTACCAGGGAGCCGGCTTCCCGAAACTCCCGCTGTAGGAGTCGGTGAAGAACTGGCAACGGGGATTCTTCTACGTGAAGAACATGAAGCCGGAGGAGTACTACATCAACCTCCCCGACTTTGTCAACACGCCACCGGTGGCAATGCTGAACTGGAGGATTGCCCCGCCCATAACCCCGGAGATAGCAGACTAGCTCTGCGAGCGGGTGATACCCATGACCAGGGCAGAGGGTCTGAAGGCGGCCGACTTGCTGACGGCAATGGTGGCGCGCCAGGTGCAATCGCTGCAAAGCCGGACGCATCTCACTGGATGCATCTCATCTGCAAGATGGGGGGCTGGCACGACCCCTGTCGGCTCTCCACTAAGGAGTTGAAACCGGTCCACATGGCGTGGAGGGTGAACACCATCTCCTCGGCAAAGCTGAAGGAGGGGAGTTGGCAGTGGGGAAAAACCCCATACAGCTGGAGCCACCCGGCACCGGTGGTAAGTGAGGCAGCCGGCTTGTCTTCCTTTTTCCCCTGAGCGTATCACCTCGACTTCTCAGTAAAGAATAACTCCCGGTATGCAGGTTTTTCCCACGCTACAGATGTATGAGGAGTCGGTCGTTGACTTGGCGGATTCGGACCCCGAGGAGGTGGAGGATGTCAACGATGTGGAGCCGGCCGGCCAAGATCGAGCTGATGCATCCGAGGCCGGGGGAGAGGAGACGAAGACAGAGGCGACCGAGTAGACGGGTGAGTCCCCTCCCCATCCAAATTTGCAGGATTGGACTGAGGACGATGCTGAGTTGAGGAATCACACGATGCAGAGGCTCCAGAGGGCGTCGAGACCTCCGAGGACGAGGCCAAGGAGCCGCCAAGGAGGCATCTTCGTAGGGTCGGCGACGAGCCACGCCGAAACGATGCGGCGGCCAGAACCAAGGAGAAGCAGGTGGCCGGCCCCGGGTCGGTACTAAAACAGGCTGCTACCGAGCAGCCGGGCAGCAGCCACGGAGGCGGAGGCAAGAGGAGGCGGGTCATCCCGATGGGCCCTGTGAGGAGGGTTGCCCATGTCGTTATCTAGTAAGTTAGTCTGCCCCAATTGCGTTCCCTCGATTCTTCCTTCTTCATTCCCCCTCTTATTCCGTCTGCCCAGGGACGCGGTCACCCTAGGGAGGACCTCGGCGAGCAACACCGCAGGAGTGGCGCCACCAAGCACCACCGAGGGAGGGAGAGCGAGGCTTGGCGCGCCCTGGAGGGGGGCCGGCAGGAGCTGCGTATCGAGGTGCACCGACCGTGGGAGGAGGCGGCGAGGAAGTGGGCTTCATCAGGAGGGGCTGGCAGGGAGGTTGCCGGCCAGTGGTGGGAACCCTTCCCCAAGGGTTAGGAAAGGCGGTCCAAGGACCGTCACACCCTACGCGACAGGCGGAAACGGCCGCAGAGGACGCGCGGGCGGACGCAGAAGCGGACCGCGCTATCAGCAAGGAGGAGGAGGAGGAGGAGGCGGATCACGTAGCGGACCCCTCAGGGGCGGGTAACATGGCGTTAGGGGCTGACCGCGGTGCAGGCCCCGCTGGAAGAAACGATATGCCGCCAGGGGCGGCTGGTCCCCCAGATGAGGTGATGACGGCGGTAGGGGCGCTCGCTCCGGACATGCCGGCTCCAGAGGTGCCGCCTCCGGAGGCTCCGGTGCCAGAGGTGCCGTCTCGGGAGGAGCCGGGTATGGGAGCGCCGGCTCCCGGGCTGAGCCGGGCAGGAGAGGCCAGAACTGGAGGATCGAGGCGGGAGGCCGAGGCGCCCGAGGGGTCAAGCAGTGTGGGCTCTTCGTCCGGGGCCGCTGGCACGATGGTGCCGGGAGGAGCTAGCCCCCTGGTCACCTTAGGCAAGGGTGGTCCGGCGGACGGAGGCCGACCGTAGCAAAGCTGGGCCACGGCCATCCGCCTGGCTGCCAGGGATCCTCCAAGCGCTCTCGTGGTGGCGATGTCCACCACAGTCGAGGTGTTCACCGCCTGCCGCGCCTATACGGCACAAGATGCCCGGGCAGCTAATGACCAGCTGGTGCAGCTAGAACGGACCGTTGCGATAAGCTTTCTTCCTTTCTTCGTCTTCTGTTCGGAGTTTTCTCCAGTGGGGGCGTGCTAGCGCACCCACTGGGTGTAGCCCCCGAGACCCGAGCCGGCTATGGCGTAGGCGGGTTGGGTCTAATGTCGCATGTTGTTTTTGTTGTCCACAGGCGGCACACGACCGTCGGGTGACCGCATACAACTCCTTGCTGAGCTTGTACCGGGAGAACAAGGGCAGGCTGGCCACCCTATCCCAGGACTTGCGACGTAAGGTCTTCACAATATTCGAGGTGCGGGTGTAACCCCTGGGATTCGAGCCGGTCGCCACGAAGGTGGGCCGAATCCCCTTCTCCTTCTTTTGTCTTCCTGTTGGGGTTTTTCCTGTCCCAGGAAGACACCAACGCCGAGGCGGTCAAGCTCCAACGCCAGATCATAGAGCTCAGTGATCAGCGGAGCTACCTGACCGTGGAGTGTGAGGTGGACCGAGCGCGAGGCGGCCCACCGCCATGAGTTGACGGACCGTGAGGCGGCCGTCCGCCAGGAGCTATCGGGCCATGAGGCAACCCTTCAAAAGCAGGCGGAGGAGCGGGAGCGCGCCCACCGTCGGGAGCTGACGGACCACAAGGCAGCCATCTGCCAGGAGCTATCAGGCCGCAAGGCAGCCCTTCGCCAGCAGACGGAGGAGCGGGAGCGCACCCACCGCCAAGAGCTAGAGGCCAAGGACGCCGCGCTGGCGCAGGCGGCTGGCGAGGCGCAAACATCTCGGAGCGAGCACGAGCACTAGCTCCAGGAGTGGTCCGCCACGAAGTCGGAACTGTGGGAGCAGGGGCATGGGATAGACCGCATGCTGCACGGTAAGATCTTGTCGTCTTGTCCTTTCCGCTGCTTGTTTCTAGTTTTGATTGGCTTTTTCGTTCATCCTTGTTTTCCTTCTTTTCTTGTCAAGGCTCTTCCCTAGCACGTAGGAGGCCGCTGAGGCGGCCGTGGCGGCCCATCGTGAGGGCCAGCGGGAACAATGGGTCCGTCGTTGGGCCGCATGCCCCTGGGCCCCGAACGTGGTGGGGATCTCCGCAAGGGCGAGGCTGGAGGTGGTGCTTCGCGCCTTGAAGCAGCTTTAGGCGGCCGGCAAGGCACTGGTCCACATCCTCTGGCCGAGCGCGGTGGATCCGGCTTCGATGAGCCGGCTATCGCGGTGGCTCGAGTTCAGGACCGCGCGAGTGAACGCCTGGAGGGCGTCCACCGTGCACGCCGGTGTGAGCATGGCCCTTCGTATTATGAGGTTGTGGTACCCTGCGCTAGGCCTGAGCCTGCTCATGGCCCAGCGTGCCGGCACCGATACGGATCTGGAGGCGGTGGCCGATGCGCTGACCGTGCGAGCCAGTGACCTTGCGTACTTTGCCGTCTAGCAAGAATACGTCCCTGAGCGCCAGGCGGGCGGTATGGCGATATCGGACGACCAGTACGCATGTGCGCTGGACTACCCGCAGGGAAGCGGCGCCGAGACAGACGGCAAGGACACCGGCTCCATTACCGATGACTACACCGACCCCGAGCCGGCTCGGGACCCGGAAGCAGGAGCGACCGCGGGTGGTGGCGGAGATGGCGGCGCGACCGCCCCTTAGAGTCCTTTGTTTTTTCTTTTATCCCTGTGCTTTTGTTAGCACTTCAAGTCCACCCACTGTGAGTGTAAATGTATTGAACTCGTGGCCGTGGGCCTTCTAAGTTTTATGAAGTTTTTCTGTTTGTTGCAAAGTCCATTCTTATGCATGTCGGCTTGCCCTTTTGGTTCCATCAGCTCAGTTTCTTTTCCTCCTTGGCTTCGGCCCCGCCAGCCCGACAACCGGGAGCCGGTCTGTAGCTGGGACGGGGCGTCCGCCTCGAGGGAGCCGGCTCTGAGCTTAGGAAACACGATGGTTTTCCGGCGAAGCAAGTGACAGAGGAAATAAAATGCTCCGGCTAGACCTAGCCGGCGACCCCCTAGCGATTAGTTTTTCGTGTGTGCCAAGCTTGGCCGCCCCTGGACCCTGTGATCCGAACAGCCGGGCGCCGGTCTATGGCTGGCAGGGTGGGAGGACTTTACTTAGCTCACACTACTTGATCTACCTTGGGGTATGACCTATCTAGCCCCCTGGACCGGGAGCCGATGAGTTGAATTGAAAATTTTGGTATGAAGCAAGAAGGGGTGTATCCCAAGGGCCGGCTTGGCGCACTCATTGCATTCATAAACCCAAAAGGGAAGGATACATACATACACTGGTTCCTAGCAGTAAAATGGCAGAAGAGCATCGCGATCCAGGGGGGCTCTGTCTCCTTACCGGAGGCGTCTCTCTTGCGCTTCTACGGATTCTAGGCGTCTATCAGGTAGTACGCGTTGTTGTGCAACGCTTTGCTGATGATGAACGGGTCCTTGCATGGGGAGGACAGCTTGTGCTGGCCAGCTGTACGTTGGATCCACCTGAGCACCAAGTCCCCGTCGCGGAAGGGGAGTGGCCGGATCCACTTGCTATGGTAGTGTCGGAGCTTCTGCTGGTAGATGGCCGTCCGGCTCAAGGATAGTTCACGTGCTTCTTCGAGTAGGTCGACGCCGGCTTCTCTTGCCTCCCTCGCGTCCTTCTCCGTGTACAAGGCGACCCGAGGCAAGTCGAACTCGACGTCGGTGGGGATGATCGCCTCGGACCCATACACGCGAAAGAAAGGAGTGAAGCCGGTCGACAGGTTAGGCATGGTCCTGAGGCTCCAAAGGACAGCCGGCAACTCATCGACCCAGCAGCTGGTTGACCTTACTAGAGGTGCTATGAGCCGGGGCTTGATGCCGGAAAGGATTAGGCCGTTTGCCCTCTCGACCTGGCCCTTTGACTGTGGGTGAGCAATGGAATCCAGGTCGAGCCGAATGCCTTGCTTGGAGCAGAAACGCGCTAGCGCACCCTTGGCAAAGTTCGTGCCGTTGTGGGTGATGATGCTATGGGGGACGCCATAGCGAACCATGATGTCATCGATGAACCAGACGGCCGTGGGGCCGTCCAACTTCTTGATCGGCCTAGCCTCGATCCACTTGGTGAATTTGTTGATGGCCACCTGTAGATGCGTCATGCCGCCTCGCACGGTCTTGAAGGGACCCACCATGTCCCGCCACCAAACAGCGAATGGCCACGAGAGGGGGGCAATCTGGAGGGCCATAGCCGGTAGGTGGCTCTGCATGCTGAAGCGCTGGCAGCCCTCGCACTCGTCGATCAACTTGTTGGCCGCCTCCAAATCGGTCGGCCAGTAGAATCCGTGGCGGAAGGCCTTGGCCACCAGGGTCCTGGAGGCGGCATGGTAGCCGCACTTGTCCTGGTGGATGTCGAGGAGGATCTCCTGACCCTTCTCCGGCTCGACGCACCGTTGGAAGACGTCGGTGGTGCTGTGGTGGACGAGCTCGCGACTGATGATGTTGTAGGTCGGCGCCCGGCGCTAGATTTTTCTTGTTGTGGCCTCGTCCGGTGGGGCCTCGCCGCGTAGAAGGAACGCCAGGATGGGCTGGGCCCATGAGGCAGCCGAGACGGGGGTCAGCTCGGGAGCCCCCGAGCCTAGGTGATCAACCACCGGGACTGGCTCGCCAGCCCCCGAGTTGGGGACGGCAGGTGGGGCGTCGATCACCATCATGACTTCCGTGGCGTCAGAGCTGGCTGCCTCGGACGCAGCCGGCTGGACCGGCTGAGCCGGTGCCGGCAAGGCAGCCGAGGTTGAAAGAGCCAGCAATGAAGATGCCAAGGGAGCAGCCGGCACCGCCGATGGGCCGGCAGAGTCGGCCGATACGAAGGTGGACTCCGACTCCAAGGAAGGCTTGAACGATGGTTTGAGAAGCCGCTCGAGGAAGACGCCGGCTGGGATGGCCTTCCAGGTAGAGCCAATCTTTGCCAGCGTATCGGCCGCATCGTTGTCCTCCCGTGGGAAGTGGTGGAACTCACAGCCCTTGAAGGAGCCGGCGAGTTGCTATATAAGGAAGCAGTAGCTGGCCATGTTGGCGTCCCTGGCGTCCCATTCGCCAGAGACATGCTGCACCATGAGGTCGGAGTCGCCGAAGCATAGGATGCGCCTAATGCCGATCTCCTTGGCGAGCCAGAGGTCGTGGACGATGGCCTCATATTCGGCCACGTTGTTGGACGCGGTGAAGTGGATCTAGAGGGCGTACTTGAGCTGGTCACCTTTTGGGGAGGAGAGGACTATGTTGGCACCTAGGCCGGTCCTCATCTTTGAGCCGTCGAAATGCATGCGCCAGTGCTCGGAGTCTGGGGGAGGCGGTACGAACTCGGTCTCTGCCGAGTCGACGAGGAAGTCGGCCAGCGCCTGCGACTTGATGGCGGTACGCGGCTCGTACCGTATCTCGTGGTCGGCGAGGGTGATGACCCATTTGGCGATCCGGCCGGTGGAGTCCCGGCCGCTCATGATCTCGTCGAGCGGGGCCGTTCTCACCATGGTGATGGTGTGCTCCTGAAAGTACTGCTTGACCTTCTTGGCGGCGAAGTAAATACCGTAGCACATATTCTGGTAGTGGGGGAAGTTTTGCTTGGAGGCGGAGAGAACTTCTCTGAGGTAGTAGACGGGGCGCTGGACCGGCAGGGACTTGCCCTCCTCCGGCCGCTCGACCACCAAGACGACGCTGATGACGCGTGTGGTCGCCGCAATGTAGGCGAGAAAGGGATCCTTCTCAGCCGGCGGGACCAGGATGGGCGCATGGGTGAGGGCCCGCTTGACGCCGCGGAAGGCCTCGTCCGCCTCGTCGGGCTTGTCAAACATTGTCGGCTTCTTCATGTGGCCCGGATCGACAAGAGACGTCTTGCGAAGGAGCCCGTAGAGGGGCAGCGCCTTCTCCCCCAGTCGGCTGACGAGCCGGTTGAGCAAGGCAAGGCAGCCGATGAACTCTTAGACGTCGCGGAGCCGGGTCGGCTTGGGCATGTGCTCGATCGCCCAGAAATTCTCAGGGTTGGCATCGATGCCACGAGCGAACACGAAGAAACCCAGGAGCTGGTCGGCTGGGACGCCGAAGACACACTTCTCTGGGTTGAGCTTGATCTTTTATTCGCGCAGGTTCGTGAATGTCTCCCAAAGATCGTCAAGGAGGCTGAAGTGCTTCTTGGTCTTGATGACGATGTCGTCGACGTAGATGTGGACGTTCCTGCCTATCTAAGGCAGGAGACAATTTTGCATGCAGCGCTGGAAGGTAGCGCCTGCATTCTTCAAGCCAAAGGACATGGTGTTGTAGCAGTAGGCCCCGAAGGGGGTGATGAAGAAGGTCTTGACCCGGTCCTCTGGGTCCAGCTTTATCTGGTGGTAGACGAAGTAGGCATCCACGAACGACAACAAATCGTAGTCGGCCGTGGAGTCGATGACTTGATCGATCCCGGCAGGGCGAATGGGTCCTTGGGGCACGCCTTGTTCAGGCTGGTGTAGTCGATGCACATGAGCCAGGTCTTGTTCTTCTTCAGCACCAGGACTAGGTTGCCCAGCCAGTCCGGGTGGAAAACTTCCATGATGAAGCCGGCTGTGAGCAGTCGGGTAATCTCTTCTCCTATAGTGCACCACTTCTCCACACAGAAACGGTGTAGGGGTTGCTTGACCGATTTAGCATCCGGCCGGACATGTTGCTTGTGCTCGGTGAACTTCCTTGGAACACCCGGCATGTCTTTGGGGGACCATGCAAAGATGTCTCGATACTCACGGAGGAAGTCGACGAGCTCACCTTCCTATTTGCTGTCGAGGCGGGAGCCGATGGTGACGCACTGTGTGGGGTTGGACATGTAACAGCCCAGGACCGATGCTCTAGAAGATTCCCCTTTTATTTCCGTTCTCGTTTGTGTTTCGTTAGGTTGGTGCATTCATCATCGCATCATTCGCATCATCTGCGTAGCATCGTCACTCGTTTTCAAAACTTGCATCCGTTCGTAGTTGTCGGTTCCCTCCGTTCTTGTCATTGCCCGTTTCGAGACCAACCACACACGCACGCGCCCGCGGCATTGGAAAATATTGTTTTTAAAATTGCCTTTAAAATATTCTTGGTTTGGGTCAAAACCTGGCGTGCGGTCTTATTATAGTATAGGTAGGCCGCCTGCCAAATTTCATCGCATTCCGAGTTCAGTTGATACCCCGTCGGTCACTATAGCAATGCGGTCATCAGTTATTCGTGGGACGTTTTCGGTGTTTTAAAACCTCGTGTCACGGGCCGCACTTCCCTCTCATCCCCACCTAGCCCATCTACACGGCCACTGCACCCCACCTAGCCCCTCCCTCGTCGTGGTCATCGGATCGCGATCAAATGGACGAGGTCCAACCCCCAACCCTAGTGCCTTCCCTATTTAAACCCCTATGGAGAGAGCCCCCTCACTCTCTAGGGTTTCCCCATGTAAAATTGCAGCCACACCCCTAGAAAAATCCCACCTGCTAGCTCTCCTCCTCCAGATCCCGCAGCCCCAACCATCTGCCCCTTTTTGGCCCTCGGATCGCGATCTAGAGGCTAAAATTCGTCCAAATCCCCACCTACCGGACATGTCCGGCGGACAACCCGGACAATGTCCGGCCGACCACAAAGGCCCGAGATCCCGCAATCCACAGTCGCCATGGACGAGCAACCCAGCCGACCACCGGCCCTCGCCGGAGTGCCCTGCCGCCACGCTGGAGGCCAGACCCCGTCGGACCTCCTCCCTCCCTTCCTTCTCTTCCTCCTCTCCTTCTCCTCTCCCTAACCCCCGGTCTCTCTCTCTCTCTTTTCCTTGCCCGCAGGTGCAGCTGCCATGGCATCACCGGATCCCGCAGCCCCGCCACCGGACCTTCGCCGCGCCACCCAGAACCGGTCGGGGATCGCCGGATCTGGTCGTCCCCAGCCCAATCCCGTCGTCCCCCCCCCCCCGGCCTCCTCCTAAGGCAAGCCCTTGTGCCGTTGACCCTGCCTCCCGCTCGGGAACGAGTGAGGAGGAGGACGACGTCTGCTCGTGCCCGCTCGCGTGGGCGGCCCAGCACCAAGGCCAGGTGGGCCGAGCCCGCCAGCCCTAGGTGAGCAGCCCCGCCTATCCCCTGCCTGAGCGTCGATTAGTTATCTGTCGCCCATGTGCAAGCTCGGCCCGAGAGCAGATTCGGACCATAGTCGTTTTTCCCTTTCCTGCGAATTTTGTTAATTTTCCAGTGATTACAGATTTGCAAAAAAGACCCTAGTGTTCATGCATTTAATAACTTCGCATTCGTGCATCAGATTAAAACAAATTATATATGAAACTTGACTAGAATTTCGTGTAGATTCATAATTTCCAGCTTTCACACATGTTTAAAATACTTAACTTGCTGTTTGCATTGATTTGCGTGAATGACATGCTAAAATGATTTATTTCATAACTACTAAACCGTAGCATCGATAAAAATGTTCCACATACATAACTTGGCTAGAAAAATGTGTAGAATCTCATGGTGACATTTATTTTGATGTTTCAAAACTCTAAAATATTGGTACTTCAGATCTGGACCAAATTCATAATATGCATATGGGGTTGTTCGGAAATGATATATATTACTTCCAGCCTCATTTAAAATGCCTAGATGTTGTAGTTGGTTGTGCTTCACCGTTTGCCATGTTAAACAACATTTAATATTGATGAGTACCTAACGAGAGTGAACTAAATAATTCAACGTGGAGTTTCGTCAATATGCAACTCTTTGCATATTGAGCTTCACTTTAATGTGTAGTAGTTGTTTGATGTGAATTGTCATGCCTTGCATAATTAAACCGGACATGTATCATATTTGTTTGTGCATCGTGTCATGCATATGTTGTGGTGTAACTTGTGTTGATTGTTGTTTCTGGTTTGCTTCTTCTTGATAGAGTTCCGAAAGCGTTCGGAGTGTGAGGATTCGTTCGACTACGTTGGCCCGTCTTCTTCATGGACTCATTCTTCTTCCGAGCGGGATCTCAGGAAAGATGACACATTTCCTTGGATATCACTACTATCATTGCCATGCTAGTTGTCCCGCTTTTATCGTTATGTCTCGTTACCTACCACTTGTTTGTCAAGCCTCCCAACATTGCCATGAAAAGCCTCTAACCCTCCACCTTCCCAGCAAACCTTTGTTTGGCTATGTTACCGCTTTCTCAGCCCTTCTTATAGCATTTCTAGCTGCAGGTGTAATTGCTTCCATGTGACAACGTGGACATTCTTTTTGTTATCACAATATTACTGCCATTTAATTTAATGCACTTATACACTTGGTAAAGGGTGGAAGGCTTGGCCTTTTGCTTGGTGTTTTGTTCCAGTCTTGCCGCCCTAGTTACTTGTGAACCGGTGTTATGTTCCGTAATTGAGTGCTCCTAACATGCTCGGGGTTGTTATAGGGACCCCCTTGATTTTCGTTTTAGGATAAAGCTTGTCTGTCAAGGCCAACATTGGTACTATTTGCTTAATAACAACCAAAATTTGCATAGGGCATGATCACCCCATGGATTGACCAACAACCCGGGCCAGTACTCCTCATGAGTGTTGGTCGAACCCATAGGAGCTTATTAACGCTACCCAAGGCAACTCGGTGTTTGGCATGGTAACCATCGCTCATCCGGTTCTGCCCTGAGAACGAGATACACGGCTCCTATCGGGATTGTCGGCACGTCGGGCGGCCTTGCTGGATTTGTTTTACCTTTCTCGAGCGTCTTGCATGAGGAACTCTGATCTTCTTCGGGCTATCTCGAGGTATTGGAATTCCTTCGGAATTGCCTAGGATGATCACGAGATCCGTGGTCGAGCTTATTCCCACGGCGTGTGGTTAATTTGTGATGGATGAGTTGGAGCACCCCTACAGGGTTAAATCTTTCGGAAAGCCATGCCCGTGGTTATGTGGCAAACTTGGATACTTTGTTTAACACCCGGTCATAGCAAACTTGAAGTAAACTCTAATAAAATACACCAACTGTGTGCGTAACCATGACTGTCTCTTCTCGTGAGTTCTTATCCGAGAGAGAACACGGTGGGGTTATGATTGACGTAAGTAGGTGTTCAGGATCAGTTAGTGATCATTACTAGTTCACGTTCGTTATGCGTAGACCACCATGCTTTACTTTCTGTACTAGTAAGTTAGCCACTCAAATAAATGCTTAGTCGCTTGCTGCAGCCTCACCACTTAACCATACCTCACCCATTAAGCTTTAATAGTCTTGATACCCTTGGAAGTGAGATTGTTGAGTCCCCGTGGCTCACAGATTACTACAACAACAGTTGCAGGTATAGGTAATGCGATGAATTGACGTGGGTGTGATGCTTGTTTGATTTGGATTTCTTCTTCATCATAATCAATCTAGGATGGGTTCCAGGCGGTAGCCTGGGATAGCAAGGATGGATGTCATTTTTGTTGTTTTTTTTGGTCTCTAGTCGGACCCTGCTCTTATGTATGATGATTGAGTATGTGTTGTATTGATGTGATCTTGTTGTAGCTTGTGGCGAGTGTAAGCCCATTCCATATACTCATCTGTTTTGTACATGTACTTGTAATGATATCCATTCTTGCAACACGACGAGATGCGCTTCTATCCCTGTCGAGGCCCTCGTGCCAAAATAGGGATAGGACCGCATCTTGGGCGTGACAGGATGGGTCGAGTGGGATCTACTTGGTGTCCTTGGATGGATGGAAGGAGGCCGCGCCGACCGAATGCGATGGAGGAGGCGGCACGGCCGGCTGGCTGGTGGCAAAGGCCACGAGCGGGTCAAGCTATCGCCTTTCCTCGGCTATCTCCAGGGCCTCGGCCAGTCGGCTGCCCTCTCGAGCGCACTCGAGCGACATCTTGTAGTCACCCGCGATGGTGATGATCCCCTTGGGGCTCGTCATCTTGAGCTTGAGGTAGGCGTAGTGGGGGACCGCCATGAACTTGACGAGAGCCGGTCGGCCCAGCAGCCCGTGGTAGGGACTCTCGAGGTCCACTACCTCGAACAACACTGGCTCGCGGCGTAAGTGATCGGGGCCGCCGAAGAGGACGTCAAGCTTGATCTTGCCGACATGGGAGCAGGACTTTCCCGGCATGATGTCGTGGAATACCGTCCGGCTCGCCTGCAGGTCTTCTATTTTTAGCCCCAGCTTGCGCATCGTGTCAAGGTAGAGGATGTTGATGCTGCTGCCACCATCAATTAGCACCTGCGTGAAGCGGTAGATGCGTTTCTTGGTGGCGATGGTGGGGTTGAGGACCAGGGCATAGCTTCCAGGGCTCGGCATCACAGCCGGGTGATCTGCCCGGCTCCAGGTGACCGGCTTCTCCGACCAGTGCATGAACTGGGGAGTTGCCGGCATGGTGGCGTTCACCTCACGATGGAACTGGCGCTGAGCATGTTTGCTCGTCTCTTCACTGGTGATGACGTAGCAACCATCCTGGTTGGGGAACTAGTCGTGCAGGCGACCGTCATTCTGGGTCGGTGCCGGAGCCGGCGCCGCGGCGATAGCTGGTGTCGGGGACGACACGCGGGCAGGCGGTGCAAGGGGAGCCTAAAGGTCGTCCCCCCAGGCAATCGCTGTGAGAAGCTACACTGTTGGAGCGTGTGCATGGAGGGCTTGGCCCCAGAGTGGTTCTTGCAGGTGAGGTCGAGCATCTGCTCGAACGTGAGCTTAGGCTGCCAGGCAGCCTTGCCAGTGCGCTGGCGCTGACTAGAAGGCTGGGCAGCCAGCTCCTACTCCTCAATAGTGGCGACCTGTCGGCTCCCATAGAGGGAGTCGGGCTGATCATTCTTGCGCTTGTTGTTCTATGGCTGCCAATTGTCGAGAGCCAGTAGGGACGCCGTCAGCGTCGACGTTGCCTTGGCGGGCGGGGCCATCTTGACCCGAATGGCAGAATCGGCCATGGCGTACTTGTCCGCCTTGGTCATGAGCTCGGCTAGCGTAGCCGGCTCAGAGCACAGGAGTTTGTGCTTGAGGGGAGTGTCGTCGCGAAAGCCTTCGATGAAGTACTATATGGCTTGCGCCTCGTGCACCCCCTCACAAGAGTGGTGGAGCTTGGTCCACCGGGTGAGGTAGTCCCGGAGGGACTCGTCCGGCCCCTGAACACACATGGCTAGTTCATGGGGGCGGTCGGGACACTTGTAGATGCCGGTGAAGTTGCGGACAAAGGCTTCCTCGAAGTCCATCCAGGTGTTGATGCTGCCGGCTGCCAGGCTGTTGAGCCAGGTGCGGGCTGAGCCGATCAGCATGAGGGGAGCGTAGCGGATGGCTACGTGCTTGTTCCCCCTGGCGATGCCGACCGCGATGGTGTAGTCAATCAGCTAGTCTTCGGGTTTGGTGGCCCCACTGTACTTTGGGGAGTCCCGGGGGATCGTGAAGCCGGTCGGGAACAGCTTGTTGTGGATCCGGGGGCTGAAGCACAACGGGCCAATCGAGCCCTCCTCCTCGAGGAGGGCCGACTGCACGAGTCGGTCGATGCGGAGACGGGTGTCATTCTCGTTGTGGGGAACATGCGGTCCGAGCCGGGCCGAGAGTTCGGGGCGGATGACAGGTGGGACCGACCGCGCTGGCTTGTGCCATAGAGGCGGTGTGTGCCCATGGCTGCGTAGGCTGCCGGCAGCCGGCACCTCGTGGTGGCGATCGCTGTGAGCCAGGTTTTTGGTGCGTCCGCTGTTCATAGCCGGCTGCTTGTTACCCTGCAATTGAGAGGGCCAAGGGTTGTTTGCCTCGACCCAGCAGCCGGAGGTGCGAGTGAAAGCACAACATGCTCCCTTGGTGGTTTTGATAATTCATGACAACATACATTGTCTCTTGGACTAACACTTCTATCTAGTGTATTTCAGCTAATAGTCCATGGAGAATTGAGTTGGCAAAACGATTAAAGGATTGTGGAATTACCCCAAGATTCAAGGAAATAGGTTGTCCAATCTTCAAGCAAGAGGACTCTATATTTTACATTTGTGAGAAATCACTTTGAGTCCATAGGAAAGCCAATACTATTAAAAGGGGGTAAAGTTTTGATGGTGAACAATATGCTCAAACGTGCACAAGTGACAGTCACCAAAACATCCACAAACTCTGCCACCAAAGTCTGTCCTAAGCCAAATATGCAAAATTGGTGCAACCAACTTTTCTATCCCGGTGCCACCGATTCTAAACCCTAGACAAACTCAAGCCAAACCCTAACACTTCGGTGCAGCTGACACTGCACTTGGTGCCACCGAGTTGGGTTGCCAACATTCTCTTACGCAAGTTCTCATTTTCGGTCCGACCAAAAATGGTGAATCGGCGTCGCCGAGATTGGTAAATCTGGCCATTGGTCACCTTGTCGGTGCAACCGAGAATTATATATCGGTCCCTTCGAGATTCAAAAGTTGCCACTTTTGATCACTTCGGTACCACCGAGATTTACACATCGGAGTCACCGATTCAGACTTATTGTGTGTAACGGTTGGATTTTTGGGGATTCCTATATATAACCCTTCACCACCACCCACTCGAAACATAAGCACTCAGAACTATTCCATACCTATCCTACTCAGTTTTCTGAGAGAGAACCACCTACCCTTGTGTTGAGGTCAAGATCTTCCACTCCAACCATATGGATCTTGATTTCTAGCCTCCGCAAGTTACTTTCCACCAATCCCATCTCTTCTACCAAGCCAAATCTATGAGAGAGTGATTGTGTGTTGAGGAGTCTATCATCTTGAAGCACAAGAGCAAGGAGTTCATCGTCATTACCGAGCCTATTACCTTTTGGAGGGTGGTGTCTCCTAGACTGGTTAGGTGTCGCTTGGAGCCTCATACTTCATGTTGTGGAGTGAACCAAGAAGTTTGTAAGGGCAAGGAGATCGCCTACTTTGTGAAGATCTACCCATAGTGAGGCTAGTCCTTCGTGGATGGAAGCCGCATGGAATAGTCAAGGTTGCTTCTCCGTGGAACCCTCCGTGGGTAGAGCCCTTCGTGGACTCTCGCGACTATTACCCTCCGTGGGTTGAAGACTCCAGAATGTGGATGTACGATAGGACCACCTATCGGAACCACGGGAAAAATCCTCGAGTCTCCTATTGCGTTTTATCTTCCTATCCCATTTCTTTACTTACATGTGCAATGTCTTAACTTTCCGCTGCCATATTTGTAGATATGCATGTGCAGGATTGTTAGACTTGCTAGACTTGCTAAAATAGTTAAAATCTGCCAACCAATTAACTTGGTAAAAGGTTAGGTTTTAAATTCCTGCTAGTAGTCTATTCACCCACCTCTAGACACACCTCTCTTGATCCTACAAGTGGTATTAGAGCTTTGGTCTCCATTGCTTCGGTTTAATCACAGTGGAGGAAGATGGTTGTGTCTAGAATGGAGAGTTTGAGTTGTAGAGTGCCCATTCTTGATGGAGAGTACTGTAGTCAATGGAAGAATGCCATGATTGATCTATTTAATAGATTCCATTTCACTAAATATATTGAAAACCCCTATGTGCGCCCTAGTGATGAATTGCATCCCACACATGAAGAGGAAATTAACATGCTTGGTAACCTAAGGACTGTCAATCTTATTGTTAGAAGTTTACCAAGATTCATGCTTTCTCAAATGAAGAACTTTGCATGTGCATATACCTTACAGACTGATTTGGAGAAACGGTATCCAAATCTTTCCTTGGGAAATCTTGATGAAATTCTTCATAAAACCATTGCTTTTCACAAAATGAAGCCTAGTGATCCAAACTTTGATAAATGCCTTTTTGGGATCCATGATCTTATGCGTGCTAAAGGAGATGTCACAACTATCAACATTATCTTTGAAGCCATTCGCATTAAAAAAACTTGAACATTGTCATGATCACTATTCTAACGAATCTCTTTTTCTTTATGACGAGGATTTCCCGCTTGATGATGACAATGTGGAACATGGCTACTATGAAGAAGATGAGTTGTTTGACATCAAGTATGAGAAGATCATGAAGAATCTGAGTCTTATGGAAAACTTTAAGGATTACATGTCCAGAGGAAAAGAGTGGATTCTCGACAGCGGATGTACGGGTCATATGACTAGTGATAAAGACATGTTCCAAGAGATCATGCCTAATCAAGGTCATCGATGGTACATGACCTTTGGAGACAACTCTAAGGGTAAGGTACTTGGCCTTGGTAAGGTGGCCACATCCCATGATAGCTCTATTCAAAATGTTATGCTTGTTGAATCCCTTGTTTAAAATCTTCTTTCCGTATCTAGACTTGTCGACTTTGGATTCAATGTTCTATTTACGAAAGTAGATTGTCAAGTGTTTTGGTAAGATAATCATAAAAGGTCTATACCAGTTTCCGTAGAGGTGATCTATACATTGTTGATTTCACTAAAATATCCAAGCCTTGCACCTGTTTAATTGCAAAATCTTCTAAAGGTTTGCTTTGGCATAGAAGACTTTGACATGTCGGCATGCGCAATCTAGATAAGCTAATCAAAGGTGATCATATACTTGGAGTTAAAGATGTTATCTTTGACAAAGATAGACTTGGTAGTGCTTGTCAATCTAGAAAGCAAGTAGGTTGAAGTCATCCCGTTAAGAATATCATAACTACTAGGAGACCACTCAATTTACTTCACATGGATCTTTTTGGTCCCAATTCTTACAAGAGTCTCAGTGGAAATTCCTATGGTCTAGTTATAGTTGTTGATTTTTCCAGATTTATGTGGGTATTCTTTCTTGATGATAAGTCGCAGGTTCAAAAGATCTTTAAGAACTTCACTCGCAAAGCCCAAAATCAGTTTGAAGTGAAGATCAACAAGGTTCAGAGCGATAATGGATTGAAGTTCAAGAACACCCATGTGGATACCTTTCTTGACGAAGAAGGTGTCGCACATGAGTTCTCGGCTACGTACACACCTCAACAAAATGGAGTTGTTGAGAGGAAGAACCGGACGCTCATGGAGATGGCAAGAATGATGCTTGACGAATACAAGACGCCAAGATACGTTTGGGCAAAAGCCGTTGAAAAAGCATGTCATGCCACAAACCGACTTTACTTACACAAGCTTCTTGGTAAAATGACATAGGAGCTACTACCGGTAACAAACCCCAAGTCGGATACTTTCGGGTATTTGTCTAAAAGTTCTACATTCTTGATAAGCATCCAACTAAACAAACTGGAAAGGAAGCATGGATCTCTAAGCATGCATCTCACAAGATGGCATGATGAAACAGATTCTAGGGACTTAGTGCAAATCACAGTTTTCTGGAATCTGAGTTAAGCTTATAGCAAGTTGACAGCAGAAAATAATGATGATAGAGACCACCTCATGGCATGAAAATTAAAAGGATGTTAGAGGACAACATCTAATTCAAAACACTAGCACTGATCTTGAGCTAAAAATAAACATATCACTTGGGAGCATCCACTCAACATGGCATAAAAATACTAACAGATTCCCAGACTTAATATTTAGCATGTTGAAATCAGCAACAGTTTATTAGCTACTTTGGAGCAAGATTCCCACTTATGTGTAAGTCTAACATGTCAAGGGAAAATACCATGGCATACTACCCATGAAACACTACCACTTTCATGTTGACACCAGTATCTAAGCATGCAAGGATTAATTCTAACTAAAATGACAAAATGGCATATTGGGACAAAATGACATTTTGTAAAACTTTCTCAAATGATAAAACCAATTGCACCAATGGATTCCTAGGATTTTTCTACCCCAAATCCATATATCACACTCATATATTGCAGTAGATAAAATGCCCACAATTATAAATTGCTACTAGCATCAAAATTCCCATCAAGTTATAAGTCAAAACTTACTATAAATGCTCATGCCAAAAATGCCTATGAACAGATATGGAAAACTCCTAAAAATGGAAATAATCAAATAACAGACAAAACTAATAGGAAAAGAAACAAAAGAAAAAACAAAAGGAGGGGACCCACCTGGCATAGACACCAGGGCCCCTCTTAGGCTGACATGTGGCCAGGGGGCCACTGTCAGCCTCACACACACACACACAACACACACACAGAGACACACACAAACTCACACGGGATCCCTCGGCCACAGCTGATCCCACCACACACGCACACACACTGGCATGCACACGCACTAGCATAGACGCACACCCGATCTGGCTGTAGCCACACCGGATCCGGTGCAACCACACACACACCAGCGAAAAAAAGGAAGCAAAAGGGGCTCAGGGGGATCGAACCCGTGACCTCCTGGTGGTGCAACGGGCTCGGTGCCACTGCGCTACCAAGCGGGACTTCGACAGAAGGGGCATCGCCTAAGATATTAACAACACATGGGCTTCCCCTATGACAGAGGAGAAAACCCCTCGCCAGCGGCGACGGCGCTGGCCACCGGCCCAAAGGTGCACCGGCGGGAGCTGCGGGGGCACTGGGATTTGCATTCCTTGGATCTAACGCCTCTACATGCATGGGGCAGGGCATGAGCACCTAGCAGGGCTGCGGGAACGAAGCAGCGCTCGAGCTCGAGCACTGGCTCGGCTTGGGGCTTGCAGGGCGAGGCGAGGCGCGGTGTGAGACAACAGCAACGCCTCTACGCGGAGGGGAGAACGCACGCCTGCAGCAACACCATGGTCACTCGCAGATACAAAGAAAACACGGGCTTTTTTGGAGCTATGGGAGCACGATGGCGGCATGGTCAGGTCTACAAGCACGGCCGGCTAGCAACACGGAGACAAGAGGGGAAGGAAGAGGGGCATACCACCTCACCTAGGACAAGGAGAGGAGGACGGAGTCGAGCTTGAGGCTATGCTTGGCTCACGGGGAAACTGGGGTGCCTCGACTCCAGTCCAGGTCAAACAAGATGATGGCGAGGGGGCGCTCCTGGCTCGCAGATGTCACGCACGTAGAGGAGGAAGATGAAGGCGCTCCCGGAGGCCGATCCACAGCGTCGGGGAGGATGAGGACGAGGCGGGGACGCTACCCCGCGCTCGAACTAAAGCTTGCTCGGAGCTCCAAGAGCATGGCGTCGGCGAGGCTTGGGGGTGCGCTTACCTACGGCTGCGGGGAAAGGAGAAGGGAGGAAAGGGGAGAGGAAACCCTAGGGTTGCACACCGGGAGGCTTAAAAGGGGGCGTGGGGCCTAACATCGTCTCGACGTCCGTGCCACGGCGGGCGCTCTCTCACACACACACTCTCTCTCTGACGATGACGGAAAGCAGGGGAACAGTGAGCAGGCAGCCATCCCACGAGGAGAGCCGAGGCTGCTCGGGGGGCTAGCTGGGCCGCGCGGAGGGAAGGCCTAGGTGGGCAAGCTTACTCTCTCACAAGGAAAAGGTTTTCTCTTTTTTTTAATAAACAGCAACAAGATAAAATAACCATGCATGATTGGCAAGGATATAGAGAGAAAAATATATTTTTTTTGAATCGGCAAATTGTACTCTATTTTATAAAAATGACCTTGGCATTTTTAGAAGAGATTAATTATACACATATTTTAGAATTGAAATATGTTGCATTTTTTAATATTTTAAAAATTAGTAACCCAGAGAACAAACTTGAGGAAAAAGCAAACCGTACCCACCAGATTATTTAGAAGAGTTGGAACATTTTTAAAGCGTTAAAATAGCATCTAAAAGTACCACATGCTATATTATTGGAACAAGGGGAGAATGGGATAGTTGTTTTGACATAGGGGATACTAAGGAATGGTAATACAGAGAGGAACACTCCAATCAAGCCACACATGCACTCACCCCTCAACACATGCAATCAATTCCAACATTCACAAGCACAAGCAAGGTAACAAAAGTTATGCATTGATATGATGACCATGATGGCATGATGCATGATGCATGGAATTACAAGAGACAAGGATGAAGTTCAAACTCATAATGGAATTCATAGGGGTTCCCCCATGGAGATAACACAAATAGGGAAAGGATTACACTTGGGTTGTTACAACTCTCCCACACTACAAGAGGATCTCGACCCGAGATCTAAGAATGAAAGAACTCTGGAAATTCAGAACGGAGAAAATCCTCACGTTCCCAAGTAGCTTCTTTGTCGGAATGATGAGACCACTTCACCTTAAGAAACTTGATTAACTTGTTTCGAGTCTTACGCTCGGTTTCTTTGAGAATAGCAACTGGATGCTCATGATAAGATAGGTCTTCTTGGAGATCAATGTCTTGGAGGTCAATGGTAAGCTCGGGGGTATTGAAGCACCTCCGGAGCTGAGAGACATGGAAGAGATCGTGCACATTTGCGAAATTTGGAGAAAGCTCTAATTGATAGGCAAGTTCACCTCTCTTGCCAACAACTCTGAAAGGACCCACAAAGCAAGGAGCTAGCTTCCCTTTAATTCCAAACCGATGAGTGCCCTTCATGGGAGAAACTTTGAGATAGACAAGATCATCAACTTGAGAGGAGACATCCCGATGTTTGTTATCATAATAACTCTTCTGTCGGGATTGAGCAGCTTTGAGGTTCTCACGAATGACACGGAACATCTCTTCTGCTTCGGTGATCATGCCATTGCCCAGAATTTGACGCTCACCGGTTTCAGACCAATTGAGTGGGGTATGACACTTCCTGCCGTAGAGAATCTCGAAAGGGGCCTTGCCTAAGCTAGCTTGAAATCTGTTGTTGTGTGAAAATTCAGCGTATGGAAGGTAGTCTTCCCATTTCATGCCAAAAGAGATCACACATGCTCTGAGCATGTCTTCAAGGATTTGATTAACTCTCTCAACTTGACCACTTGTCTGTGGATGGAATGCAGTGCTGAAACGGATCTTGGTACCCATAGCAGTCTGGAAGGACTCCCAAAACTTGGAAGTGAAGAGGATTCCACAGTCAGATGAAATGAGTTGAGGAATACCGTGCAAAGAAACTATCCTTGACATATACAACTCTGCTAGCTGAGCAGCTGAGATAGATTCTTTGACCGGAAGGAAATGGGCAACTTTGGTCGGCTTGTCGATGACCACAAAGATGGCATTGTTGCCCATCTTGGATTTAGGAAAACCAGTGACGAAATCCATCTCGACATGATCGAATTTCCACTCTGGAATAGGAAAATGCTGAAGGAGACCTGCTGGACATTGATGTTCCGCCTTCACTCTATGACAAACATCACACTCGTTCACGAACTGAGCAATTTCACGCTACATGCGAGTCCACCAGAAGGTTTGCTTGAGGTCCTGATACATCTTGGAACTGCCTAGATGAATGGATAGGAGATAATTGTGTGCTTCGTCGATGATAACCTTCCTGAGATCACCTTTCGGAACCACTAGACGGTCCTCAAATAACAAGGTATCTTCTTCATCAATGCGAAAGCACTTATACTTCGGAATGCCCTTGGCCATACCTTTCTTCACTTTCTTCACCATCGCATCAAGAAGTTGAGCTTGGTGAACCTGATCTTCTAGAGTCAGAGAGACTTGAAGATTGGCAAGAAATCCTTGCGGAATCAGTTGAAGATTGAGCTTGCGGAAGGCTTCACAAAGCTCGGGTTGAAGAGGCTTCAGGATAAGATTGTTGCAGTAGGCATTTCAACTAAGCGCGTCTGCAATGACATTTGCTTTTCCAGGAGTATACTCAATGCTTGGGTTGAAGTCTTCAATCATTTCCACCCAACGAGACTGCCAAAGATTGAGATTGGGTTGAGTGAAAATGTACTTCAAGCTCTTGTGATCAGTGTACACCTCAACTGGTCTACCCAACAACAAATGCCTCCAAGTCATTAGAGCATGCACAACTACCGCCAACTCCAGATCATGAGTGGGGTAGTTCTTCTCGGCAGGCTTCAACTGACACGAGGTATAAGCAACTATCTTATTATATTGCATGAGAACACCACCAAGACCTTGGAGACAAGCATCACAGAAAACTTGGAAAGGCTTTGATTGCTCGGGAGGGACAAGAACTGGAGCTGAAGTCAGTTTCTGCTTAAGTGTATTGAATGCCACATCACACTCAGGAGACCAAACATACTTGACATTCTTCTAGAGGAGGTTGGACAAAGGCTTAGGAATTTGAGAGAAGTTCTCCACGAATCTTCTGCAGTAACTTCCCAGCTAGAGGAAGCTATGAAGCTGCTTGACATTCTGAGGAGGCTCTCACTTCAAGATTGCCTCAACTTTCTCAGGGTGCACTTTAATGCCCTCGGCAGAGATCACACGCCCAAGGTACACCACTTCATTGAGCCAAAAATCACACTTGGAAAACTTAGCATAGAATCAATGCTCTCTGAGCTTGTCAAGCACAAGCCGGAGATGTTCTGCATGTTCTTCTTCAGTCTCCGAGAACACGAGGATATCATCCAGATACACCAAGATGAACTCATTATTGAAAGGAGAGAATATGAAGTTCATCATTCTTGAGAAGGTTGGAGGAGCATTGGCGAGACCAAAAGACATGGCGGTGTACTCATAAGAGCAAAAACTCATCCTGAAAGCAATCTTTGGAATATCTTCTTCGCAAATGTGAATCTGATGATAGCCTGTGCGAAGATCAAGCTTCGAGAAAACCTTGGCACCTTTCAGTTGTTCGAACAACTCATTAATGTTGGAAGTGGGTACTTGTTTCTGATTGTCTTTTTATTTAATGGACAGTAATCGACACAAAGTGGGTCCGTGCCATCCTTCTTCTTGACAAACAAAACACCACAACCCCATGGAGAAGAACTTGTCTGATCAACCCAGACGTTCTTGTTCATCCAGCTGCTTCTTCAACTCTTTCAGCTCTTCAGGGCCAAGTTTATAAGGACGCTTGCAAACTGGTTCAGTTCCAGGTTCGAGGTCAATCATAAACTCAACTAGCCGATGCGGAGGCATTCCTGGCAATTCTTCGGGAAAGACATCTTCATACTCACAAACCACCGGAATTTGAGAAATAGTCGATATTTCACCCTTCTCATTAAGAGCAAAGAGACAGATCTTGTCATCGCGAGCTGCGAAAATGATCACATCTTCTGAAGGATGATTCAATTTGACTTCTTTGGCTTGACAATCCACATGCTCCTTGTTCATAGCCAGAAAGTCCATGCCTAGAATGAGATCAATATCAGAATTACCGAGAACAAATGGAGAGGCCAGAAAAGAATAATTTCCCATCTTGATAGAGACATCCAGAACAATGCGATTGGAATTCAACATCTTACCGGGCGGAACAACAGACAAGGACCTAGGCAAATCTTGATAATCGAACTCATGCCTGACAAAGAATGGACGAGACATGAAACAATGCGATGCACCAGTATTAAACAAAAATTTTGCAAGAATAGAATTAACTGAGAGATTACCCATAATCACTTCATGCGGCTGCTCTCCTTCAGCTGCATTCACCATGTTCACCCTTGCTGACTAGGGATTATGCTTCACCATAGCATTGCTTGGAGTTCTGACTGGAGGAGGAGGCGGAAGACGCCGCTGGTTGCACTTGTTTGAGTAGTGACCCTTCTGACCACACTTGTAACAAGTAACCTCTAAGAGCGGACGAAAGTTGCCTGAAGGAGGAACATTAGATGACTTGGGTGCCTGGGGCCTCTACTGATATCCTGGGTTGGGTGGGTGGGAAGAACCACGACCACCGAACTGTCTCTACTGCTGAGGAGGACGAAACGGAGGAGCTGGAGGAACCGAATATTTCTACTGCTTAGGGACCATCTGAGAGCTGGAAGAAGAAGAATAGGAATCCCTGGAATGCTTCCTTGAGTTCTCTAACTTGAGCTAAGTTTCCTCCACCTTCAAATCCATGTTGTAGAATTGATCAAACTCATGAGGCTCTTGAAGGACTAGACCCAGCAAAATCTCATCCTTAAGACCACCTCTGAACTGATAAATCATGGACTTGTCGTCAGGAACATCTTGTTTAGCATAGCGGGCCAGATTCTGGAACTCGATGTTGTACTGATAGACAGACTTGCTTCCCTGCTTCAGGTTCCTAAACTCCTCACGCATCTCCTCGACAAGGCTCCTCGCAATGTAATGGGTCCTGAAGTCATGACAAAAATCGTCCCAGGTAACAACATGATCGCCCCTGGAGTCCTTGTATTGCTGCCACCAATCTGCTGCCTGACCCTTGAGCTGAAACGACGTGAACCTGGCATAGTCCTCTGGTCTGACATTGCTGCACTCAAAATGCTTACTCATGTCATGGATCCAATCATCTGCATCAAAAGGCTGCTCACAACAGGTGAAAGACTTGGGCTGGTTGGCAAGGAACTGGTTGAGCGTCACGAACTGAGGCTGATTCTGGAAATTTCCTTGAAAACCTTGTTGACCCTGATCTCTTTCTTGCAACAGCCTGAGCAACATCTGAATATTCGCATTGGTTGCGGCCATCACAGCTTGCCAAGCTGCTAGAGGAGGAGGCGGTGGGGTGGTGGAGGATCAGGCTGCTCCTCACCCCGACCTGGATTCCCATGAGTTGGTGGAGCCATCCTGGAGATGGAAAAGAACATTAGCACATCATTTACAAGATGATTGCAAAAAGATGAATCAAATGCCTTGAAAGAAATGAACGAAGAAACAAAAACAGCCTTCCTACTGAAAAATTAGTAAGAACGCCTTCTTCGGGTTTGCGATAAGATCATCACATATTAGAAGCCACTTGCAATAACACAAAAGTATTGAGCTAATGTTGCTCGGAACAAATGTATATGCCCTCATACATCTGAAGAAGATGTGTCATGCCCAAGATGCGGTCCTATCCTTATTTGGCACGAGGGCCTCAAGGGGATAGAAGCGCATCTCGATGCGTTCGCAAGAATGGATATCATTACAAGTACATGTACAGAAGAGATGAGTATATGGAATTGTCTTACACTCGCCACAAGCTACCTTAGACTCACATCAATACAATAACATACTCAACCATCATACATAAGAGCAGGGTCCGACTACGGACGAAATCAAATGATAAAATGACATCCACCCTTGCTATCCCAGGCTGCCGCCTGGAACCCATCCAAGACTGATGAAGAAGAAGAACTCCAAGTCAAATCAATCAACGCGCTCACGTCAAATCATCACATTACCTGAACCTGCACTGTTGTTGTAGTAATCTATGAGCCACAGCGACTCAGCAATCTCATTTCCAAGGGTATCAAGACTATTAAAGCTTAATAGGTAAGGTATGGTTAAGTGGTGAGGCTGCAGCAAGCGACTAAGCATTTATTTGAGTGGCTAGCTTACGAGTACAGAAAATAAAGTATGGTGGTCTACGCATAACGGTCGTGAACTAGAAATGATCACTAACTGATCCTGAACACCTAATTACGTCAAACATAACCCCACCGTGTTCTCTTCCGGATAAGAACTCACGAGAAGAGACAGTCACGGTTACGCACACAGTTGGTGTATTTTATTAGAGTTTACTTCAAGTTTGCTATGACCAAGTGTTAAACAAATTATCCAAGTTTTCACATAACCGCGGGCACGGCTTCTCGAAAAGATTTAACCCTGTAGGGGTGCTCCAACTCATCCATCACAAATTAACCACACTCAGCGGGAATAACCTCAACCACGGATCTCGTGATCTTCCTAGGCCACTCCAAAGGAAATCCAACACCTCGAGATAACCCGAAGAAAAGCAGAGTTCCTCACTCAAGACGCTCGAGAAAGGTAAAACAAATCCAGCAAGGCCTCCCGACGTGTCGACAATCCCAATAGGAGCCGAGTATCTCGTTCTCAGGACACGGCGGATAAGCGACGCGTACGAAGGCCTGATAGAAATCTCCCAAGTTGCCCTGGGTTGGCCCCGCACAGTGCTCTAGTTTGGACCAACACTCATGACGAGCACTGGCCTGGGGGTTGATTAAATTATCCACGGGGTGATCATGCCCTATGCAAGTTTAATTAGTTATTAGGAAAATGTAGTACCAATGTTGGGCCTTGCCAGACAAGTTTTAATCCAACCCGAAAATCGAGGGGGTCCCCATAACAAACCCGAGCATGTTAGGAGCGCTCATTTATGGAACATAACACCGGTCCACAAGTAACTAAGGGCGGCAAGAGTGGAACAAAACACCAAGCAAAAGGCCAAGCCTTCCACCCTTTACCAAGTGTATATGTGCATTAATTTAAATAGCAGCAATATTGTGATATAACAAAAGAAGGTCCATGTTGGCACATGAAAGCAAATGCACCTGCAACTAGCAACGCTATAAGAAGGGGCTGAGCAAGCGGTAACATACCCAAACAAAGGTTTGCTGGGACATGGAGAGGTTAGAGGCTTATCATGGCAATGTTGGGAGGCTTATCAAACAAGTGGTAGGTAGCGAGACATAACGATAAAAGCGAGACAACTAGCATGGCAATGATAGTAATGGTATCCAGGGAAATGTGTCATCTTGCCTGAGATCCCGCTCGGAAGAAGACCGAGTCCATGAAGAAGACGAACCAACGTAGTCGAACGAATCCTCACACTCCGAACGCTTTCGGAACTCTATCGAGAAGAAGCAGTCCGAAACAAACAATTAACCCAAGATACACCACAACATATGCAAAACACGATGCATAACAAATATGATGCATGTCCGGTTTAATATGCAAGGTATGACAATTCACAACAATCAAATACTACACATTAAGTGAAGCTTAATATGCAACGAGTTGCATATTGACGAAACTCCACGTTTGAGTTATTTAGTTTATTCCTGTTAGGTACACGACAATATTAAATTTTGTTAAACATGGCAAGAGGTGAATCATAAGTAAACTATCTATCTAGTCATGTTAAATGAGGCCGAAAACAACTTATAGCATTTCCGAAATGACCCCATATGTTAATTTCGAAATTGGTCCAGATCTGAACTAATCATATTTTATATTTGTTAATAAGCAAAATAAATATCACCATGTTGTTCTACGTGCAATTCTAGTTGATTTACATATATAGAACATCTCAAACGGAGCTACGGTCTAAAAGATATGAGCAAAACAAGATGCGGATGTCATGAATGCAAATGCATGGGAAATGCAACCACAACCATTTCAAATCATGAATGCAGCAAGTTATTATGAAACTACATGATATTCTAAGCACATTTCATATATGAAATGTCCAAAACGGAGCTACGGTTCAACCACAATCATCAAAACAAGCTTTAGTTGAAATCTGCCAAAAATAGCAACATAGCATTTTGAACATGTGAAAACAGCAACCTACAAGACTCCAAAGTGCACAAACTAAGCATGGGGCAATATCATACAACACCCACATCATTTCATCTTCACAAATCATATTAAAAACATGCATGGATCACTAGGTAGGAAGCTCTCAAAGTAGCTACTTGAAAACAGTTTCAGACTTGGTGAAAATAGCAGTTTTTGACTGTGCAGTTTTTATCACGAATGCATATTGACAGCATTAAAACTATATGCTACAAATCTTTAAATGGCATGAAACTTAACATCATGCTATAGGGCAATATCAACAACAAATAACTCCATTGCACCTACCACAAAAGAGGTCTAGAACACTAGCAAATCACATGGCAAGACAGCAAAACAAAATATAACAGATTCAGACAAATATTTTGGGCCCTCAAAATAACAGGTTTTTATAGCAAGTTGACAACACCAAAAAAACACCTAAACATGCATTTCTATGACAAGCAAAATGTCCATGGGCTAGGACACATATCAAAGGGCAACTTTCATGTTGAAAATTAATTCATATCATGCCCGGATTAAATCACACGAAAATGACAAAAGGCATCACGGCATAAATGACATGCATGCAAAAATGCTCAAATGGCAAAACTAAATGCACGGATGAATCTTATGGATTTTTCTACCCCGGAAACATATATAATATGACTAGGTTCATGTAGAAAGTTAATCACAATTAAATATGCGAGTATATGGCCTAATCAACTTAAAGCAATTCAACAATGCAAAATACATGCAAACATCATACCGACAATTATCCCGTGCATGAAAATGCAATGCAAATGAGATGGACATTTTTATTATGAGATTTTATTAATTCCGATGCACGTTTATTTAATTGTGAAAATGCAATTAATGCAAAAATGCAAAATGACATGTTAAATAACTTCATGCATGGGTGCAAATGGCATGTTATTAATCTTCATTTAATTCTAAGCATATTTCATAATCAAAACATTTTTATACGGTGCTCGGTTAATTACATAATGCAATTACTAAATCTGCAAATAAAATAATAAATAAATAAAAAGAAAAGAAAAAACAGCGGGGGGGAGTGTTGGGGAACGTCGCATGGGAAACAAAAAATTTCCTACGCACACGCAAACCTATCCATGGTGATGAGCATCTACGAGAGGGAGAGTGGATCTACGTATCCTTGTAGATCGCTAAGCGGGAAGCGTTAAGAAACGCGGTTGGTGTAGTCGAACTTCTTCGCGATCCAAATCGCCGAGCGTCCCGCGATCCAATCACGATCCGTCCCGCGATCCAATCACGATCCGTACCGCGAACTCATCATGATCCGTCTCACGATCTTGATCACGATCTGTCCCGCGCACTCATCACGATCTGTTCCGTGATCTCATCATGAACCGTCTCGCGATCTCGATCACGGTCCTTCCGATCTAGCGCCGAACGGACGGCACCTCCGCGTTCAGCACACGTGTAGCTTGATGACGATCTCCACCGTCTTGATCCAGCAAGAGGAGGTGGAGAGGAGAGAGAGTTCACCGGCAGCGTGACGGCGCTCCGGTGATGGTGGTGGTGGAGCAATTCCGGCAGGGCTTCGCCTAAGCGCTGCAGAAATCCGATCTAGAGGAGCACCGGTGAAACGGGTAGCACGTGGCCGTAAAATCTGTGTGCAAAACCCTAGCTATCCACCAATATATATAGGAGGAGAGGAGGGGGAGAGGGGCTGGCGCACCAAGTCTCCCTAGGGGAGTCGGCCGGCTAGGAGGGAGCAATCCTACTCCTACTTCAATCCTAGTTGGAGTAGGATTGCTTCCTATTAGCTGATTTTCCTTTTTTTCCTTTTTCCCTTTAGGACTTCCTCTCCCTGCGTCATGGGCCTTTGTGGCTGTTTCCCCAGACAACTAAGGTCTGGTTAATACTCTCCCACAGGCCATGGACGTCTTGGGGTCGAAATACCCCTCCCGGAGGTCCCCCGGTACACTACCGGCACTCCCGGTACACTACCGATGAGCCCGAAACTTTTCCGGCGACCAAACTGGGAGTTCCTATATATGAATCTTTACCTCCGAACCATTCCGGAGCTCCTCGTAACGTCCGGGATCTCATCTAGGACTCCGAACAATCTTCGGTCACCACCATACATAACTCTACACTACCGAAACGTCACCGAACCTTAAGTGTGCAGACCCTGCGGGTTCGAGAACTATGTAGACATGACCAAGACACCTCTATGGTCAATAACCAATGGCGGGACCTGGATGTCCACATTGGTTCGTACATATTCTACAAAAATCTACATCGGTCGAACCTCTATGTCAAGGATTTAGTTAATCCCGTATAACGTTCCCTTTGTTCTTTGGTATGTTACTTGCTTGAGATTCGATTGTCGGTATCTCCATACCTAGTTCAACCTCGTTACCGGCAAGTCTCTTTACTCGTTCCGTAATACAAGATCCCGTAACTAACAATTAGTCACATTGCTTGCAAGGCTCATTGTGATGTTGTATTACCGAGTGGGCCCCGAGATACCTCTCCGTCACACGGAGTAACAAATCCCAGTTTTGATCCATGCCAAATCAACAGAAACCATCGGAGATACCTGTAGAGTACCTTTATAGTCACCCAGTTACGTTGTGACGTTTGATACACACAAGGCACTCCTCCGATATCCGTGAGTTTGCATGATCTCATGGTCATAGGAACATATACTTGACATGCAGAAAACAGTAGCAATAAACTGACACGATCATATGCTACGTTTGTAGTTTGGGTCTTGTCCATCACATCATTCTCCTAATGATGTGATCCCGTTATCAAATGACATCACATGTCAATGGCTAGGAAACCTTGACCATCTTTGATCAACGAGCTAGTTCACTAGAGGCATACTAGGGACACATTGTTTGTCTATTTACCCACACATGCAATGTATTTCCATTCAATACAATTATAGCATGGATAATAAACGATTATCATGAACAAGGAAATATGATAATAACTAATTTATTATTGCCTCTAGGGCATATTTCCAACAGTCTCCCACTTGCACTAGAGTCAATAATCTAGTTCACATCACCATGTGATTCGCATTGTTATGAATCTAACACCCAATGATTTATGGGGCTCGATCATGCTTTGCATGTGAGAGAGGTCTTATAGTCAACGGGTCTGTAACATTCAGATCCGTGTGTACTTTGCAAATCTCTATGTCAAACCGTAAACACTACTACCACACTCCACTTGGTACTTTTCCAAATGGTTGCTCCACTATATGTATCCAGATTGCTACTACGAGCCATCCGGATTGGTGTTAAAGCTTGCATCGACGTAACTCTTTACGACGAACTCTTTATCACCTCCATAATCAAGAAACATTTCCTTAGTCCTCTAGTTACTAAGGATAATTTCGACCGCTGTGCAGTGATCCACTCCTGGACCACTCTTGTACCCCTTGACAGACTCATGGCAAGGCACACACAGGTGCGGTACACAGCATGGCATAATATGGAGCCTATGGCTAAGGCATAGGGGACGACGTTCGTCCTTTCTCTTTCTTCTGCCGTTGTCGAGCTTTGAGTCTCACTCAACTTCCACACCTTACAAATCAGGCGAGAACTCTTTCTTTGACTGATCCATTTTGAACTCTTTCAATATCTTGTCACGGCATGCACTCATTGAATGTCTCATCAAGCATCTTGATCTATCTCTATAGATTTTGATGCTCAACAATTAGGTAGCTTTATCCATGTCTTCCTTTGAAAATCACCTGTCAAACAACCGTTTATGCTTTCCAGAAATTCTACATTATTTCCGATCAACAATATGTCATCCACATATACTTATCAGAAATTCTATAGTGCTCCCACTCACTTTATTGTAAATACAAGTTTCTCGTAAACTTTGTATAAACATAAAAACTTTGATCACCTCATCAAAGCGTACATTCCAACTCCGAGATACTTGCTTCAGTCCATAGAAGGATCACTGAAGCTTGTACACCTTTTAGCATCCTTAGGACTGACAAAACCTTCTGATACAACCTTTCCTCAAGTAAACCGTTAGGAAACGATGTTTTGACATCTTTCATAATTGAAAATGCAGCAACTGCTAACATAATTCCAACAGACTTTAGCATTGCTACGAGTGAGAAACTCTCATCGTAGTCAACTCCTTGAACTTGTCACAAACAACTTTGCAACAAGTCGAGCTTTACAAATGGTGACATTCACCATTAGCGTCTGTCTTCATTTTAAAGATCCATTTGTACTCAACGACCTGCCGTCCAATGAGAAAGTCTACCAAAGTCTATACTTGGTTTTCATACATGGATCCTATCTCGGATTTCATGGCCTCCAACCATTTGTCAGAATCCGGGCGCATCATCGCTTCTCCATAGTTCGTAGGTTCATCGTTGTCCAACAATAACTAGTATATCAACCTTAGCTAGTTCACCGTTTATACCATAGCTTTTATTTCGAGTTACTAACGTTTAGCAACCGAACCGGTATCCAATACCCAGGTGCTACTAGGAGTACTACAAAGGTACACATCAATAACTAGTATATCAAATATACTTCTGTCGATGTTGCCAGCCTTCTTATCTACCAAGTATCTAGGGTTGTTCCGCTTCAGCGACCGCTCACCTCCTAACAGAAGCACTTAGTCTCGGGTCTGAGTTCAACTTTGGGTTGCTTCACTGGAGCAGCAACTGTCTTGCTATCCATGAAGTTTCCCTCCTTTCTCTTGCCCTTCTCGAAACTAGTGGTTTGATTAACCATCAACACTTGACGCTCCTTCTTGATTTCTACCTTTGCGATGTCAAACATCGCGAACAGCTCAGGAATCATTATTTCTATCCCTGGCAATTTATAGTTCATCACCAAGTTCTAGTAGCTTAGTGATAGTGACTTGGAGAACTATGTCAATCACTATCTTATCTGGAAGATCAACTCCCACTTGATTCAAGTGATTGTAGCACCCAGACAATCTGAGTACATGCTCAAAGATTGAGCTATTCTCTTTCATCTTGCAGGCAAAGAATCTTGTTGGAGATCTCATATCTCGCAACACGGGCACGAGCCTGAGATGCTAATTTCAGCTCTTAGAACATCTTATATGTTCCGTGATGTTCAAAACGTTGTGGAGCCTCAATTCTAAGCCGTAATGCATGACGCACTAAACTATCAAGTAGTCATCAGAACGTGTCTGTCAGACGTTCACAACATCTACAGACGATGCTAGAGGGGTTGGCGCATCGAGCGGTGCATTAAGGACATAAGCCTTCTGTGCAGCAATGAGGACAATCCTCAGATCACGGACCCAGTCCGCAATATTGCTACCATCATCTTTCAACTCTATTTCTCTAGGAACATATAAAAAATTAAGGGAGCTACAGCGCGAGCTAGTAATCTATAACATAATTTGCAAAGACACTCTTGACTATGTTCATGGTAATGAGTTCATTTAATCATATTACTTAAGAACTCCCACTCAAATTGACATCCCTCCGATCATTCGAGTGATACATGATCCAAATTCACCAACTCAAGTCTGATCATCACGTGAGTTGAGGTGGCTGCAATGGTGAACATCATCATGTTGATCATATCTACTATATGACTCATGTTCGCCTTTCGGTCTCTTGTGTTCCAAGGCCATGTCTCTACATGCTAGGCTCGTCAAGTTTAACCCGAGTGTTCTGCGTGTGCAACACTGGCTTGCACCCGTTGTATGTGAACGTAGAGTCTATCACACCCGATCATCACGTGGTGTCTCAACACGATGAACTTTTGCAACGGTGCACACTCGGGGAGAACACAATTTATCTTGAAATTAAGTGAGGGATCACCTTATAATGCTACCGTCGTCCTAAGCAAAACAAGGTGCATAAAAGGATTAACATCACATGCAAATCATAAGTGACATGATATGGCCATGATCTTGTGCTTTTGATCTCCATCATGAAAGCACTGGCATGATCTCCATCGTCACCGGCATGACACCATGATCTCCATCATCTTGATCTCCATCAACGTGTCACCATCGGGGTTGTCACGCCCTGCATGCTTCTACTACTATTGCTACCGTAGCGATAAAGTAAAGCATTACATAGCACTTAATGATTGACACGCAGGTCATACAATAATTAAAGACAACCCTATGGCTCCTGCCGGTTGCCGTACACATCGACATGCAAGTCATGATAATCTATACATCACATGATCATCTCATACATCACATATATCACATCATGTAATTGGCCATATCATATCACAACATACCCTGCAAAAACAAGTTAGACGTCCTCTAATTGTTGTTGCATGTTTTACGTGGCTGCTACGAGTATCTAGCAAGAACAATTCTCACCTACGCATAAACCACAACGGTGATACACTAGTTTGCTTTTCAACCTTCTCAAGGACCGCCTTTGTCGAATCCGATCCAACTAAAGTGAGAGAAACTGTCACCCGCAAGCCATCTAGGCAACAAGTTGCGTCGAGGGAACCGGTCTCTCGTAAGCGTACGAGTAATGTTGGTCCGGGCCGCTTCATCTCACAATCCCGCTGAACCAAAATACGACCAAGGGAGGAAGCAATCTAAGCATCAACACCCACAAACCTTTTGTGTTCTACTCGAGATCTCATCGAACCATCAACCAAGCTCATGATGCCACTGTTGGGGAACGTCGCATGGGAAACAAAAAAATTCCTATGCACACGCAAACCTATCCATGGTGATGAGCATCTACGAGAGGGAGAGTGGATCTACGTACCCTTGTAGATCGCCAAGCAGGAAGCGTTAAGAAACGCGGTTGGTGTAGTCGAACTTCTTCGCGATCCAAATCGCCGAGCATCCCGCGATCCAATCACGATCCGTCCCGCGATCCAATCACGATCCGTCCCGCGAACTCATCACGATCTGTCTCACGATCTTGATCACGATCTGTCCTGCGAACTCATCACGATCTATTCCGCGATCTCATCACGAACCGTCTCGCGATCTCGATCACGGTCCTTCCGATCTAGCGCCGAACGGACGGCACCTCCGCGTTCAGCACACGTGCAGGTTGATGACGATCTCCACCGTCTTGATCCAGAAAGAGGAGGTGGAGAGGAGAGAGAGTTCACCGGCAGCGTGACGGTGCTCCGGTGATGGTGGTGGTGGAGCAATTCCGGCAGGGCTTCGCCTAAGCGCTGCAGAAATCCGATCTAGAGGAGCACCGGTGAAACGGGTAGCACGTGGCCGTAAAATCTGTGTGCAAAACCCTAGCTATCCACCAATATATATAGGAGGAGAGGAGGGGAGAGGGGATGGCACACCAAGTCTCCCTAGGGGAGTCGGCCGGCTAGGAGGGAGCAATCCTACTCCTACTCCAATCCTAGTTGGAGTAGGATTGCTTCCTATTGGCTGATTTTCCCTTTTTTTTCCTTTTCCCTTTAGGACTTCCTCTCCCTGTGCCATGGGCCTTTGTGGATGTTTCCCCAGCCCACTAAGGGCTGGTTAATACTCTCCCACAGCCCATGTACCTCTTGGGGTCGAAATGCCCCTCCCGGAGGTCCCCCGGTACACTACCGGCACTCCCGGTACACTACCGATGAGCCCGAAACTTTTCCGGCGACCAAACTGGGACTTCCTATATATGAATATTTACCTCCGGACCATTCCGGAGCTCCTCGTGACGTCTATGATCTCATCCGGGACTCCGAACAATCTTCGGTCACCACCATACATAACTCTAAACTACCAAAACGTCACCGAACCTTAAGTCTGCAGACCCTGCGGGTTCGAGAACTATGTAGACATGACCGAGACACCTCTACGGTCAATAACCAATGGCGGGACCTGGACGTCCACATTGGTTCCTACATATTCTAAGAAGATCTACATCGGTCGAACCTCTATGTCAAGGATTCAGTTAATCCCGTATAACGTTCCCTTTGTTCTTCGGTATGTTACTTGCCCGAGATTCGATAGTCGGTATCTCCATACCTAGTTCAACCTTGTTACCGGAAAGTCTCTTTACTCGTTCCGTAATACAAGATCCCGTAACTAACAATTAGTCACATTGCTTGCAAGGCTCATTGTGATGTTGTATTACCGAGTGGGCCTCGAGATACCTCTCCGTCACACGGAGTAACAAATCCCAGTTTCGATCCATGCCAAATCAACAGACACCATCGGAGATACCTGTAGAGTACCTTTATAGTCACCCAGTTACGTTGCGACGTTTGATACACACAAGGCACTCCTACGATATCCGTGAGTTTGCATGATCTCATGGTCATAGGAACATATACTTGACATGCAGAAAACAGTAGTAATAAACTGACAGGATCATATGCTACGTTTGTAGTTTGGGTCTTGTCCATCACATCATTATCCTAATGATGTGATCCCATTATCAAATGACATCACATGTCAATGGCTAGGAAACCTTGACCATCTTTGATCAACGAGCTAGTTCACTAGAGGCATACTAGGGACACATAGTTTGTCTATTTACCCACACATGCAATGTGTTTCCATTCAATACAATTATAGCATGGATAATAAACGATTATCATGAACAAGGAAATATGATAATAACTAATTTATTATTGCCACTACGGCATATTTCCAACAGGGAGCTGCTCACCCTGGCCCATGGGCCGGCTGGGCGAGGCTGCTGGGCCGGCAAGGGAGGCCGAGCCCACGCGCGATGGCGAGCGGTCAACGCTCGGGGTCGAGCGGGACTCCTCATCCCCGACCTCGATGCAGAGGAGCGGCGGCGGGCTGGGACGGCGGCGAGGGGCGGCGAGGCCGGGCGGCGCTGGGCGTGGCCGGAGGCGGGGGAAACGCGGATCTGGCGGCGGGGACCCGGTTCCCGGCCGGAGGAGCGGCCGGCGGCGGAGCTAGGCGCGGCGGCGACTCGAGGACAGGTGAGGGAACTGGAAGGAGAGGGGAGAGGGGAGGAGAGGCCGGCGGTGCTGGCGCACTCTGGCGACCGGTGGCGCAGCAAGCGGCGCGGAGGAGCTCCGGCCACGGGCGGCTCCGGTGAGGGCTGCGGGAGGAGAGCCACCATGAGAGCTCGGGGAGCTCTGGGAGAAGCTCCGGGACGGTCGATTCAGGACCGGATGGGCTTTCCCGGGCCTCCGGATGGGCTTGGCGGGCCTAGAGGCTGGAGGTGGGAGAAGGGGCTGGCTAGGGTTAGGTTGCACGCGAAACGATGGGGTCTATATATAGGGATCGGGGCTGGGGGTTACGACACTGCGTTTCGGACTGCCGGGTGTCGGTCCGACTGTCCGGAAGCGGAGAGGATCGGGTTGCGGCGGCTGTGCAGAGGGTTAAGTGGGGAAGAGAGAGAGA